>CM059291.1:7302500-7902500 GCA_030340665.1 Neosalanx taihuensis | reverse complement strand
CCCTTGTATGAGTTCTGTGTTTGGGTTCTTCAACATCATCATCATCATCATATAGTCTCACCCTCATCTCCATTCCACAGCTTTATACCCCCTCTAAATTTACAGACAAACACCACAACCTCACCCATGTACCACAGTCACCCAAAACCACCTTCCCAACCCATCCTCCACCGACACACTACACACCACATGTGACCCTACCTAGAAAAACATATAAATGGATGAAGCAGGACAGCCAGCTCCCAAAACGGTTGTAATATACAGAGGGAAGCTTCAAGAATGTGTGTCTGTCTGCTGGCATCAGACAGATGATGAGACAGATAAAACATGGAGTGTAAATCATTGCTCTGGATGGATCCTAGGTGGCTGATAAAATATCTTCAAATAGACACCATGGCGAGAATCCTTGAGGAGAATTTAGAGAAATCTCATCATCAATATTTTAAAGGAGAAATAGCTTGTTCTTTAGGTGTTCTTGGATGTTCTTCAGACCGGCAATCCCTTGTCTCCAAATGCTGGAAATTTCCTTTATAAACCAACCATGATTTTGATCTCCGAACATCAGAAAGTAGATACAACATATAATACAATACATCATTGATTATTATTTAGGTTAGTTGTCCAAGCAACACCCTACAATGTTGGATACCTTTTTCTGTATGTAACACCTATTTCCACCATTTCTGCCAAGGTCTCATTGAGTTGATTCCTGATAATGCTCCATATATCCACTTGTAATCCTGAAAACTAAATGTGCTGGGATTGTGAGACTGTAGAGGGATTAGCATACTATCAGCACCTGTAGATAAACACTGGTTGGTGTAATGTTGGGACAGGAGAACCACTGTGAATATACGATGCATGTCAGCAGATCAACAGAGTGTGAAGATATCTCTGGAATGAGATACAGATACAGTAGTTGACCTATGGCCTCAATTCTGTAGGCAATGCAGGTATTGGAAATGCATCAACACTGTTTCCCTTGACAGTGAAAATATGGTGAACAAATTGCTATATTGCTATTTTGACAGATGTGTGGTCAGGTACTTTTTGTGCTTCGAGCCATGCAAGTTTCAGCCACAACCTTCACACGATCACCCAATATTACAGCGAGTGAAATGCCTGTTTGTGAAAGTAAATTGAAGTGGTGGTATGGGACATGGGCTGTCACTGAAGCTATCTCAGATTCAAGAATTTCCCCCTCGTTCTCATCCAGCACAGTGCCCAAGGGCTTGGAAATCAGCTAAGGATATATACAGTTTAACCCGAGTGTGGGGAGCCACAGAGCAGGAAAAAAACGTAAACTTATTTTCAAGTGAATCTCTGATCATAATAAAAAAAACTTCAGAGGAAAACAGACTGGAAGTTTTACATTACATGGCTCAAAGCTTAAGGCCAGGGCAAAATGAGACAAAAAGCTTTGAAATGTAGGTATTAGTGTATGCAAGTTTTCAACCAAATGCAAGTTTAGCTATTCTCTGTTTACATATTCTTAGATATTATTCAGACTGAGCACAGATTGTTAATCAGTTCTTTTCTCCTGCAGTTTGGTGCTCTACTGAGCACATTTCAGGGTCAGGTGGTGAAAATCAAGGCATATCTCACATTCATGCCACAGATCACGCAGGATGACCATCAGTGGGTGACATACTACTTTGGTCAGTTTATTTCCATGGCTAACTGTCGCCAAGCAGTGAATTTAAGTACCTGCTTGATGTTGTCAGTCGTGAAATCTCCACATTAATCTCCCATTCATGATGGTCACATGCAAGGCTTATTCGAGGCCCACCCACATGCATACGCATAACTCCATGAGCCGAACCATTGGTCGACGAAATAGCAATGAAAAGGTTTTGGTGTAGTCTTTGTTATAAATAGGTTTGTAATCCATTTGATGTCAAATGGCTACAGGGTTTGGATCACAGCCTTGTATAAAAATGACTTCTCTGGGAAAAAGGTGCTGTTGAAAGAGGCAGTTCCATCCATAGTCAATGCATGTTTATCAAACCAACTCAAGGGAGGCTCCCATGATCCTCAGTCTCGTTCATATTCAGACAGGGTCTCTCTGAGTCCCTCTTCTGCTCTCACTTTCACACCCCTTTGTCCACAAACCCCAGAGCCCCCTTGTCTAATAAGATGCACATTTCTGGAAATGTATTCCAGTGTTTGGATGAGGAAAGTTTTTATTCATTAGGCACTTATACATGTTTCGTCTACTGAGATCTGTTCTGCCGCCTACCCTACCTGCATCTGAAATAGCAGCGGTTAAAGGTGACTTCTTAAGAGCATTGTTAAACCAGGTTTGTTACCGCAGTTTATGATTTATTTTCACCTGGTATCTTAACTGGATTCTTCCAGCAGCAAGATTCATTATCCAGACTTAGGTAGGATATGCAAGCAAGAGGTAGCCTATTCATCAGCGTAGTGTGCCTTAGAACACAAAATGCTTAAATTATAAACTTGTTATAAATCATTACAATAAATCAAACAGTTATATTTAATAAACACACTGATGTATTGTATCCATCTTATGATTTGTCTTCTCACTTGCTTGTGGACTTTATCTTCGCAGCACTTCTCCATGTGGGAGAGGTGCATGATTTTATTTCTATAAAAATCAGAGCTACAGGAAATGAGGCAGATAACACCTGGCATTTTGATCCCTCCAGTAGCAAGATCATACCCGGTAGAACGGTAGGAACAAGAGAAGGTGGTTGTGAGTGGGGCACTCCAATTTAGCTCTGTAGCCAGCTGGTCTGGCACAAGCCTGGACAGCAAGGGACACAAGGCAATATCGGTGACCACTCTATTTCCCACTGTGCTCAAGTGCGGACTCTTGCCAAAGTGGGGTTCATGCCAGGAGGTGTGGCACCTGCACTCAAACTGGATTCTCTTTTGCTCTATCTCTCTCTCTCCCAATGTCGACTTAATGCTACTCTTTGTAGTGTATAATCATACATCATCAAGCTTTTATCAATCCCTTTCACCCTGCACTTCCTTGAGAGCAGCCAATTAATATTAAAGTCCAAGGCCTCTTGTCAAGAACTATGATAATAACAATTAGAAGACATTGGTATTCAAGAGTGAAATTGATTTAATGCCATGCAGCTTGTTGTGGCACAAGGGATTGACTATTTATGTATATATTTCATATTTCGAAAACACTACTGCTGTGTGTCGTGGAATTAAGTATTTATCATTGCTTAAATGTGGCAATTAATTCTAAGTTTAGGCATATGCCTTCATTGTCAAAATATGTATCTTATATATTGGGTCTCTCAGGGTCCACTATGGTATACATACTAATTAAATGTTAACATCCCATTTATTCTCTTTAGAGTAGAGACTGTGAAGGTCAAAGAAAGAAAAAAAGCCTGGTGATTTGTGAGTGAGTACTGTTGACATTTTCTCCAGGACTGGACTTTCAAGATTACTTTAGGAGCATGTTTTTACCCTGTTCCTTATCCTCAGAGATAATGTCAAGGGCACATGAGAGCACACATTATCCACCCTATGCATTCTACATGATGCCTTCATCACAGAGTACGGTATTTTATAAAATTGTTGAATTTGCAAATTTGCCCTCATTCTTTGGAACATTTTCATACAATCTTCCAACTTCTACGATTATCCTATCATAAAATGAACATCTACGTGTAACACATGAAAAATAATAGTTCTAAGACTGACTGATAGTTCCATAACATGTGGGGCCAAGAATGTTTTATAGGATTATTTGGGAAAATCCAGGACAGTGTATTATTAATGCCCCCACCACCAACAACCCCCCCCCCCCCCCCCCACACACACACACACACACACCCACCCCCCCTTCGGCGCCAGAGTGTTAATCGGACCAATAGGCCCTCTTCTCCACTGGATCAATGTCAGCACAAATTTCAGATTGCTTTCCTGATGCAGGCCAAGTTATCTGTGATTCAACTTTAATAGGTTATTGAACGCAACCAGCATTTAGAGAGCACGGCCGTATTTCAGGTTATTGACAACCAAACGCACACAACTTTCTCATTAGCATACATTAGGAAAACAGAATTAATCTTGACACTTTCTAGGTGGAGAGCAGCACAGGTAGCGGTTAAAGCACACCACTTAGCACTAAAGGGCAAAGTGTGCAAGACAAACTGTGCAGACACCAAAGCACTGCCAATTGATGTTACTGTAGGGAGAGACATGCATTTGATGGCCTTAGTTGGGAGGGAGCAGAAAAGTCTAAATGGTTAGGGCCTATGTGGGCACCACTAATAAAACAAATATTGCATGTACCATACCTTTCATGGATATTCCTCCAAAGACCTGACAAACAGCCTTGTCTGCTTGTTGAGCGACGTAGGAAATTACATTATCATGGTGACAAACGTCAAGTCATCCAACTGAGAATTCAAACGTATTGAGCAAATCAGTTTGCATTCCTGTATACACATTCCTATTTAACAGCATAGGTGTTCAACACTGATTAAATAAACTAATGCTGTACTCGTCTCATATTAACATCAAATGTGTGAGTAATTTGGTTCTTCCTCCGTCGGTTCATAATTTTTTCCCTCAGAATGCCTCCCTACTCACTTTGGTGGGGTTTGATTTGAGAGGTGGCAAATCAAGACTGCAAGATAAATCAGGTGACATTCTGCTGCTCCTGAAGGTTGAGTGGTTTGTCAGTATTGAAACTGAAGTCTGAGAGCTGTCTGCGCCACATCCTGCGTTTCTATCACTACCATTACTTGAGAAACATTTCAATTGTATGGACAAATTATTTCATTTCTGTTTTTGAGATTTATTAGAGATTATGAGAATGAATAATGGGATAATTGCCCATAATTAGTCATATAATTGATTTTCTTTGTCTAGATTAGCGTCACTATATTTCACACAGCAGGTTTTAGGCAGTTATGCTAACGTTTAGTCATTTTGACCTTGTAATATTTAGTACTTAATTCCACAGTCACATATGTACTTTGCTTAATTGCAATAATTGCAACTCAGGAGAGGATAGATACCACTGAAGCACATAACTACATAATTTACCACATGACAACTCAATCGTCCTCTGTGTGGCACATGCATACAGACTGCTGAGCGTGTCGAGAAAGAGACCTACAAGGAAGCAATATGAGTGGTTGGTATGCAGGGTCAGCCAGAGGAAGAGTCGTTGCTGTGACCTAAACACTCGGACACCATTTGACAATTCATCTCAGGCGACCCCCAAGGGATGCAATGCCACAGAGGCTGCACCTTGTGACGGACAGGCTGGAGAGCTGCTTACCAAGACCTGGGCCTTGCTCGGTTATTACTGGTTCAGACTGATTCTCACACCTGTCATTACACTTTTATGTTTCTGTGAAGTAGATCATACCTTGTTGGCATCAACATTTCTCAAGTTAAGGGTAAAAATTGAGCCACAAAGAAAATATATTATTAGAGTGAGACAAGAAAAAAAAAGATAAATGTTTTGATCTGAGGCGATTCTAACATCATGGCCACGTAATCTGAAAGAATTTTGCATCCTGCGTTTTCCTAAGCAAGCCTACTGAGAATGACATAAATACATGTTGGGTAATGTATTCAACTACGGAAGCACACACCAAAGATCCGTCAGTTTCTAAACCATGTGTGTGACATTCAACATCATTCAGAACCCAGGGCAGTTGTCCAGAAAAGCAGATACCTGCACGCGAGCACACAGACTGAGCTGCGTCTAGGTAGCCTATTCACAGTGACATTTGTGATGCAATTTAATTTTCATTTTATTTTCCATTCGCTGTTTCCAACGCTAGCCCAAGCGATCACTGACATTTTCATCCACACCACTGCGCAACAGTTTTAATATATTTGAAATGTAAACTTATGCTGTCTCTTTCAAAGTAATTATCGTATTTTCCGGACTATAAATCGCTCCGGATTATAAATCGCACCGGCCATAAAATGCATAATAAAGAAGGAAAATAACATATATAACTCGCAAAGGCGTATAAGTCGCATTTTGGGGGAAAATTTATTTGATCAAACCCAACACCAAAAATAGACATGTCATCTTGAAAGGCAATTTAAAATAAAATAGCGAACAACAGACTGTATTTTGTTACCCTGTACTTGTCCCTGTGTACTGACATTAAAGTTGAATCTAATCTAATCTGAATAAATGTATGGTATACTAACGATACATGACGCATAAACAACGAACTGAGAACGTGCCTGGTATATTAACATTAACATGTTAAGAGTTATTCAGATAACTATAGCATAAAGAACATGCTAACAAGTTTACCAAACCATCAGTTCCACTCACGCAGTTTAGTGTGGACATAACATGTGAAATGATATCAGTGTTGGGCAAGCTACTTGGAAAGTGTAGTGAGCTAAACTACCAGTTACTCTACATCAGGGGTGCAGGTTTTTGTGTTAACCAAGCCACTACACCAGCTGATTTCAATAACAATTTTTATTTCACTAAGTGGAGAAACTCATTAGTGAAATCAGATGGTGTATTGGCTTGGTTAGCTCAAGTTTGAGACACCTGCTCTACATTAAATTAAGCTTCACTTCACCGAAGCTAGGGTGGACAGACCAAAAATTTCTTAAATGTTTTGCAAAAACATTTTTTGATATTCGTATGCAACATAAGCCAATTTAAACTAATCCAAAGTCAGATTTTACTTATGCGAGATTTTTGAAAAGTTCCACTGCTTTAATCTTGGATTTTGTGGCACCGAGAAGCTGTCAGGCTCTGGTCAAGCTATGCATTGTTCTACGTCACTACTCTGCTCCTAGCCAGCAAGCAAGCTGCTGAGGCACTCAAATCCTGAAATCCTAAAATACATAAAATGTATATCTTTCGATTTTTTTGATAGATTGCGTATTATTGCAGCTATACAGGAAGTAAAAAAGTTGTGCTGATATGCTAAAATAGGTTACAAGGGGAAAAACCAACTTTTGTCACCATAGAACGTTCAGATTTCAATGCATACCTATGGGACTTTCATCAACATGGCTTCAGCTTGATTTTTCTAAAAATGTATATATTTTTTAATTGATTAAACATACCTTATTTTGAAGAAAACAACCTAACCTTACGTTTAAGATATGTCTCCCGGTTGTGCTGACCCTCTATGAAAGGTAGCCAAAGCTTCAAAAACTATAAGAAATATTTTAATATACTTTCTCAATGTTGATCGCAACCAACATTTTATAGCATTAAGGTGTAAGTGTCTACATGCTAACTGTCATATTTGTTTTTAATTTATTGTAAGTAGTCGCTAGTTATTGAGCTCTGAAAAGGACGTGGACCTGAAAATTCCTGTGCCATTTTCTTAGTATTTGCTTTTAGCCACATTCAGGCTAAAGATGACGTGAGAGACGTTCGATTGAAAGTGTTTGCTACCTGCGCTCTAGAATCACTTGACAGTTGGTTAGCTTGGCAAGGAAAAACGCGTTCTATTGTCCACCCTACCGAAGCTAGGATACAGCAACACGGCAAAAGTAGTTTAACTATGTCAAAGCTTTTTTGCTTTATTGGAACAACTTCATTCCAAGGCAAAGCTATTTCAGTGATCAATAAAACTGTCAATCAGACAAATAAGCAGGCAAAAATGTTATATTCAATTGTTTATTAAACAATACGCTGTGCTCTCACTGCTCCAAAACCAGAACACAAAACCTGCGTTAGTATGGGTATGCTCAATAACTTGGTGCACATTTGCAGGACAAACTGCAAGTTAACTCTAAACTCTAAACTTAACTCAAACCACAGTAGTAAAAGAATAAAAACCTGCTCTATGTTTGGACGACTCCCTCTGGATCAATTCGTCTCTGTCCTCCTCATTCTCTGCCATCTTTCCATCAAGTAACGTAACTCACTCAAGCAAGCTACCTTGTCTGTATTCCCCTGCATCAGAGACGTTGTAGCCAGCCCAAGGACTGATGATGTCACCGTCATATGCTGCGCTGAGCTTCAGAGATGTTTGGAAAAATGTAGCTTGTGTGGACGCTACTGCACTACTTGGTTAATAAAAGAGCTAAGATACTGAAAAGCTATTTGATTCAGAAAACAGCGACCCTACCACCACGCTGAGAAATTTAGTTAAACTAGTAACACCGCAACTTGTAGCAACGCTACTGCCCAACACTGAATGATATAATAATGTGTTAATAATTTCACACATAAATCGCTCCTGATAATAAGTCGCACCCCCAGCCAAACTATGAAAAAAAACACGATTTATAATCCGAAAAATACGGTAAGCGATATGGGTAAATGACATTAGGAGTCACGCATCCATTAGGCCTACCTGAGCCATCTAAGAGCTGGCTTGATTAATTTTTCACTACCATTTCCACTAATGTGTTCAGGGACAAAAATAAAGGCTTGCCCAGGATTCTTAAAGGATGGAAAGTACCTTTGTCAAAAGGCTTTTATAATCCAAGCATGTACACTGCAAAAGTCAAGATTGTAAACATTGTACGTCAACCTGTATAACTGCAGAAAGAACAAAAACCCTTTCCAAACAACGGGAAGTGAAGAACGGAGCTGTCTGTTCAGAGCATTACAGCGACTGCAAGGGCGTTTGCATTGCGATATAACACTGACTGTTGTATGGTTGACTGCCTTGGTCCACGCTAATGTTTATGTTGCTCTGGAACCCAACTCTGAAATGCAGCTGAGAGTCAGCCGATGACAAAGGCACAAGACGATTAGTCACGCCAGGCTTAAGGGCTGGGAAGCAATCTGACTGAAGGATGTATTGATTCTGGTTGGGTTTAGGGGTTGAGGGCATGGGGGGGGCTTGAGGGGGTGGGCAGAGTTGGGTGCTATTATCAATCTTGTGAACCAGGTCTTACTCTATGAGTAAGAACAAATACATGTAGAGTGCACAAACTTATACACACACTTCAATTTCTAAAAACACACCCCTAAACACTTGTCAGAATGAACACGTTAACACCACCAACAACTTTAGGCTCTGCTTGTCAGAGAGAGACACATGTCTGTGCTGATAAAGGAGTCCCAGGGTTTGGAGAGAGGGTGAGCTGCATCAGAACATAGGAGGAATATATCACTGCGTTAAAAGCAATTCCTAAGGTGTAAATTCCCTTCATCTAGAATGTGCCCACAAATCAAGCAGTAAAAGCTCTAAATCAGCTCCACCAAAATAAAACAACTTTATTTATAATATTTCTCCAGTCCTTGGCTTCCTTGACATTCTTAGGTCACAGGTGGAGGTTATCTGATTGGGTGTTGACAATGCACATCTGGTAAATGAGGCTCTTAATTTCCTAGGCTGGCTCGGAGGAGCAGAGGAGAGGGTGAGAAGGAGGAGAGAATGAGAAGAGGAACAGGAGCAGAAGAGGAGGAAAGCATGAGAAGAGGTGAAGGAGAGGAGAAGAAGGAGCACAAAAGTAGGTGAGGAAAAGAGGAGGAAAGGACTAAATCAAGCAGAAGGAGAATTGTAGGTGGGTCCTTGCTCATACCTAACCCCATTAGAAGAGCAGCATCATGTAGTTTACTTATGTAGGAGCAGGGGGTGGTACTGAGTAGGGGTGGTAACTGGTGCACCTCTGGGCTGCAGCTCTGAGGGAGGGACGAGGTTTGAGAATGTAGCTGTCTGGGTTGTGGGAGGGGGGGTGGGGTGAGTGCTCTGTGCTACCTAATTGACAGGCTGTTTGGGATAAAGCACTCTAGAAAAGCAGTCACTTTCACGGTCCCCTATTCTCTGCCACGGAGGGTTGAGTGTGTGGGTGAGGGGGTGGGGGGTGGGGGGGGGGGGGTGGGCAGCCAGACTTTGAGTCCACCAGGGGACCTCCTGTCCCTCTTACACTCCTCTGCTCATGTGCAGCAGTCTCTCTCCTCCTACAGGCTTGTCACCATGGAGAGACAGGCAGGGGGGACTCTGGGTGACAAACTAACCCAACACAAAGTCCTACACGCATCTACACACACGATTACACACGCATACACACACACACACACAAACAAAACTACACAGCCATCCACACACTATGACTACAAACTGCCACATACACACAAATACACAACCATATGACCACAGACATCACACAAACAACTTAATATATACATACACACACAAAAAACATACAGGACTTGTTTCACAAAGATAAGATTGGCTGATCTAAGAGTCAAAAGGATTTTTTTTTTTTAATACGGTCTTAATGTGCTTATTTTCATATAATGAATTAAGTTAATGCCTAAAAGGAAAACATTGGACTATTCTAACGTGGCCTTCTATAAGCCCTGACCTTAATCCTATTGATCATCTTTGGAAGGAGCTGAAACATGCTGGAAACAACTGGCGCAGTTGCTCATGAAGACTGGGCCAAAATACCTGCTGAGAGGTGCAGTGGTCTCATTGACAGTTATAGGAATCGTCTGTTTGCTGTGATTGCCTCAAAAGGTTGTGCAACAAAATATTAAGTTACATTTACATTTATTCATTTATCACAATGCTTTTATCCAAAGCGACTTACAAGACAGAGCTTTACAAAAGAGCATTGGTCACTAAGTTAGGGGTACCATCATTTTTGGCCACGTCTGTAACTACATATGACATATCTCAGTATGATATCTATTGATTGACCAGTCTTCTTCCAGGACTCATTAATAACATTAACCAAACTGGTTGAATGTCTGATCTCAATTAACTTATCACCAAATCTCATAGCAGCAAAATATTCAATTATCCATTCAAACAGACTCTCACTGAGGCCATTAAAACAGAAGCAGGACCTTTAAATGATGCCACTATCAAGCAAGATTGTATAAGGATAACCACATATCCACACTCTCACAAGCACTTATACCAACCAACAAATAGCCACTCTGTTAAGCCCACGAGCACATGCAGAAAATATCTGTTTTATCAGAGAGGAAAATCAGATAACACAGGTGCAAACAGATCTGAGAGTCAGAGCAAACATAGCGGGCACGACAGCTTAGAGAGCCAGAGGGCTTCTTACCACGGAGATGTGGAAGTCAGATCAGCCCAGACAAAACAGAAGTAAATAATGAGAGAGAACAGTGAGAAGAAAAACAAATATTTCAGTTGCCTGTTCAGTCAGATTTATCTGGATTAGGATAATTCTATCAAAAACATAATCTTTAATTTTGCACCATGGCATTATATGGTTGAGTTATAAGGTTTCACCATGTTGTGTTTTGAGGAAAGCTAATTTAGGAGACATTAAATATATCAGACCTGTCTATATCTTCTTGTTTTTGGTTCAGAGATGTTTCTGTGTCTAAATGCCACAACTTTAATATTGATTGGTGAATATATATATACATTATTTGTTTACCACATAACTAAACAAATTTGGATGGATATACAATGACACATACAGTGAACGCAACAGAAATAATGTTTCAAATTCTTGTTCAACAATCATTTACACAAATGTGATGGAATCTATTTCTACAGTTTACTATTCAGTATTTTTGTGAGATCAATAGTCACGCAGTAAAACAAGTATCCCACATCAATGACAGGTATCTTTGCAGTCATTACCTAGAGAAAACATGAATTAGTGATTAGATCCATGGAAGCTCACTATTGGGAGAAAAATATGATGGTGATTGTTAATATCAAATCACCTGTAATGAGGTATTTGTTTTATTAGGTAGCCTTCCATAAGCAATAATCTATGTCCACAATTCCTCGGAGTCTCACACGCTCATGTGTACTGGAAGAAGCTGTGTGTGAGCCTGCATGTTCTCACTGTGTGTGGTAGCGTTACAACAGCACACTTCCATCTCCGTTCTCTCTTTCTGTCTCTCTCCGGTGTTCTCTACCTCGTCTTCTTGCGCCTCCCCAGTTGCCCTGCCCTTGGGACTGGAGTAAATGATTTGTCATGCGTGGAGGCAGCAAGAAGCCTATAACAAATCTAACTGACAGCATCCCCCCCCCCCCCCCCCCCCACACATGCAAATAACCAAAAGATATGAAACAGCATCTTGGGACACTTCAGAAAGATTTTAATGTCTGGTGAGGCGGTCCACTGTCCATGGAGACCTGCTGAGGTTTCAGGAGATGAGGAAAGACACTTGATTCCTAGTTGTCACGTAATTTGTGTACTTAGAGAAAGAGACTTTCATCCTGTCAGAGAACATTCTCTCCAACCGGTTACAAAGGAACCTTCAAAACATGAATTCACGCCTGCACAACAGACCAACTTCATGCCGCATTGTAAAGTTATAGGTAATCTGGTGTAATGATAAAAGATAAAATGCTATGAAGAGAAAATAAATGTGAATCTCTCAATATCGCAATGAAAAAAGTCAAAAGGATATTCATCATTGACTCTCTGTTTCATGTACTTTGAAAGGTTACTGTGCTCTCACTCTGATAGGAAAGCATGCTTGGGTCCTAGAAAGGTGTGCCTATCAATGTTCAACACACCCTATTAGGACTTGACACCACCAGTCCATCATCACCAGAGCGATTCTAGCTGGGGAGAGAGCGAAGAATCCATCTACTACAAAACTGTGACTTTAATACATAACCTACACATACTCATACTCAATCTCTCTCACACACAGGCATAACCACGCCCCCATAGTCATAAACAAAAACACACATAAACACACACACACAAACAGTCTAAAATACACACAAGCACAGTCTGACCGAATGTGAGAAGCTTATGAAAATTGTTTCATTCCTTTTAGTCAATCTAGCTAATGCAAAAATCATGTATGTCTGTCTTTAAATATTTAATCTTAACAGCAGTGAGATTGAAATACAGCATTGGTGGAACATTACTCCTCACTCCCTGAAAGGTACAAGAACTCTGAAAGAGGTTGGCGTTCTGTAATGCCAGAGAGAGACAGAGAGTGGAACAGGAACAGAGAGATATAAGATATATATATATATATATATATATATATATATATATATAGAGAGAGAGAGAGAGAGAGAGAGAGAGAGAGAGAAAGAGAGAGAGAAAGAGAGAATAAGAGATACATGGAGAGAGATGGAAGCAGTGAGAGAGAAACAGGCAGTGTGAGACTGAGTGAGAGAAATAGAAAAATAAGAGGCATGGAAAAGCTAGTAAGAGGGAGAAGCTAGTGAAAATGAGTTGCTTATTTAAAAGATGATTTTGTTGCCATGGACTCTGTGCTTCTGATATTGGAGGCAGTATAAAACCACAGTTAGTCAGACAAAAGAGGAGAGACTGACTGAGCCATTTCTATTTCCTTCCAGGGAAAGTGCTGAAATAGTTGTTGCATGAAAATTCACAAGGTAAGAGAAAACTGTTGCTGCTCAGAATGGAAAGCGGAAAAACTCCTGAATTCTATGTACAGAAAATAATTGACTTCTGGAAAATACACACAACTTTTACATTTGTGAGAGTTAATTTCAATTAACTTTAGGATCGGTAAGGTTGTCGTTATTTTTTAACACCAGAGGGAAGGTTAAAATCTCCACACGCTAAACACAGTGGAGGCAAAACAAGTGAGGACTTCTAACTTCTAACTCACCACAGAGAAGTCCTCTGCCGAGCAGTTCTGCCCACTGAAGTTACAACTCTTCAGCATCTCATCCAGCTGATGCCCCGTCCTGTTGAAGATGTCCTGCATGTCAGGGGCTGGGTACTCCAGATCAGTGGGCTTGTGGCCATCCTTGTTTTTAGGGGGCAGCCCTGTCAAGTTTGCAAGGTGATAGATGTCGGCATCGGTGAGAGCTGAGAACCGGAAGCGGTTGATGTTGCAGATGGTCACGGCGGGGAACACCATCTCTGGTGTGGCTTCCTCATTCAGAGCTGTGACATGGGGGTGCTCCAAGTACGAGATGGCACACTTCGCTGCTTGGTAGATGAAGAGGGCAAGGGATACCAGGAATGCCAGCGCCCACAGGGTCTGCCGGATGCCCAGGCGCCCAGAGACAAGGATATGGTTAATCCCGTGGAGAGAACAGGAGTTGGCAAAGCCAACCAAGTCCTTGGCCGGAGGTGTGCAGCTCTCCTCAATCAGGCTCTCCCTGTCCCCCTCCTGTTTGGCTTTCTGTTTCTCATCCTCCTCTGCAAATTTGATTTTGCAAACAAATTCGATCGGCATGTGGGCAGCCAGGTCTGCGTTTGGGGTTGTTTTGATGACAGCTACAAGCTCTTGGTCCACTTGTCTCTCTACTCGTTTCGCCGTGTTGCTCCTCAGTGCAGACAACTACTCGTAAAGAAAAAGAAGAGAGGGGAGGGAAGAAGGGAGAGGCTGGAGAGTTTTTGCTGTTGTATCTGTCTGTGATCCAAGTGCTGCTGCTTCCTCCACTGCCACTCTGCTACGAGAGGAGACTGCTACTGCCTGCTCTGCTCTGCTCTTTTCTGCTCACTCTACTCTGGGTGCTTGTCTCAGTACTTGATCCGCTTGCACAGTCTTGCCTATCAGCAGTTACACAGCTGTCCAAAAAAGGAAACAGACAGGCACCCAGGCTACAGACCTACACATGAAAATGCAGTATTTGGAGCTAAAAGCGGTCGGGAGCTACTTCATAATTCATGAGCAGGCAACGTTGTGATTATTTCCTCCTCACTGGCGAGCATTGCGACTCCTCCCCCTAAACTCCGTTCTTGCCTCCACCTCCCACACTCGTCCGTAATCCTCTCGCTTCTAACACTGTCCTAAGCCTTGACTGTAATAAAGTTGGAGCCAAATGTTGTGCTGGCCAGCATCCGGAACTTTTGAACCTGGGGGAGGTCAAATACATGTGTACGTCTCCCTCCTCTTAAAATCCTTAGAGAGAGCCTAATTGGAGCAATAATGAGAAGTTGGAAAGAAGTAGTGTTGAACACTGGGCTACTCCCGGCAATCAATCTTCTTTTTGGAACAACAAAAAAGTGAATGGCTATTGATCGATGCTAAAGGATCTGTCAGAGATTAAAGAAGGCAGTACAACGGTACTTTCTTATCGGGAATTAATCGTAGCGTCAGAGGCTCCAGTGCGAATCTAAATTAGCCTCCCGCTCTCAACTCTGGTGACGTTAAATATGTTGAAATAAAGTATCGATCTGTGCTCAGTGCGATCTACACCCCCCTTCCGTTAAACAATATGCTTTTGTTTCGTTTATGGCCCTGTTCCAGATTGCCAAACAAAATTATGCAAATTGGAGGCGCAAAAGTGCATGTTATTTCCCTTTAAATTGGATTAGTCATGCAGGTCACATCAGTAGGGGCTGGGACCTTTAGAGAATAAGGCAAATTTAAAGGTGATTTGAACCGCTTTAAACGCGTGCCAAGCACCCTGAAGTTAGGAATGATGAAGCTGAGAAAAAGAAAGATTATTAAGACAACCGATTATCGAGGACAACCAGCCCTGTATTTTTTGTGTTGTTGATAGGCGTTAAATCTGTTTAGACAGAAAACAACAATACACATTTTGTGTTCTATTGAGATGAAACATATGTAATTTATTAATTCATCTTTTGATAAAAATAAATGTAAAAATGTAAGAATTTCAAGCAGAGTACCTTCTCGGCCCCTCTAAACCGAAGACAGAAATCAGCTCAACTTTAGTTAGTTTTGGTTCCGTCAGTGAAGATGCGCACTAGAATACGTTCTCCAACAGTACTAAGCTATCAGTCTGTCAATAAAGGCAACTAGTTCATATAATTGTACTGTTTGGTCTGCATTCGAGTAGTGGCGAAACTGAAGGTGACAGAGTAAATACAACACACGCGTCAAAGTTGTCATGTGTGAATCTGGCCAATCATGAAATAGCTGTGAAATTCCGCTCGGCACATTTTCACATACTACTGGATTATAATTCACACAACATGTTTCCTCCCCCTTTTATATTTTCACTACTATTGAGTTTTTGAATATTGGACGAATGACAAAGGATACATACATTTCCAGCCCTGACTGTTTAGGTGCAGTCTTAACATTGACACATTGACACTAACATTGACCCTCGCCACTCATCTTGAGACAACGGCTCTGGTGGATTTAGGTGGTATTGCATTTTCGGTTAGGCAGCTGACTCGTCCTGTCGTTTTTATTTCAAGCTTTGACTTTTACTGTTGGTCCAGAAACATGTAGAGCTCTTTGAGGGCAGGTCTGGCTCCAACAAAGTTCTTTCCAGCACCCGACCACAGTTTCCACTGGGTTTTTAGGTTATATCACTATGTTCTTTGGGATCTCCGAATAGGGTATCAAACATAGGTCGGACTGAAAATGGCCCAGGTGCTGTTTTATGCGCCCTAATGCAACCATGGAAAATGGTTTTTGGATCTTTGGATGAACACAGTTTTCGCTCTATGGTATGCTCATTAATATTTAGATAAGCTGTCCTCTGATTGGATAAAAAGCTCAAAGCTCAAGATCAAAGCTTCAGAGCTAAAACAGCCAAGGGTGCATCGTAATTTACGTTTACATGTATATTTACATTAAGCTGGCCATCTTCAGTAGGCTTGTATCTACAAAGAGCAGTCTACCCTGACGATTTTGGTGTAGAATGGCGTGAAATACGTTGTGAACACACTGCCAGTGAGTGACCTGAGTCTGACTGAGGCTAAAGTCAGCAATGCCTTTATAGCAAATCCTGTTTTAAATTATCCCAGGTTTTCAAAACTGTCCTCTGTGAAATGCTTCAAGCAAATTAATAATTTAGTGTTGAACTTCACAGGGATATTCGCATAGACAGACATCAGTCATGCCTGTTGAGTGTTTGGTTCCTTTGGATGATTTTGGAAAGTGTCCGCTTTCCCTGTCCTAGAACACTGCATTACAAAGTCAGTCAATTTTCAATATTCTTGAAACAATTAAAAACATTCTTGTTTGTTATTCCAATGGAAGTAAAAAGAGTTTGCTGATGACACCACAGTGATTGGCCTCATCACCAACAACGATGAGACAGCCTACAGAGAGGAAGTGCAGCACCTGGCCATGTGGTGTGGTGACAATAACCTGCTCCCTAACACCACAAAGACCAAGGAGCCTATCATGGACTTCAGGAGGAAGAGGGGAGGCATGCACAAACCCATTCGTATCAACGGGATGGCAGTTGAGCGTTTTTCCAGCTACAAGTTCCCGGGGATCCACATCTCGGATGACCTGTCCTGGACCGCCAACACCTCCGGCCTGATCAAGAAGGTTCACCAGCGTCTCTTTTTCCTGAGAGCACTGAGGAAACACCACCTGTCCTCAGCTGTCATGGTGAAACCGTTGTGTGATCGAGTGCATCCTGACCAACTGTGTTACAGTGTGGTATGGAAACTGCACAGTCACATAGCGCAAGGCACTGCAGCGAGTGGTGAAAACTGCCCAACGCATCACAGGGACTCCTATTTCAACCATCGAGGACATCCAGAGGAAGCGCTGTCTGTGTAGAGCTCACAGCATCCGAAAAGATTCCTCCCACCCCGCCCACAAAATGTTTGCCCTCTTGCCCTCCGGCAGGCGCCTCAGGAGCCTCCGGTCTAAGACCAGTAGACTGAGGAACAGCTTCTTCCCCAGAACTGTGTCACTATTAAACTCCACCCCATGCTAACCTCTGCCCCCCCAATATTTACACTATTTGTCTGCATTTTGCATTACTGTTTTGCACTATCCATTTTGCATCATCTATGTTCCAGGGTTAGTTTCTCATTTTGCTGTCACAGGCAGCTTGAACAGGAACAACATAGTATTTGTAAACTGGGAAATTGTGTCCAGATTTAGCAAAACTGTATTTTTTTGCTACCACAACCCACTAGCACTGAAGAACTGCTCAACCAGGACTACCGTGAAAACATAAAAAAGAGTATTTGCCTGTGGTGCAGTACAGCCTGTATGATTAAATAAATTGTGTTTTGTATGAAACTATGCAGTGATGTTAAAAGTGCACAGTGTCCATGATGCAGTTGATGATTAAGATGAAATATAAATACAGATTCCTTGAACTTCACTGGGAAGTAACCAATGAGGGACATTTGACAGATGTTCCTCAAGGGCTTTTAGTCTGCTGGGAGACTCAGGACCACAGGAGCTAAACTGACCTTTTATCCACACTCACAACCCCACAATGTTTTAGCTGTGAAAAGAAAACTGGAAAGAACACCATGGGGGGGGGATCTCTCTGTGGTAATGCTGAAATTGGACTTGGTGTGGACCACTAGTTTAGCCTGGTCTGGGTTTGCATACATTTTTCTTCTAAGCCACAACAACACACAAACAGCAGAGCCTAGTATGAATAATGTTTTTACTGCATATTTATGCATATGTATAGCCTTAAGGAAACAACTGATTATGGTTAGGCCCAGTAGACTCAGATATTGACATGCACAGCACACATGAGTGGGGCTGTTTTCCACAACTCGTGGATTATTTTCATTTAAGTACACGCACAGGCGAACATATATAGACACAACATCTTACTCAAGCTAATCTGCAGTGGTTTGGACCAATGCACCAAATGATAGGCAAATAACGTGATAATGTTTATCCGGGTCACAGAAAGGTGAAATCCTGTGATCCTATTTATGTGTTGTACCTGACATCTTCCATATCCCTGTCCTTGCTGCACGCCAACAAACTCAGCAGCAGTCTGTATTAGTGTTGTCATTGTCATGTATCTGATTGTGACAGTGCAGATTGTAAGATTTCAAAATATGTCAAACATTAAAATCTGCAAATACTTTAAGAAGATTTTAAGAAGACACTTAAATAAATGTTGGTAGACCTATAAATAATAAATATATAATAATAAATGTTGTTAGATATTTGGCAGTAAAGATTTCAGACCTTAGGAGGTTCTGTTTTAAGCCTTGGAAGCATTGAGTACTGGTTATTTCACTGCTGTGAAAAAAACATATGTGCACTCAATAAAATTCCAGGAATCCTGCCTTCTTCACTAACCTGATATGTAGGTTTTATCACCCATTATTTTGTACAGAATACATTACATTGAACCTAGCCCGATTATGGATCAAGTTATCTAACTTGTTGGTGAAAGTCACAACAGCCTTAAAGATACATTCATGATTTACAAGGTCAAAGACAAATTAATTGTGTGCTCAATAAAATGCCAGAGATAAGCCTATTCCATGGATGTAAGTAAATGTAAATGACAAACGTATGACAAAAATGTATGCCGAACACACAAGGCGTACTGAAACATATATTTATCATATACACATATATCAGTTGTTTCTGTTTTTAAGGGTAGGCCTACTTGACACCAAATCTGCTGAGGGGGGGATAGGATCATACTTTGTACAGACAAAAATTCCATAATGTTATGTGTATGTGTATTTGTTGAATATGTGTTATTTTTGTTTCACAGTCAAGCCAGTTGTTGTAAGTATCTCAAGAGAGATGTCTTTAAATACATTCTTATTTCTAGGCTTTTTTATCTTCATCACATCTTATTTAAGTCCATATATGTTCTATGTTTGCTCTATCCTGCCACAGTCAATTCTGTGTTTGTTGGAAGTTGCATGGCGAATAAAAATAATTCTGATGAGCTTTCTGAGGTTAGAACTGAGAATTTGAACTGAGAAGTGCCCCATAAATGGTTAAGGGCCAATCCCAATTCTCTGTCTTACCCCTACCCCTTCGTCTTACCCCCTGGCACTTAAAGCTGTAGCTAACCAACTGTCAAGCTTTCTTTCCCAGAACAATTTTCTGGACCCTAACCAGTCGGGTTTCAAGACCGGCCACTCCTCCTGTCGGTTACCACGGCCCTCCAGTCTGCCAGAGCAGCCTCAAGGTCTTCTGTTTTCATTCTGCTTGACCTCTCCGCAGCATTCAACACAGTCAACCACCAGATCCTGCTCGCCGCACTCGAAGAGATGGGCATCACTGGCACTGCGCTTAAATGGATCTCATCCTACCTGACAGGAAGATCCTATCAAGTCTCCTGGGGAGGGAAAACATCTGGTACCCGCCTGCTCTCCACTGGGGTCCCACAGGGTTCTGTCCTTGGTCCTCTCCTATTCTCCCTATACACCACCTCACTCGGGCCAATCATCGCCTCCCATGGCTTATCCTATCACTGCTACGCTGACGACACGCAGCTATATCTATCCTTTCCCCCAACTGATCAAGGGATATCGACCAGAATCGAGGCCTGCCTCTCTGACATCTCAGCCTGGATGACCAGACATCACCTCCAGCTGAACCTCACCAAAACAGAACTCCTCATCATCCCTGCCAAACCCTCAATCACCCACGATCTCTCCATCACTATGGGATATGCAACAGTGACCCCTTCATCCTCTGCCAGGAACCTGGGAGTCACCTTGGACGACGAGCTCTCCCTCACAGCTCACATTGCCACAGTCTCTCGGTCATGTAGATTCACCCTCTACAACATCAGGAAAATCAGAAAATACCTCTCTCAACATTCCACCCAACTGCTAGTCCAAGCCCTTGTCCTCACAAAACTGGATTACTGCAACTCGCTACTAGCCGGCCTTAATGCAAATGGCAATGTAGGAAACAGAATGCAGCCGCTCGTCTGGTTTTCAACCTACCCAGACGCTGTCATGTCACCCCACTCCTCATCGTCCTCCACTGGCTTCCCGTCATGGCCCGCATCAGATTCAAGACCCTGGTGCTGACCTTCTGGGCTGTAAACAGGACTGCCCCGACCTATATCAACTCTCTCCTCCAGCCCTATACCCCCACCCGTCACCTACGGTCATCTGCTGACAACCGTCTAGTGGTACCCCCCTCAAGAGCGCCCGAGCGCAACACAAACTCTTCCACTGCCTGGCTCCCCAATGGTGGCATCAACTCCCCACCTCCATAAGAAGCACAGACTGCCTTCTCACCTTCAAAAGAAGGCTTAAAACTCACATATTTTGAGAATTTAATGGCACTTAGGAATAGTATGGCGCTTCACATAATCTAATGTGCTTTAGAACTATTTGTTGGTCCCCATATGGTGACTTGCCAGTGTTGTTTGTTGTATCTCTTGCTTTATGTTCACAATCGTTATGCATTTATAGTTCTTCCCTCGGCACTTATTGCTTCTCATGATGTATGATTCACGATCTAAAAAACCCACTGTGTTCGGGGTCTATCACGTTGCTATGCTCAATGACTGATGCTCTTTGTAAAAGCTCTCTCTTGTAAGTCGCTTTGGATAAAAGTGTCTGCTAAATGAATAAATGTAAATGTAAAGCTGAGTGTAAGGGCTAAAGGGTGAAACACACACCATTGCAAGCTGGTTGCTGCACCAGATGTGGCAATTATCAATCATGGCAAATTTCCAATATGCTGTTTGCATGTGTGTGTGTTGATTGCGTAGTTACTGATGCATGGGTCCATTCAAGGCTAGTCGGAGAAATGTGAGACTGTTGTGCAAATCAGCAATGTAACATTAGCATAGTAGTGTAACAGTTTGTTCGTCAGTATGTCCGGAAGGCAGTTCAGTACAGAAAAAGTGTGTTTTTCAATCCGAAGAATGCAAAGAATGTACTTGCATTCTTGAGGAGAACGTTTTTGCCAAGCGTCTTTGGAGAACGGTATGGCACGACCTTATCATACCTTGTAGGACCTTATCATAGACTGATATGAAAGTAGACACAGTAGAATTTCAGAATGGGCTAACAATGCTGTTAAATCACTATTTTGTAAAACAGTTCTATGATACTGGGGCAGTAAGCCTCACCCCAAAAAAGGGAAACCCACTTGTGTATGAGATTAAGACATGTTTGTAGTACCTAGTGAAAAAATTGCCTATGTATATAGGTACCTACCAAAAAGTAGATTATTAGCTAAGGTACCTACTAATGCTAAGGGATCACTGATATGGCTGCCCTTGAGGTCCATCATTCTACTTTTTGCCACAGAAATCTTACAAGGTCCTCTGCAACGGAACGCAAATCCCAATACAAGCAACACCATTGAGACCAAGACCAAGATTTAGACACCAGATAACATCTATGTTATCCAAATATTGAGGGATCTGTAGGGTTGGGGAAATATAAAAAATAACAGGAATAGATATGGTTTGTGCGATTCGGTGGCAAGCACACCCCGATGAGTAGGGATTTGTGCTGTTGTATGACTAGCAATGTGCTTGAAGTTAGCTAATGTTTAGCTAGGTCTTACTGTAATGCTGTAATTTTCCAAATCAGATGATCACCATTATAGATTACTTTACTTCCTGTTAAACAGTTTTTTTTCTCCAAATTAATATCAGAAAACATTTAAAATAACTTTTAATAAGTAATGTCAGATTTGTACTGGGGCTTAAATTGTGCCATGTTGTCCTACATTTGTGAGGGTTTTTCTGTCCTGCCCCTCCCTTGCCCTTTCTCCTATGAACAAGAACCAAATTTATACATCCATCTGAATGTCCCCTGCCAAAAAAGAACCCATGTGCAATTCTACAACACATATTTCTTTATAAATACTTAATGTAGTTTATTTTTAAAAGTTCCTTAATAATACCTTTTCTCTCCCCTTCTACCGTTTTTTCATTCACCCTCTCCCTCTTGTCCTCTCTTCCAGAGTTCATTTCAAAGTCAGTGTTTTGGGCAAATCTAACCCTGGACAGAACTCTCAAGGCATAGAGACTCTCCAATGGCGCTTTTCCACCGCAAATGTAGCACGACTATACTCGACTCGCCTCGGTTTGTCGTAAACACCGGTGGAAAATAGTACCCCAAATAGTACTTCTTGGTCGTCGGCGAAAGGGGCGTGACGTAGACCGTGACGTATTTTTGTACGCGACCAGAGTTAGTCTATCCTCGGCCACAAGACACAGAAACGTCTGCACCTCAGATGTGGTCCACGGCGAAGACTTAATTTTAGCCATGTTGACGAACTCTTTTGTAAATTATCTGATTTTTAAAAAGCTTGTAGACTGTTGGTTTAATGGACTGTATCTGATAGTAAAAAGCTGCGGCGCTGTTGCTTTAAGTCGCTCTCGTGACTCGTCACACATTCTGGCCAATCAATGGCCGGCCGTCTGCCGACGTCACCTTTTAGCTCGACTAAGCTCGCTTGGTACCTAGAGCAAGAAGTTACCAAAAAAGTACCCGCTAGCAGGTACCAGGTACCATGGAACTGCGGTGGAAACGCCAAAAATGCGAGGCGAGCTGATTTCATGCGGTGGAAAAGCGCCACAAGTCTTCTAAGGTTGAGGATGAGTATCAGTCTAACTTAAAACAGTTAAAATCCACACTTTTACTCTCAAGAAACAGGGTTTGACCCAATATGTTTGAAATGGATCAAAACCAATGTCAAAATCACACGGCGTATGGTTTTGAGATGTTTTGTAGACACCTTCATATTGATGCTGTTAAAAGACCCCCAGCCGTGCCCTACCCGACAATGAACTAGACCATATATGCTATCTACCCTGCACTACGTCAGCCACTCGAATGTGTGTAGCCACAAGACGCCCTTCTAGTACCTCTTGTTCAGCTACGCATAGGGTCTATGCTGCCAAAGAACCACCAGTCGTAACAAGGAGAGAGGACTTCCTTTCCTTAAAGACTCTGTGTGATAAAATAGCAACTCAGGATTTACAGTTTCACACAGACAGGCATGTATACCCTTTCAATGTCACTTTGAAGCACAGTTGCGTCTCACACGCTCAGTCCTAACGCAGCGCCAGAGTACCCCCAGAGTACCCCAAAACCAGAATTTTACAATGTAATACCCCTTTTTGATATGGGTGGGCTCAGAGTATAAAAAGGAATACAATGGAACTGAAAACCTATCTACAGGGTACAAATGTAAGTAAAAACAAATGAAAAAGATGATAAAAATATAAAAATAGTGGAATAAAAGAATGTTCTCTTCCCTAAACTGTTTACGGGCTAGATTGAACTGACTGATTGAACAAATTGAAATTCTGAAAAAACTCTGCAAACTCCTTACTTCTCTCACTGGATCCTTCCTGACTATCCTACTTCTGTGTTCACTCTCCTTTTATCCTTAGACAAGCCTATGTGACTGCATGAAGTTGCGTGTGTACACTCTGCTTTCACTTCTTGTGGAAAATCATTTTTTTTCTTTTTGCGCCTTGCATCTTGCTTGCTAGAACCACCAAGTCCTTTGATCTTTCTGTGTTCCCGTAAACGAGACCTTCTGGACAGCTTAGTTCCTTGTATTGCTTTTATGTTCCCTTCAACTTTTCTGCATTTTAGTGAGCAGATGGAAAATAGTAATAGTGGAGGTATTTCCTCTTTCTATGGCTTCACTGTCTGGTCAAGAGGCTAACTCTAGGTTGCCCTCTTGTTGTGCGCTCTCATTTCTGTACACCTAACTGTGACCTTCCCTATCTTATGTTTCATAACATATCACCCCATCTGCAGGGGCTCTTTTCCTGTGGCTATGTTTAGTTAAACTGTAGAAGACATCGTTAATTATGAATATAAGGGCAGGTTTTTCATGTTACATCTTGAACTATCTCCAATTGTTCAATGTGAAAACTGTTTAGACAAGCACTCTTTGCCTCACACTATTAGAACTGTATCTCAAATGTATTCTACTTCTTCACCCTCTTCCAGAGGTTAGGGAGAACGGGTTGAACCACGTAGGAAGGAAGTTGTACTTACACTTACTAGAGACAATAGAGGAGAGGATGGTAACAGGTAAAGGATGAGAAATACAAGCACAGTTTAACACAGTCACCCAGTTGGTCATGTGCACTGTAAGTGTTAGTTTTGGCTCAGAGTCATTTGGCAATTATTGTTCAGTATAGTTTAGTAACAGTATAGTATGTTGATAGTTTGCCTTGATTATATACCTGTTGGTGTTTGATGTCTTGATGCAGAGTAGAAAGTCTCATTACAAGACAGATGCTGACTTGGTATTCAGCTCACAGTCTGGATGGCCAGGACAGATGAGATGCAGGGAGGAAGTGAGGGATAGTAGGGATGGAAGGAAGAGGAGGGAGGAGGGGAGAGGAAGGGGGAAAAAGCAAGAAAGGAAGGAATTATGGTAGAGAGGCAGGGAGGGAGGAGAGAGACAGGGATTAAGGGAGAGAGGGAGGATACACAAAACAGCAAAAGGGGAGAAGGGTGGAAGTCAGGGAAGAAGATGGTAGGAAATTGGAAAATGCAGGGAAGATACGCATGGGATAAAAGAGAAAGGAAGGAGGGGAGCGTGGGGCGTGAAAAAGAGAGGGAGTATGGGAGGCGAAGCCCTTGAGGGAGTGCTTTCTTCCCCTTCCCGCCTGCAGCACCAATACCAGACGCATCACATTCCAGAAACTTCCGCTGTTTTGAAAGAGACCCACCTCTCCTCCAGCCTCCACAACTTTAAAGCATCCACTGCCGCCAACTTGGGGGACCAACCCAAGCTCAAGCCTGTGTATATGTGCATGGGTAGGCGTGTGTGTGCTTAGGTGTGTGTGGGCATTGGGGTAGGGGGCAGCAGGATGAGAATGTTATGACATGCTCACTGTGTGTAAGAGTAGGTAAAAAATGTAAGGATTTACTGCAGTCCTAACAACTTGATCTGAGGACCACCCAGCTCATTAAATTTTCTAAAATTGGGAAAAACTAGGGAAGCCAACTCAAATGGTTTGTTGTTAAGCCTACGTGATGGACTAAGACAGACAGTGTGCAGATGGAAACCTCAAACTTTCAGGAATTAAATACAAATGACAGTCCGGAGTTAATGTTGGAATTCATCAAAACAGCCATGCAGTGCAAAATACCCAAGACACTTCCAGCTAGAAAACTTGAGAAAGCTTTTAGAAAGCAATGCTTCCAGTGATACAGTACGACCAGAGCTGGAGAAACCAGCGGCCCCTGGGGGGAACCCTGGCACAGAATATTAGAACCTGAATGAATCATGCAACGTTGCTGTATCATCTTTGTCCTGATCAATCTCCAGCGATCAATAGAGCCGTCTCTCTAGGCGTGAGAGCCAAGGATGAGCCGGGCAACCAGACACCTGAGCATCTCATTAGCATCCAGTGTACAATTATCATTTGGGGTGGGGGGGAGGTGAGGGCAAGAAGGGGGTAGGGAGGAGGATGGTGTAGAAAATTGGGCACAGGGCAGAGGACAGGTGGTAGGCTTTGGGCAGGGAGGGGGGCTGGAGAATAGGGACATACAGTGAGGTCAATAAGTATTTAATCACCCTGTGACACTTAGAAAACATGGAAGGGTAAAAAAAATCATTGTAGGTGCATTTCCACTGCGAAACAATATAAACAGAAATAGCATGTATGATTTTTTTATTTGTATATTAGTTTGTGTCATGAGTTCAAATCTCGGGCCTGAACATGATCTCTCTCTGGGTGGAGTCTGCATGTCCTCCCCGTGTTACCGTGGGTTCTCTCTGGGTACTCTGGCTTCCTCCCACCGTTCAAAGACATGCATGCGGTAGGTTATTTGGACATTGTGGAAAAATTGTCCCTAGTGTATGAATGTGTGAGTGAATTATTGTCTCTATGTTGTCTGTCAATGTCTGTGTGATAGCCCTGCGACTAGCTGGCCCCAATCCAGGGTGTACCCTGCTTACGGCCCGAAAGTAACTGGGATAGGCTCCAGTCACCCGTGACCCCTAACGGGAATAAGCGGTAGAAAATGAATGAATTACAGAGGTCAAACGGTTCCTGTAGTTCTTCAATAGGTTTACAAACACTGCAGCAGGGATTTGGCCCACGCTTTTTTTCAGATTTTCTATTAGATTTAGGTCTGGAAACTGGCTAGGCCACTCCAGAACCGTGATATGCTTCATAAAGAGCCACTCCTTGGTTTTCCTGGCTGTGTGCTTCGGGTCATTGTCATGTTGGAAAACCCAGCCACGACCCATCTTCAATACTCTAAGGGAAAGAGATTTTTGACCAATATTTCACAATACAGGGCCCCTTTCATCCTCTCCTTAATACAGTGCAGTCATCCTGTCCCCTGTGCAGAAAAACACCCCCAGAGCATGATGCTTCCACCCCCATGCTTCACTGTAGGTATGAGTGTTTTTGGAATGAAACCCCTCCTTCCTCCTTCTCCAAACACGACGTCCAAAAAGTCCAAAAATCAGCCAGATGGTCATTGGCAAACGCCAGACAGGTCTTGACATGGGCTGACTTAGTAAAGCTGCATGATTTTTAAACCATGACGTTTCAGTGTATTACTCATAGTGGCCTTTCAAATTGTTGTCCCAGCTCTCTTCAGGTCATTGACCAGTTCCTCCCATGTAGTCCTGGGCTGATTCTCCACCTTCCTTAGCATCATTGATACCCCATGAGGTGAGATCTTGCGTGGGGCCCCAGTCCGAGGGACATTGACAATCATCATTAGCCTCTTCCATTTTCTGACAATTACAGTTGTTCTTTTCTCACCAAGTTGCTTGGCAATTGCCCTGTAGCCCTTTCCAGCTTTGTGAAGGTTTACAATGTAGTCTCTTTTGTCTTTTGACAGCTCTCTCTACTAATTTAGAATCATGAGTTTGAGTTTTTATTTAAAAGCAGAACATCTTTGCGGGTCAGAAATCTGTCTGATAAGCAAGTGATTAAATACTTATTTGACACACTATTATACAAATAAATAGTTCAAAAATTGTACAATGTGACTTATGGATATATATTTTTTCAATTATGTCTCTCACAATGCACCAACGATAAAAATGTTTTACCCCTCCATGTTTTTCAAAGTGAGAGAACTTGCAAAATCACAGGGTGATAAAATACTTATTGACCTCACTGTAAGAGGGTAAACAGCATAAATATCGCCGAACAGTCACCCAATAATAGGATTCTGACAACAGCAATGAAAGAAACAAAGATCAATTTAACACAATTTGCGGGTTTCTTTTGTCAAACATCTGCTGTGTAGCTGTGTGTTACTTCTGTTAATACTTACAAAGAACAAGACACTAGTCTTGTTCAAACCGTCGCTTCATAGAAAACCTAATTCAGCCTTTGTGTTTGACTATCTAACATGAAATGTTATTTCATTTTGAGAGACAAAAAGAGATTAAGAAAGCAATAACCAGCTATGAAAGTATGAAGTGCATGGATCATTGAATCCTACAAAAAGATTTTGAATAAGGGTTCTGGTACTTAGGTGTTTATTTCATGGTGTGTCTGATAGTGGAGTGTGTCTTTAGACAGCAAGCCAGAGGCCTCCTGTCTCCACAGTGGACCCTGTTGTTAGAAGCGTTCCTACACATTAAACAATATTTAATGAAAAGAACCGGCTGTGATTTACAACATACATCAGAGTAAACAACAAAGATGTGTTATCTTTCTTTGGAATTATTAAAACAAACATTGGATGAAAGTGTCCTGACTAGCTATATGCCCAGCACATAAAGTATCAATAAATAACATAACTACAAAAGTCACTATACTCCCAAAGTTTGATTTAGGGAGCAAAAAGTTACCCCACTTATGCAACAAGGTATTTTACACCTTCATCTGAGCTACATATTGTGCCATTAATTAGATCGGTAGAACACATAACGATGTGTGACCTTTCCCTGCTCCTGCCTTCACCCCTAAAACTGGGGACATTAAGCTGTTACTATGGACAATTATCTCCCAGGTACTCCCCACTGTGTCCGATAATAATACTTAATTACCAAAAAACAGGAAACACAGGCGGAGTCCCTCCCCTTTCACTCTGTCCACCTCTCCAGCTCTCTCCCCCTAGCTCCCTGTCTCTCCTTTCCACCTCCCTCCCCATTTCTCTTTCTCTCCCCTTGTTACCATCTCTCCTGGTTGTACTGCAGCTCTCAGGCAGGATGTGCAGGGGAGTCAATCACATCCACTCCAACAGCCCCTCCCGTCTCCTCCCCCACTCAGTGGCACAGCGGGAGCCCGGAGGCTGATGCAGGTTACACTGGTTGTAATCAGGCCAGTCATCGGCGTAGAGCTTTCAGGGGACGTGGGGGTCAGGTTGTCAGTGGGCAGTGGAGGATGAGGCCCATCTGCCTCCCAAGCCTTTAAACCACTCTTAAGTACAGTAGCATGGCAGAGAGCAGGAGGGGGATGGTAGGGCTAGCCTGGAGCTACCAATATGTTCACTATTCATATTCTATTCTAGTAAAAACGGTGAAGTTTGAGCTCAAGGTGACATTCAGTACATGCACGACTAGAGGGTTGAGAAAAGAACACTAGAAAATAAATACATTTACATTTAGCAGACGCTCTTATCCAGTGCAACTTCCCCCAAGGCAAATAGGGTAAAGTGCCTTGCCCAAGAATGCAATGTCATGTTAGTACAGCCAGGGTTTGAACCATGAACCTTCTGATTATTGGCCCAACTAGCCACTCAGCCCTAACCCTAACCCTAGCCCTAACCCTAGCCACTCAGCCCCCTGACTCCCCTGATACACATTATAAGCCCTTCCAATTACATACATCATGTATTGTAGGATGTTTAAGACGTACATGACATCTACTGAAAAGGCAGGTGAAGACCGCTGAGGGGGAATTGGTATTTTGATTAGTCACCATGACTACCACAAGGAAGAACCAGCCAAACTACCTGCCAAACCAACTCTGATTGTGGCCAGAAAGAAAAACATCAGGCATGTTGGAAACATTATTTTGATGCAACACTTTTTTGTTTTGGGCAGACAACAGCAGATGTATAGGCAATAAAGAAATAGAGGGCCCTCACAGGAATAGACAGGGACATACGGTTCACTGTGAGAATATCTGTCTAAATCCTTTCTAAAGGTCTTTCGGTTCACACCTTGGTGCCATAGCTCCTAAACAGTTTGTCATCGACCATGAAACTGAAATGACATTTGTCATCTCCTGCTTTGTTCAATCTGTCTATTTGGTCTGTAAATTCATGTCTGCACATCAAGATCTGGATTAAAAACACATTTTAACAATCAATTCACATTTTCCCCTTCTGTCAGGACCCTGGAGACTGTCACATTCCTAAGTAAGAAGAGAGAAATGCTGATGGTCTTTGCTCATGATCAATCCTTGTGAAATGTCAGACACCTAAGAGCCAGTGCAGAACAATGGTATAGACGTGCGCTAAATGACTTGGATGACTCGTCAATTACCCCAAGACTGTGAAGGACACACAAAAGATGTCCTAATTACATTTAATCTTCACACTAGATGTAAAACAGGAGGTTAACATAATATCACTTAACCATCTTCACAGTTCAATGCTACCAAATGACTGGGCTAATGAAAGCCAGACTGCTTCACTAACAACCCCTGACTGGTCATTGTTTTGTGAGACGAAGCTCTCTGGAAAAATCAAATTCCTGTGAGCTTTTGTTTCTTTTTTTTAATGTCTGTTCACTTGTCATGTCACACGTTTATATTATTTTGCCTTTTTAGCTGCTCCCTTCTAAATCCATCAGGTGCAATAGTTACAGTAGTTGGATAAGGTAACCCCATTCTTCATGAGCCCTTTAGTGACAGGAACTTGAGGGAAGAGAACGCAATGAACTGAATGTATATATTGTAAGACTTAAACTTACACAACAATAATTACTATTCTCAAGAGGAAAAACCCATAAAACTGGAAACTGCAAACCCTTCTCAAAACCTCAAAACGATCACAACATCAATGTGAATAAGAATTTATATTCAGATCTTAGAAGTACAGATACACTCAGTAGGAAAGCATTCCATAATGGGTACAAAAGGTACCTGCAGCATAGGGTGGTTCCTGTGAAATCTTAAACAGGACTCTATCTCTGGCACAATATGTATACACACTAGTCACATTCCAAAATCAATAGATATGTACCAGCTTTGAAATGACAGGAAACAGCTGGTGACAGCATATTCAGCCTCTGTTATGTCGTTTACTAATGGTCATATCAATATAATGGATTGTACGAGAGTTTCTGGGGCTAGAGGATGTAATGGAGGACAGGTAATGAGAACTAGGGCATAGTGTGACAGACAAACAGCACCATTCTCTCCCTGATGACACCACACACACAACACTGTCAAAAATGTCAGATGGTCCGTATATCCCTGCAACACACTGCAGACATGCAGCAGAAAAAATGTGTACCTCATAATGTGGAATACATTGAGGTACAAATGACCACAATATGAAAGATTTGTCATGTGACACTGACAAGTAATGTTTTAAGATACAGAGACATACAGCATATGAAGGTAGAGATTATGGTTGTCTTGAAACACTCCAGTTTGATGCACTCATCAGAGTGGCTTGTTACATTCAGACAATTAACTTGACAATGTTTACTAAGGCTTTAACAGAAAAGAGATTCAGTGAATCAGGGGCACCTCAAGGCATCCAACACAGATGCAGAAGAAAGCATAAATGGATATAACATGTAAACGTTATGACAGGATGCTTATGAATATGTGACTTGCCTCAAGGTGATGACACTGACAGCAAACTTGCATGACGCATCTCGGGAGGGCAGATTTTTAAGACAATACCTGCTTCAAAGTACTTCCTATTCAATATAGAAACAATCACCCTTAAGTGACCTTTCTAAAAGGTATTGTTTACCGATCAAAACAAACCTTCAACTTCCCCCAATTAACTCCAGCATACTCTATACTCGCATCCAATACAATCCAATATACACTATCATCAAATCCTTTGGCCTTATGTTTTATACATTGTTATCTCTTCTAGGTGACCAGCCAGGCTGACCTAGGTTTTTGCACTCCTTGGAAGTTTCAGCAAGGCAAATGTGAGGAGTTAAAGGAGGGGTTGGAGGTTAATTTGTCCAGGTTTAGATTAGCTGCAGGAATTGGGGTTTCTGGGACTGAACTGTAACCGATGACTAAAATACACTGGAGATATTCTTCTAGCACTGAAGAGTAGTCAGAGTACAATCAATACAAAAACTTTATTGAATTATGTTTATTTTGGTGCAGAGTTGCATTGCTTATGTGTTTACTGTGTGAGCAAATGTAATAGTGTGTTTTTGGAGATTTCTGAGTCCTTTTATGGAACAAAGTATTGTATAGTGAAATAACAGTGTCTACCCGCTTGATGAAACCGCCAGATTTCAAAGCTCAAATGCATAATTAAAGTAAAGTAAATCAAAGAAACATAAAAAAAATTGTAGTCATGAAAATTTAACATGCTGTTGACTTCACAACAAGACTTACATAGGAATGACACCAACTCAGTTATCTTCTAGATAGTTGCATAATCTGTTTCATCCAGGTACTGAGGTCTTGTCTGTTCTGACTGCTTCTGTTGTATTTTGTGATTATGGTTGCCTAATCCTTCCTTCATCATTTGTTGTGCCTCAATATCGACAGAAAATGAAAGATTAGTGTGTTCTCTAGCCTTACCTTCGGCCTTAAGCTCTCCCATAATTCAACCAACATTGCTTACAGCCAATCAGGGATGTGGAAGGAATATTAATCACTCTCAAAGGGCCTAATGGCTTTGAAGTAGGCTAACAGTTCAAAAAGAGGGAAAAGCACTTTTACTGACTTTTTACGACCTAAATGGACACAAACAGGCCTACGTAAAACCCAGATGCAATGTTTTGTCCTCTGGAAACAGTACCAAAGTTAGACCGTGTCATAAGGAATCATTTATTGGTCATCTCTGTAACTAAGAGGAGAGGAGTTATTTGTAGTTCCTATAAAACAATATAAATAACAGTGATGCTACATAAGAATGAAGCAAACAAGACTTTGAAATACATTACTTTAAGATCTACCATTGATGAATAATTATACACATATTCTACATAGCAATGTTACATGCAAACTAAAATACATGGTAGATGCAAATTTTTAGAGGAGCAGTTTTGCGTTTGTTGACAACTATCGTAATCACAGCTGCAACACATATTGTGTCCTGACCCAGTGACCTCCAGCTGACCTGCCTTGGTGTCAACTATAAATGACTCTAATGCTCATGATGAATGGGGAGGCTGATTTGACCCCATAATATCCACAAGTCTCCAATCAGGTCTAAACAGACTAGAAAAGGACCCTGATACTAGGTACCCAATCCAACTGAAAGCTACCAACCCTACGCCAGTCATCAGGGATTCTTTGTCCAGCTTCACTATGACTTATATATGTTATTTCCTCTGTTCCTCACCACAGGGAAGATTGGTCTGAAAGATAAGGGAAAACGAGTAGAATAAGAATGTGCCACATGATGAGCTGTCTCCTGTTACATATTACACATTATTGAGGAAAACCAATGTGCCACAAAGCAGCCTTGTATGCAGTCTCTTTGATACTATGGCGCTTCCCATTTGCATGCCTTTATTTCTACCCCCCAAATCTAAAACGGGTACCTGTTTTCGCTTCTCAAAAGGAGTTAAATGAATCCTGGAATGTTTGGGAACTGATATTCGGAAGGTTACAAGCTGGGAACATTCAGGATTGAAGGCTGAGTGTTTGAGTTTGGTTTAGTTCTGAGAATCTATGTCCATCATATGGGAGCGAACTGGGGAACAAGAGAGCAGGTTGAGCTAACCGTAGACAGATATTGAGTGAGTACACATCTGCCTCATTGACGGGTGACTGACCTTGGAGAACACTATTGGAAAACATTGACAAACAATATAATGAAGGGTGGGGGATTTTCTTCATTTAGACTGTATAATGTGTTGTAATACCTTATCAATCATGAGCTTTTTGTGTCTTCCTGTACCAACTGCTGCATTGCTGATTAAGCCATCTTGACTTAGATCTTCCATCTCCAACTATTTTTTATCCAAATCCCTCCAAAGAAAATATCCTACGCTAACAATCAATGTTTAAATGCAGCCGACAAAGACCTATGCAATCATTGGAGCCTCCATGAGTAACATCATGCAAAACAGTTTTAAGAGATATTCATGGACTGTGCTTACCTTCGGGACGTGGCTCCCACGTTCTACCCAGTCTAGGCTTCACAAATATTGAAGACTAATAAATATGCATAATTATTTAAAATGTACAGAAATGTTAGTTGTAAAACGTAAGAAATAAAACAAACGGAATGGCCTAAGGATTGGTTTTGTTCATTAAAGTCTAGCAACACCCACAGATGTCAACAGTCAAACTTTTATATGTTGCGATGTGAAATGTATTTAGGCAAGAAAGACTAAAAGTGTTTCTCAAACACATTATGTATCCTACTTTTAAGGCTGAAAGTCACATATTTCTGAAAACAGAAAGCTCCTGTCATACCAGTCATACAAGTGGTTAGGGGAACAGACGGGAGAGAATGATCATTCTTATTGTCATTAGCACACAAAAAGAGCACTAATAATAAGACTGACCTTCACACCAACGTTTTCAGGAGGAGAACCTGCAATTTGCAAGTCAAGGTCTTAACGCCAGATAAGCAAGTGCTGCATTTTAATCCCTTCTCTGCTACTTCAGCATCTGGTTAAATAACTGCCTTTTCACCTCAACTCTTTGTAGTAGGGATTTCTGTCACGCTCCTGCTTTCTTCTCCACATCCCCTGGACTTCAGATCCATCTATTGTATAAGGAACATTGTTGCCGACTTAAGCTCCTTCTCAGGATCCCCATCCCAGCCTCGCTGCAACAGCATATTCCTGTACATGGCCATCACAGATCCTTATTTCTGCCAAAAACAGATTATAGAAACTGAATTTTTCTCTCCTTGCAACACGTTTATTTGTATAAAAGCTATTCTTGGTCAGTTATGGTTAATCTCAAAAACCAATGAACTTTTTTCTGCTTGTGAGCTGATGAGGCTTTAAACATCAACTTTACCCGACACTTGGTTTCCAAGGCAACACACATGGAGATGCTTTTGCCGCTTGCCAACTTGGTTGATTCAAACTCCAGCTCTTCATCCAGGTTAATTACATATTAAAGATAAAAAGACCAAGCAGCAATGGTCAAAAACACCATGATAAGTAGGCGTATTTCTATAATGAACCTCATTATTCTTCTTCCCATGTCTCCAAACCAATGAGTGGGGTATGTTTTATAAATAGGCATGCAACCAACGTTTGACTCTACCAACTAGCAGGCAATACATGAAATCAAAAACCCTTCAATACATTTCAGGGATCACAAGACGTGTCTATTTGTGACATGGTCTTTGCTCCTTCCTTGGGTTGTGTCACAAAGACATATTTCAGCCAGAGGGTAGAGCATCAATTGGAAGTGGATTATGCAAAGTGGATGATGTGAGCGACACGAGAAAACCTCCCATCAGGCCCATCATCTGCATCATATGGGGAGTTGTTTCAGGAAACTAGCATCCATCCCAAAGAGTAGGTCAACAGTAAGACTGTTAGGTTCTAGGGTTATCATATATAATAATGTGCATTTTATTTTTAGTGTCAGCTCAAATTTACCTCATCTACAGCCAACCTATCTTAAAACAACACTCGTGTGTGTTTACGTGTGTGTAAAATAGCGAGAGTGGGTGTAACTGAGAATTAATACAGGGACGTTTTCATAACCTTCCATGACCCCCTCCGATGCCAAACCCTCCTTTAAGAAAGATGAGATTCATCAAAGTGTGAATATTCTACAAGCACCTCGTTTTTTAACCTCAAAGTGTAGCACTGGAGATCATCCGTATTGACCTTTCTGCCAGATTGCATTATAGTTTTCTATTTCTGCACACATGCTGAAGATGAAGGTGAGAAGCCTCAGGCCGTGGCAATTAGTATACTCATCTTCTTCTCTGCAATGAGTGTGACACAGCGCCCCCCTTCCTGCTCCCTCAGTACAGCGGTGTGCGTAAGTAATAAGGAGCAGTGCCAAGGTTGGTTCATCTGCAGCAGGTACCATCACCATCCATTTGAAAAGGGTTAGAAAGAGATGTTCAACAGGAGAGTTAGAATATCTGAAAAACAGTAACTATGTCTGTATGTATATAAATACCAGACAGACAATCGGTTGGGGGAAGATATGGGTGGTGGAAGTGGGAATTAGAATACAAGTAACATCCTGACTGCAATCACCTTGAGTAATTAGTAGAGTGGTGTAAAATAATTACTGGAGTAATTATATTAGACCACTCTACAAGAGATACAAGGATACAAAGATATCCTCATATTTGGTCATGCAATTGTGTATCATAATAGTACTACTAGAATTTGAATACATAAAATAAGTTATGTTAGTATAGTCTGTTTAGATAGATAGATAGATAGATAGATAGATAATCTTTATTACAGACTCTAAGTCCAGATACAAAAGAACATAAAATAATACAAACAGCGACGACGACAACAACAACAACAACAACAACAACTACATACAAGGTTGTCTAGCAACCCCCTATTAAAAGACACTTATACCAGTGTTTCCAGAGCAGTGATGTGTAACGTGTGGCACTAAATGCAATGTTCGTCAGTTCCAAAACAATCAGATTTTCTGAGTTATTCAGACGGCAGATGAACTTAAACATGATTTTTCTCAAGACAGATTGGAGAGTGTTAACTCGAGCAGTCACAAACATTTCGGTGGCGCTGGTCCATCTGGGCCGTTTTAACAAAATTCTCAGAGAGTCATTGTATGCCACTTGCAACCTCCGAAAGCTCGCTTTTTTATAATTTGACCACAGATGTGCAGTGTATAACGGTGTGCAATAAGCTTTAAATAGAGTCAGCTTCACATCATCAGAGCAGCAGCCAAACTTCCGTATCAGTACATTTGCTTGCACATATAACATGCGAGACTGACGCAGAATGTCCTCATCGTCACTCAGTGTGTCAGTGATCACATGACCAAGATATTTCACCTGACTGCAGGTTTTTAAAACATGACCCGACAGCTTAAAGTCAGGGAAAACCATATGTTTATCCTAATTTGTTCTGGAGATCATAATAACACTCTTTAAATCATTATATTTGATGTCATGTTGCTCTCCATACAAGGAACATACATCAAGGAGCTGCTGCAGACCAGCTGAACTTGGACTAAGTAGCACACAGTCATCCGCGTACATGAGATGGTTCACCACTGTACTGCCGAACATACAGCCGGTTTTACACATTTTTAACTGTTTTGACAGACTATTCATATAAAAATTAAATAAAATAGGAGATAAAATGCTCCCCTGTCTGACTCCATTACCGACCTGAAAGGGAGCAGATACACAATTATCCCATTTCACCTGCATAGTTTGGTGAGCATACCAATAAGACAGGATTCTCACTATGTATTTTGGGACGCCCGCTTCGCTCAATTTTTTAAATAACTTCCCATGGTTCACGCGGTCAAATGCCTTGGAAGCGTCTAAAAAACACATGAACATGGAAGAGTTTTTTCTTTTGTAGTCACTCAACAATTCTTTTAAAACATAGATACACATATCCGTACTATGCTTAGGTTTAAAGCCAAATTGATTTTCTGCAGAAATAATTAATGCTTGGACTCTTTCAAGAAGAATTTGTTCAACAACTTTAGATAATACACTAGCCAGTGCAATGGGTCTGTAATTGTCTGAGCTGCATACCTTTCCTGATTTATCCTTGACAACAGGGACCAGCAGTACCGTCATCATAGAGTGTGGAAGATAGCCATGGACCATGAAGGCAGTGAAGCATAGGGCAAGCAGAGGAGCTAACCTTGAGCTGGCAAATTTGAGATGTTCAGCAGAGATGGAATCCATACCTGTCGATTTATTGACTGATAGGTTTCTGACCACTTCATACACCTCATGGGTCTTGATTGTACTCACACCTTCAACATTATCTACTTGATAGCATTCAGTCGGGACACAATTAAATAGTTTAGCATAATGCTGTTGCCAGAGTGCAGCAATCGCATTTGCACCAGAGACTCCATCTACTGTCGATGGTAAGGATGGTTTACAATTATTAACACGCTTTACCTCTTTCCAGAAAGCTTTGCTGTTTTTATCTAAAAGTTTCTTGGCCATGGAGTCAGCTCTCAGAGTTTGCTCGTTTTTACTGATGAAACGTATAGCATATTTATATTTAGCGTTTGTATGCTTCTTGTATTCAAAGATAGGTCCCTGTCTTGGTTTACCAGCCATTGCCCATGATTTAGTAGCTTCACAAGCTTCTGTATAGAATTCAGCCACATACGTGTTCCAGCCAGGTCTAGCTACCCCCTTCTTTTTTGTTTTAAGAAGAGGCACACTGGCTTTAAGTAGAGCTGTTACAATCTCAATGTACATTGCAGAGATATCTGTTTTATGATTAATGTTAGAACAATTAGTATCTTTACAGATGAGTGCCGCTCTTGGCAGATATATGTTGCTCAACAGTTGATCAGTGTGAGTAAAATAGGAAGCAATGTCTTCCTCTGAAAGAGAGGGCCAGTCCACATGATCTGGAATAAAACTGTTTGCGCATTTTACAGTGTCAGGTATATTATCCCATCTAATAACCATCTTCACAGGAATGTGATCTGAGATAGATGTGTTATATAAAACTTCCATATGTGCCAAAGAAGTGTGAGCATCAGCTGTTGAGAGACAATGATCTAACCAGGATGTGGTGTGCCATGCCTCACTTATATATGTGTAGCTATTAGATGGCAACAGCTCCCTGCTGGACAGTATTAGATTATTATCTCTACAGAGATGATTCAGGTGGTTAGCAAATACTGATCTACTGTCTGAAATATCTGCATTCATATCCCCGACAATAAAGACACTAGTAAATTGCTCATTTAGTAAGAAAGAACTAATAAACGCCATCTTATTCATATAGTCTTCTTCATTATTCTTGCATTCATATGGGGTATAAACATTTAAAATTACAATTTCCTTATCAAGCTGTTTCAAGTGTATAGCAATACACCAGTCCACACCAAGCCTAATGACATTCACCACTGAGTCCAGTTTCTTATGCCACAGAATTGCCACACCTCCTGGTATTCTGCCCCTTTTTATACCCACACTGAGGTCTGTGGTGGACTCACCAGCACCATGGAAATTGGCATTAATAGAGTTTAGCCCTTTAAGATCCTGCTTAGCTAGAAAAGTTTCCTGTAAGCACAGAATGTCACAGTGCTCCAACAACTGATCCACAACAATGCGGCGCGCTTTATCATCTGCGCTCTGAGCCAAGCGCAGGCCACGGCAGTTGTAAGACAGGACGCTTATCTCCATAGCAACATCAGACTTGGGCTGTCACGCCAGTAGCGGGCACATTTAAAACCCCAGCTGATAAACCGTCAGCGTTAGCTCCGATGAATCCGGTTTTACGAGGTTCATAAAAGCGACGTACATATGCTCCCTCCGGCCAGAGCTCCGGGTTATACATGTCACCTACATCCTTGCATTCAGCGGATATTTTGAATGAAGCGTATCTGCTATTCATGGTGACAATTCTTTGACATGACACCTCATGACAGAGTTTCTTCTCAAGATGAGCACGGAGAGTTTCAGCGTCTATTTCTGGAGAGAACTTAGTGGCAAAAACACTCACGTGTTTCGTTGTTACCACTTTGATCCCTCCAGCCGCTCCGGTGCCCACAATAGTTTTACCAGCTTTCTTCTGCCCCGTTGTCGATTTACCGGTGCGTAATCCCTGTTTAGCATCGGCCGTGCGCTTCCGTTGCCCTTGTTTCACTACTTGGCTCCATTTTGGGGACCCAGGTGAAGGCAACGTTACACCCGAGGCAGCTGCAGGTGTAGCCCTCTCCACAGTTAGAAGCGGCAGTCCCTGTGAATCTCCTTCTCGGTGTTCAACTCTTGGCGCTTCGGTCCCCCCCGCCGAGCCGTCAGCCTCGCTGACAGCCGCTGCGCTAGTGGGTCCCGTGGTGCTAGCATTCCGCGCGTCCAGACGCCTCACCGATGCAATGTGGCCGGCATAGCCGTGGTCAGCGTAGTTCTCCAGGACACCGACCCGGCGGCTCACTTCCGCCGTGCCAGCGCGCAGCCCTTCGCTGATTTCAGTCTGCAGATGTAGTGCGTGTTTCACGGATGAGACCTCGGTGTGTAGCTGCCCCACTTTTCGAAGTAGGCCGCACACATCCATGTTTGTGAAAGTCACTGGTGGCAACTCATCCAAATAGTGAGATACAAATCTTGGAACATTGTCCCCACACTCGTTCAGCACCTTGAGGCAGCTCTTTATGTTATTGACATCTTTCTGTGCACCTTTATGCGAGATGTTCCGCTGCGTTGAGGGACAGAGCTCAAACAGCGTTTTCTTTGATGTTTCAATCCACTCTGAGTCGAAGCTGTTGGCAGCTAGCAGGACAATCTCGTCCTGACTTAATGTACGTATTTTCATGGCAAGGAAGTGTAAAAGCTCATCCTCCACTATTGTTTTACCATCAACAGTCTTATATACCTCAGGTTTTAAGCGAACTCTGGCAAACGCTATAGCACCTGAGGAGCACGCTGCTGTGAAGTCCGCTGTGACGTCCGCCATCTTGGATTAGTGGATTTTACACAGTGGTCAAATATGATTACAAATAATCACATGGTGACAAAATGGGCGGAGCTACTTCTGGTATGACACTCGGGCTGCCCGCGTTATCATTCATTCACACGCCTTAGTATACATCATCACTCATTCACACGCCTCAGTACACATCATCACTCATTCACACACCTCAGTATACGTCATCACTCATTCCCTCACATGCACTAGCAGCACATCATACCAGAAGCCATCAACGAGGACCATCAAGGTGTGGCCTGCAGGAGCTGATTCTGTACTCCAGGACAGATTCCAACACACGGACTGGAGTCTGTTTGCTTCGCAGGCTACCTGTGGCTCTCACACGGACATTGACACCTTCACCTCCTCTGTACTGGACTATATCAACAACACCATTGACAGCGTCACAACACAGAAACGGATTACCACGTACCCTAATCAAAAGCCATGGATGAACAAGGAGGTTCGGCTCCTGCTGAAGGCTCGCAAGGCCGCTTTCAGATCAGGTGACGAACAGGCCTACAGTGCATCTAGGGCTGACTTGAAGAGGGGCATCAAAAAGGCCAAGCACTGCTACAAGCTGAGGATCGAGGAGCACTTCGACAACTCCGACCCCCGGCGCATGTGGCAGGGCATCCGGATCATCAGTGACTTCAAGTCGAACACCACCACCCCGGCACCCACAGACGTCTCCTTCCTGAACGAGCTGAACAACTTCTACGCTCGGTTTGACAGGAACAACACAGAGACTGCCACCCCAATCACTCCATCTACAGACCACCAACCCCTAACACTCAACCCAACAGACGTCCTCACCGCACTGAGCCGGATCAACGCGCGCAAGGCTGCTGGCCCGGACGGCATCCCTGGTCGCGTGCTCAGAGCATGCGCTGAGCAGCTTGCAGGAGTTTTTACGGACATTTTCAACCTGTCCCTTGCTCAAGCAGCTGTGCCGGCATGCTTCAAATCCACCTCCATCGTTCCGGTGCCAAAGAACTCCAGCCCGTCGTGCCTGAATGACTATCGCCCTGTGGCACTGACACCCATCGTCATGAAGTGCTTCGAGCGACTGGTCCTGGCACACCTGAAGACCAACCTTCCACCCACACTTGACCCTCACCAGTTTGCCTACCGCAGCAATAGGAGCACAGATGATGCAGTTTCCTCAGCGCTGCACTCTGTGCTGACACACCTGGACAATAATAACACTTATGCCCGTATGTTGTTTGTAGACTTCAGCTCTGCTTTCAACACCGTCATCCCCTCCAAGCTGATCACCAAACTTGGAGAGCTGGGCATCAACACCTCCCTCTGCCACTGGATTATGGACTTTCTGACCAACCGACCACAGCATGTTAGGTCAGCCCACTCCTGCTCCACCACCATCACACTAAACACAGGTGTACCACAGGGATGCGTGCTCAGCCCGTTCCTCTACTCCCTCTTCACCCACGACTGCAAGCCAATGTATGGATCTAACTCCATCATCAAGTTTGCTGACGACACCACGGTGATCGGCCTCATCACCAACAACGATGAGACAGCCTACAGAGAGGAAGTGCAGCACCTGGCCATGTGGTGTGGTGACAATAACCTGCTCCTCAACGCCACAAAGACCAAGGAGCTTATCGTGGACTTCAGGAGGAAGAGGGGAGACACGCACGACCCCATTCAAATCAACGGGATGGCCGTTGAGCGCGTCTCCAGCTATAAGTTCCTGGGGATCCACATCTCGGATGACCTGTCCTGGATTACCAACACCTCCAGCCTGATCAAGAAGGCTCACCAGCGTCTCTTTTTCTTGAGAACACTGAGGAAACACCACCTGTCCTCAGCTGTCATGGTGAACTTCTACCGCTGCGCGATCGAGTGCATCCTAACAAACTGTGTTACAGTGTGGTACGGGAACTGCACAGTCGCTGAGCGCAAGGCACTGCAGATTTTGGAAAGTGTCCGCTTTCCCTGTCCTAGAACACTGCATTACAAAGTCAGTCAATTTTCAATATTCTTGAAACAATTAAAAACATTCTTGTTTGTTATTCCCATGGAAGTAAAAAGAGTTTGCTGATGACACCACAGTGATTGGCCTCATCACCAACAACGATGAGACAGCCTACAGAGAGGAAGTGCAGCACCTGGCCATGTGGTGTGGTGACAATAACCTGCTCCCTAACACCACAAAGACCAAGGAGCCTATCATGGACTTCAGGAGGAAGAGGGGAGGCATGCACAAACCCATTCGTATCAACGGGATGGCAGTTGAGCGTTTTTCCAGCTACAAGTTCCCGGGGATCCACATCTCGGATGACCTGTCCTGGACCGCCAACACCTCCGGCCTGATCAAGAAGGTTCACCAGCGTCTCTTTTTCCTGAGAGCACTGAGGAAACACCACCTGTCCTCAGCTGTCATGGTGAAACCGTTGTGTGATCGAGTGCATCCTGACCAACTGTGTTACAGTGTGGTATGGAAACTGCACAGTCACATAGCGCAAGGCACTGCAGCGAGTGGTGAAAACTGCCCAACGCATCACTGGGACTACTCTTCCGACCATTGAGGACATCCAGAGGAAGCGCTGCCTACGTAGAGCTCACAGCATCCGTAGAGATTCCTCACACCCCGCCCATAAACTGTTTGCCCCCCTGCCCTCCGGCAGGCGCCTCAGGAGTCTCCGGTCTAGAACCAGCAGACTGAGGAACAGCTTCTTCCCCAGAACTGTGTCACTACTGAACTCCACTACACCCCCGCCCCCCTATATAACCCCCGCCCCCCCATAGAACCCCCCCCCTTCCTATATTTGCACATTCTGTTTGTACATTTGCACCACTTGCATATGTGAATTGTTATCTGCACTATCTGTCCATTTTGCACATCTGTTACTGCACCACCTGCACATTTTGCTCACATTTGTTCACTTTGCACATCTGTTCTTTTGCTCAATCGCATCATTTGCACTACCTGTACACACATGCTACCCGGTAATTTCTGCTTGTATAATTTGTATCATCATTTGCATCATTTGCACTACCTGTACATACATGCTACCCGGTAATTTCTGCTTGTATAATTTGTATCTGTACATACCCGGATTGAATCTGTACATACCCTGTATATTCTGTCTATACTGTTCATAATATGTATATTCTGAGTATATCCATATTATTATATTCTGTTGTTAATAACTGTTTTGCACTTCTGGTTGGATGCTAACTGTATTTCGTTGCCCTGGACTTGTACCTGTGTAATGACAATAAAGTTGAATCTAATCTAATCTAATCTAATCTAATCTAAGCATTTAGGTAGTACACACAATTGCTCATGAACACACCTGACTCAGCTAGCGCAAGCCCATTGGGCCTCGTCCGGGAAGACGGCCTTTAAAGGCAGCGCGGATAATCAAACACCCGACTGTCTAATGATCAGTGCTGCTGCTGCCCAGCAGCATCCCTTTTCTCCCCCTGTTGTCTATCTATATGTATGTGTGTCTATCAGGGGGATTATATCTCTATTGCTCCATGCCTCTTGTCATATATGTATGCACATATGTGTCACTGGAGGCGGTAGGGAGCGCTCCCCTTTTAGACATTTCACTCCGCCAATGTCAAACATTTTTCCATGTCATGGTTATCAATAAATCATCATTTTATTATCAAATCAATCAGTGTCTTGACTGAATCATACTACTATTCCAACTAGATATTGTAGTTGTCCTGTTATCTGAATTATTTTGTGTCAGGCCAATTAGGGAATTTAGATTAAATTATTGTCTGGATATGTTATTGCAGAAGTATTTACATATTAAGTACTATCACATATCACTATCAAGTACCTACATTTCTGTCTGGGATTATCAAGCATGAAAATGTAAAAAAGCATTGCTTGTAAAAGTGAAGAATTATTCATTTAGGACATCAAGACATATTGACGTAGTTTAACAATCCGAATGCATGCATTAGCCAGACTTAAGCCAATCCAACTGACCACGGTTTACAGTCAGGTAGCATCTTATAGCAACCACCGTAATGAGACCAAACACAACCTCCTATAGATCCTGTGGTTATGCCATCCCTCAGACCTTGCCTGTGTCCAGTATACTTGACACTATAAGATATAACAACAGAGGGGAGGAAAAGTGGGAAAATTTATGGTCTATTCAGTCTATGGTGAATGAATGATCGCTGTGGAGCGTGGTGGATCTTTAATATCATCCCACAGAATACATGGGAACACTTTCAGCAACGCTTACAGCACATCATTTAGTATATTGAGAATGAGAACGCAATTAACATTTAAAAGAAGATCCCAGTTCATTGGCACTGAGGATGGAGCCATGCCTCCTGCTGCTTGGCCACACCACACATATTTAACAAGGTCCTGACTGAAACAGATCAATGAATGCGGGGAGGTGGCATTTAATGTTGACAAGTCAGGCAACAGCCCATCCATATTCTAAAACACAGTATTTTTTGCTTGTTAGCCACATCATGGATGTTTGTCTTGTTAAAGGAAAAAGGTTTGGGGTACTTGAGAGTTCTTGACTGAAAAATACTATGGTTAGGATTTTTCTATTCAAAACCTAGTAATAAATCACTGAAATATGATTGCAGATGTTTATATCACTGGACAATAATTAGATGATTTACTGGTGGTCTTGGCTAACCCCTCGCATCCCAAACTCTGCATTCACACTGGGCTACTTTCACCTGCTGAGTTCGGACAAGACGGAGGACAGTGTTAAAGAGGAGAGGAGGAGGACTGGCTGTGTTTGTTAATGAGAAATGGTGCAAACCAGGTCACAGCATGGTGAAAGTGGAACTGTGCAACAAGAACATCGAAATGTTAGCAGTTAGCATGAAGCCATTCTACCTACCGCAGGAGTTTACATGTTACTGTGATAGCTGTGTACGTGCCTCCCTTCGCTAAGGCTGACATTGCCTCTGATACACTGCTCTCAGTTACCAGCAGGCTGCGGACACAGCACCCACTAGCCCTCTTTCTCATATCTGAGGACTTCAACCATGCACTACCCTCCTCTGTGTTTCCAACATTCACACAGTACGTCACCTGTACTAACAGGAACAATAAAACAGTTGACCTGTTCTACGCCAACACCAAGGAGGCATATTCGACATCCCCCCAGCCTCCCCTTGGCAGAGCTGACCACAAAATCGTCCATCTACAGACTGTGCATCATTACAGACAGCCTGTGGAGTGACGTGTGGTGAACAGGTGGACTACCGAGAGCGAGGAGGCTCTGAGAGACTGCTTCGACACCATGGTGTGGACTGAGCTCTGTGACCCACATTGGGTGGACATTAACACTGACACCATAACACACAGGTTACATCAAATTCCAAAGTTACCAAAAGGTGTTCTGCCATCAAAGGATCCAGCTTTTACGTCAGGGGACAGGGAGAAGATCAGGTCTGTACAGAAGGACCTGAGAAGACAGATCAGAGAGGGCAAGGCCAATTACATTTACATTTATTCATTTAGCAGACACTTTTATCCAAAGCGACTTACAGTAAGTACAGGGACATTCTCCCTGAGGCAAGTAGGGTGAAGTGCCTTGCCCAAGGACACAAAGTCATATAGCCACAGCGGGGGCTCGATCTCACAACCTTCCGATCATGAGGCCAACGCCTTAACCATTGAGGCATCTGACTCAACTATAGGAGGAAGATGGAGAACCAGCTGAAGATGAAAAACACCAGTTCAGTCTAGACACTCACGTGGTTGATATGATAATACATTTATGATTTATTGATAACCATCATATGAAATGGAAATATGTTTGACTTTGGCAGAGTGGAATGTCTAAAGGGAAGCGCTCCCTACCGCCTCGAGGCGACACACACGTGCATACGACATGAGGCATGGAGCAATAGAGATATAATCCCCCAACAATGCCACCACTCTGCTGGGTGAGCGGAGCACTACTGCTCCTGAGCCCTTTCATCCCACTTAGTACTCGTGGCAAAAAAAGACCAGGTGCTGGACGGAAAACTGAACATGTGGCTAGCCATGGATTCTGATCGATAGCCACGGAATCAGAGCACCTCTGCGAATCACCAGTGCCGAGCCAAAGATCTTATAGAGACATTCTACCATGATGGTGATCCGTTAGCTTCTCAACCATACAGGGCAGGTTACAGCTACCTCTAGAGACCCATACCTCTAGCACCCATCGGGGACCCCAAGGATTTCGGTTGCACTAAAACCAAGTTGCTTTATTTTTCTTCGTCCTGCTTACTGAAACCACTGTCACTTTTTCTTCCTGTGCACTGTGAAAGCTTCCTACAGATACAGTTGTGGTCAAAAGTTTACATACACTAGTGAAGATCATGTATGCCATGGCAATATAGGGTTTTCAATAAACTCTACAACTCTTTTTTTTCTGTGATGGAATGATAAGGAGCACATATTTCTTTGTCACAAAAAACATTCATGAAAATTTTTTCTTTTATTAATTTATTATGGGTCTTTTGAAAATGTGACAAAATCTGCTGGGTCAAAAATATACATACAGCAATGTTAATATTTGGTTAAATGTCCCTTGGCCATTTTCACCTCAATTAGGCGCTTTCGGTAGACATCCACAAGCTTCTGGCAAGCTTCTGGTTGAATCTTTGACCACTCCTCCTGACAGAATCGGTGCAGTTCAACTAAATTTGTTGGTTTTCTGAGTCGGACTTGTCTCTTCAGCACAGTCCACATATTCTCTATGGGGTTTAAGTCAGGACTTTGGGAAGGCCACTGTAAGACCTTAATTCTAGCTTGATTTAGCCATTCCTTCACCACTTTTGATGTATGTTTGGGGTCATTGTCCTGTTGGAACACCCAACTACGTCCAAGACCCAACTTTCTGGCTGATGATTTTAGGTTTTCCTGCAGAATTTGGAGGTAGTCTTCCTTCTTCATTATTCCATTTACTTTCTGTAAAGCACCAGTTCCACTGCCAGCAAAACAGGCCCACAGCATAATACTACCACCACCATGTTTGACGGTAGGTATGGTGTTCTTGGGGTGAAAGGCCTCACCTTTTCTCCTCCAAACATATTTCTGGTCATTGTGGCCAAAAAGCTCAATTTTAGTTTCGTCTGACCACAGAACTTTCCTCCAGAAGGCCTTGTCTTTGTCCATGTGATCAGCAGCAAACTTCAGTCGAGCCGTAAGGTGCCGCTTCTGGAGTAATGGCTTCCTTCTTGCACGGCAGCCTCTCAGCCCATGGCGATGTAGAACACGCTTGACTGTGGACACTGACACATGTGTTCCAGCAGCCTCCAACTCATTGCAGACTTGCTTTTTGGTGGTTCTTGGTTGACTCTTGACCAACCTGACCAATTTTCTCTCAGCAGCAAGTGATAGCTTGCGTTTTCTTCCTGATCGTGGCAATGATACAACTGTGCCATGCACTTTATACTTACAAACAATTGTTTGCACAGTTGATCTTGGGACCTGCAACTGCTTTGAAATGGCTCCAAGGGACTTTCCTGACTTGTTCAAGTCAATGATGCGCTTTTTCAGATCCGTGCTGAGCTCCTTAGACTTTCCCATTGTAGTATTTCTGGCTGAGTCTAGTGAATGTGTCAAACAAGCCCTATTTACATGGACTGAAAGAAGTCACCAGCTGGAGTCAATCATAATCACTCGTAAGAAGTTAGGAGGCCATGCCAAAAAGCAAATTGGATTGAAACAACTTTTTCTACATCACCAAATTGGTAATTCAAGGTGCTGTATGTATATTTTTGACCCAGAAGATTTTGACACATTTTCAAAAGACCCATAATAAATTCGTAAAAGGACCATTTTTCATGAATGTTTTCTGTGACAAAGAAATATGTGCTCCTTATCATTCCATCACAGAAAAATAAGAGTTGTAGAGTTTATTGAAAACCCTATATTGCCATGGCATACATGATCTTCACTAGTGTATGTAAACTTTTGACCACAACTGTACATTATTGTCCGTCAGAAATGCTTGCCATATCATTGTAACTTCAGAATCAGGTTTAATCAGGTTTAATCAGGTTTAATCGCTATGCAAGATTAACAAACGTAGAATTCACTGTGACAGAGAAGAGCAATATAGAACATATATAGGAGTAAAAATAAACACGTACAAAGTGGAAAGTGGGCACTAGATGTACGGGGGGGGGGGGCAAATATAACTACATTGAGTTAGTGCAAGAAGGATGGGTATATATAGTACGGGGGGGGGGGGCGGGGGTGTATATATGCAGTAGTGCAAACAGTGGTGCAAAAACACAATAGTAAGTTTTTTTAAGGTGTTATGTGCTAAGTGGCAGAGTGCAGTGGGATTCTGGAAGGGGGTGTGGGGTGTTGGTGGACAAATCAAATCAACATTTGTTTGTAAGCAATGTCACTAAGGGCTCACATACCCATAGGCTGCGTCCTTTCCCCCCTGCTCCTCTCCCTGTACACAAACAGCTGCACCTCCAGTCACCCATCTGTCAAGCTCCTGAAGTTTGCGGAATTTACCACCCTGATCAGGCTCATTTCTGATGGGGACAAGTCTGACTTTAGGTGGGAAGAGGAAAACCTGGTGACTTGGTGTAGCCTAACCTGGAGCTCAACGCTCTCAAGACAGTGGAGATGGTTGTGGACCCAGCCCCACTCCCCCCCATCACACTGTGCGACTCCCAGGTCAACACTGTAGAGTCCCTTACTGTTTCCTGGGCACCACCCTCTCCCAGGACCTTAAGTGGGAGCTGAACATCAGCTCACTCATAAAGAAAGCCCAGCAGAGGATGTACTTCCTGCGGCAGCTGAAGAAATTCAGCCTACCAAAGACAATGATGGTGCAATTCTACACTGCCATCACCGAGTCCATCCTCACCTCCTCCATCACCGTCTGGTACGCTGCTGCCACTGCCAAGGACAAGAGCAGACTGCATCGTATCATATGTGCCGCTGAGAAGGTGATAGGCTGCAACCTGCCACCCCATGAGGACCTGCACATTGAGGGGTCCCTGAAACGAGTGAGAAAGATTGCGGCCGACTCCTCCCACCCTGGATATTGTGTGCTTGAGCTGCTCTCTTCTGGCAGGAGGCTGCGGTCCATCAGAACCAAAACCTCTCGCCACAGGAATAGCTTCTACCCCTCTGCTATTGCCCTCTTCAACAGGGCCAAGGACTCAGTATGACCAACACCCCACACCCCCTTCCAGAATCCCACTGCACTCTGCCACTTTAGCACACAACACTTTAAAAACTTACTACTGTGATTTTTGCACCACTGTTTACACTACTGTGTATATACACCACCCACCCCACCCCCCTTCCATGTTATTGGTATCATTTGTATTATTTGTATTATTTGTATTATGTGTATCATTTGTATTATTTGTTATTTGTATCATATTTGTAGTGTATTTTACAGTGTATTCATTTTTATTTTATTTTATTATTAGTATGCCACATATATGTTCTATGTTTGCTCATTTCTGCCACAGTGAATTCTATGTTTGTTAATCTTGCATAGCGAATAAACCCCATTCTGATTGTGATTCTGAACTGCCCCTCAACCAACCTAAACCCTCAAGAAAACTCGCTATGGAGAAAAAATTGAAAAAACCTTGGGAGGAGCTATTCAGTGAGGGATCCCCTCCTCCAGGGACGGTTGGAGATAGTGAGGAACAGAACACAGGCTAACATCTTATCTCTGGATAGAGATACTCAATACCAAACTTGGGTCTGAGGTAGCACAAAGTCAATTTAAGCAGCCACTGGGCCAACTTGTTTGGCTGAATGCTCTTATTAGATTAGATTAGATTAGATTAGAGCTCTTCCCTTGGCTTTTATTGTTTTTCACAATGTATGTTTCATAATCTATAAGCCTGCTGTGTTTGGGGTCTATCATGCTGGGGTCTATCAGTGACTGATGCTCTTTTGTAAAGCTCTGTTTTGTAAGTCGCTTTGGATAAAAGCGTCTGCTAAATGAATACATGTAAAGCGCAACTGTGCAAAGTTGCTTAATTCTCCCGTGTACTGAAGCCACAAGTCATTTATTTATCTTCCTTAGGGCTGAAGAAAAATTCATAGAAAAACCGCATCTCTGTATTAGCCACATGGTTCAAAACCTGGGGAAAAAGTAGCGGCTTATAGTCCGGAAAATAAGAGTATTTGAGAATCAGAATGAACAACATGTCGGCAGAGCACCCACTGTTCCCTGGAGTACAGGGCATCTCTAGAGATATCCTGATTCAGAACATTGGATTTTGATTGATAGCTACCAGATCATAGCACAGCTGCGAACCAGGATCTAAAGCGATATTCTACCTATGGGAACAAGCCAACTCAGCCACCATCTGCAAATACCACTTTTATTTATACACTTCCATCCTTAATCTAATCTAATCATTATTTGACCCCATGGCTGCAAGATCAATTCATAACAAGCTCATAGACATCTGACCTTCCGGGCTGTAAACAGGACTGCCCCGACCTATATCAACTCTCTCCTCCAGCCCTATACCCCCACCCGTCACCTACGGTCATCTGCTGACAACCGTCTAGTGGTACCTCCCCTCAAGAGCGCCCGAGCGCAACACAAACTCTTCCACTGCCTGGCTCCCCAATGGTGGAATCAACTCCCCACCTCCATCAGAAGCACAGACTGCCTTCTCACCTTCACCAGAAGGCTTAAAACTCACCTATTTAAAAAAATTAATGGCACTTAGGAATAGTATGGCACTTCACATAATCTAATGTGCTTTAGAACAATCTGTTGGTCCCCATATGGTGACTTGCCAGTGTTGTTTGTTGTATCTCTTGCTTTATGTTCACAATCGTTTATTGCATCGTGTTTTTTCATCTGCTGACAACCGTCTAGTGGTACCTCCCCTCAAGAGCGCCCGAGCGCAACACAAACTCTTCCACTGCCTGGCTCCCCAATGGTGGAATCAACTCCGCATCTGCATCAGAAACACAGACTGTCTCCTCACCTTCAAGAAAAGACTCAAAACTCACTTATTCTGAGAATTTTATGGCACTTAGAAATATGAAGGCACTTAGAAATATCATGTGTTGTTGTTGTTCAGAGGGACTTGTTATTCCCTGTGAGGAAACTCGCTAGTGTTGTTGCTTCATTGTTCGCGTCCCACAGGTAGACTAGTGTCTGTCGGAACTCACCTTAAATCTGTAGTCTGTTCGGCTAAATGCTCTTATAGCGCTTCCCTTGGCACTTATTGGTTCTCACGATGTATGTTTCATACCCTATAAGCCAGCTATGTTCGGGGTCTATCACGTTGCTATACTCAGTGACCAAGCTCTTTAGTAAAGCTCTCTTTTGTTAGTCGCTTTAGATAAAAACGTCTGCTAAATAAATATGGACAAGTCACAGACATAGCAGGTTTTGTGACATAGAAGACAAATTGGGCAAAACGCACAATTAGTTCAAGCATTCACGATAGGAGTACCTTTGCATGCAACATCAGTTTTCGTCAAAGATCAAAAGTTGCACACACCTGGTGGCGATTTCCCTGCACCTTAAAAATACATAAAAGCTGTGAGAGAAACTGACTCATGAAGTGTGAATGTACACCCAAAGCACCGTTGTCTTAAACTAGACACCAATATGTGCAAGATGGGGAAGGTTATGGGTGACGTTTATCTTTAGTATCGGGATGCTGCTACTTTAGCCCGTTCATCAGCAGGCGTATACAGGGGCTCCCGAGCAGCTGCACGCTGACAGCTCCAAACACCAGATGTTAAATTGAATGCCTGACACCATTGTTTTGATGGTGGATGGATGCAACTTCCATAATTCAAAACAATGAACGATGAAGGCACACAACACAGACAGGTTCACAGGCATGGGACTAACGCAGAACAGAAGCTCAAGAATTGAAGCCATGCGCTGTCATATGATTTTTATGTGGAGGGGCAATCCCCTTTTGCATGTATTCCCCAGGACACTACATACTTTTCCAGTGCACTTGGGCCTAGTTTAGCACAGTACAGTCGACTGACATCCATGCTGGATCATGAGTTACACCCCTTGCAGGACTCACTGGAGAGCAGTTTCAGCGATAGGCTGATTCACCCTCGAAGAAGAGGTTCCGCGATCCTTCCTTTCTGCTGTCAGATTGTTCAACAAGCACTGCTAATACCGCTGCTGAACCCTGTCCATAACCACTACTATGCACAATATTCATGCAATTACGTGCAATATTAGGTGCAATATTTTTACGTGCAATACTTTTACGTGCAATAACTTGACTGTATGTCACTCATTCATAGCTGCAGTCATCACACTTAACTCTCACTTACATTATTTTACAATTTTATACCCGGTGCCTTTTTCATGCCCTGTGCCCTCACATCCTTTCTGAGATCCGTATTGTCATATCTTGTATATTTACAGTATATATGTTGTTTTTTTTTGTTAATTTATTGTTTTAATGTCCCCGCTGTGGATCAAATAAAGGAGTATATTATCTCTTATATCTTTATTGTCATTGTCACAGGTACAACAAAATTAAAGTGACTTTATGAAAATGAAATTCAGTGCTAAAATTACTCAAATAAATTTAAAATGAGTAAGAATAAACATACCCAAGACAGTACCATACCTAACAGTACCTAACCCTAACCCTAAAGACACACAGTCTTACACCCACAGTTCCATGCCAACAAAACATTCCTCTACCACAGCATTCCACATCAAATGTCAAATATTAAATGTTCAGAATGAAACAAATACATAAAACTTAATCAACATAATATAACATAGAAACCACACTCCATCATTGTAGCGCTGGTGGAAGTTGTCATACACAGTGAACTCAAGCAATTAGAGTCACTTGAGTAAGCCAGTGGACAAACCCCAGTCACTTTGAAAGATATTTCTCCAGTGGAAGACTACCCTGCCTCCCCCCTATCTGCTGTCTCCCTGTTGTCCTTCCAGCCACTAGTGAAGGACACTCTCTTGGTCCTGACTACACAATCAATCAGCCTCGTGCAAAGATGTAGGGAGGGGCCCTGTCCCTGTCAGGATGTGTCTCTGCAGAGCACTTCCCACGACATACTCTGAACCCATCATAATCATACTTATCAGACGGGGCTGTTTCTACGAACAGCACTGGAGGAGAGTTCAAATTTAATTTCTGAGGACAATGCTAGCAGAACATTTCTGGATGTAAAGGAAAAAAGTGTAAAAGGTCTGAAAGTTTTTTGCAGTTGTACGATCAAGTTTAACTTACATCTTTTTCAATGTATGAATTGACACTGTTATTTTTCATGCAGTTATATACAGTATATGATAATGAAAGTAAAAACATGTTACACCTGTGTATTCACAAGTTAAAAAGCCACCTGACAGCATATGAGGTTGGGTCCCATATACCCAAGAGGAGAGATGTCTGTAGTACTGTAGGTTAGGATGTGATGAAAAAAACCTCCATTGGGAAAACAAGCCATGGGGCTGGATGTTGCTATGGAGGTAATGCACGAGACAGGGGAACAAAGGAACATTTACAGACTGAGAGTGGGTGCTTTTAGTGCTATTTCTGTCCTGGATGGATCCAGGTGAGTGATGAGAGGCTGTTGCTTGTCTGCTTTACTCAGCCTCAGGCGCTTACGCTCACCCCCCCCTCCCCCCCCCCATCTCCCCCCATTTGCTCATCTGAACAGAGAATTGTCAGATTAATTCCTTTGTCATAAACTAGACAGTTTACTATGAAACTTTTACAGACAATTCTTTGGTAGAATAAATGCTTCAAAACGTATCCTTGTGTTTTAGAGGGTGTCAATAGAATTTTGATGCTCTGCACAACATCAGGGTTGTTTATGAAAGTTCTCCAGTGTTAATATTATATTTTGCTGGAAAAGATTCAGATGTTCAATTAACAGTCTCATGAGATACTCAACCATGTTTTTTGTTATCTCTGTAGTAATCAGTTTTTGTTATTTAAAAAGTGTTAATTGAATCACAAATACATGAATTTTGAAATCTGTTGTTTTGCTATTCAGGGTTGGGTAATCAGTTTTACATTTGCACTGTGTTTTTTCAAAGCTACAAAGGATTGGATCACACTGATCTAGACACAACTTTCAAGAGGAACAAGTTTGGATTCTCAGTGTTAGAAATGGGCCACATCCGTTAACAATGCGTTAACTATAAGCTAAGTAAAGAACATGTCCAAAAGCCAGCATTGGGTCACTTTCAAGTGTTTTCATTTCAAGAGACAGAAAAAGTCCAGTTTGCTGAAACTGGGAAAGAGTGATTTTTTTTTCTCTGCCAGAATAATATGTACTTCTGCGTACAAACATATGAATGAATGTATATGAATTACATGCAACAAATACAGTTTTATTTGACCAATATCTAGTTTTTTCTTGATATCCACCTTGAATCCACCATTCAGCTGGGATCAGAATGGTCTTGATTTTGTTAGATAAACGGTATCCTAATACTATTAAAAAGTTTTGATTAACACATTAAGTTTTGATACTGATCAAAACCAAGACAGGATTATATGATCTAATACAATTTCATAACCCCCCCCCCCCAAAAAAAACAATTTTGAAGACTTGATCCAATCCAAAAACTGTAAACCGATCACGTCACTTTAGAACAATGGGCGCCACCTATCAAGGGGGTGTATTATGGATGATATACTAGTTCAATTTCAGAAGTGAATTTTGTTACCTAAAGTAAAGCGTCAAAGCTACTTATACACATTATACATGGGTGTAAACAATACCAAATCAACTACAATATTATAATTACAAGCTTTATGTTTTTCTGTACAACATTTTTACAATCTTATGCTTGTTGATCTAAAAACTAATACAAAAATAAAGTAGTTGGCTAAGGCGCAGTTAGCGTAGTAGTTGGCTAATTGTACAGTACAGGAGGGGGGGGGTATATACACAGTAGTGTAAACAGTGGTGCAAAAATCACAGTAGTAAGTTTTTAAAGTGTTGTGTGCTAAAGTGGCAGAGTGCAGTGGGATTCTGGAAGGGGGTGTGGGGTGTTGGTGGATGTGTCATACTGAGTCTTGCTACAGCTACCAACTGAGAATATACGTAGTCAGGGGCACTGCATATCTTTCTATAATTTCAGAAATATGTGTGTCACCGACATCATCAATGGCACTGAACCCTATCAATAATTCCTGGAATCTCTAGTCATCTGTATTTGTGTGTTTGACATCTTAATCACTGATTGCATCACAGGCATTGTGCACTAGTAATACTAATGAAAAACAAAGGATACAAAACCAGGTTATGGCCCAAGATTACAGGAAACATGAATTAAAGATAGAACTACCGCAAACACAATTGTCATCAATTTGTTTACCTTCTGGATGTATGTGTAGATATACAGGAGGCATTCCTACTATGCAGGTCACCTCTGCTGCATTGCTGACATGTAATCCTTTCTAATTGGGACAGTACCAGAGGACTGTTTCGTTTCCTTTGGTCTTCTATGTTCTTCACATGATTGGCTGACAGTAAGATATTATGGGATAAGCTGGCCTGAAAAGTGATATTTCCATCAAGGTGGTAAGATAATGGCTATGCTTTTGGTACTGATGGTTTTTCCACTGATGCTGTGCAAAGTAAAGTTCCACACTATCAGGATCCCATCTGTAAGTGCAAACATTGCCAAGATGGGCCAGTATCAAGTTTATTTGTTTCACGTTTGTTCTCTATTCCCAATGGGTAATAGTTTGCAGAGAAGTGTCATTGACTAAAAAAGACAAACATTTAAGCTGAGAGGTGCCCTGACTGTAAAATAGTCTTAGAAACAAGCAGTATTGATTACTTGTCCTGGATACACAAGCAGAGGAACAGGAGGAGCGTACCATCTTTATCTCTGCTTTCTATCGCCAATGTGACTGATAGGCTTGCAGAGAAGCCCGGGGGTTAACCATTTTTTTCAGCGCATACATGGATGGCTTTAGACCAGCACCATTGTTCCCCTCACACTACCTGCCAGACCTTAAAGCCCATACTTACAGTCTTTAACAAATGGGCTGATGCTATCTGGCTTTACAATGCAGCGACTTTAAGAAAAAGCAATTCAGAGGGACGTTCGGTATTTATAAATGTCAACTCGAGTAAAAGCTCTGCGTTCCAGGTTGCGAAAGTTTTGTAATTAAAGGTCAGCATTGCTGATAAAACTATTTTATTCTAGGATTCTTCCATTGCTACGTTTTTTTTCCCGTTTTTATTTCCAATGTTGGACTTGAGGAACAGGCATAGCACTAATATGAATAACAGGAAGAATAGAAGGACTGTTGTTTTAGGAACACCTCTGTAAGAGATAGGCTGTTAGCTCTGACATTCTGGACTGTAAATCAATTTGGGGAAGATGATAGATTTGCTGTGGGCTCGGGAGTTCTGACAGAAACCTCAAGGAACTGTCAACAAGCCAAAATGAACACTTGAGAGGTTGTCCAGGTGAAAACATCAATCCTAGATTTTTTTCATTTTTATTCACACTATACAGTGTTGGTTCACAGTGTTTATTCAATGCTCTTCTGTGACAAACAAAACAACATATTTATGGTGAGCGTTTTGTACCGTCTATAGGTTTGGATGCATCTTGAGAGCCTGCAACCTATATAGCTACTGTCATTTTAATTTGTGTACTTCCATAGTTGAACCTATAGGCCTGCAGGATATAACACCTGAAAATACATAGCATACACTAAGGACCATCCTGATGAAAATCAATGCAACAATAACTTAACCATGGAGAGCAGGGCCTTACAAGTGTCTAGATCCTCTCAACATGTGAAAATATATCTGGTGCCCATGAAGCCCTTCCCACATCTCAGTCACTCCCAGGGAAACTTTGAGAGAGGAACATATCAATTTGCAAAAAGAGACCATTAGGAGAATTTAAAGAAATGAATGACTTGGAGAGCGTCGAATGAGACACTTGTTTCCATTTGAGTAACATGCAGACAGGTAGAGAAAGATAGGGTTAGGGTTTTTACTTTTTGTCCACATCATGACAAAGACAGAGAGCAGACAGCCAGACTGGATTTGAAAACTAAGAAACTCCAGTCGTACTCCAGTAAAGCTCACACTTTATTTTCACAATGACACCTAAGTATTTGGTACCATATCTGCACTGTTACCCTATTAATATTTTTATATTGTATATTATAGCTATTTTATGTTTTATTTGATTCTAAATTTATACATACTTTAGCCCCTAGTATTAGTTAGATGTTGTACCTTTTGTATTTGGACTTGTACACCACTTATTTAAGATTGATGAGTCCTATATGTTGAATTTATGTATTTTTCACTGCAAACTTCCATGATTTATAAAACCCTTTCTGATTCTGATTCCAAGTTGTGTTTCCAAACAATTTAATGAACACAAATACATTTGACCACATGTTGCACAAATCAGACAGGTTAATTGATCAGAACGTAGTGTGTGCCACAAGTGCAATGTAACCTTGGTCTCTGTTTACTGCTCATAAAAATAAACATTAACGTTTTGAATGAAACACCTTTAAAACAAAGTAACACACTACATCAGAATCAGAATTCGTCATTCGACTGGCTTCCCGTCATGGCCTGCATCAGATTCAAGACCCTGGTGCTGACCAGGGGTAAACGGGAAACGGGACTGCCCTGTAAACGGGACTGCCCTGACCTATATCAACTCTCTCCTCCAGCCCTACACTCCCACCCATCACCTACGGTCATCTGCTGACAACTGTCTAGTGGTACCCCCCCTCAAGAGCGCCCGAGCGCAACACAAACTCTTCCACTGCCTGGCTCCCCAATGGTGGAATCAACTCCCCACCTCCATCAGAAGCCCAGACTGCCTTCTCACCTTCAAAACAAGGCTAAAAACTCACCTATTTAGAGAATTTAATGGCACTTAGGAATAGTTTGGCACTTCACATAATCTAATGTGCTTTAGAACAATTTGTTGGTCCCCATATGGTGACTTGCCAGTGTGTTTGTTGTATCTCTTGCTTTATGTTCACAATCGTTGTGTTATGCATTTATAGTTCTTCCCTTGGCACTTATTGGTTCTCATGATGTATGATTCACAATCTAAAAAAAACGACTGTGTTCGGGGTCTATTACGTGGCTATGCTCAATGACTGATACTCTTTGTAAAAGCTCTCTCTTGTAAATCGCTTTGGATTAAAGTGTCTGCTAAGTGAATAAATGTAAATGTCTTTAATCACCATGCAAGGTACACAAACACGGAATTTACTACGGCAGGAAAGAGCAAACATAGAACATATATGGAACATAAAATAGAATACAAATAAAGTAAAATACAAATATAAAAATACAATTACATTAACATTTATCAGACGCTTTTATCCAAAGCAACTTACAGTAAGTTCAGGGACATTCTCCCTGAGGCAAGTAGGGTGAAGTGCCTTGCCCAAGGACACAACGTCATATAGCCACAGCCGGGGCTCAATCTCACAACCTTCGATCGTGCGGCCAATGCCTTAACCGTTGAGCTATCTTACGCCCACCCATATTAAATACAAGTACCGTTGTTTACAGACTATAGAGCGCACCTAAATATAAGCCGCCCCATCTAAAATTGAAAATAAATATATATTTTGTCAGATATATACCACACTGGACTATAAGCCGCTGATATCCAGGTTGAGAAATAAGATATTTAACAGAACAGTGCCTTTAACGCGGCAAAACAGAAAAGTTTTTCGATGGTTTTATTCATCTTCCTCCTGTGCACTAAAGCCAAGTTGCTTTATTTTCCTTCCTTCTGCGTACTGAAACCACTGAACACAAAACCACTGTCACTTTTTCTTTCTCTTATTGGTTTCTCACAATATATGTTTCATAATCTGTAAACCCACTATGCTTGGGGACTGTAAGTGTAACCCTGCTATGATCAGTGACCGATGCTCTTTTGTAATGCTCTCTCTTGTAAGGCGCTTTGGATACAAGCGTCTGCTAAATGAATAAATGTAAATGTAATGAGCAACTGCACAACTATTAAAGTCAGTTCATTCTCCCTTGCACTGAAGCCACAAGTCACTTATTCATCTTCCTGAGGACTGAGGATTTCTTCAGCTACCGCAGGAAGTATATCCTCTGCTATGCTTTCTTGGTGAGTGAGCTCCCACTTGAGGTCCTGGGACAGGGTGGTGCCCAGGAAAGAAGAAAGAAGGACTCCACAGTGTTGACCTGGGAGTCGCACAGGGTGATGGGGCGGAGTGGGGCTGGATCTTTCCTGAAGTCCTCAGCCACCTCCACTGTCTTGAAAGTGTTGACAGATGGGTGACTGACGGTGCAGCTGTTAGTGTACAGGGAGAATAGAAGAAGGCAAAAGACGCAGGTTTGAGGAAATCCGGTGCGGATGGACCGGAAGTTAGGAGTCTTGTGTTCCCAGTTTAACTCACTGATTCTGGGGAGTCCAGGTGCTGGAAGGTGAAGTGGAGGCCCATATTAAATGCGTTGTCCACAGACCTGTTGGCTCTGTAGGCAAACTGCAGGGGGCTCAGGAGGGGTCTGTGATTTATTTGAGGTGTACCAGCACCAGGTGCTCAAAAGACTTCATTACCATAGAGGTCAGGGCGACGGGTCTGTAGTCGTTCAGTCCTGTTGGTCTGGGCTTTTTGAGCACAGGGATGATGGTGGAGGATTTGACGCAGGCTGGCATGTGGCATCTCTCCAGGGAGGTGTTAGAAGATTTTGGTGAACACCAGAGACAGCTGGTCAGCACAGTGCCTGAGCATGGTGGAAGAGACAGCATCCTGCCCAGCTGCTTTGCGAGGAGTCACTTTGTTGACTTCCCTTTACTGAATGGAGGGAGTCAACGTTGTGTTGATGGGTGATGTGGTGACCGTCTAGTTGGCTTTCCAATCTGCAGTAAAACCCATTCAGGTCATCGGCTAGTCTGGATTAGTTAGTGGTGAGAGGGGATCTAGGCTTGTAGTTGATGATCTGCCTGAGCCCTCTCCAGACAGAAGCTTAGTCGTTGGTAGATAATTGGTGTTTAACTCTCTCTGAGTACGGTCGTTTAGCATCTCTCACCACCCTGCTAAACAACTTGTTGGACTCCTAAATCTGAACTTGTCTCCACTCTTAAAGGCCCCCCCTTTCTGAAACCTCAAACTTCTGAGTTTAGCTGTAAACCAGGGTTTGTCGCTGTTGAAGCTCACCCAGTCAGTGCAGTTCAAGTTTGCCCTGAGATGCTCCATAGCCTCACTGGTTCAAGGTTTGGATTTTCTTACAGAGTTGTTTACAGTGCGGTGGAAAGTTACAAGGGGAGCGGAGGTAGGAGGAGTTGGAGAGAGAGAGGCTGAAAAATTGGATAAAGAAGTGATCAGAAATGTGTAGCGGGGTTACAGATGTTAAGCCTAGAATACAGTTCAGTCGAGACACTCACGTGATTGATTTGATAATATTTTCGATTTATTGATACCATGATCAACCATGTTTGACTTTGGCGGAGTGGAATGTCTAAAAGGGAAGCGCTCCCTACCGCCACGAAGCGATACATACGTGCATACATATATGACATGAGGCATGGAGCAATAGAGATATAATCCCCCTGATAAACAGACAGACCGAACAGACAGAACAGACCGAACAGACAGACAACAGGAGGAGAAAGGGGATGGTGGTGGGCTGCAGCAGCACTGATCATTAGACAGTCGGGGTGAGTGTTAGAATATCCGTGCAGCCTTTAAAGGCCGTCTTCCCGGACGAGGCCCAATGGGCTTGCGCTAGCTGAGTCAGGTGTGTTCATGAGCGATTAGTTTGCGCGACCTGAGTGCATGTGCTGCTAGTGCATGTGAGGGGGTGAGTGATGACGTGTACTGAGGTGCATGAATGAGTGATGATGAATACTGAGGTGTGTGAATGGGTGATGTATACTGAGGTGTGTGAATGAGTGATGACGCGTGCAGCCCGATTGTCATGCCAGAACTAGCTCCGCCCATTTGTGTCGGGATGAGGTTAAGTTGTTTTCCTGCCTTGTGGATTGTTGGTGTGTTCAACAGCGTCAGGTCGAAGGAAGACAGAAGAGAGAAGAAGTATTTGGCCTGGGTTCCTTCAAGGTGGATGTTGAAGTCTCAAGGATTATCAGCGAATGTTATGAAGGATAAGTCATGGAGCACACTGCTATTGACACTCTATGTAAAATGTCTTTATTTATTAACTTTTCTGGGGCTATAATATTAAAATACCATATTTTCCAGGCTATAGAACATACCTAAAAGCTGCATCAACGAAATTTAGCTAGAATCTTGTATTTTTTCAATTTCCAGGGTGCACTTGTCTGTTAGCTGCAGATGCTGTTATAGATGACATTAATACAAAAATACATAGATTAGTCACATCGTTGTTTTGGGCGCAGAGTTCAAAGTGATAAGAAAAAGTAAAAAAGTAGTGCCTTATAACCTGGAAAATACAGTACGCTATTTAAAAGCACTAATTAAAAAACAAGAATTGATTGATTATACAACGTTTTTTTCATGTGGCATGAGATCAATTTGTTTACTGGACTACATAAATTACACCCATGACAATTAACACATGAAACACATTCTGCATGCATTATTAGTACACATGATCAATATGACTATTAAAACCACAGATAACATCTATAGAAGAGCAAGCTGGTCAGAACAAGGAACACATCATTACAGTTCATTGTTCAAACGTTAACTTCTACATTTCTTGTGTTCTTTTTAACTGTTATCAGAGAGAAGAGACATACTGTGTCAGTTTTCTTTTGACTGAAAGAAAACAGCTCAGATGAGGTTTGCCAACAGAAAAAACAAAAACAAAATAGCATTAAATCTAGGGGTTATGCACTTCTCAGAACAATGCCGCGGTTTGTTATTACTTGGAGCCAAAGGACTCTGATTAATCATAATATTCATGAGGCTCCGATGACAGTGGGGGAGTGACCTTGACTCAACGAGCTTATGCACACCCTGGAGTCAGAAAATATCAAAGGGGACACACTCCTGGAGATCTGGGCCAGAGACATGAGCCCCATCCGTCATACAGCCGCAGGCTGAACCCTTAGAGAGGCTGCACTGCACTGCACAGACGGGGAGAAAAAATAGACATTTCTTGGGCTTCTTAACTCAAGGTATTATCCTATGTAAGTAACAGTTAATACTGACAAACTGTGAGGGGAAAGTTTGGGCCAACTTCTATGAAATGTACATTTTGATTTGATAAAACGAAAAAACTTTAATGGTAAGTAGGCCCTATTGTAAAATAAACTTTCCTGGTAAACCAGATTAAGAATGTATTTGGTTTATTGAGGGTTTAAGGTCTTTAAAGCTGTTTCTGATCAAGAAATGTAGACCCATTTTACAACTCCAAAGCAATATCATTTGAAAGCTTGTTTTCCAAGTAGCTATATTGCTCAGAAGGATTATAAGAATGTTGTCTAGGGAGAAGCCATATTCCGCATATAGCCTACTGGACAATAATTTACATAATCAATTGGAAAAACACTTTGCTTGTGCACCATCGCTGCTTCTCAGAGGTTCAATGGCCTATAATTTAGCAAGAGACTGATGATGATCAAACATCCAAAACCCTAACCTAGGCCTTTGATGTGTCAGACTGACTGACATAGAGTACATACAGTAGGCTACTAAGAGAGAGCGTCCTTTCACAAGTAGTATCATTTAATTTCCCAACTTGGCCATTTACTGCCTCGCTTTAGGCTTTGTGGTGTCATGCACAGGGCCAGTTATTAAGAGGGACCATTCCTCATTCAAACTAAGCCATTTATTTTGCGGTGTCTCCAACTCCTGTCAGTTTATAGTACTCCAAGGACGGCACCTGATGTCCAAACAGACTATATCAGCCTTCCCCCGCTCTCTGTTCTGCAACGCCAGCACTGCCTGTCAGGGACATTTAACATAGAATTTACATTATTTATAAGGGTACGTTTGAAACGCTTTTGTTAATTATTTTCAAAATTCCCATAAAGGACCATAGCCAGTTGCCAGTCGGCAACTATCACACCCAGTTTATACCCGAGTAGGTCTCAGCGTCAGAACCGATTGTACTGTTTCCATTATAGCTGATTGATCATGTTTACCTCACATATGCAGTGGGTTACGTTGAGTTTAAATGTGGTTTAAACCAATTTCCGACACTTAAAGCACAATGGTTTCCTTGGTAACTTTTTCCCCCCATCCAATCATAGGGCACATTGCCTTTGGCTTCCTGCCACTTCCCAGCCCGTAAATGGCAGATTAAGTTAAGGGACTTGGGTAGATGCGTTCTAAATCGCTCCAGGCCTCCTTAAAAACAGGGAAAATAAGGCAAGAACCAAATTACTTTTGTTTGCACATGGTAATATAACGCATAGCATTCCCTTGTGCCCAAGCACATTAATCAAGACTCAAACTAGATGTTCCTCATATATAAAATCTAGTTAGCAGTTTTTAAAATAATTTTTGTTTATATTTTTTTACTTTCTTTGGGGCGAGAAAAAGTCAGGTATTTTATTGCTGTGTGCAATTTCCTACATCATATTATGTGCAGGTCAACGCTACAATGTTGTTGACCATGGTTAGGTGTGATTCATTTTACTATTCCCCTAGTTGCAGAATCAGAATCAGAGTCAGATCAGAATCAGAATTTATTTATTGATCCCCGAGGAAAAACTCTTTAGTAACCACAGCTCACGATCTCATCAATGCACACAGAGTAAGGGTGTATGGGTAAAGGAGTAGAAGGGTGCGCACAGGGATAAAGGATTAGGGGATCAAATGCAAATAAATGCACACAGGGGTAAAAGGCTTGGAGTAAAATAAGAGTGCTAGGATACAGTACATACAGATTGGGAGTCAAAATAGAGAAGAAGTTGTAATGTATAATGAACATAATTATGGGTATTTATGGTACAGAATATACAAACGTACACAGACTGCATATGTTAGGTTAGGGTCATGTAGACTGGTATACTGTATAGTATACACAAATATAACTCCAGTATGGGTTTTTATGTTACAGAATACATCATTGTGCAAGCACTGCATACATTGTAGAGATGCAGTGGTGAATATCCAATGGCTAAGGGACAGACTAACATTGGCGTGAGAAATTTTATGTTTGAAGTTTGATGGCCACAGGCAGGAATGACTTCCTGTGGTGCTCTGTGGTGCTTTTTTGGAGGATGAGTCTTCCACTGAAGAAACTCCTTTGCCTGACCAGCACTTGAATGGGAGGTACTGTACAGCATGTAGTTTGGCCACTACTGCCAGAATCTTGCTCCACCCCCACAATGTAACCGGCTTTACGGATTACGGTTTGTTGAGTCTGTTGGCGTCCGCTGCCCTCAACCTTCTGCCGCAACAGCATAAAGGACAGGACTAGCCACCACAGACTCATAAAACATCCTCAACATTATCCGGCAAACGTTGAAGGACCTCAACCTCCTCAGAAAATAGCGTTGGCCATTCTTATAGACAGCTTGTGTGTCTTTGCCCAGTCCAGTTTATTGTCCAAGTGAACACCAATGTACTTGTAGTCCTCTACGGTGTCCACACTGACCGCCTGAATGGGAATGGGAGTCACTGGCATACAGCAAGTCCAATGTCCTCTCCTCTCTAGTTGGACAACTCACATAATCGGTGAAGGTGGACAGTGTCGATGAGACATGGTTGAAATCATCTGAGATTATAATCAGTATGCTTGGGTGCTTGGTCTGAAGTCTCAATTTCCGTATGAATGGCGCTGCACGCCGATGTCTGGTTTGCAGAGGGTGGGATGTAGACAGCCACAACAATGTCGTGTGAGAATTGACCGGGGTGACACCCGGACAACCAGAACAGCAAGCCCTCCGCCTTTCCGCTTACCGCTCCCGGTGTGATCCCTGTCAGCCAGAACAGTCTGAAAGCCATTGATGGAGGCATTATGGTCCGGGATGTCCTGGTGTAGCCATGTGTCCGTGAAGCGAACTACAGACTTTACTCTCGGAACTCCACCTGACTCTGGGCTAGCTCGTCCATCTTATTTGCCAGTGACTGCCACGGTGGACTTCACTATCATTCCAGTGTAACTTCACCTTTCATGTTGGGCCAAGCAGTGCTTTCCAAAATAATTTTACTGTAAAATCTCATCTAAATTTAGCAGACGCTCTTATGTAGAGCAATTTCCAGCAAGTTCAGGGATATTCCCCCAAGCCAGGTAGGGTGAAGTGCTTTGCCCAAGGACATGTCACGTTGGCATGGCCGGGATTTGAACCAGCAATCTTCTGTCCGATTCAACTAAACCTAAATGGTTTATTTATCATGAATTTACCATCGAAAGGTAACGTCCTTGGCTTATGTTAGATTTAGGTCGGGTTGCAGGAAACGGCAAAGACACAGACCCTTCCTGAACCCTCCTTTGTAATCTATTGCTTTTTGATAGAAAAGTGATTGTGGTGATGCTATGTTACAATGGTAACTGATTAACTTTAACAACAACAACCTTTAACTATACAGTGAACCCTGGTTTATTGCGGGGGTTACGTTCCAAAAAGAGCCCGCGATAGGCAAAATCCATGAAGTAATATTGTACTGTAGAATATAACCAAAGATAAAAACCTGTTTTCAGGCCCAAGCATTTGTTTTATATATATATAAAATATAATATTCAGCTTTCTTACAAATAACTATGATAGTTATACAGAAATACTGTAAAATAATAATTTTCATAATCAATTCGAGGTTGGACACATTGTGACTCGCATATTTCACAGTGCCTCTGACTGTGCCTCTTCGTCCTGACTCAGCTCCGCTGTAACGTCTTTTTCTACTGAAGGCTGTGTTGCAGGTGTCTTTTTCAGCGAGAAGAACATAGCTAAAACATGCACTAAAAGAAATCCATGAAACAGCGAAGCTGCGAAAGGTGAACCGCGTTATAGCGAGGGTTAACTGTACATCAATATAATTACTTGCATGCAACTATTCATTCATGAATTCCTAATTGATCCGAATGGGTACAACAAGTTTTGTAAAGTGGTGCCAGTGTTACGGGGCATAGGTACATTTGTAGAGAGGAGCTGTAGGAAAATCTGTGTCTAAATGACATGTTCTCCACCACAAAATGGGGTGGACATCAACACTTCTTTCAAACATTCAAATGAAACCATACTAGGATCTGAGGTCATGTCCTTGACAAAACAAGATTCATTGATAAATTCACAGCACAAAATATGGACAAGGTAGATTACATTCCCAAATGGCAGCGTGAGGAGGCTCTCCTCCAAAGCATTATAATAATAATAAATAATATGTTCTCTTTTATGCACATCTCTCGCACAGGAATATTCAGCAGCTCCTTCAGCAGCAATGACAGAATGATTTATTCCCACTTTGTAGCATAGATTGGAGTTTTAATGTATTTAACAAATTGCATCCCATTGTGAATTTGATACAGTTGGTGTGTACATGCATTGAATTGTGTGTCCGTGTCTATATCTGGGTTTTAAACAGTTTGATTCTAATAATATTAGGGATATTGTTTATCTTTTTGGGGGGGATTTGACAAATTTTTCTCATTTTTATTGCATTTTCTTTGCAGAAAATCATTATTCTGATGGTGTCTCAGCTGGTTTGACCAAGGTTGAAATAGTATTCCTTTATTGTGCTATTTCAAAAAGCAATACAAAATGAGATCTTGACATCGCTAACCTCATCTGCCAAAACCAATATAATGATCCCAGAGGGATGTCTTTTATTTAACCTGCCTGGCACAAAGATCAAAACAATCCCACCTGCCAATGGCATGACTGAAATTTACTAAGAAACAAAACTCAGTTAATTTGATCACGGATCACTGTTAGTGTTCTTGCCCCATTAATTACCACCTGGAGGTGAAACATCCAACCATGCTGTATGTGGCCTTAGCAATAGATGACACCATCACAGTCGCAAATGCTTGAGGGTCCCAATCAACAGAGACCATTGAAGGTAGGTGGAGCGGGAGATCAAAGGAGAAAAGGAGGAAGAGAAAAAGAGAAAGCAAGAGCAACTGAGGGAAAAATGGGGAGAAACATAGTGAAAGAAAAAAGATGAGGAGATAGGGAGAGAGGAAGATTAAACCAGTTCTACACTAAGGAAACATATCAACCAAACAAAAAATCTGAAAATGAGATTAGGTGTCAGAATAACAGAACCAGACAGTACCTTCAATATATAAACTTTGCACAGAATACAAGATATAATTTTTGTTGAGAGGAAGAGATCTTTTGTTTTGTTTAAAAGGAAACAGTGTGTGATGATAAGATAAAAGTAGAGTTGATTTACAATATCAGATGAAAGAGTATGCAGTAAACTAACCTGATGAAGATTAAGATCAGATGCATCATCAAGTCTGCCTCTAAACCTTGGCATTTGTTCGGAAATTGATACATGTAAGCCTTTTCTTCAGCTCAATGTGAACCAGCTGTGAGAAGAATACATTTATGAAACTACAGTGTTACCCTGACCTTACTTGTAGAGAATATGTGCATGAATAAGGAACATGACATGACATGTAATAAAAAAAAGTACAATTAATGTATTTTCTGTTTTAACTTGTACTATAAATTTAGGACGACATTCTGAGAAGACAGGGAAAATGTGTTAAAAGATCACTGTAGTAGATTGTGGAGTCCCTTATTAATCAAGTAAATGACTGCGTATGAGTTGCCCTTTAAAATGCAAGCCAGTCCCCAGGGAAGTGTACGCTGTTAATATTTAATACATACACGTGTCGCATCACAAATCAACCTGTCCCGACAATTAGCTCAAATTAATTTAACCGGTGGTCAAGAGCCACTCCTGTTTATGTGAAATGCTGACATCAGTGCAGTGAAGATTTATTTTAAGTGGTCTGTGTTGAGGAGGGGGAGGTCCTGTCACTGGGAAACATTTTTTTTACTATATGTGCTGCTGCAAAGATTTTTCTATCATCCTTAGTTTAACACAGAGGTAAAACGAGAACGCTAATATTTTTTTAACGTTGGGTTGTCATGGAGACCATAGAGTGTAGAAGGTGGTGGTGGTGGGGGGGTGGGGGGTGGGGAGGTTCACCATCTGTGCAATAGGCTAGCGCTGGTGTGAAACAGATATTTCTAGTCAGCATCGAGGCAGCAGTGTACCATGAATATACTTGGTGTTCATGGAAAGCAATAAGGTGTCATGATGACTGAGATCCCCCATCTGTCACTTTACTGGTTTATCAAACCCTGACAATGACCTGCACCCGCAGCCTAGGAGTCTGATCACCCAACATGGCTGCCCTTAAACTCTGGCACCCCATATATAAATAAATATCCCAAATAGGAAAAAAACTGTCTACCCTACATCTCACACACTGAACAAGTAAGGGATGCAAGTGCAAGGGGGATGTGAGAGTGGGGCCAAACAGAAATCACTGAGTTGCCACTAAACCTGTGATTTTTATAGCATATGATCACTTCCTTTAAACTGAGGAGGCAACAGCCTGTGGCTACTGTGTGGCTCAAGACAATACATAATGGGTGACATTTCTTTCATCCATAACTGATTCTGATGTTAATATACTCTTGGCAATACAAGAGAAAGATGACATCGATGCTATTTCCATCACAGTCTGGATGTGTTGAATCAAGGCTGGCACAGAAAGAGGCAGACAGTGAGACTGTATCAGCCAACAGTGAACTATCACTGCATGAAACTCAGGCGACAAAAACGGGGGCAATGGGAATAACACTGGAGTTACGTAACAACATGTCATCCTGAATTCCCACTCCAAGAACGCTTGTGTCTATCCACATCCAAACAGACACTAGGGCAGGGCACCGGGCACTGCTGGGGCAAGATGGTTTTAGCCTCAGGTGCTGCAAACACAGGTGGGTGAACAAGAGGAGGAGGGGATTTTGTTGTTGGTGGACCTAGTCTTGTCTCGTTTGTCTGAAAAGATTAACCTTTGTGTTGAATCGCCGTTACAACTCAGCAGACTGACAGACAGACAAACAGGCAAACAGATATAGATACAGCAAGGCTGAGAGACAAGCAGACAGACAGACATAAGCAGGCAGAAAAAAACTGGGGGGTTTGCCCTTGGGTCATAATTTTCCTTGTTTCATCTCCAGGTATGATTCAGAGCCATGATTTCAGATAAAATGAGCCAGCACACCACAGCTGTCCTCAGGGGGATATATAATTTAATTAACCTATTTGTACTAAAGTATTAGAACACAGACAAACAGGCAGAACAATGTCAAGTAATTTGTACACCTGTAAATCTTGCGAACCATTTCCTGGGCTACTTTGTATATGGGACAAGTACACCTTAGCTAAACACAAAGTAATTGGTTCTCCATTCAGGGTTGATTTGAGACACAGAATATGAATGTCAGAGTTGTTTCTTTTTTTAGGTGCTGAGGGACGGGGGGGGGGGCACTTTGGAATGATTAGCTGTTCTGTATCTCAGTGCTACACAGCCTGAAAGCCTATTAGAGCTGATTGATGGCATCAACAGTGGCATGGTTGAGGGGCAGCTGTCGTGTTCCATGTTCCAGGCTTGGTTCTAGAACGTTCATCAGATCACCTGCTGTTCCACAGTTTCGATGGCATCCTGTGTCACAGCTAGGAAGTTTCCAATAAATAAAGAACCCTTCTGGGTCCAGTCTGTAGAACGCCAGCTTGACAACATGGAATCTGAATGAGACTACAGAGAGGAAAACGGGGTGGGAGGAGATAATCGACTGATGGAGAGGGAGAAAAAAAAAGAGAGGGAAAGAGGAGGGAAAAAGAAACAGGGTAAAGTTTTTTTCCCTTCTTTCATGATTTAAGAACCCCTCCAACACACCTTCTAATTTAGATTGGGTAATTAATAATACTACTGGATCTTTCCTAATGAGCTAAATCGGATGCAAGAGTTCTCACCCTGCTTTCTGATGCAGACATGCAGTTATACAATATTCAACAGGATGTTGGCAGTATAGGTGTCTTCTGCAATACAAGCCACACAGGAAGATGCCTCCAAACTCATCAGTCCCCCAGTCTTTGGGTGCCCACGCCCACCCCCCCTATCCGCTTTTGCATTTCAAATGCAATCATGGGTAATTTGCAACCACTTTAATATGAGTGGCAGAGGACAGGTGAGGGCAGGCCAGTGAGGGGAAGAGGGACGACCGGCTTCTTCACACAGACAAGGAGTCAACCCTGTGACTAGGATTGTCATTAGATCCTCCAGCGGAGTCCTAGAGCACTGTTGTGATGACACACTGGGGACACTGGAAATGTTTTGGAAGATGGGGTATTTTACTGTACAGCCAACAAGCCCTCTCATTCATCGCTATCCACAGATCTTCAAAGGATGCATTTACGTATAAGTTGTTGTTTTTTCCGTGAAGAGATGTGCGTGCATACTTCAGTATGAATCACCCCTATACATCACTGAGCACAGCAGGACTGGTGGTAGAGAAGAGAGCAGGGAATTGTGAGTAGAAGCTCTCTGCTCTGGAACATTGTAATTGACGGTCGGCGGTTACTAGGCAGCCTTTCTATAAGTAAAGCCCTGAAAAGGAGGTGCAATAATAAAAGCTACATGCCGATATCAAATTTATATGTTACGGAAAAGCAAATATGTCTGTCAAAGCTTGCGGATACACTGGACTACAATTAGGAAATAACTGTAGCAAAACAGTGATGAAGATAGGACAAAAGTACAAACTTCATCCCTTTCTGGTATACTCAAATATTCTGACGTTGTACTAAAAAAAATTTCATACCTCTCTGAGTCTATGTCTCTACCCAATAGACGACTACAGCTTCTCTCTTATCATGCTGCCTGCTACTCAACAAAAATACCTTTTTATGACTAAAACCTGCTTACTAGGTCACTTGTGTTAGGTTGGAATGCAGATGCTCTGTGCACAACTGTGAAGAATGGCATCTGCAGAATGAGACTACTCATCAGTACAACCTGCAGTTTCCACAACTTTACAGCAAGTGATGTAAAAGTGGCTTAGTATAACTGCAGAGCAGAAATCGTAAAACCACGTAATGGCAAAATGAACAGTTGAAAAAACACAATCACCTATGCAGAAAAACTATGTTGTAAAGAATTGCTGCTGAAATCAAAAAGCAATTGGCAGTGGACCCAAAAAATCATGGCTCAAGCAAATTAAGCGCCTTACTGTAGCAAAAATAAAGACATTTTGGTTGGTTTAGTTATGTTAGACAACATAATTAATCACTGCAGTCTTGCAGCCTGAGAAAGGAAAAAGAGGTTCAACACGGTGACAGAACCTAATCGTGTTCACTGGATTTTCAAAACATATTATTTTGGATGCAATTGATCATTGCCAGCCATGACAGACCTTGTGACAAGTACATTGTGTTTCCTTCTGGTATGAAACACACTATATGGATAAAGTTTTATTTGTATTTATTTATTGTTATTTGTAATATCATGACTTCCATTTAAAACAATTTGGGGAGGACAACAACACTACAGTATGTTTACCTTCAACATGCAGAAATACCTGTGGAAAAATACATGGTAACTGTTTTCATGAGGACAAGTGAGACAGAGAAAGAAAGCAAGGATAAAAGAGACCGAGAGACAGAGAATAGCAGTTATAGGTAGAGACAGGGAAGAGAAGAGAAAGCAAGAGTAAGGTAGAGAGGGAAAGCAAGACAGTAATACATTCACCCTTTAGAGTACTAGAAAAACATAACCAACAATTGGCACTGCTGTTGTTCTCTCAGAACCATGAAACACAGACTTTCATGCAGGTCCGGCGCCAGGCACTGATTTGCGGGGGGCCATACGTTGTCTTGAGGGGGGGCAAAAAAAAATGACAGCCTACGATAGCATAGTAGGTCATCTTTTCACCTATAATCCAACTCCGGCACAAAAAGGTGACAAACGGTATTATTTAGAATCTCACAAGCTAATAGGCCAGCTAGGTTGTGACCCAATAATACAGCAACAATAATTGGACACAATTACTTTTCCCAGTTTGTTTATTAACTGACACTGGTGGGCCGCTTGTAAAACAATGAACAAAACATATATTTGATGATGATAACTGACTGATGATATTTCCCCTCGTAAATAGATGTATCGTCAGCAACTGCAGATTGTTTTCCGAGGCAGATACCATGGGAGATTGCCTACAGTGTTAGATTTACAGCTTCAAATTGAAATCGGAGACGATATTATGAGTAAAGACAAGTTTCTTAATATGTGTTGTCAATATTGTCAATTAAAAGTTTAAACTTTTTACTTACAAAGAATTTATTTGTGGGACTGTGGGAAGTTTTTTGAGGAAAGAATTACGTGTCCGGTTTGGCCGTTCGTGACAAGCAGCTATGATGGTAGTAGCACTGTTTAGCCTTGATTTCTAGATTTCTTGATTTCTAGCCTAGATTTCTAAAATATTTGGAAAAACAACATTAACTAGCTAAATTTTGTACACTGTAAGCTAAATGTACATGCCTTATTTGGCTAATTCGGTCGATTGTGGAAGAAACTCCAAAGTTTTTTAGATATCGAGAGGAGTATCCAGCCATAGCGCTAGCTACTTTAGGGTGAGAATTCCGTTTTCCCCAATGTTTTCACAGTCGCTAGAATTGTTATAACTTTTAATCAAATCGGGGGACAGATGGCTCAATGGTTAAGGCTTTGGCCTCATGATCGGAAGCTTGTGAGATCGAGCCCCAGCTGTGGCTATATGATGTTGTGTCCTTGGGCAAGGCACTTCACCCTACTTGCCTCAGGGAAAATGTCCCTGTACTTACTGTAAGTCGCTTTGGATAAAAGCGTCTGATAAATGTAAAATATGATATATCGTCTGTTCCACATTGCCCACAGATTTGTGGATATTCCACATACTCAAAGTATTTCTCCAACTTGTAATTAAAGTGGTTAAAAAAAGCCTGAAATCACCTTTTTGTAGCAGTAACGTGATTTATTTTAGGAAAGCATTGTGACCGTTTAGTTAGGTGTGTATTTTTCTATGTATTTAGTTGGGAGTGAGGTCTCCCAGATGTGACAACAGTGACTGACTGGCTCGTTCGTCAAGGGCAGGCCCAATCGAGTCCCAGGGCGGGCCCGGCACCCCAAGCCCCTCCCATAGCGCCGGGCCTGCTTTCATGGTCTGGAAATGTGATGAAGGTCATGGCCTCACATTTTTATTTATTCATTTAGCAGATAATTTTAGCCAAAAAGCGGCTTCCAAGAGAAAGCTTTACAAAAGAGTCACTGATGATAACAAAGAGACATTGCGAGGCAGAATATGAAGCATAAATTGTGGTAAACTTAACAAGTGTCAAACAGGAAGAACCACAAGAGCATTCAGTTAGATAGATTCAGTTATATAGATAACATCTATATAGATATCATCTTAGCACTGAGAGAAGCTAGCTAGCATCATAGTTCGAAGAACCACTTCAGCAACAACATGGTTAATTTTAACAGTGGGCAGCCCCTGTTCCTTGTCCCTGTCATATAAAAATAACAGGTTCTCAGCGTGAAAAAGAGTGCCTGTGATGTAATACATCTTATACATTGATTACTGAAGGGTAGAGCCCAGTATTCTAACAACTATTGATTTCTTTCATCACAATGTTTCTGGAAGTATTGATTTTAGACAAATCAGCAGCTGCAACTACATCAATTGGTTTGGGTAGACTCATTCAAAATGTTATGAAGACTGTGCAAATGGGAAAAACATAGCTTTTGGGAAAGGTGTGTGATTTAACCAGTCATACAGAGCTTCCAACCATGCAGGCACAATGCAGTGTGAATGAATTGACAGATCAGCAGTGGTGATTAAAGCTGCTGGAGAAACATTATTTGAATCACAAATGGACAATTATCCTAAAATGACATGTTGGCAAACAATTAGACACAGAGTAGTTGGAACCGGTGAGTGTTGGTTAAAATACAGTTAGTTATGTAAATCCATCCCTTATTATGTCTTTTCCGAATTACGCTGCATTTAAATGACTGCAAAAATCATTTAACGATATATTGGTAGTTGTTATGCTGGGTTGGGTCTGAAGTGCATCTACATGCTTTTAAACAAACGATAAAGGGGTAGTAGAGCTTTGGGATGGGAGGTGCGCATACAAGTTTACCATAGATTAGATCCATAGGTTATTTTGAGAAATTTTGCCAATACGGAGTTAAATCTACCTTCAACAGGTAGTTAAATCCTAAATAACCTTTTCACTCCCAACGCTTGTGCTGCTGTTCTGAGCCCTGTTATGAGGAGAGAGGCAATGTCTGTTAATAGTAAGTTCTTGACCATGAGAAATGCTCCGGATTTCCAAGAAGCCACAGCTGGGGCCAAGAAACCAACCGACTTCGGGGTCGCTGAGGTCCTGGTGTTCAGAATGACCATCAGGTGCAGCAACACCTCATTGAATCGCAGTGTAATAATTGGCTGGAAATAATTTTTCATTCCAAGCCTTTACTCAGATCAAATTATACATTCAATTCGACAAACTTGAATATTTGTATTTTTCATATGCATAAAACATGAGTGGTGGAAGACATGAGGGACATTAATTTATCTTACCACAGCAGAAGAAAAGCTATGGATGATGGCTTTCAAAAGCAAAAAACAATAAGGTTACATTTTTCATCTGAACTATTCACATGGTTTACAGTAAGCCCAACACACAGGGACAAATGTGCCTTTCTTGAGATGCTGACACCTGTTATAACACGAAAAACAAGTTCTGAATTGGAAGAGCAACAATAAGTACAGGGACACAAGTCCCTGTGCAAGTCCCCAAAGTTTACTGCACACATCAAAGTCAGCTTGAGGAACCTCTAACCATGAAAATAAACTTCAATGTATTGTACATAATCACAATACAGATTTGCATGGAAATATATATTTTTAGGTGAAGAAATGCATGATGAAAGACTTAGCAATATGGAAAAACATGCTTCTCTTTTTGTATGGACACAACACAGGTTAAGTCAGCTTTTCTTGTTTGTTTGTTAATCTTGCATAGCGAATAAACCCCCATTCTGATTCTGATCCTGATTCACAAGTGCATTGCATAGAACCCTCAAATGGTATGGAAATAAAGTGTGGAATACGTTTTTATTTAAGAAGTTTTTCTCTGTTACAAATCATAGCAAAATTAGGCTTCACTGCTATTCCACTGAAGCCCCAAGGAGATTATTTCAAATGAAAGGTTCAAAGTTGAAAGGCTAGTTTGAGGAAATTTAAGTCTGTAAAGGTTGGTTATGACCAGACCTGCTCACAATTAAACACACACAGACAAACTAATTGTTACTAATTGCACAATAAAGCTTTTGCAGAAAAATCATACTGAATTTTCTTTTCTTTGTGGTTACCATCAACTGTGCCAAATTTGGAAATATACATAATTCTTCTGGCTATTTGAAGATAATTGTGTATTTAGTCCTTTATGTCCCTGGATAATTTATGTCTTGGCTGAGTCACATAAACACATCACTTGTGTTTTACACTGGCAGAGGAGAAAAAGAGAATTCTGGCATTAAATTTACAGTACACAGAAAAGTCTAATAGTCCCTATGTCGTTCAATTACAGTACATCCTTTCATATTGTAGCATGATGAACTGAGGTGCATTCTCAAATCCCCTCACGTGGAAGTTACCAAATTGTATTTCATTAAGCCACACTGTACACGTCTGCCCTCCATTTGAACCTGGAACCATTCTGTTAGAAAGGGGCTCTTAGGAATTGAAGTTTGTTTTTTCTTCCCGCTACAATGGGGAACATGATAAAAGGAACACCAGAGATATATCCACGGCTTCCAGGAATCAAACAGTCCTCAGTGAGCAAAGCAAGCAACTAATTGGGCCGCTACAAGATAACTTGTATTGAGTCAACAAATCCCAATCAAAGACAATGCAACAAGCAGTCCATTTGGAACCATAATTATGGCGCAGAGTGAAGTTTAACAGCAGAGAAGTGGATGGCAGATGATGTGATGGTTTGAGCTCAACTGACAACAGAAGAAACAAGAAAATAATCAGTTGCTGTCATTGGGCAGTCAAAATTCCATAGTGTTGCTTGCTTTGTCAAAATTTGAATATTTGCTCCATATTAATTCCTGTTTTCAATAGAAAGTTGAACTTCACTGAACTTCAGAATCGAACCAAAGTGCTCAACAAACTGTTTATCTACCCAACACTTCCCCTCTATTGATGGTCTCTGACATACAATCTCTTGCAGAGATAATACCAAAGACTGAGGGTTGATTGGTTTAGATTATACAGCGGATCTCCAGTGTGACAGTGTTGGGTCCTCCTGCCTAACTCTGGTCACTAAAGTAGCATTCTGCTGGTACTTGATAATTCCATCTAATTGCTTTAGAGCCTGAGCAAATACTCAGGCCAAATGTGTTTCACCATGTTCCTGTTGATGCTATCCAGGGATTATTTCATTAATCTGTTCTTGTTTAACATCTTAACAGTGTTTTGTGCTGAGGATGTCAATGGAAACCTCTTTTTATCCAAAGATTTAAAGTTCTAAAACACTGGACAGCAAAACGATTAAACTATATGATGAGTATGACATGCAAAGAAGACGGATGGCAGTCCTAACTCTAGGAAACTAGCATGGTAAGAACTTGTCACATGGACTCTGACACCCTCTTCAGATTCAGATTCAGAAGAACCCCCAGAAGAGACTCTTTGCAGTCGGAGAGGGTATACACATCTACGAACATTAAAGGCCACACTGGTTTACCCCAAAATTTGCAAAATTGACATACCAAATGGAACACAAAACAGGGATGGTAGATATTTCTAATATGAAAAATATCAATATGAGACGTATTAAGTATGTTCAGCCTCTGCTTGTTGGATTGTCCATGGCTGCACAGAAAAATGTAAGTACCTTTTTCGGAAGTGATCTAAGTGCTTTGGACAGTTTCCAGGAGAAGGGGAGTTGTGAAAATAAACTCACAATAGGTTTGGATCCATCATTGCACACAATCATAAGAAAGGCTGATTTATTTGGCTTTAGTGTCTACAATGGTTCCAGAGTTGAACCAATCCAATAAGAAATTACATAATATCAAATTGGTCAGCACCAACTAAATTGCATATATTCTGTTTGAATTAACAGTAAATTCCATGACAATGCATTTATAGAATCCTAATGTAATTTTGAAGAGTAAAAACATAAATGGCATTTGTCTAAAATTGAAAAATTACCAACAAATAAGTACATGCCAGCAGACATAGAAAGAACAACTATAAGTTTGGGTTGGCGTCATCTCTTCTGATGTAATCAATGGGATTAAACAGAAGGGCCAACGAGCATTATGAAATTGTCCTTAATATGACAGGCCTATTCATCACCCACTGGTGTAATCCTTCCTGTCATCTTGTCTCAGTCTGGTCTGCTGGACTAGCATGTTAGAAATGGGAAATTCAATTTGAATCCATTCAATTGTTGTGCTATTATTTGATCAATTTAGAAGTTTTGTCACAATCTTGGTTATGAACAAATTAATTGTTCGTACTAAACGTAATAATCACCTTTAATATAACGTCCCTTTGAATCTGAACCAAACTCTAACACAAGGACATCTTTTATGATAAATATTCTCTACTTTGTATGTTAACTGGTGATGTTCATTCATGTTCGGTAAACTAGAAAAACTATACTCAGAAGTAAAATGTAAATAACTTTACTTATGAAGAAAATAGGCAAATAAATCATTTGCTGATAGTATGTTATTTTGCTTTGTGCCCAATAAAGCTAATCTGTTTCCCACTGATGCCTTCAGTTGGTTGAGTTTCAGTTTCTGACAAATAGATTAATTTGAAATCCGGCCCAGGTGTCTCAGAGCGCCAAATAAACAATGCTTATCAAATCATTCACTCACACTCATTATATCCTCATTAGGAATATTTACTTTGGCAATAATCATTTTCAATTTCACGCTATTTTAACTTGAAGTTAATTAAAACAAGAACGTACATTTCCACAGTTCAACCTTCATCCGTCAACTCCCTTCCTCCCTTGACTTCCTTCTCTTCTTCCCTCCCTCACCCCTTCATGTCACTTGCACAATAATATGACACAAAGAGAAGACAAATTGGAATCTGCATTTCAACATCAATATACTTCTTAGGCATTCTATCTGATGTTGATGTTATATGTGTATTATCTTATGTGAAGCATTGATGTTTTTAAATGTGCTGTATAAAACTTTAATTGAATTGAATTCCCTGTCTCTACTGGAAGTGCCTAGAGGAGAAAGCCCCCCCCCCACACACACACACACACACACACACACACACACACACACACACACACACACACACACTAGATTCAAAATTACAAAACGACTGTATTCTCAGCAGGTGAGATCATTCATTTGACTAATGTGTGGTTGTGTGGTGCATGATACAGAGCCTCACCATGCTTATCCTCTTTTCTGTCAAATGCTGACCACAGATTTTGTGTACTGTAAATAAACACAAAAAAAATGTATCACGCTTGCTTGTACTCACAATTCTTTGAGCAAGAGTTGGTTTAACAAATTAGACATTAAAGCATTGCTCAGAAAACAATTCTGAGATCTAAGCTCAATGTAAGTATATGAGGTTTCGGTGCTTCAAAGAAAACAACAAGGAAAGAAATAGTTTTACTGGTTCTGTAGTCGACACAGCCACAGCCACAGATATAAGCTCTGAAAATGTTTGTTCTTCTTCTCTGTAAACAGAGTTTGGACCGGGAGGCCATGCGTGACACTATCAATGTGCCTAGAACGCATGGTTTCAGCCTTGCTTTAATGTCTGATTCATTCCCCACTGTTTGTGATCCCTGGCGTGAGAGTCAGTAAAGCTTTGGTTAAGGCAGCATGGCTGTGTGAGATAATACAGCATGACTCAACAACCGAAACCATTTGAATCCATTATCAAAGGACTGTGAAATGAAGAGTGTGTGTGTGTGTGGGGTGGGGGCAAAAGAGAGAGGGTGAAAGGGAGAGAGAAGACAGAGAGAGAAAGTTGGCTGTTCTATTGGCTTGTCTGGCCAGCAATATCCTCTAAACCAACAGCCATATCAGGAAGTAACCTAAAAGAGGAATAATGAACGCTTGAAGAAACAAGGAAGGCATTAACAGCTCCTGGTAACCAGGAAGTTGATTTGGCCACCTTATGGACCTAAGCAAAACTGAGCAGCAATCAGCAGGACGCGAAAACCAATATAACTTAGTTGTCCAAGACTGCAGAAGGAGGCACCTCTGCTCCTCTGGTATGCTGAGGTGACTACAAGCCCCTGCTGGGGTGTGTACAGGTAGGTAAAGCACTAGCATGGTCTGTCAGTGTCTTCATTAGAAGGCAGATCCCCCGCCTCCCCTGACACCCAAGGGACAGTTCTTGTTCACAGTGTGTGGGGCAAGGGGTACCTCGTGTTCCACCTCACTGGCTTCACAAGACCTGGCCTCTGATTGATGTTTTTATAAGGAAGACCTTGCACCTCCATCCCCACAGGGCCACGCCCGCACTTCCTGCCATCAATCACACGTCATTTCCATTGCAGCGCTCCCTGCCTGACAGGAATACTGTAAAGGTGATCTATGTGTGTGTGTGTGTGTGTGTTAAGTAATTATTAAGTGTCTGGCTGCACTAATAAATCATTCACACCCACCCAACTCTCCTATGCCCCCACCCTCTCTCCATTTCTCTCCCTCTCGCCCCATAGCTCCTCTTTCTTTGTTTATAATCTTTGCTGTTTTCAGACAGAAGAATGAAGCAGAGACGCTGGGGCTATGGTTTTCTTCATTCCCCACATGGAAGGAGGTGGGGTGGAGAAAGGGGCAGAGAGGTGGAGGGAAGGAGGGAAGAAGGGGTGGAGAATCAGAGGGAGTAGGGTTGGAGGGATGAAAAGGTAGAGGGATATAGGGAAGGAGGGGTGGAGAGAAGGAGAAGTGGAGGTTTCCAGGGAAGAAGGAAATCAGCTGACTGGGAGGCCTTGGGCTGCCATCGTTGGCATTAATGAGCAGCTTGCCATCAATCAGAGGAGGAAGGGGAGGACTGTGAAGAAGGCTGTGATTACAGAAGGAGCAGTGCTGACAGACAGCTCCTACACTCCCCCACACTTGAGCAGTGTAAACACGTGTCAAGGTAACCATGGGTCAGGGGTCGAGGGTTGGACCATTATCGGAATCGGATGCCAGTGCTGACCTGGCTGTCAGACCAATGGCTGGACAGCAGAATGGATGGAGATGTATGAGAAAGAATACTGGGACTGAAGGTTGGGAGAGAAGGTGGGACGTGTTGTGTTCACAGCCCATATGTAAAACATCTAGAGCTCCCAGCATGGGAATGACATGAATAGCCAATACATGATCATAACTCCTCTTTCCGGCAGCATGTCAACAACTATTGACATTTACTGTATATAAACATGGGCAGTGTCTTTACAATAATGCAACTGCATGCAACTGCATGCAACTAACAAGTCGAGTATGACATAGCACCAATTTGTACTTTATACTGTATGTGAAGTCATTTAACAGAGATTTAACTGGTTCTGAGTTGACATTTAGGTTGGTGAACCCATTGATACTGTCCTTTTTACTTAGAAAGGTTTTGAATTAAAAAATCTTCTCAGTAGAATGACGTTTAGAAGATAAAGTATTTGTGGCAGTTAACTTCTTGAGTTCAGAACCTAGCAGAAATCTGTTCTTAAGGTAGTACAGCTTTTTAGACCTAGGCAAGATTGTGTACATCTGAAAATATTACTGTAGCTATTTGCAATTGATGTATCATCATAAAATGCCATCAGACAATACAGTACAGATGGCAAGTAACCAAGTAAAAATACTTTGTTACTTTAGGCAGATATTTCTAGTACTACTTTAGTCTTTTTTACAACTTTTTACTTTCACTCATACATTTTATATACAGCTATATGTACTTTCTACTTCTTATATTTTCAAACCAGACTCATTCCTTTAGTTAATCTGTATTGGACGCATGATAAATAGGTTCTCTGTTATTGGGCCTGACAAGGTTTGCCAGGTAATAAGTTAAAATGGCAAAAACAACGTTTTTCTTTCTCAAGATGATGGGGTGAACCATAAAGGAATTACGCTTAGGGAATCAAAATTTCTAGCATCGGTACTGGTAGGACGTTTCTTATATTGGCCGTAAAGTACTCCCCTTGTCCTTTTTATTGACTGCTATGCTTATCTAACCAATGAGTTATACAACAGCAACAACAACAGTGTTTATCCTGAGTTCCCGACACTTGGGAAGGATCGCAACACCTGTCATCATCCAAGCCCCCCTTCACATGCATCAGTATGCAGTAAATGAATGCGCCAATTCACCAAACTGCTTTCTTTATGTCAAATATGTCATAAAGACAAATATGGCCTATATTCACACAAAACATTACCTGCACTGGTGCAGCAGGTCACCTGTTGTCCCATATTTCATAGTGGCAAAGTTGGCAAATCACATTGCTATGCTCAGTGACCGATGCGCTTTGTAAAAGCTCTCTCTTGTAAGTCGCTTTGCTAAATGAATAAATGTAAATGTCCTGTTTCCATTGTGAAACTGTCATCAGCCTTTTCTTGCAATTGGAAAGAAAGAATATCTATGGTCAGCGTCAGGTCTGAGGTTAGTAACATGAAAAGTGTAGTTGAAGCTAAACATTGTTTTGTTCATACTGTAAATTACAGAACCTGAGGGTGAAGGTAAAAATAGAACCTTCACAGAAGCAACTCAAATCAAGGATTCAGAGAGATTCTTTTAACATATATATATATAGACACGAAAAGCTGTACACAAGAAAGGAAGTAAGGAAGGAAGGAAGGAAGGAAGGAAGACATTTACAGATGACATGAATAATGCCTGATGGGAACTTCCCATGAAAGTTATGGATGACCACGGTTTCACAAAATGAATGAGAGAATATGTGTGACCACAAGAATCAACAAGTATGAAAAACCTATTACTTCCACAGTTTATTCCACTAAATAAACTGAACATCCGTCTCAAACTAAACATACACCAGGAGCATGCATTGACACATGGCATGCTAATATATATGTCTGAAACACACCACACAGTTCTCAAAGGAAACCTGAACTCCACATTAGTTTGTGTCCAGAATCCATCAGGTGTCTGGGTCAGTCAACGTGCTGCACAGCCTGTTTGGTCCTCTGCCCCATAAAGAGAAGGGGCCGATTTACATTCAGTTTCACACGTTCATCAGATGTCTGTCTTGTTCTGGATATACGGGCACACACGTCTTCAGAGGAAGCAAGTGTTAACAAAGGATCTAATAACTCCATTACAGATGGATCACAGAAACAGACAGGCAGAGACAGAAGGTCAAAGGAACCGATAGATAGACAAGAAAGGCCATACAAGAGTTTGAGCGACCACAACACAAATAAGACAACTCTGAACACTGTGATCTTTCACCTGAAGAGACCCTGGAAATCATGTAGAGGGATGGGGAGGGGCACAGGGAAATAAATCCACTTCAGTTGAGATGAGATGAATGATGCCACAGTGTCACATGTAACTGAATGAACGGCTCGATGGTGAGGGCCTTCTCTCTGTTTCTTTCCCACTCTCTCTCTCCATCTATCTCTCTACTCTATCGCTGTCATTTTCATTGCCTTTTTTTGTCTACTTATTAATATATTACTGCAAATAATATTTGTTTTGCTTTTCCTGTCTCTGTGCTGGAAATTTGAGATGACTTGGAGATAAAATCAATGAGCTCAGAGAGAAACTTGACCACAGCTACAGAAGGGAGTTGAATCATTTTTGTAAATATAACAGTATGCACTGTCACAATATTTGCCATCATGATCAATACTTACATTTTGCCCACTGTAGACTTCTCTGTCCCAATCTTACCCCCCCCCCCCCCTTCTTTTGCACTCTCCCTACATTATAACTAGTCACTGAGTTGCTCTCTCTGTGCTTAACTCCAAACCTTTTACTATTCTAATATTTGAAAGCACAAGGTTAGCAGCCAGCTGGGCCTCATAGCAGGAGGAGGATGAGGCCTTAAGGTCTTAAGTCACATGCTCATGGCTGGCACTGCCTTGGCTCAGCACGCACTGCTCAGTCCAGCTCCACCAGGCCTGTTTGCACAAGTAGCAGAATGGCCCTGATCTTTGGCTGTACCTCGGCTAATCTCATCACACAGAAGGCGTCCAGGTTGGAGGGGTTGGGGGGTGGCAGGATCAGAATCAGTAGCATGGAGACTCGGGTATGAAGGCTTCTCTACCACAGCCCAGGGGAACACACAAGTAAACATTTCATACAGCACCTCCTGTACCCATTCTCTCCCTCCCTCTTCTACCCTTGCTTTCCCTGAATGTTTCATCCATCCATCCACCACCCACCCCCCACTTGGCATTAACTACCTAGGTACATTGATTTCCTGAAGCAGTCTTGTGATGCACAATGTTCTGTCTAGCTCTACCTCCCCTCCCCCTTACCCTGGCTGAACTCAGGGGCAGGCAGCCTCACAGCAGACCGGGATTGGACGACTCAGACTTGCTGATGTGTTTGGGTGAGACCTTGTCCGCCTTCCTGTCTCCATGGCGGCAGTAATGATGACAGCGGTGGAGGGTGCTGTAATGGTGTTCACCATGTGGGGTGGTATTCTGTACAGATAAGAGAGAAATATAGTTGTAGGAGTCACTCAGTGTGATTAGTGTCCATCAGCTAGAATTACAGGGACAAAGCCTCAAAGCTATTATGGAGGCTCGCCGGTTGGGGTTGTGTGTGTTTGTACCTGCTGAAACAGAGCTTGGGTTGTGTGACAAGGAGTCTGACGTCACATGTCTGAGCTTGGAGTGATGGGTTATTCTAGACATGTACAGTACATTTCACCTATCTCCTGTTTTTTATTAGAGCAGCACGGTTGGCACCACATCACAACACGAACCAATCCAGACCACCGAAGGCCTGCCCCATCTGTGCAGCTCCCACACAGTCCAGCTCTAAACAGGCAGCTCCCTCACATTATGAAATATTCAACATGTTGAAATAGTTTTAAAGCAGTTTGGTGCCATCCTTTGTATTTCACCACATTTAAAAGTAAATTGCTCTCATTACCACGTAACATGAATTATTAACGTCTTAAGTGAATACACGGTGCGAGGGGAGAAAGAATCAACACCTACAGTATAGTGCATCGTAATTAAATTTGACACATTGCAGCATTAAAACTGCAAGGCCTCGCTTTACAGAAGTGTGTTGTTCATTTTTGCGTGTGGAGAGAGAGAGTGCTTAGGAAAGTAATGGGTTTGGATGTGAAGCTACGAGCACTCCATTACTTCAACCACACTCTAAATACCTTAAATATCAACAAAGGTAAACCATAGAAATAAACTTCATTTTTCAGAACATGTACATTCTGGCCGTGCTGCTAAACAAAGATGAGATGGGGCTCAGTAGGTTTGGTTTGGGTTGTATGAAAACCTCCTGGCCCTGCAAATATATAGCTATATAAATGTTCAGGGTTGCCCAATGAGTATTATTAAAATGATATTTCAGAAGGTTTCATAAAAAAACATCTAAATCAATTGAGCATAGCTATAAATGAAAACACAACTACAAGACAGAAAATGTGTAACGCGAACCTCATTAGGACATCCATTTGTTCATGTGCCTACTGGAGTATTTATTGCACATAACCCTAATAACATAATTTTTTTTTAGCAAAATTTCGACATTCCATTAACATTTCGATACACCTGTACCAACAACAGCATGACATGATATGACATCATATCACACCTGTTTTAAAGTCCTTGCACTGGCTCCCTGTCTTTTATCACATTGATTTTAAAATCCTTTTATTTGTTTTTAAATGTCTTCACGGACTTGCTCCTCATTATCTGTCAGACCTGATTCAGCCCTACGCCCCTGTGCGCTCACTAAGGTCAGCAGATCACTCCTTGTTAGTGGTCCCAAAATCAAGGAGAAAACTTAGAGGGGATCACTCCTTCTCTGTCTCGGGTCCAAAACTATGCAACAAGATGCCCCTGCACCTTAGACAGGCAGAGTCTTTAAGTCTATCTTTAAGTTGGGTCTAAAGACTTATCTTTTTAGTGATGTGTTTTCAGTGATGTGTTTACTTTTACAGTGTACAGTGTGTCTCTATTTGTTGAGTTTGTACCAATAGTTGTGTTGCCTTTTACTGTGTATAGTGTGTGTGTATTTATTGCGTTTTTAATATTGCTATGTACTGCACTTTGGTCTACTGTATTGTTTTTAAGTGCAATAGAGATAAAGTTGGATTGAATTGGATGCCAAACACAATAACCTTTTTTGCTCAAATGAAAATGGATAAGTGTGGACAAAGATTTGTGTTGTTGTTGTTGTAAAAAGCACAATTTCAGATATGTACAATAATTGAGCAGCTATGTGATTTTGGGGCATTTCCTACAGAGATTACACTCCCTAACACTGGACATCTGATGCACCGAAGAACTGAATAGCTACAACAGTGTAAGAAGTATCAACAAATCAAATCTGAAATGTATTTTACTGAAAATAGTATGGGCATTAAATTGTGTAATGTAGGCAAATGATTAAATAAATAAGTTAACACTTATGAGAAATTCAGAGAAAATCTCCTAGGATAAAAGAAAAAAAAACACAAAAATCATTACAAAACCTTATCCACAGGTTGGAACATTTAGGTCAACAACGCTAATGAAGAAACTGACCACAAAGATATTAATTTCACTATCAAAAGTAATGCAATTCAGTACCATGGCCTGAAATAATGTGGTACACTCTTCAGAACAGACCAGCAATATTCATAGATCTTTCCCCAGTTTCCAGTATGGAGCAGAAAGCTGCTTGCTAACCCTGCAGAGTAACTTTGTGGGTTTTCTGCTCATTTAGGAGAATAAGTAGTCCATTTGGGTCAGTGTCTCTAGAACCATATTAGCAGCTTCTTCCTCCACAGCTGATGTGAGACACACTGTGTCTAGCAGCAGACTGCCTCTCCCTGAGAGCTGCTGGTCCTCAGGGAGGCCCTGACACCGTAGATCTCTCACCATTAGGCCAGTCAGCCTATCTCTATGATCAGACACATCCTCACAAACACACAACCCCCACACGCATACATGAAACCTCAAACACACAAACACATAAGCCCACAAACATGTACCACAAACAGGACTTCACAAATACACAGCAAATATCTCAGCACTACACAAAATGACAATCACAACGCACACAGGCGGTGTCAGATCAGCTTGCTCTGCAAACAAGTGCAGGAAGACATCATCATGCCAAAACACAGCTCATTAAACACTATTAGCCAGTCATTTCAGCTAATTGAATCCCCTCTACTCTTCTGGTTAGCAAACAGCTTTAGGGTCACAGTGAAAGATAAAGAAAAAAAAATGGAAATGAAACTGGGGCCCTCATCCTAATGGTGCTTGTGGGACAGACACACAGATAATGTGCCTCTCCTAGCTGTTATCAGAAACCAGGACTAGAATTGAATTATTTACGAAGACAACATAAATGGTGCTGGAGGGTCTGTAATTAATGTTTTAAAAAAATATATATAGTCCATACAGAAATCCTCTCAACAAGAATATCCAATCATTAACTTGTAAAGATGGAGAGACATGTTTTTTGTTCTTCAGAAATGAAATACTTCTTACATAAATATTGTTAAATATTGGCCAAACAACCAAAACTAATTCCAATATGGTTTAAGGGAATATGGGAAACTGAACTGTGTTAGGGTGGACAAACCAAAATAGCATACATTTGATCAATTTACCAGCAAACCTGTTTTGGAAATTTAAAATTAATGGGGAATCCATGACCCCGGTTAAGGAGGCCTGGTGAGTCTGTTAACTAGAGGATGGAAAGCTAACCAAAGACAAGCATTATTTGACGCTATTGGTGAAATCAGAGCAAGCATGGTCATAGTTAAGTTAAATTTGATTGTTGTAAAACAGAGTGAGAAAGCAAGAGTTGAGGAAGGAGAAGAACAAGCCAGGGCAGTCTCAGGAGGAAGTCTCAGGAGATCAATAATCTACAGAACGATGCTTCACAATTCCCTGTATACACAAAAACAACCAATACCACCACATCTTGACTCTTACTTACATATGAATAGCAATACTTCAGTAAGTTACACACTGAGGTGTGAGACCCATCAAGTAGACACCCTGTCCAGCAACTCAGGCATATGAGAGGTGGGGGTCAGGGGGACACCCAGCCTACACACAACTGCAAGTAATAATTATTTCCATTTATTATGAATAAAGTAATTGTGATGACGCACTTAGTGTTCAGCCAAATATATCTTCAAACAAGAGCATACTGACCTTAGTGAAAAACATTAAAGATAAAGTATATCCAGTGTACAGGAGAAACAAGAATAGTGGACCATGCTTCTGGTGAACAGTTATCACTAATGGCTGTTTTAATACAGCAAAATTGCCCGTTAATACCTTGTGTTGGCAGCAAGAACACAGAGATAATTTAGGTGCTTTCGGAGGATGAACACTATGGAACTGTGGAAGAAATTGGATTTCCTGTGTACTTTTATTAATCACTACTGAACACACCTTCTCTGAAGACTGTTGTCTACGTCATTACCGCCTGACTGTCACTATCTATGTTTACATTCTTGTGCCCTATAAAAGAATGTGCTCTCGCCTTCGTGCGGGAGAGAGACATGATTGAGACCTAAGCCTTGTACTGTATTCATTTTGTTGCCAGAGGTCTGGTCATTTCTCTCTCAATCTGCAGATTCTTAAATATGTATTAAACCCAGAACTCAACTGAACTGTCACTCCGTTTATGAAGTCTGCTAGGCCTCAACAGGAGGACGCTTAAATTAGACATTGGTTTAGTAAAGTTGGGGACATTAGGTGACTTGCCATCTTTACTTTGTCTTGGTCAGGGGTCTAGGACACTGACAGTGTACAAGAACCCTGGTCACCGGAAAGTATTGGGAAGGATGTAATATTATGTTGGACATGACCCATATTCTTGATCTGAGGAAAAGGATCGTCGACAGAGAGTATGGTTTTCCTGGGTACAGACCAGGGGTGAACCAATTAGGTGTGCGTGTGTGTAAATGATAATGTGTTAGTTACAGCTAAAGACCTTAGTTAGGAAGACAGTAGTATTAGACATTGGTTTAGTAAAGTTGGGGGTCATTAGATGACTCGCCATCTTTACTTTGTCCTGTACAGGGGTCTGGACACTGACAGCGTACAAGAATCCTGGTCGCCGGAGAGTATTGGGAAGGAAGTAATAATATGTTGGACATAACCCATATTCTTGATCAGTGTATAGTTTTCCTGGGTACAGACCAGGGGTGAACCAATTAGGCATGTGTAAATGATAATGTGTTAGAAAACCAGAGGCTGAACAGAGATCTTTAGTGAGATTTCTTTTTTTTTTCTTTTCGTTTTACCCATAAACGAACGTTTATTACGTTTTGGTGTTGGGTTGTTTTTCATTTAGACCAAGTAGGTGGGCGGTCATAATGTACTAGGGTCGAAGGCTTTATACGGGAGACCAAGTTTTTTGGGTAAAGTGGATTTTAAACAAGTTAGGGATATTTTGACAATGTCAAGGGACAGTTAGGAGGTTAACTGACAAATGTGGCTTTAAGTGATCAGCGAGGCACACAATCAAATACAAAGGGAAAGACAGACTGGCAGTTTATTGATGAACTTGTCTCTTTTAAGTAAGTTAAGTTAAGTTGTCTCTTGTCTCTTGTGGTTCTTTGTGGTCCAATTGTGTTCATTAGTGTATGCGCTCCCAAGGAGTGAGTCGTTGTATGCGCGTTCCATAAACAAGCACCTGGAAAGCGAGAATAGGCCATATTTGTAGTCCACTACCACACACTATTGTAGTTCTATTGTTCACCATCATATGCTTGTGTAGATGTGTGATTCTTCAATATTGCTATGTGCTTGGTCTAGAGCAGTGGTCTTCAACCCTGGTCCTCAGGACCCACTGTCCTGCATGTTTTAGATGTTTCCCTGCTCCAACACACCTGATTCTAATGCATGGGTCGTTATCTAGCTCTGAAGAATCCTGGTAAACGATCATGCATTAGAATCAGGTGTGTGGGAAGGGGGAAACATCCAAAACATGCAGGACAGTGGGTCCTGAGGACCAGGGTTGAAGACCACTGGTCTAGAGTGCTATGTGGGTTTGTGACTATCGTAAAGTGCTGTATGATCCTTGCTACAGAATAGAGTAATAGAGTTTTCCATCGAGGGAGCAATAGAGCCATGAGAATAGTCCAACCCGATTGCATTGTTTCCCACTGGAGGGAACGTTTGACGTAAAAATACTGGAGAGTTTAAATGCGGTCTTGACAGAAAAGGAAACAAGTCATACTTGCAAAACAATATGTAATCTGGACTGTTTTGTGCTCTGGGCAACTGAAGCTACGAGACAACGTGGTGCCAGTTATCTTGTGAATATATGGTGCGAGCAAGCTAAAAGTGATTCTGATAGAGAAGCAAGGAAAGAGCAAGAGTGTCCTGAGAGACAAAGGTTCTGTCCGGGACTCTTGGTTAAAACGTGATCAAACTGAACTAAGTTAAAGAGTGAGAGAACTCCAGAAATTGTTTGAAGATGTTAACATGGCATTGCTTGTACAGACCGCCAGTGCGAGTTTGGAAGAACTCTTAGAAAAGTCATAAGTTGTGAAACAGGTGGAGAGTAGCAATATTTCTGTAGAGAAAAAAGAAAGACTACCAAAGATTTGCAGCCTGTTTTACTGTTGATGAATATGATGTGGTCACTATGGCTGTGGCTATGCAGGAAAGCCATAGACTGTTAGGGAAGAAGCTGGTCAGGTGCAGCCAGCACAGAAACCACCAGAGAAACTTGTGATCCCAGACGACAAGGACCTTATGATGCACTGAAATGCTCCTTGATAGCAGTGATACCAAAAATCTTGTTGGTGTGCTAGACTGGAGCAAAGCGTATTACTGCAAACAGAAGATGAGGCGCCTACAGATTACTTGGAAAGGCTTACTAGGATGTTTGGCAAACACTCAGAATGTAACAGTTTACAGTGGATGCTTCCCCTGTGCCACATTGGTATGTGCTCGTTGGTGGATTGCTCCCTGAACTCCAAGTATAAGAAGTTAAGAATCAAGTTCTGCATTGGGAGAACTAAACTGTTGATATGATTGCGGATCATGTCTAACGTAATTGTACTTTGATGCAGGAATAAAAAGTTAATAAATTGATGACATTGCAAATGAATGTCATTCAGAAAGAAAATTGTGTGCATTGCATTCAACCTGTCCTGTTTTCTTCAAAACAAGAAGCTTTGCTGTGGCCTGCTCAAGGCCACTCAGACAGTAAACCGCCACAATCAGAATAATAACACATCAAGAACAGGGGAGACAGAGAGCTTCCCTTTTTCAAGTAAAACACAGAGCTACTAGGTTAGGTTGTTTAACTCACATCAATGAGATCGTATTAGTTGTTGATGGGGTGTCTGTGGACACAAGTAAGCTCTTTTTAGTGGGTCGATGGATATTTGAAAGATAAACATATTGGGGTGTCAAGTAAAACTGTTTGGAAAGGTTGTTGTACAAACTGAATTGTGACTAGTGAAATGCACTACTGACTGACTGACTGACTTATCTATTCCTCAGGAAAGGGAACACTGGCCTAGAAATCCCATACAGATGGGATGCGGAGATTTTAGCAGATGTAGCCTTGCTGTTATGCTTAATGATACTGTTTCTAAGTATGCTCACACTCTACAGGATGATCTGTAAGTTCAGCTCTATGAGTTCAATGTTACTTGTTCTGCATATAATTCCGGTAGGTAACGTAAATTCCTGATGTTGCTGACAATGCAGTTCCTGTACTGTCCTTACAACAGTATACTACAGAACATGTAGTATGTTATTGATTAAATGTTTCCTATATATAGGGGAAGGTGAAGAAGCATGCAAGATGTGTACTCATGCCACTACTACTAGTACTACTAGTGTTTTTTTAAACAAATGCTTGGGCCTGTAAAAAGGGTTTGTTCTTTGGTTTTATTATATAATAGAGTATTTAATTGTATAATGATTGTAAAAAAAATAAAGGTTTCTACTTCACCGATTTCGCTTATCACAGGTTCTTTTTGGAACGTAACCCCCGTGAAAAACGAGGGTTCACTGTATTACAAAATATGGCTGCTCACATTAAAGAGATCATTTTAGCTTTGGAAGAACCTGAAGCTTGGAATTTCGCTGATTGACTGACCTCTGAGGGGGGTTTTCTTTTTAATTACCAGTCAACAGGGAATCACTGGATTGGGCATCTTAAGCAGTGTTCTGCTGATGGTGGTTTTGTGCCTGGAAATTGTCTATTGCATGCTGTGTAAAGTGCAGTGCAGTAGGCTCTCGGAAGGCTGCCAATAAGATTGTGGTAGCACAAATAAAGCACAGACAAAAGCAAGCAATATTGATGATTATTGTATTGCCCTGAGAATGATTGACATGTCCGATATATAATGTCAAGTACCAAGTGACTACTTTGCCAATGTAATAAAGATGGCAATTTGCCTCCTTCTATTTTCCAACTGAAATACAATGCTGTATGTAAATCTGAAGATAAAAATCTATCTGAAATTATCTGAAATGTATGAATGGTGTTTTGTTCTACACTGTTGTTTTGAGCTTACGTGAACATGACTTTTAGTTATGTCCGGGAGAGAGATATGCTCATGTATGTTGTGTCATTGATAAACTGTCATGATGTTTGCTCATGATGTGAATGGCTATAGTTCTCTTTAAGGTCCGACTAGGAAATGCTTGTGACACTAGGATGGAACAATGTTCCCAATATCCCCAAAGTGTATAATGCCCTGCAACTTTGAACAAGGAAAATAGAAGGAGGGTCAAGGTCATTTCTGGGAGTCCTATCAAGAGAGCTAAACAAAAGCAATTCACTTCATTGATACTTTCATAGAAATTGGGTCCTTTGTAACGTGACTTATGATCCTATAATCAGGTATGCTGTGCTGAGTAGTAACAGATAGTGTATAGTTGGAGTGTTGTAACTTGTGAAATATAAGGTACTACAGCAGGCCCCAGATAATGAGTGATAATTGCTTGTTTTGTTGAAAGGGGGGAACTGTGGAAAAAATTGGATTTCCTGTGTACTTATATTAATCACTATTGAACACACCTTCTCTGAGGACTGTTGTAACGTCATTACCGCCTGGCTGTCACTATCTATGTTTACATTCTTGTGCCCTATAAAAGAATGTGCTCTCGCCTTCGTCCGGGAGAGAGACATGATTGAGACCTCAGTCTTGTACTGTCTTCATTTTGTTGCCAGAGGTCTGGCAATTTCTTTCCCAATCTGCAGATTCTTAAATACGTATTAAAACCAGAACTCAACTGAACTGTCACTCAGTTTATGAAGAGACGGACAAAACATTTTCTTCATCAGAACACTGTAGCGTTAGGTGGTGCTGCCCCTTAAAACAGTAACAAACCCAGCAAGCACAGTTTTATGTTGAATGACAGTTGGTAAAGATAAACTGTAACACTCATACTTGAATATTGTCCATAACGGTCAATTTATGGGGTTTGTAGAAGGTGATGAGGTGTTTTGGATGTTAGGATCTAAGGGCAATGTACACCCTACAGCCTAGATTTAGCTCTTGGCTCAGACACTCTCTCATAAGGACCACTGCACTCAAGCCAGGCATCAGAGACTGTTTGATGGGATGCATTTTTTAGTCCCTGTGACATACAGGTTGAAATGACGTCATTCACATGCCAGTTTTAAAAGCTGCTGTCTGGTGCACACTTTCTTCCAGACGCTTTCATATATCAGGGTGAGTCTGTGTGGCGTCAGACTAAATGGAGACAAAACAGAAGATTAATACGGCTCAAGGTTCTGATAAAGGTCAATTTGGTAAAAGTATGCATCCGTTTGAAGCAATTACCACCAGCGATCTGGCTGTACCTGCAGCATTAGGGTTTCCATGGATACGTGCCGTGCTAGACATGGGAACGCTCCCCCTGCATGACAACATCGTAAATGTATTCATTACACTCTTTACCAGTGGGCTAAAGCAAACATGCAATACATCTGTCCTAAAAACTCAAAGACAGTGCCAGAAGGCTGGAGAGACAACGGACCTCCATCTTATTCATTATCTGTGAAATCCTTCAGGAATTCCTAAGCTTACAGGAGTTATATTAGCTGTGGATCTCTACAGCTATCCCAAGAAAGAATCATTATTGTTCACGATGTGTGGAAAGTGAGCCTACCTAGCTATAGAAATATGGTGAATATAGACATTCATAAAGGTTGACATTTTCTTATTTCTGAGATTAGTACATTGTAGTTTGCCCTTCATAAGGACAAAGAAATCCCCACAATTGTGATGTACTGTATTTTTGTTGCAAAAATATTTATGTTTCAGTAGTAATTTTTCTTTGTGCTGATGCCTTGAATTATACTGGTGTGATGGTGCCTAAAATACCAAAATAAAAATGTACTATTACATTTCTAGAGTGAATTATACAAAGACAAAGGAGCCCACCATAGCCTGCACATCCAGATGTCCATCCTAACAAGTAGAAGGAAAGGTTTAGTGGTGTCCTCGTGTGTGAATGAGTGATTCAGCGTTTACCATATGTCAATTAAGCATGCTTGATGAGCACAGCATGACAACAAAAGAAGATTAATCTAGAGACCAATTACTCTTCTACAGGCCAGAAGGTTAGAGAGAGAGAAGACAACAAACATTTGCAGCCCTTTCAGGCTGCATTTTTTTTATTTTATTTTTTTAAGAAAAATACAAAATACACTAAAACACCAGACGGTTGGTTTTTCTGCACACGTTGTTCATTTTAAGTAACACTGCAGGCTAAGTGCATGATTCTTGTTCACCTGCCTCTGGATGCTTACAAACACATAGGCTGAATCTATAATTGGAATCAAAACACCTTTAAGATTTAAACCATGCTGAAGTTAAAATGTTCTGTTTAATGATTTATTTTGTATCAATTCTACTGCATCTTCACGTAAACCTTTGCTGGCAACAAAAAATAAATTAATGTTTGGTGGTGTTTTGGTGGTTGTTGCATTTATTTAATTTACTTACATTTTATTTACTTATCATTTCAGAGGATTTTCTTGCTTTCATAAGGTGTAAAAAAGTAAGTTAGTTGGAATGATATCCCTCATTTAAACTATGTTGCTTTTTAATTAAATAACCAAAAGCTCATCATGATGTTTGTGACTAATTGAACTGAATCAAGAATCAATTTATTCACATATGCAACCTACATCCTAGTGGGAGAATTATTGGTGGTGACAGTTTACACATTTCTCATCATCTAATACCCCGTTTTCATTAACATGATTCACCAGTGCTGCAATTCAACAGATATTACTACCCCAATATGACAGATTGATATCAACTATAAAATCAAATCTTTCTAAAGATTTCTCAACACAGTGACAACACCTCCTGAGTGAACTGAGTTTTAATTAAAGCCTAGACGCAGGCGCTAAGGATGAAGTCTTCACAATGCATTGCCTTGTCAAAAGCCGCTTAGGAGGCATAGAGATCTGTGAGGTTATTTACATCAAGGTGGAAGTTAATCTGCTGTAATACTCTTATAGATCTCTAATCAAATATAGATATTGTAAATATCAACTCCAGAGTAATCTACCTTTTCTTGTGCACTGAAGAGTCAGGTGAGGGTAATGGTGCAGACCAACACCTGTCCATCTTAACAGAAACCATGATTATAACATCCATAACATCTACACCCTGTTGTAATGTCAATATTATTCTATTGTGGTTGGAGATATGTTCACTGTTATTCCTGTTCAATGGTGCTGTGGTCATGCAATTTCCCCTCTGGGAACTGGAATCAAGGATCTGTAATATACTGTATCTATTTCTGACTCTAGGCACCATATTAATAACAGTAAGACGTTGTATTTACCAGAGACATCTTAACCTTTGACTGATTTATCATTTGTTGAAAATAGTTTTGGATCTAAAAAACTGATATTATTGTATATTATTACTTTTATTTCTGCAACAGTCCAATCCAAAGAACCCTTAGTACTTGAAAATATGTATGATCTCCAGTTGGACAGGTGGTCTCAAAGTGACGTAAACTGCTTTAGAAATACCAATAAGAAATTGGCTTCAAAGAGAATATATTTCAAGCTTTTATGTCTACTTCATAGGGGGAAAAAACATACACTGAGTTTATTCAAAAAGGTAGCTATCTAGTCCTATGATCTATCTAGTGCTATGCTTGTTATCATGTTCTCAGAAAAGAACAATGGATGTTACTATAGCTACCATCTTCAACCAACTTTCTGAAAACAGAATTGGTCATGGGAACATTTTAGGGCACATCGACTGAAAGACTCTTGTCTGCATATTTCTTGGATTTCCAGGGTCTGACATATAGCTCTAGAAGGCCTTAGGAGACTCTGCTGAAGGGATTAAGTTCAAAGTCAGGCAGGACAATTACAGACTCAAAGTCTTGCGCTGGGTAGGGGTTTATTCTGAGAGCAACAAGCCTTCACCATGTCCAACAGGCAGGAAGAGGAGCAGCTGCAGATTCTTCAGGGCACGTACTTTGCATTGCCTGCTTCCTTCAAGGGTTGTGTCCACCAGGTTTTGGACGTTATACACCTTGTTCAAACTGACTGTTTGGTATGCCATCTTCAAGATCAGACAAGGTCCAGATTCTCCACTAATTTTCTAGATTGCATGCATTCTGCTCTTACGCTGGAACCATACTGATTTTGTGGATTGTTACTAGGGAGTCATGTGGTGCAGTCGGTTAGGGTGTCGGGTCAGTAAACAGAAGGTCTCTGCTTTGAGCCCCAGCTGTGTCAACATGATTTTGTGTCCTTGCTCAAGGCACTTCACCCTACTTGTCTTAAGGGGAATGTCCCTGTACTTGCTGTAGTCGCTCTGGTTAAGAGCATCTGCTAAATGTAAATGTACTGCAGGTAACCTTTGATTACCTCTCTTTAAGGATGTTACAAATAATACAATAATAGAGGAAGAAGCTGAAAGAGCTAAAAGTTTTGTACTGTATATTTTAGGCATTGAAGAGACGTGAACAATAAAGCAACAACACTAACGAGTTTCCGCTCGGGTAATAACAAAGTAATTCTTATTCTGAACATACAAGTGCCATTCAATTCTCACAATGCACAAATGCAGATTAAACTTAAAGATGTTCTTTCGTGCTGAGAATGTTCTTACATTGACTTTTTTGGAAGAGTATTGAAGACTCAGCACTCCGTTAACAAAATAAGAAGAGGATTTATGGTTAATATATGGCATGCATTTCTATAGAAAACTTTAAAAAACTGAACGTTGTGTCTCTGAACAAATGATAGCCATCCTTAGGAAAATACATTCTAATTTAGCAGTTTGTTGCTTTCCAACACTGCAAAGAATTCTCTGACAAACTGGAAACCAATGAGCATATGAATCATAAGATGGCCATTGTTGATGGATTATGAACAGATATGTCAATGTTTCAGTGCAAGAGAAGGGTGACCAGGAGGTCAGTAACATACAAGTGTATCTCACTGGAGGGAGTGAGATGCTGGTTTTGGGCTAAGACTAGCCAAATCTTGGGCTAAAACTAGCCAACATATCTTCACAGTCATCCAACACTATCTGACGTGAGGAGAGCCAAAGCTCAGTGTGTCCTGTCTACTTTTTCACATCTCCAACTAGATCTGGTAGCCATCACACACACAGGAAATACACATTTAGTGCCACATTCTTGATAATAAAGGTGTCCTTGGTTCTAAAGCTTGTGTCATTCCTTTCATGTTAAAAAAGATTACACACTAACAGCCAGGTTATGTATATAGCTAATGTACAAAAATAAATAATATTGGTTATGAGAAACAAAAATACATATATATTTTTCCGATCATAAACGACCAAATGTATCAAAGCAAAATATGTTTCATCTACTTTTGTAATCCAAACAAAAACTGGGCTAAAACAAAACAAAACTCTTCACAACAACCTCTTCCTAAAAAAATAAATGAAAACAGAATGGATCCAGTGTTGCCGTCGTTTGCTTCAATTTAACTCCACAACCTTTCATTTTCCTCCTGTGTGTGTACAGGTAACCAAGCTCTCTGCCTTGCACCAAGTAAGTGTACAACTGCCATGGGTACAGTGGCCAGGAAATGTTGAACACGAGCAACACTTTAATGGAAACCGTGCTCAAGCCTGGGTAGGCTATATACAGCGACTGATCATAATATCTGCAGGAGGAAGATTGATGTTTGAGTATGTGTAGCAGACAGCATAGTCCATCTTGATAATACAGGGAGTCGGGAACTTGGGAACACCAACAAGATTTGACTCGGTTGGACCTGGTCCTTGTTCTGGTCAGCTCAGGGACCTGAATAAATTATGCTTTTATTTTATTTTGTAGGAAGTTATTTGTCTCTGTTGCCGTAGATTTAAATCTGTGGATTTAGCAGTGATAGTACATTCTGGACACTGAGGGGCATGGACAACCGTAGTGGTGCCTGAACTTCTTCATCAAGACAAAGTACATTTTGTAAATTATGCAAAATAATTTCCACAAGTCCAAGGGTTTTACTATTAAATAGCTGATGAAAGATATGAAACAGCTATATTCATGGCAGCAGAAAATGATCCGAATCTAGTATATATATAGAGTTTTACATATTTTGTGTATGTAGTGTGTAAATATGTAGAAGGTTGGCGCTGTTCGAATAGGGCCAGGATATACTATATTCGGTTTTATGTTATAATTAAATTTAACAAAAAATAATAATTAAAGATCTTTAAATCTTTAAAGATTAAATTAAAGAAAAAAGAAAGGCCACTGAGAGAGAGTGAGGAAGATGAAGACTGCCAGACAACCTAACTTCAGAAGAGGGTGACCATGAAAAACAGGGAAATAACTGCTGTAAAGAACTTATAGTATGATGGCTACACTGTCATACTTGGTCAACTTAAGGTATTTTCATTTAGAAATGCATCAAAGCTGGAGGGTTTGATTGGTCTGCAGCGTACATTGGGCCGCACTTCGAAAACTCCTGTGAAAACTAATGAAGAGTACAAACTTGGCCGACTATATTGTAGTATACATTATATACATATATGTATAAGAGTTTGTTGTTGTTGTTGGGTAATCTTCACTTGTTTGTTTAAAAATTGCATTCCCACTGAAACAAAAATCACAGACTTTGTTGTGTGTTCATTTAAAAACGATAATGATTTCTTAATTGGAGTCAGTTTGAGTTCCCCCGTCGTAGTCAGAAATTATCCATTGCTGGCTGAGCAGAAACATCAGGCTTTTCATTTGACTTGTTATCGTCAGAAATAAGACTAAAACTATGTCAATTTGTAATAAGCTTCCCTAAATTATGAGACCCGGCTAATTAATATTTCCATGTGTGTCGAGGGTAATAAATGGCAAGTTGTTGTTTTTTACAGCAAAGAAATTACCATAGTTAAGCTGATTGCAATAACTTTCATCTGCTTGAAGAAAAATCTACGTTTTTAGACATTTTATTTAGGCTATAAATACTTTATATATATAAGACTAAGAACACCCTTTAAACAATACAAAGACGCAATTAGGCCCATTTTGTGCTAAACGTGCTCCGCGATGACAACTTTAACAAATGGCGATGCGGTCTGTAGTCTGTAGCTAACCTTATGCCTTATACATAGGGAGATAACCTTGGACTTAATGTCAACCTCAGCATTTGAAAGAACTGAGTAGACAGGGAGACTGAAGTACGTCAACAAGGAGTAAATATTTACATTTACATTGACATTTATTAATTTAGCAGAAGATTTTATCCAAAGCGACTTACAAGAAAGAGCTTTTACAAAGAGCATCGGTCACTGAGCATAGCAACGTGATAGACCCCGAACATAGTGGGCTTTTAGATTGTGAAACATACAACGATTGCATCAACAAAAGGATTGCGAACAATACAGCAAGAAAGCAACAACACTGGCGAGTCTCTGCATGGGGACCGACAAGTAGTTCTGAGCCACAGCAGATTATATTTCTATAAGATACCACTACTAGACGGTCGTCAGAAAACCAGACGAGCTGCTGCATTTTGGATCTTCAGAAGGGGAAGGATTGCACTTGCAGGAAGGCCAGCTAGTAGCGAGTTGCAGTAGTCCAGTTTTGAGAGGAAAAAGGCCTTGGACTAGCAGCTGAGTGGAAAGTTGAGACAGGTATTTTCTGATTTTCCGGATGTTGGGTGAATCTACTTGACCAAGAGACTGCGGCAATGATTTAGTATTCTAAAGCTTTTTGGTTGTTTACAAGACTATTAATACATGAGGTTTTACAGTTGTTTACCTTCTCAGCCAAGGTAACAATAAACTCAGCTCTCTGAATAAAATCTCTGAACGAAATTACTTTAGAGCATTCAGCCACTTGGAAATCTGCCATTATTTATGAATGACATGAGGGGTGAAACACCCAACCTCAAGCTGGAAGGACAGTAAGTCATGCACCCAAATCTAGTGGTCACGAGAGCGCTTAGTATTTCTTTGTATATGGCATCCAACCACAATATATATAATGTGATGCGCTTTATTTAGTCCATGCTTCAATAAGTCTAAACATTTATTTTGTATCAAGCATACAAAATATGAGACAAAATACATAGTGATACAGAAGGCCTAAACTAGTGTATTAACAGTGTCAACATGTTTTATGTTGGACTTATATCCACCATGCCTTGGGATACACTGTTTACATAAGCTTGTCATGCTCCTTTTGATATTCTGTCATTAGGCAGAAAAAAGCACAAACATGTACAACCGTACATAACCAACAAATGACTTCAGGGCCTTTGAAGAGAATGCCATGCATGGAGACAACACTCTGATGTCATTAATATACAAACTCCCACTTAGTCTTGCATTAGGATACAACAAAGAGCCCAATAAAAGAACTACAATGACAATGCAAATGTCCATTTGGGACATGTTTTCACAATAATTTATTATTTCCCAGAGAGAGAGAAAAAAATCTTAGACAAACAGGAGCAAAATTGATAAATAAGACTAACATCTCCTATGGGTACTGAGGGTTGCTGCTCAACCTTGACAATCGTTTGACAGCCTTGCTAAATGAGCAGTGGCTATGGGATAGACTCTACCCATAGACATTGTAGTCTTGAAGACACGCAATGTCACAGAGGGCTTCACATATGCCCTTAAAACTGCACCTAAATCAACATAAAACCCTACAAGGAAACTCTCCATTGAAAATTCAGAAAGGAAAATGAAAGAAAACCGGAGAAAAGCAATCCAGTGAGGGATCCACTCCTCCAGAGAGAGTTGGTGACACAATTGCCCACCATGGGTTGAATACAATTATGCTGTAAAAGTGAATAAAATCTAAATGTGTAAAAGGAGAATGAATAAGAGATGCAGAATATTGGTAGAGCTCTGCGTTGGCATTTGTGTTTAACATCCCGTTTAGCAGAAACTCTCACCCAGAACAATTTACAGCACATACATGGACATACCGCTGATACAAGTAGGGTGAAGTGCCATGCCCAAAGACACAACATTGTGTTCCCACAGCCAGGAATCAAACTCACAACCTTCCAATCCCTAACCCAACACCTTAACCACTCCTCCACCTGACTCTGACATCACATTGCATCTTAAAACTTTCAAAGGGGGCTTAAGATTGGAATTTGTGATTTGTGTTTCTGGTTGTGTAAAGAAATTATGAAGATACCCCTTCATCCTCTGCCAGAAACCTGGGGGTTACCTTGGATGATGAGCTCTCTCTCACAGCCCACATTGCTGAAGTCTCCTGGTCGTATAGATCCACCCTCTACAACATCCGGAAGACCAGAAGATACTTGTCTGAACATTCCATCCAGCTGCGAGTCTAAGCACTTGCCCTCTCAGAACTGAACTACTGCAATTCACTGCTCTCCAGTCTCCCAGCATACGCAACCTGCCCCCTCCAGAGAATCCAGAATGCAGCAGCTTGCATGGTCCCAGATGCTCCCATGTCACCTTGCTCATCATCTCCCTCCACTGCCTTCCCATCATGGCCTGTATCAGATTCAAGACCCTGGTACTGACCAGGGCAGTGCACTGGACTGCACCCGACTACATCAACTCTCTCCACCAGCCTTACACCCCCACCCGCCATCTACGGTCTTCTGAAAACTGTCTAGTGGTCCTACCCCTTAAGAGTGCCCCGTCCCAGCACAAGCTCTTCCCCTGTCTAGCCCCTCCATGGTGGAATCACTCTCCACTTCTATCAGAGACACTGACTGTCTCCCCACCTTCAAGAAAAGGCTTAAGACACACTTGTTCTGGGAATACAAGGGTACTTAGGAATGACTTCTGGACCTAATGTTAGTTTTCCCCAGGATCATAATGACTTTGTCCGGTTGGCTCCGTTTGGTTTCACTCTATAGATGTTTCATAAACTGACAACTTACACTGTTTGGAGACTATCACATTGTTATGATCAGTGACCAATGCTTTTCTTGTAAAGCTCTCTCTTGGAAGCCGCTTTGGATAAAAGCATCTGCTAAATGAATAAATGTAATATAAATGTAAATTATAAGACAGCAGAAAGTTTGCTTGAGGTCTCTTTAAAGTCCTGCGACAAGACAGGATTGTTCCACACACTTAAATCAGCAGAAAACACATTCCTATGCTGCCTGTTGCAGACTCCTTTAGTTCAAAACAACAATGGCAATCTAAAGGTCATTTTGTGACATTTTTCCATGATCATGGTTCACTTGCTAGAACTATCCATTTGGAGAAACTACTCAAAATGTTATGAACATGAAACAACATTTTAGCCATATTGTAGTTATTCCTACACAAATGTGCTTTGGAAGCATAGTAAATCTATTTATTCAGAAATATAGTCAACCTTATCATTTGTGTATAGGTGTCCCCCATTGTTTTCTATAGTCAAAGGGTCTAATACACCCCAGACACAAGTGTATAAATGACAATAAGCCTCTGTCGTACCTTTTAACAAATTTAAAGACGTTCTCAATGCCAAATATCACCATAACTATTGGACTATTCTGGTTATTGGTCATTGGAACCAATTATATATTTTATTTATAAACAGCATTTTAAACCCATCCACCATACCCAGCCTACCCACCCTATCCATTTTACCTACCTTTCCCACCTAGCAACTAAACTACCTACATACCCTCTTTCTCATTTTAATGCAGTCAGTGTCCTTGTTCATAAAACATCTAATTAATTATTCAATGGCATTATTTCCTATATTCAATTAATTTCCTGCATCAGCAATGCTAATAATGGGCCCCAGGAGAGTTTGAGGAGGCTTGCATTCACCTCAATCTTGTAACACATTGCTGTCATAACATGACCAACAACACATTCAACACACATAAAAATACAAGTAAGATGAAAATTCTGACATGGCTGTTGTATATGTGGTTATACGGGTGGGAAAATAATATATAAATAATATATCTGAGATTACAATAGGTTGCCAAAGGCAGGCACACCCTAATAAAGTTTAGTCAAACCACTCTTCGGCCAAATGTGTCCGGCGTGTAGTGCGGAGCTGAGTACGCCACCTGGTTTTTGTTAAGTTTTAGAACTTGTTGGTTCGTTTTGAGGGAGGAGCAGTACGCGCATAACCAAACAAACAGGCTACAATATATAATATCTTCAATAATTTGAAAAAGATAAATACGTGTCTACAAAGTTTATGAAGTCTAAAGGTGATGTCAGAACACGTCCTCAAGGGTCATTGGCATACGCGTGGGTTGCCTGCCAGTGGCACCATGCCTCTGGACCTAACTGCCTCTTTCCTTGCTGGCCAATCGTCTCTCCCTCCTAACATGTCCGGGTGTTCTATATCCATGTCATACAGATATGCAAGACCGATAACTTTCTTTCGGTCCTCTGACAGCCGTGTTCCTTTGTTTAGTTGTTCCGTGACTTCCGCTTTGTTAACACACCCCTTATTGACACACTAGACCTGGGGTGGGCAATCCTGGTCCTCGAGGGCCGCTGTGCTGAAGGTTTTAGATGTTTCCCTGCTCCAGCACACCTGATTCTAATGAATGGGTCGTTATCAAGCTCTGTGGAAGCCTGATGATTTGCATCAGGTGTGCTCGAGCAGGGAAACATCTAAAACCTTGAGGACAGCAGCCCTCGAGGACCAGGATTGCCCACCCCTGCACTAGACACACAGTAGACACACAGTAGACACACACTAGACACACACACTAGACACACACCACACACTAGACACACTAAACACACACTAGACACACACTACACACACACTACGCACACACTAGACACACACAGCACCCCCCGTCATCATTGGTCCACCGATATATAGGCCAGGTAGCCCACCCCAACTCGACTCCAATTGGTCTCTTCCTTCATTGCCAATTGTGCTTGGATGTTCTCGGAGGTACAGATCAGGGGTGACCTAATAACTTCAGGTTTAACCCAGGGGTTTCTGTGTATCTGAAGTGAACCTCACTTCAAGCCTGTGACACAAACATCATGGTATAACTGCTTCCCAAACACTTATCACTGTGTCAAAATATATTACCTTGCAATACATTGTGATTGTGAAGTCTTTATTCACAGTGGGCTACTGTGATCTTGTCCTAAGCCAAAGTCCTATTTATCACCAGTCACATGTGGGCCATGTGTGTTACTGACTACATATGACAACAATATGAATGAATTATGAGGACTATAGCAGCTGCAGACAGGAAGAGGAGGTCAAAATCTTAGAATCACTGGGAGAGAAACCACCAAAGTCATAATTGCATATGAAGTGAATCTAAACAGTGAGCAAAGCCAGTGGTGTACATCCCTCAGCTAAACCACCTCTCAGTCCCTCATTACTTTTCATGCACATCTCTCCACTAATGATACAGAGAGCTTATACCAGTGATCAAAATGATATAACCACTGGGAATCTGCAGTATTTTTTGCCAAGTAATCAGGTAATGTGAGGTCCTCAGCTTTATATAACTAATCTTATATGCAATAAGATAAAGAAGGATAAATATGCATGTGCTGGTGAGCTAATGATTAACACAACCTGGGAAGATGCCAAACAAACTTTTAAGATCTCAAAAAAATAAACACCCAGAAAGGAAGTGGTCAGCAGTAGGGGATATATGCTAATTGTTGCAATGCGGAATCCATGGGCTCTGACAAACTGAGATGACATTGCACTGCTGTTTGGAGTTTGATAAGATGGAGGTTTATATGCAGGTTTTTATGCAAAATCTCTTACTAACTCATCTGTTTTTACCCCTAAATTACCCCTAAACCATTAAAGCCAAACAAAGTAATATGAAGCATGTGTACTTTCTCATGGCATCTGACCTCGGTCTTACTTGCAGGCCTACAGTATACGTAAACCAGTCTGGATTTACATTTGTATAATTATGCATAAGTTTGACATGTAATTTTACAAATGTTAATTTGAATTCCATTGTTGCATTTGGCAGTTCAGGCAAACTTAATTCTGGTCTTATCAGTGCATTAGCTTATTGTGTTTCCGTGGGACTATTAAAACACTGACATGCAAAATCTTGCTGAATGTCAAATGCTTTCATTTCAACAAAACTAATCAGCATGGGTGGAACTCACATCAGATCATATGCACTTCAATATGGCTTGCAGTAAGAGGTGATAGAAGCATTTTTTCCACCGACATTAGCGTCCATTAAAAGTGTTAATACTTGGACAATCATTTGCAATGTCAATCCCCCACAAATTATGTCTTTTATAAAAACATTTTCACTGTAAATTAATGTGCCAAATGAATCAAATGTCTTATTATTGCCTGCTGATTATTTGAGAGTTTAATAAACAATGCATATATCTCTAGGAATGTGCTTCTGAGGATAACAGATTATGTATTCTACACAACTCACACTACCAGAATACAATTTTTATCAACATGGCGTGGTGAGTGTTTAATTTAGAGAGCAAACCTCCATTTCTTAAAATCACTGTGGAATTATATGAACATTGGAGGAGGGCGGGGGTGGAGGGGGTGCGAGCTGCACAAAGAAAGAATAAAAGTGTGTATGAGAGATGACAGAAAGAGAGGAGTGGAAGATATAGAGGTGAGTAAAAGAGCAAGATCAATCAGAAATTGCTTCATACAAAAATATTCATTAAAAACACCTTTGGTCCATTTTTATTCAAACAGGAGCTCTTTCATAAGGATTGGTTGATGGTGAAGGTGGTGGTGGTAAGCTCACCTGAAATACTTAACATTATAATCCACCTGCATGTATATTTGCATCAGAGGTGGTACAATTTATCTACCCTTTCTTAACAAAAACAAAACAATGTTTTGCTGGGTGCATTCCGACCAAAATCAATTAATGGTACTTCAGCAGTATGTCTCTCATTTAAAAAGCACTGTGATAGAGAGGTGAAGGCAAAACCATCTTTGATTTCAATGAGTTAGCGCACTAAAGTGACACAACACCAACACATATCTTAGGAAAGAAAACAGTAAACTGTTTTTGAATACCAGCCACCAACTTCCACAGTTGAAAGTATGTGAACGCAAAAAGCATCCTGATTGCATATAATATCACAATAAAAATAACAAAATATCATAGCATGACAAAACATAAAGTGTGAAAAGTATGAGTATAGTAAACCAGACAACACAGCTTTGCTCAGTCTTCCTAATCAGAGGCCACACACACATTCGAGACAGCACCTGGTTGTCCTTGAATGAATGGGCACAGTGCCCTCTAGTGAAAAAAACCCAAATCCAACGCACGATTAAGAGTGCTGGCTAGCCAATTGTAAAACCCCCGAGGGTGGCTCTCAAGTTTCAAGTATTCGGCGTGAGACGTTTCTCACGCATCACCTTGCATTTCGTACGCCAAGAGATAACTTTAGTTGAGTTTAGATAGATTTTCGGCTTTTACTGAGCTTATGGCAATCAGAACAAATTGTTTGAACAAACAGTGAAAGACCATTAGACGTTCAAACCGGGGGTCAGATGGCTCAATGGTTAAGGCGTTGGCCTTATGATCGGAAGGTTGTGAGATCGAGCCCCGGCTGTGGCTATATGATGTTGTGTCCTTGGGCAAGGCACTTCACCCTACTTGCCTCAGGGGGAAATGTCCCTGTACTTACTGTAAGTCGCTTTGGATAAAAACGTCTGCTTAATGAATACATTAAACCTATAAAGTATGTTTAATCCATAATTTACTGAACATCAACATTAATTAATAGCTGTTTCAGTGTTTTAAAATAGTAAAGCTGCTTCCGGTTATAACACTGTACAAAGAAACACAGATTCGGAGGAAGGGGAGCTGAGATTTGTCGAGGGAACATTACTATAGTTTGACAACACATCAATACAACACTTATCATACCGAGCCTGTCTGACGGCTGCTGCCAGCCAAGCAGAAACATACATCACCTTGGACAGGAGGTTTCGGCAAAACGCACAGAACGCGCAAATGAGACCCCAATGGAAACGATACGAATAATCATCCTGCCATCCCCTATAAATATGTGTCAGGCTGATATTAGGCAATGACATTAATAGCATTCCATCTACATCACCCACCATGACTTTTTTAGGAATGATGGCGCGCTGGTCTTATAAATATTGCAGCAAGATACACATTTGGACCATCTACCCGTTGCATGAAGCCCAGCCCTAGCTTATTCTGGCTAAACTTGGCACGCACATAACCATAAACTACCATGCATGTTACTTTGCATATCGCTGAAGTTAGGCCCGTTGTGGCAATTTTCTTATGCGACTTGGCAGGGCAATTTGAGCTCGGTAGACGATCTGCATAACCGCAAACAACGTACCATGATACAAACACCTTCCATATGGTTATTGAAATCATAGTTCGCTAGCCGTGCTGTAGTATGTTTTTTTTAATACATTTTTTTAAACATCGTCATTTTACTTCACCTGTGTAGACTATGTCGCCTACCACGTGTTCGAGTACAAAATATTTCAGTCAATTTGCCTAATTGACTAGGGTTTGGAACGCTGCAGCCCACTGTAGTATAGGTTATATACCAATGTCACTTTTGCAGATCAAACGTTTTCAAATGGATGTATGTGAATAAATTATCGTTGAGTTAGGTTACAATCGTAACGGAAACGTTACAACCATCATTAGACGATAATGGAAGAGTCGTTGATCCGGGAAATACTCTCCTTCTGCCTCGACAGGATACAAAGAGAAGAAAATGCACTTAATACAGAAGTCGGTGAGTTTTGTTATTGTGTGCTTTCCACTTTAAGATGAAACACCAACGTCATTACAGATTTAGGGAAAGATTTGCATAAACGGCAAAAAACTTTTTGAAAACGTCAAGGCTTATTTGCTGGCAGGTATCCTAGAGAATACCTTGATGGGATAGAATCCAACTCCTTAATAATCATCGCAGCAGGAGGATATAACATACTGACTATTTTATACTTGGGGACTGATAATAACATCTATCAAGCACAAGCCTGTTTGTCTTCAGGACCACATGGTCTTTATGCCTGAATTGCTTCTCACTCCCCCCCCCCCCCCCCCCCCCCCCCCCACTCCCACTCCTCCTGCTAGAATTCATTGAGGTGGTGAAGAACTTTGAAGCCACAAGAAAGAAATGGCTCCACGCCGAGCTGGAGTTGAAGAAAAACAAGGAGCTGCTGCTAAAGTCAGATGTGGCACAAGCAGCTCTGGAGGTCAAGCTAAAGCATGCTCGTAACCAGGTGGACGTGGAGATCAAAAAGCGACTCAAGGCAGAGGCTGACTTCCAGTACCTGGTACAGTAGACTGGCTGACTTCAAGTGCCTGGTACATTAGGCTGGCAGATGATAAAGCAAGATCAGAAATATAGTATTGTACACTGGCAGATGGTAGCCTTGTATGCTGGCAGATAATAGCCTTGTATACTGGTAGACAGACCAGCAAGCTTGTAGACTTGTTCATGGGACGAGTAGGTTCATCACTCGAGTTGATTCACATAGACCACAAAAAAGCCTTGATTAATTAAATATGAATATGCCTTTTTGATATTGGTTAAAACGAGGATGTTTAATGTGCTTTGCAGTTTGTGTATTGTGATTAGGGACTAGCACAAACATGTCATCCTGTGGCTCTACAGCAGAGGCAGATGCAGCTGATGTGTGATATTCTGGTCCATGACAGCAAGTCCAGTGCATGTCTGAATGATGAGCAGAGATCTATGCTGGCCAATTTCAATCCCAAGGCAGCCAATATCCCAATGCAGAAGACTAAACGGTAAGAGTTAAAGTATGTGTATATATATATATATATATATAGGCAATGAAAATCCACTATATCTATTATACAGTACTGTAACTGATGCATGGATACAGTACTGTATGGAGACTAAACTTGACCCTATACTATTATCGCACCATAATTGTGTAATGGTTATGTAAACCTTGGCTGATTGAGGTGTCAAGACTTTTTGTTTCCGGTTAGATTATCTGTCATTGATGAGTCCTCGTTCCTGTCGCACTCTGACATTAGCTATGACAGAACAGATGATGACATGGTAAGATAATTATAACAAGATTGACAGCAACATGTTTGAAAATGCATCCGTCTTGGTGGAAAAGTGCTGTAGCGTGGATATTGGCTATCAAATAATATTGCATTCAGATCCTTTGATTTATCAATGGGAATAGGACCTGGACACAACTGTGGTCAAACCACTGAAGTCTAGGGCCAGGGAAAAAAGGGTGAGTAATATCCAAATTAAAAATATTTTTTTGTTTGTTTTCATAAGGTATTAATTTGGGTTACTTTTGCTTTCCATCTATGTTGTTCTGCGTTTTCCCTATTTTTAAATGTTTCTCCTATAATTCCCAGCGTTCCTCAATGGGACCCATTGCCCTCACTCTTGAAGGAAAGCGAGTACGAGTTGGAGGCCAGTCAGGAGATCTTCTGGGAGGAAGACCCATAGAGAAGGTGGCTAGAGGTTAAACCTCCTATTGTGCTCGAAAAGTGTTTACACCCTTTGTATTCACAGGTCAAATTTGTACAGAAAAAAACTAAAATTATTATAAAAATAAAATGAGCAGCGCTTAGTCTAACCTTCACCTGTCTTGAATAGACGTGTCTACATGGCTGATGTCTTTTTGACCTGCTGGCACAGTAGCTAGGGAGAAGTACTTGTTTTTGGGTAATCCGTTTTCGTGTATTTAGTAAAAATCCATCCCAAAAAATTTGAGAAACACATTTTCCAAACACTGCACTACAGTTGATGGACATATACAGTATGTCAATAACTTGAGGCTGCAGTTGAAAGTAGTCTTTTCAACTGGTGCCTGTGAAATGGCAATCACAGATAACACCATATTCACACGGTTTCTGCTTCAGCCATATGGAACGAATTACCTGAATTGTTCAAGTTGAAAATAATGTGATATTTGATGGTCGTCTATTGTTTCCAACATTGCCCCTTTTATGTTTTCTCTTCAAATCTTCTGCTGAGATGGTTTTGGCTCTTGAGAAAATGGCTGCCAAGTATTATGGAAGTTATTTGAAATAGCTGGAGTGGAACTAAGAGGCCTTTTCACTTGTAGGACAGTTACATGGGCTCAGTTTTTCTACTTTAAACCCTTAAGAGGATGTACTCAAAGGCAAAGAAAAATAAATTGCCCCTGGGTTACAAGAATATATTTGTTTTATGAACAGGCTTTTGTTTGAGGGGGACCCACCAGCCACTTTGTCAATGATTCTAAAAAGACCTCTTAACTCACCAATTGTCATAAGCAAATATTTTACACATTTTCAATGATGGTCATTTGGTCTATATAGTTAGCATTTTATGGCTGTCCCTTAATTTGGGCACAGTGTCACTTCTTATGAGATGGTTAATCCATCAGTCCCCAGGCTGTCTACTGGGTCTCATGCTCTGTCTCCAGATCTGCACACCTGCTGTCTGGTGGAAACGGTACTGGAACAAAGCCATGCTGCTTTCCTCTGAGACTTCCTGTCATTGTATCACAGCCATGCCGTCGTCCTCTGAGACTTCCTGTCCTCTCCACAGAAGATTCAACTCAGAGTGTAACATGGGTCAAACACCTGAGATTTCAACAACAGTTATCTTGTCTTCAAACTCATGGGATTGAAATAATCAATTCGATTACTAAACATGAATCCCTCTTATAGCTACAGTTACTGTCCCCCCACCCCCAAGGAAATGGAGACTACGATTGTGAAGGCGTCTGTCACCACGCCGGAGAGTGGTGGTCAGATTCACATGGTGATAGACATCACCCAGGAGACCCCAGAGAAGCCTCCCAGGACGTTCCGACAGGAGCACATCTTGCCCTCCATCTGTGGTGAGGCTGGTGCACACCACCCCTGTGGCTTTACCTTGCTGATTACAGAACAAGTGAAACCCTTTGTGCTTACGAACATAACACTGAATCATCCATTTTAACGGGCCTCTCCCTACTGCTAATTACTTGTGATGATTGTATTTAGTTAAAATACGTTTCTTAAAAAAAACAACTTTGCCCAGACCAAACATCTGTATGGGTTCCTGCTGATGAAACCATGACAGAGACTGACACTGTAATAGAGCTAGAGGAGCAGAGAGTGACCCCCACCATTATGGAGCCCAGCCTCACCCCGGTGTTCACTCCTACAGTTGAAAAACCCCTCAGGCACATTTTCCTCTCAAAAACAGTAAGGACATACATTTTTATTGAAATAAAACAGTGTAGACCCTCATTCTTCCAGGAATGTTCCATTGTAGAAAAGGTCATCTGGACACTATTTTCATAATTAAAGATATTTTGACCCCCATCCGGAAGTCATTCTCAATCAGATAAATGGTCTGAGAACTCAGGTAGGGCTTAGGCAGCACAGAGAAGCAAAAATATTTGAGTTCTTAGACGATTTCTCTGGTTGAGAATGACTTTCGGGTGGGAGTCGAAACGTATAGGTTTTGAAAACCGTGTCCAGATGACTACATCTGAAATCTATTCTACAGCTTAGTTTATCATTACCCATAAGTCATACTGATTGAAAACACTGTTGGAACAGACTGGAAGGGTGTTGTCATGTGCATCCATCTTTTATAAAGTTTGTAGTTGGCTGGTTGCAGTACTTACATTTATTCATTTAGCAGATGCTTTTGCATTATGTAACAAGCTTGTTTGTGTGTTAAGGTGATCAGACCAGAGACCTGTGTGCCATGTGGGAAGAGAATCCGGTTTGGGAAGATAGCGTTGAAGTGCAAGGACTGTCGGGTAGTCACCCACCCAGAGTGCAAATTTAAGTGTCATGATTGCTGCTCTCCTTCCAGATTTACAGGTCATCCTGAAATGAAGGTACATTCAGATGTTCAGACTGAACATTTCATTGAAAAGCAGTGCAGTGGGACTGAATTATGAATTGACCTCTCACTTTGTTTCTCTTCAGGATACATTGGAAAGTTTTGTCCCAGCTACCCAGACAAGAATACCCCTCATAATTATTCAGTGTGTAAATGAAATTGAGAAGAGAGGATTGGAGGAGGTATGCTCTACTTCTGTCCATAAATAGCATGGCCTGTGTTTATCCATCACATCAGAGCTTATCCTAAGCGTTTTCTTTCTGGTCAGAGGGGTGTGTACAGAGTTCCTGGAGGGGAGCGCTTGGTGAGGGAACTGAGAGAGAAGTACATTCATGGAAAGGAACCTCTAATGCTTGCAAAAGTGGACGAGATCCATGTTGTTTGTGGACTCCTCAAGGACTTTCTGAGGAAGCTCAAGGAGCCTCTCATCACCTTCAGGCTCCATAAGTCTTTTATGGACGCAGCAGGTATGTGGTATGAAACAAGGAACATATGCATGCTGACAAATCAAATAAATTAGATTAGATTCAACTTTATTGTCATTACACAGGTACAAGTACAGGGTAAAGAAATACAGTTAGCATCCAACCAGAAGTGCAAAACAGTTAATCCAACAGAATATAATAAATATGGGTATACTCAGAATATACATAGTATGAACAGTATAATCAGAATATACAGGGTATGTACAGATTCAAGTGATTTTAGACAAATGTGCAGCTGTATAGTACAATATGCTACAGTATTAAACAGAAATTACCGGGTTGCATGTATGTACAATTAGTGCAAATGATGCAATGAGCAGATGTGTAAAATGAACAAAATGAACAGATGTGCAAAATGAACAAAATGAACAGGTGGTGCAGTAACAGATGTGCAAAATGGACAGATAGTGCTGGTTTTAGACCGGAGTCTCCTGAGGCGCCTGCTGGAGGGCAGGAGGGCAAACAGTTTATGGGCGGGGTGTGAGGAATCTCTTCGGATGCTGTGAGCTCTACGCAGACAGCGCTTCCTCTGGATGTCCTCAATGGACGGAAGAATAGTCCCAGTGATGCGTTGGGTGGTTTTCACCACCCGCTGCAGTGCCTTGCGCTCAGCGACTGTGCAGTTCCCGTACCAAACTGTAACACAATTTTTCAGGAGGCACTCGATCGCACAGCGGTAGAAGTTCACCATGACAGCTGAGAACAGGTGGTGTTTCCTCAGTGTTCCTGGACACTCAAGAAAAAGAGACGCTGGTGAGCCTTCTTGATAAGGCCGGAGGTGTTTGTAATCCAGGACAGGTCATCCGAGATGTGGATCCCCAGGAACTTATAGCTGGAGACACGCTCAACGGCCATCCCGTTGATTTGAATGGGGTCGTGCGTGTCTCCCCTCTTCTTCCTGAAGTCCACGATAAGCTCCTTGGTCTTTGTGGCATTGAGGAGCAGGTTATTGTCACCACACCACATGGCCAGGTGCTGCACTTCCTGTCTGTAGGCTGTCTCATCGTTGTTAGTGATGAGGCCGCATGTATGATTTGAGTTCTCTGATGAAAATGTACATTCCATGTAGTATTCCCAACCATTTTCAATTATGAACCTCATCAGGCCGCTTGGCTTCATAGGCTTCTTAACAAGCTTACGCCAATTATTAAATGCCTCCCTGTACCTACATCAATGGCCCTAGGCATGACAATTAATTTACTTCACCTCATTCATTTAGGGACTATGGTTATTTTCTCACTGTAATATCCTACAACTCCCTTATGACTTCAGAGACAATCAACACCCAATATTTCTCCCGGCGCTCAGTTGTTTCATTTCAGTAAATTAATTTCAATCTCAACTGTGATCTTGAGCAATGGGTAAGTGAAAGTACATTAAGGGACAAGTGGGATGGGTTGGCGTGCCTGGAATGATCATATTAATTCTACCTCTGTGTTGCAGAAAACCAGCTTCACTGTCAGGGAGATATTTTCTTATTGAATTACAATAGATTTTTCTGTGGTGCCTTCCACCCTAATTCTGAAGTAGTCTTTCTCACTAGAGTTGATTTGTATTGTATACATGTGTGTTCCAGAGATTCCTGATGAGGGCATCCGTGCAGCTACCATGTGCCAGACCGTAGGGGACCTACCAAAATCCAACAAAGAGACACTGTCTTTTCTCATGCTGCATCTTCAGAAGTAAAACCAATAATAGTTACCCCTTCACACGATGACATTAAATTTGATCATAAAGTGTAACCCTAATACATTTTAAATAAATGTATTTGCTTAGGCAATGCTTTAAGAATGACATTCATTGTATTTATCCACCTCTTCTATAGAGTTATGCAAAGCCCACTTTGCCAGATGGACCAGAACAATTTGGCCCGGGTGTTTGGACCTACTATAGTGGGGCATGGAACCTCCGACCCATCACCAATGACCATTGTGAGAGACACAAATATCCAACCCAAGGTAGCCACCTCTGGATCCTGTTCTGCCACATACTAAAGGCCTGAAAAAGAAACACCATCAAGTAAATCATGTAAAATAATCACCTAAAATAAGATCAGCATTTCTTGAGGGTTTCAGGTGATCACCTGCATGCTGTCCTTGCCTGCCAAGTACTGGAAGAGCCTGTTGATGAACGAGAGAGACCATGTCATATCCTCTGTTATAGATGCCAACATCAATACTGACCACCACAGCACAGACCGAGGTAAAACATGTCAGCCACCAACTCATAATAATAATTTCACTCTTCTACTCTACCTTTACCCTCACCCTGTGTGAGAGTGTATCCTTGGTTACTAAAGAGTTGGCCTCAGGGATCAATAAAGTAATTCTTATTCTGTAATTCTGATTCTGTTGTCATTTTTAAGTTGTAATGTTTGGTTCAGTTGATTGATCACTACTTTGTACTGTGTTCTGTCATCTCCAGATCGTCTGTTTAAACCCTTGACCTCCCCTGAGATAAGTACATACCAGAAGACCCCTACCAGTGGCTCTTTAAAGGGCAAGATCAAAACCCTGGGCCATGCCTTCAACAATCCGTAAGACAACACCATCCTCTCTTAAATGAATATGTTCTTAGACTTGTTCAGCAGTAGGTATCTCCATGCATTTATACATACATATTTATACGTACTGTATTTGTCGCAAAGTAAATTGAAACACAGACAGTTTATATATAAACGGGTTGCCCTTTTTTCCCACAGAAACAAGGCAAAGACTGATTCCGGCAGAAATAAATTCTTCACATCACCATGTTGATGACACAGTGATTATCCTATATATTTTGTGTTTTCAAGTGAACGTCAGCGATACACTCGGTAGAACCCACTGTTCCGGAAGTATCTCCCTTCCTAAGTACAGTGTGGGGTTGAAGGGTTGGTGATGGGGTGGAATTGTAAACACTCAAGGCAGTCTAAATCTAACGATTTATTATCTCACAATTATGTTAAATAAACACCATTCATGGAATGAAAGTCTTTGATGTTTGATTACATTTGTGAGGTCGCAAACAAGGTTTACATGGATGTCTAAACCATCAGGGGGCGTTCCCTCGTCGTCCCTCATCGTCACTAACGCAAGCCATGCTCACACAAAAAGCATTATTTACGTTGGCCTCAATTTTGAACCTGTTCAACTAACATTTAGTTTCACTAACAAGCAATGCTAATTCAAGCTAGACTTGCTTAAGTGCAAACTGCAGTCCAGATCAGACAAAAAAGACAAGTTGTGTTGCTAAAAGCGGTCCCGCATATTTCTGTTAGGGGTCACGGGTGACTGGAGTCTATCCGAGTTACTTCCGGGCATAAGGCAGGGTGATGTTGAAGAAATTGGATTTCCTGTGTACTTATATTAATCTCTAATCGATAGAACTAGTCATTGGATACTAGTTGTTAGAGAGTGGTCATGAGTTGGGAGCAGCAAATCTCTTTCTCTGAAGACTGTTGTAATTCATCATTACTCCCTGACTGTCACTATCTATGTTTACATTTTTGTGCCCTATAAAAGATGGTCTTCTCGCCCTCAGGGGGGAGAGAGACATGACTGAGACCTAAGCCTTGTGTTGTCTTCATTTTGTTGTCAGCGGTCTGGTTATTTCTCTCCCAATCTGTGGGTTGATAAATACGTATTAAATCCAGAACTCAACCGAACTTAGTCACTCCGTTTATGAAAAGATGGACAAAACACTTTCTTAAACAGTACACCCTGGACTGGGGCCAGCTTTATATACTTTACAATGAAAATACTGAATATAATTCATTATAAAAGTGTTTTGTCCATCTCTTCATAAACGGAGTGACAGTTCAGTTGAGTTCTGGATTAAATAAGTATTTAACAACCTGCAGATTGGGGGAGAAATGACCACACCTCTGGCAACAAAATGAAGACAGTACAAGGCTTACGTCTCAATCATGGCTCTCCCCTGGACAAAGGCGAGAGGACATTGTTTTATAGGGCACAAGAATGTAAACATAGATAGTGACAGTCAGGCGGTAATGACGTTACAGCAATATTCATAGAAGGTATGTTCAGTAGTGATTAATATAAGTACACAGGAAATTAATTTCTTCCACATTACCCTTGTTAAACCTTCACCAACCCTGTTCATGAATGTCCCACATGCAAAAGACACAGAGATGCACATACTGAACAGTCATCAACTCTACAGTGAGTTGACTGCAGTCCACTACCTGCCTTTCTAACATGATAGTGTACTCTTAGCGTACTCTTCTACTGAGGATGGTCGGCTGCTTTGTGTCCAGCCATCCTTAAGAAAGCGTCTTGTATAAAAGAGTGACAATAAATCTGGACAAACCATGCTGGGCCTGCTGAACCTTCCACAGATACTGCTCATGGAAGCATAACTTCTGTCTGTGAAGACCCTTTTGGCTGGTGGAATGAATGCTTTTTGTATGATCTGAGCACCTTCATCTGGGTTGGAGAACGGATACGCCATAATTTATTAAACTGACGCACTGCTCAGTTTAGGTCTTATGTCAATTAACCATTACAACCATTCATTTTGTGTGAAAAAAGTCTGCATTTCTGTTTCCTACCAAAGACGGAACACAAATTCTTAGTGGGCTGAAATCCACTTGATGGAACTGTGTTTTGACATTCGGTTTCTGTCTTACTCATTATCTACCGCTGATTAGTGGTGCCACTTATTTTTGTTAGGAGTCATGGGTGACTGGAGCCTATCCCAGTTAAAATTCCGGCCTAAGGCAGGGTACTCCCTGGACTGGGGCCAGCTAGTCACAGGGCTATCACAGACAGCCATTCACTCACACAGTCATTCACTAGGAGCAATTTCCAGAGTGCCCATTTCACCTACTACATGTATGTTTTTGGACAGTGGAAGGAAGCCGGAGTACCCAGAGAGAACTCATGGTAATATGGGGAGAACATGCAGACTCCACCCAGAGAGATCATGGTCAGGCTCAAGATTCAAACTCATGATCTCCTTGTTGGGAGGCAAGAGCGCTAACCGCACTGCCACCGTGTACCCTGTTTCAGTTTCTGTCTGTTTGAATTAATTTGCAACACATCTTAGTTTAGCTCAACCCTTAGCCTGACACAGAACAGGGGCCTATACCACAAATCAAGATTTGGCATTGGTAACTTCAGGTTTAACCCAGAGATTCTGTAATTGGTTGATCCTGAAGTTACCAACGCCAACCTTGATTTGTGGTATAGGCCCCAGAATAGTTCAGAATTTCAGAAAGTTACCTTGGTTACATATCTTGAACTAGAATAAGCCTCCTTAATGGAACGGAACTGTTGCTACAGTAAGTGAGACTTGCCAAAATAAGGCTGGCTTTTCCTTAATCAACGTTGATGGAACACCCTTCTGGTCATTTCCATGGAAGGATAAAACAGGCTCCAGAGATTCCTCTCTACCTGTTTTTTACCCGTAAAGGCATGTTAGGTAAATGTTGAAAAGCTTTATGTCATATATACTGAAATAAACGTACTAATATATGACAAATGCATTTTTTGAAAATGACTAACATACACTGCTCAAAAAATTAAGGGAAAACTTAAACAACACAATTCCAAGTCAATCACACTTTTGTGAAATCAAATTGTCCACTTAGGAAGCAACACGGATTGACTATAAATTTCACATGCTGTTTTGCAAATGGAAGAGACAAAAGTGGAAATTATAGGCAATTAGCAAGACACTCCCAATAAAGGAGTGGTTCTGCAGGTGTTGACCACAGACCACTTCTCAGTTCCTATGCTTCTTGGCTGATGTTTTGGTTACTTTTGAATGCTGGTGGTGATTTCACTCTAGTAGTAACATGAGACTCACACAAGTGGCTCAGGTAGTGAATCCTATCCAGGATGGCGCAACTATGTGAGCTGTGGCAAGAAGGTTTGCTGTGTCTGTCAGTGTAGTGTCCAGAGCATGGAGGTGCTACCAGGAGACAGGCCAGTACATCAGGAGATGTGGAGGAGGCCTTAGGAGGGCAACAACCCAGCAGCAGGACCACTACCTCCACCTTTGTGCAAGAAGGAGCAGGAGGAGCACTGCCAGAACCCTGTAAAATGACTCCGAGCAGGCCACAAAAGTGCATGTGTCTGCTCAGTCAGAAACAGACTCCATGAGGGTTGTATGAGGGCTCGACGTCCACAGGACGTTTGGTATTTGCCAGAGAACACCAAGATTGGCAAATTTCCACTGGCGCCCTGTGCTCTTCACAGATGAAAGCAGGTTCACACTGAGCATGTGACAGACTGCATCATCCTCCAGCATGACCAGTTTGGCGGTGGGTCAGTCATGGTGTGAGGTGGCATCTCTTTGGGGGGGCGCACTGCCCTTAAGGACAGTACATCAAAGTTGGATCAGCCTGTAGTGTGGTTTTCCACTTTAATTTTGAGTGTGACTCCAAATCCAGACCTCCGTGGGTTGCTAAATTTAATTTCCATTGATAATTTTTGTGTGATTTTTGTTTTCAGCACATTCAACTATGTATTTAATGAATTATTTCATTAATTCAGATCTTGGATGTGTTGTTTAAGAGTGTAATTTAAAACATGCCAAACCTTAAGTCAGTTGTAACTGACAAAACTCCTGTACTGTTGCTTGCATCCTACAAGCACACATCTGCCCTTTTGATGCTCATGTTATTTAATTGTAACTTGTTTAACTGAATGCTTGTGTGGTTATTCCCTCTGGCACTTGTTTGGTTTCTTATAATACAATTTACTGTATGCTTTATGATGTCGTTGTGATGATCAGTAATCTATGCCCTTTTGTAAAGCTCTCTTGCAAGTGCTTGAATGGGAGTTAGGCTCAGCGGGTTAAGGCATTGGGCTCATGATCAGAAGGTTTTGAGTTTGATTCCTGGCTGTGGCTACTTGATGCTGTGTCCTTGGGGAAGGCACTTCACCCTACTTGCCTCGGGGGAAATGTCTCATACTTGCTGTAAATCGCTTCTACTAAATGAATAAATGTAAATGAATGAGTAACAATGGTAGATCACACAATAGAAAATAAGAAAATCACAGGTTATAAAAATAAAATAACAGAAGAACACATTTACCATTTTAAAGTCCATTTTTTATCACTGTAAAAGGCAAAACCCACACCCATAATGTAGAACAGTTTGTTGCAAATTGTATTTAATTTAAAAACAAAATGATGTGCAATCAAGTCTCACATTGGTGGTTATTTCTCAAAATAACCATGCTACCATGGACTAAACTGTTCCTAGAATTTTTATTTTAACCATATGTTCACTTACAAGACAGACTTCAATATGCAACATAAACAAGGGCATTTGCAGTAACTCAACAAATTGGTGAAACCCAAAAAATTGTTGACAGGAAAATTCAAATAAACCAATACACATGATTAAACGCAACACTGTCACCCAGAAGCTGTGTAGATGATAAGTCATCACAAGCAATATATAAAATATCTTACAAAACAACTACACCCACTTCTCATACCTATCCTCTGACATCTTATATACAGTAAGTCAAAAGGCAGTGGCCACACTGTCCATCCTTCATATATAGTCATGGCCAAAACTGTTGGCACCCTGGACATTTTTTTAGAAAATTAAGCATTTTGCAATATGCGTTCATTTCCTCAGTGTATACTGGAACAACACCAAATTTGACAATTTCACACTAAACTCCGAAAATCAAATGAGCTTTTTTTTTTTTTTTTTTATTGTTGTTATTCCAGGACACACAGAGGAAATAAACACGTGTAGCAAAAAATGTGTAACTGCAAAACTTTTCTGTGAGAAACACTTAATTTTCTGGAAGAATGTCAGAACGTCACTGTATATTCAAACCGCTGACAGAAGGTGAACTAGAGTATAATCTGGTTCTTAAAGCTCCGGTTGAGGTCTTTGTGCGGGAGAACGATGGAGTTCAGTATTATCACCTCCGACGGTATAGTAACATTACAACCTAGAAACAACATACAGAGACAAAATTGGTGAAATAATTTTACCATGCTCAATATACCGTATTCTTTGGACTACAAGTCACACTTTTTCATGGTTTAGCTGGTCCTGCAACTTGTACTGAGGTGCGACTTATGAATTATATAATTTCACGTTTGTTATTTTCATCGACATTTACAAAAAGACACAGAGGATGAAGAATTCAATGGATTTAGTCATTAGCAGTGAGATCAAGAGTTTGATGAACATGTTATGTTGTCCATTTCTTCTCCATGTCCTCAACTCCTCTCTCACTTTCGGCACTTTTCCCTCTGCTTTCAAATGGGCCATAGTTAGACCTCTGCTCAAAAAACCCTCCATCCTCCAGAACTACAAACCATTATCACTGCTACCCTTCTTTTCAAAAAACTATTGAACGTGCCGTGTCCAACCAACTGTCAAACTTTCTGTTCCAGAACAACATACTTGACCCTAACCAATCGGGCTTCAAGGCCCGCCACTCCACAGAAACTACCCTCCTGTCTGCCAGAGCAGCTTCAAGGTCATCCAATGTCATTCTGCTAGACCTCTCTGCAGCATTTAATATGGTCAACCATCAGATCCTGCTCGCCCGTCTCTCTGAGATGGGCACCAGAGGAGGAAAAATGTCAGGTACTCGCAAACTCTCCACTGCTGTCCCACAGCACTCTTCCCTCAGACCTCTCCTATCCTCCCTGTACACCACCTCACTTGGACCAATCATAACCTCCCATGGCTTCGCCTACCACTGCTACACTGATAACACACAGCAGTCATTCCCCGCCAACGATTCAGGGGTCTCAGCTATAATCGAGGTCTGCCTCAAAGATATCGCGGCCTGGATGACCAAGCACCAACTCGGAAAAAACGAAACTTCTCATCATCCTGGCCAAACCCATTCCACCTAGCTGCTACCCAGACGCTCCCATGTCACGCTGCTTCTCATCGCACTTACACTTTGTGTCAACAAGTGAAATTATATATTTTAATATACAAGTCGCAAACTGAGGAGCCAAACAATGAAAAAAGTGTAACTTATAATGCAAAATATATGGTATATATTTCTTTCTTCTTCATTAAGCATTTTTGGCTGTTGATTTATACCCCTAAGTGACTTTTAGTCTGGAAAATATGGTAGAATATTGATAGTATAGAGATGGTTAACCAACCTAGAATGGTGATTGATGGGGTGAGTTTACCATCCCTGAAAAGCGTCTCGCTGTCGATCTTGGCATGGGGGTCATTAGGGTTTGGGTCGCTGGGGGTTCCTTCAACACGTGCCCATTTGCCGATGGTACTGTCCCATCCAACAATGCAGTTCAGAACACAACTGTGATCCTTCAAAAATACAAAGAGCAAAATATATAGATTTTTTAGAATAATAAGACACATCTTGACAGGATGACAGACTAGGAGAGAAATGGATCCTAATTTAAATCTGGTGTGGTACAAGGCTTGGTGATCTGATGAAGTCACAACTCTTCCTGTACCTGCAGAGTAGCCCCATGAAGGATGATTGACTCCCTGACTCGCACCCCTGCTCCAATGGTCACCCCTGTGCCTATGGAGACATTGGGACCCAACTGGAGGGACAACATAAATGGTTAGGAACATTTGTCAGAGATTATTTATTTCCTTAGGGCTACCATAATCACTGGATCAATTCCGCCTTGGGTATCCACGGTACCGGGTGCAACATTCGCTCTGGAACCTGAGTCCGATTCACGGGAAGACGGGACAGGATACTATGCAGATTGAGTCAGGCCTGTTGGCTCAGTGTCAGCATTGCTACCTTGACTGCTGTCGCCGGTTTTATTCTTCGATTTCTTGGGTATTCTCAGAAAACACTCGTTCAGACTAATTTATATATCTGTTCCCACACAAGAATATCGAATCTCCCCAAGTGAACTCGTAATATTGACAGATTTATCACTCAAGTTAACCCCGGCCGAGAAAAGCTAGTCTTTTCAGCTAAGCAGCCATCTTGGAAAAACCTGCCAGGGATTATTTCCAGATTTAAAAGTTATCAGATGTCGTATCAAACCAAAGTTTGTAGTGGGTTTCAGAACCGAGTTGTTAAGAAGTCCACAAAAGGTTATGGGGCGCTGACATCTTAGGAGATCCCATGGGTGGCGCATGTTAACTTGCCACACCAGCAGATATAAGAATTATTTTTTTATTACTAAAATTGTATTCCTCCTACAAAGTTTGATCAATCTTCAACTTATTTGCACACTAAGCCTCAAAAAGGTTAGCACGTAGTTTTAAGATTTTCCAAGCTGGTTATATGGTACAGTCAAACAAAGTTAGCAACAAAGCCTCCAAAAAATAACCAAGGTCGTTTATGAGCAGATTTTTTCTATTTTGACCCCATCCTTGGTGTATGGACTCAGGACCCTGTTCTAAAGGAGGTCCAAAAATGACCTTTAGGGGCATGCAATAAACAAAGATTTAGCACGGGTCATCTTCAGAGCACTGTCTCACAACTCTTATCAGCTGAGATTTTTTGATTTTCAAATCAGTTTGTCCGGTAACAGCTAATCAAAACTGGCAGCAGTGCTGCACAACAGGATGTTGGGTAGCATCTCAGCAAATTTTTGATGGATTTACACCAAAATTGATATGTGTACTCGGAAACCTGTTCTGTGTATTTTTTAATTTTTACTTAACCTGCTTGGCCCTGACTGTTGCTTGCATCAATATTATTTATGTTTGAAATGTCTGAAATGATGTGTGAGGAATTAGAATTAGGATTTAGTCTTACCACTGCAGTTGGGTCAATATTGGCTGTTGGATGGATATAAACATTTCCTGAGACACAAACACAAAGATCAGATGTGTGAGTTACAAAAAATAGGAAAAAAAGATCTTACCCAATTTTATTTGATCCTAACAAACAAACATACCACTTATTCGAGGTCCTCCCATGTCATTGGAAGCCAGTCTCTCAGGATGGGTTGTGTGGTACTGGTTGAGGTACAAGCGACTGGCATAAATTGCAGATCTGTGGTAAACAATGTATGAATACAGTTGATAAAAAAAACTTTCATGTTTACATTGGGTTGTTCTGTTTTTCGAACTTGACAACAACAAATGAATAGTGGATAACTAACCGCTCACCCTGCAGACTTGATCTGGCTCCAGAAGCTGGGGGTTTTGTAGACATAGAGTTTGCCCTGGCCAGCCATGGCCGTGAAAATGTCCTGCTCCAAACGAATCACCTCAGCACGATGCCAGCCATTGCCGTTGGTGCTATTGGTCTGCTCATCTCTGAAAAAAACATGCACAAACAATCACCCACATTGACCAGAGCCACTAGTAGGATGCAGGGTTCCGCTCCAGCCCAACACTGCTGCTAATAATACTAACAATAATTGTCTTTCAGTATGCAAAAATTTAAGATAAATTAATTTGAATGTACTGGTGACTGGATTAGAGGAAAAGATGGCAAAGCTACGATCTCTACTATTCCTTCCGTGAAGTGCTTCCCAAGGGATGGGTTTGTGAGAGGTTCAAGATAGAGAGAAGTGTTAAAAAATGAACAAGCGAAATTTAATATAAAGAAACATCCTCACAGGACAAGTTAATCAGTGGTGTCAAACTTGTGCCATCGAGGTCTAAGAGGGTGAAGGTTTTTCTGTCAACCAAGCACAACTCCATTTTATTTCACTAAGTAGACAACCTTGTTAGTGAAATCAGCTGGTGTAGTGCTTGGTTGGCATGAAATCCTGCACCCTCTTGACCCTCGATGGCATAAGTTTGACACCACTGAGTTAGATGGAGACAGCCAAGACAATGTGGTCAGAGGAAAAGAAGAGACTCTGGAATATGGAACTCCTGTACTTGTACCTGTGTAATGACATTAAAGTTGAATCTTATCTAATCTAATGCCTAGTCTGAATGCACGTAAACTTTTGCGATTAACACATTTTATTACAAACCTGTAATACAAATGTAGTGTGGCAACACAATGTGTTTGAGACAAATCTACATCATCAACTCTACATCACAACCAACCCTGTCACGGTTGACCCCCCTTTAGAAAGACACTTGTTGAGGCTAAGACGAGACTACTCTACCACCATAATGTTCGCTTTATAGTACCAACTTACCCCTCGTATGGATATCTTGTGATGGGGGAGGGAGGGGGGGGAAGCAGGAAACAGAAAGTTGAGAGGAAGTTGAGAAAAGGGGGGAAGAAATACAAATAAAGAGAACAAAAAAGAAAAGGGAAAATGATAGTATTTCCATGCAATCCCAGGCCCATATCTTAGGGGAGAAAACCTTCCCACTCACAACAACAGGTCCTGCTGGTTCTTCTGGAACACCGCTCCAATGTGCTGGAAGATGTCTGGCGTGAATAAGTAGATTCCACAGTTGATGATGTCACTTACAAAGGTGCCAGGCTTCTCCACGTAATGCAAAACCTGAATTGAGGAGTCGATCATAAACTGGGTATTCATGTCAAAGGAAAGGTGGCAGTGAAGTGACAGAATAGTTCAACATTACCTCGTTTGTGTCCTGATTTTCTACTATGCAGCCGTAGTTCATAGACTGTTTTCTGTTTGCCTACAATGTAAATCATACAATTCAAATATAATAAAGTACATTTCAGATACATTACATCATTCCTCTATTGCATGTCTGAGTGGACATGGTTGTCAAATTACATTTGTTTTACAATAATGTAGGATATTTTTATATGTCTTTCACATTACTAAGCCTTTTCATGTAAAAAAAAAAAATAAACCAGTAAATGAAACATTAAAACTGTATTGTAATGACACAACACCATCAATGGTTTGACTGCTCTATATTTGAAGGATGAGACCTTACAGTTGTTGCCAAGATGACAAAGCTGCTGGGGTCTCCATGTTCCTTTTGGAAGCTGAGCATCTCTGGCAGGGGGAACTCTGCGCAGACGTCAGCGTTCATTATGAAGAAGGCCTCAGGACTTCCAGACAGGATCTGGTCTCTGAAGTGATATATGCCTCCCCCTGTGCCCAAGGCTGCATACTCCTGCAAATACCTGCAGAGATCCAATGAAATAAACTCTGCTATTGTGCTTTATACTAATATTATTGTACTCTTGTGATTATTATTTTGTGTTGCAGGTAGGCTACCTGATTGAGATTTTGAATTCTTGCTGTGCGCAAGTCAGGAATCTTGTAAGTTCTTCATTGGGCTGGTAAAAGCCAATGAGCAAAATTTCCTTCATATTGGAGACCTAGAAAATAAATGAAACACAAATGTTCTGTTCTCTGAAAAATGCAATAATAATTTTTCACAAAAAGGTGGGCAAATGCATTCATCAACTATACCCAGTTATTATACTGAAAACATTATGAAAACAATAGTTCTCCGGAGTACCTGGTACCTAGCCTTGTCCTACTAGACTCTTGTTCAACTATTGAATGTGCACAGAGCCACTCTAAGCCAACTCTTTCGCCATTAATGGAGCAAAATGAAAAATCAAACTTTTCCAAATCTTGTGGAGAGGAGAGCTACAACATCATTGCCACCAACAAAACTCGTAAAGATCGTTCTTGCTCCGGCTTTAAATTATGGATATTCTACACTACAGCATTGCCACAATGGACAACCCAATTACAACCCACACTAGTGCACCTCAAAATCATGGTTCTCAGTCACTCCCTCTGTTCGCTGATTGAACCTACAAAAATTTGAGTGTTGAAAACCTAGCAGGCTACTTTAGCTCCAGACCTAGAACAGAAGCTTAATGAAAACTGAGCGGAAGTATGTAGGATACCTGTGCACATGCTTCAATGTGGTGTTGTAGCATAGGCACACCAGCAACTGGAAAAAGTGGTTTGGGTACCTCAAACGATAGTGGTCGAAAACGTGTACCTGCATAATCAGAATCAGAATTCAGAATCAGAATCTATTTTATTCGCTATGCAAGATATATAAAAACACAGAATTTACTATGGCTGGAAAGAGCAAACATAGAACATACTGTATGTGGAACATAATAAGAGTTTATAAAAATGTATTAAAAATTATAATAAAAAATGTAACATAAAATACAAATAAGATAAAAGCGAGATAAAATTGGGCACTAGCTGTACAGATGGGGGAATATAACTATAGTGAGAGTATAGGACAGGGTATAACAAGACTGTGGTGTATTAAAATGATCTTGTTACAAGATCAGACATTATGCAAGACTTTTCGAAAGCTAAAGTAAGTCATTTTATAAGTGCTGTTATGCTACGTTCACATCCTCCGCGAATATTGAGTCGACAAATGCGCCTAAAACGTTCTGCTCTCAGTCGGGGTTGGCCACGTCATTCATGTCAACTAGCAGTTCAACTGTGTCCGTGTGGTAGTTTTAGTACCGTTTACATAAACACTGAATTTGATATTATTTATACCATGTTATCGTATACATCGTTATGCGTATTCTCACCTTTTTGTGGGCCTCCGATTAGGATTACAGCTTTTAACATTCTTACAATATGTTGGTCAATTTGAAAGCATTTGACAGCTGATTGCACAAAACATGCAGTTTTCCGTTTTCCGGGTTCGCTGGATATGACGTACAAGTTGACGGCGTGTATTCGACTTGTAACACCGGCAGACTATTTATCCGACTATTTATTGGTTCTCTGTTAAATTGTCTCACCAGCATAAATATCTAAATATTTAGCTCATAACATAAGTCATGCACCATAGGCGATTCTAGGTTTTAAAACAGGGGGTGGAAAGGGTAGTGATTTTGTTTGTTTTTTTTGCTTAAAAAAAATTAAACGCTTCTAACATGCACCAATGGCAGAGCCAGACACATATACAGATAGACTTATATACAGTAGACAAAGCAAGGCTGCTCAGATGGCGTCCCCATTCATTTATCAGAGCTAGTTCTTCGGAAAAAAAAACACAAAAAACGGAGCTTGTAAAACAGCAAATGCTTTGAAAAATGTTAGCCCATCATTGCCAGGTGATCTTTTTTTGCAGATTCATATTAGTCTTAATCTCCTGTAGAAAAATAATCACCATTTGTATTAATCTGTGATAACCCCATCAATATTTAGGTTATTAATACGATAACTCTTTCTTAATAATAATAAAAAAGAAGATGTAAATTTGGTTCCCCTTCTTTCATCCATTTAGCTCTCGACCTAATATAGGGAGACCGGGGAGTGTTGTAACACGGGGTTAGATGTAACACTGTCAGTTTGGCCGATTAGAAAAGAGCTACAGTGATGTCATAACAGGAGGAACTCTTGACAGAGTATTTAACAGAAACAGCTGATCTGTTCTATGGGTTAACCCCTCGAGAGGTAACAATTAGATAGGCATAATAAAAAAAAGTTATTTTCAATTATTATACCTATTATTAAGAGGTAGAGAATGTATTTACAGTTATGCAAAACAATTGTTGTGGCTTACTTGTTGCCCCAAGGTGTCATACATCATACATGTTTACTGATCACTTGCTTTTAGGTCAGGAAATTTGCATAACAGTTGGCACAGCATAATCTGTGATTGTTTAAAATATTTCAAAGTGAGTTATATTTGTAGAAAACCGTTATGGGTATTATGTAGCAAAGTTTGAGAGACCCAGCACAAACAACCACCGAGTTACAGATGCTCAAACAAAATGTGTCACTTTCATCCCTGGTCTCCCCTATGCACTTTTAGCCTTCTGAGTATACAAGACATCTAATTGCGCTTAGCTTAACTAACTCAACTTTCCTGTCTAACAAAGATTGTGGGTTTTTATTTTACAAAAAGGTAATCCTCTTTATTACCATTAAACAGATCTTTTGGATTTCTCGAATTTACATAGCTCCCAATTACTACCGAATTACTACCAATTCTGAGAGGCACCTGCCTGCAGTCCTCTGTCGGGAGGCCGCTCCGCTGGGAGGCCGCTCGGCTGGGAGGCCGGAAGTACATTTCAAAATAAAAGCGCAAGATTTTACTTGGGGGAGAGGGAGAGAGAGAGAGAGAGAGAGAGAGAGAGAGAGAGAGAGAGAGAGAGAGAGAGAGAGAGAGAGAGAGAGAGAGAGAAGATTCTTGATTTACTTGAACCTGTACTATTACGCCATGTGAACGATTTATTGTCGGGATATTTTTTCCTCTATATGTCTATAAAATCAAATTTATCCATAAAGGTTTATAGACTAGTATTGTGTCTATTTGTCTAACCGTCCCCTCCCAATAGTATAATGGCACTAGGAAAATTGATCAACCAGCCTTCGGAAAAATCCTCTAAAACACCAAACTGTAGTCCTTCTCATTTTCTGTGATATATCAATAAATATTGCACACACGCACACACACACGAAAAAGCTTGTTGTGTTTGATCACTTGACACGTCAATGTCCTTCTGGATCACATTTAGTGAGTAAAACCTCTCCACTAAACCTATTCTTTAACACAGCCACCCCTGCTAAACGTTCAGTACCATCAGTAAGTCAGATGGCGCTTGGAGATGGATCTCCTTTGAGATCTCAAAAAAGTCATTTGAAATTGAATGTGACTCTTGAAAGTAACAAAAATCACACTTGTTTAGCCTACTGTTTGGCATTTAAAGCTTCGTGCTCAACATTGTTACATAAACCCCTGGCGTTAAGATAATTAAAACTAAAAGATAACGTTGAAAACAGGCTATTAATTCAAGACAGTGAAAGACAACCAAGTATTCGATAACTGCTCATTTAATTAATGTAACTGTGTATTTGTATTTCAGAAACTAAAAACATCAAATGTTGTTTGCATATTTTTTTTTATTAAAATACCTTTAACAATAAACCACAAAGGAGTAAAACATTTTATCCTTACTTTTTAAGGACGACGTACTATGCCCCAAAAAGCAATAGTGAAATGACAATGAGAACTTTGTCACTGTATTTCTTATCACATTTAATGCAAACACACGTTGGAGCTACAGCACGTGGCATCAGTATGCACCTGTAAAACTATTACTATCTTCAATCTAAAGGTTTTAATCAATTACACCACACCAACATTTATTCTGCTTCTTTTCCATTGTTAATCAATATGCTGTTCTAAAAAGAGAGGGGAAAATACACACTAGTATGAAATAGCAGCTATCATTGTTTGCTACCTGTCCCCACCACCGGTTTGTGACTCACGAGTATCCAAGTATTGAATCACGCTGTAGTACCATTGTTTGACAAGTTAAAAACTATTAATCATACTTAATTTAAACTTTTGAATTGTACCTGAAGTAAATATTTTGTGACTTCTAGCTAGTTTTCACATTTATCTGAAATTGCTTGTGATATCTTACTATACATTAAAGGTCTGATGCTATATTGAATAGAATAGAATACCAGCAAACAACCTATACACTGCTTTTTAGTGTTGTACTTGAAGTATGCCATTTGTTTGGTCCTTAAACCTTTCACTCCAGTCACAACCATTTCACTTTAGTCCTTAAAACCACTATATTATTATAAAGGTGCCTTATGCAGGGCCCCAACTACGTTACTACGGAGGTCACTTCCTTCCCTTATAAACATCTTTGAGTCTGCGTAGCTCCCCTAGGACGCGAGCCCTAAACTGGGTCCAGTCCTCATCTTGATACTGCTGGAGACCCAGGGCCTGGTGAAGATCCACTGAGTGGATACGCAGGAAGGGATTGTACTGCTTCTCCTCTCCTATGGTCGAGGGGCTCTATATGAGGAGGGATGCACAAGCAAACACAGCAAATGTCACATTACATGTTGATATATTCTCGAGGACCTTGTAGAGACTTGAATGATTAGTTCTGCAAGGTTTCTTTCATTTTCATCTCTTCCAAGTCATCAAAAACCAAAACGTTAGGAATATTAGGACCAGTAGCGATGTTGTATTATACTATAATATATACGGCATTATATTATATCTGAAGTATGTTTCATAGCTTTGTAGCAATTGATATGCACAATCACAATCACTGCATTTCTGCAACATATGCAGTCTGTGTACATTTGTATATTCTATACCATAAATACCCTTACCCAACTTCTACCATACTCTCTATTTTATCTTATTTTGTCTCCCGATCTGTACATACTGTATCCTAGCACTTATTTTACTCCAAGCCTTCTACCCTCTGTGTGCATTTATTTAATTTGATCCCCTATTCCTTTATCCCTGTGTGCACTCTTCTACTCTTTTACCCCTACACCCTTCACGTTGTGTACAACTGTGAGCCGTGGGTACCACAGAGTTTTCCCTCGGGGATCAATTAAGTCATTCTGATTTTGATTCTGATGTTAGCATTGCTGTGTATGTAGTTGCACCACTAGTCCAACCTTGAGTGATGAGAATGTAGAAAAGATTGGACCAGGGAGAATTAATAGGTAACCTTCCTGTGAGCCTTTAATGAGCCAGTATTCTCAGCTGAAGCCAGTCCTTTTGAGAGGGCATGGTAGGGCTGGAATGAGGATTTTTCTCACCGTACACAGCTTCTGACCTCTCTGTTGTTGCACCCACTGATACTTGTTTTCCCTGGCAGCGTTCCGAGGCTCCACCTCAGCAGCAAACAGCAGGTTGTCTTCTGCATACTCATGGCCTACAAAATAAGAGGTTCACATACATACAGTCAAATCAGAAACAGAATAGGTCTTTATTCGCCAATTAAGTTGCACAAACACGGAATTTACTATGGCAGGATGGTGCAAACAATAAACATATATAACTTTAATAAAAAGTAGGCAAGTAGATAAACTAACCATTTAAAAAAAGTATAAAAGGAAGATATACACTGCTCAAAAAACACACTGCTTAAACAACACAATGTAACTCCAAGTCAATCACACTTCTGTGAAATCAAACTGTCCACTTAGGAAGCAACACTGATTCAAAGGAAATTTCACATGCTGTTGTGCAAATGGAATAGACAACAGGTGGAAATTATAAGGGGTTCTGCAGGTGGTGACCAGACACCACTTCTCCGTTCCCATGCTTCCTGGCTGATGTTTTGGTCACTTTTTAATGCTGGCGGTGCTTTCACTCTAGTGCTAGTCTACAATCCGCACAAGTGGCTCAGGGAGCTCATCCAGGATGGCACATCAATGCGAGCTGTGGCAAGAAGGTTTGCTGTGTCTGTCAGTGTCCAGAGCACTAAGGCGCTACCAGGAGAGGCGCTCAAACGGTCAGAAACATGGAGAAAGTTCTGCTGCCTGCAACATCCTCCAGCATGACCGGTTTGGCGGTGGGTCAGTTGTGGTGTGGGGTGGCATTTCTTTGGGGGGCCGCAAAGCCCTCTACGTGCTCGCCAGAGGTAGCCTGACTGCCATTAGATACTGAGATGAGATCCTCAGACCCCTTGTGAGACCATATGTTGGTGCAATTATCCCTGGGTTCCTCCTAATGCAAGACAATGCTAGACTTCATGTGGCTGGAGTGTGTCAGTAGTTCCTGCAAGAGTAAGGCATTCATGCTATGGACTGGCCTGCCCGTTCCCCAGACCTGAATTCCATTGAGCACATCTGGGGCATCATGTCTCGTTCCATCCACCAACGCCACGTTGCACCGCCTCATCAGGAGCATTTTGTTTTAATGACATTATATCAAAGTTGGATGTTGTGTGGTTTTCCACTTTAACTTTGAGCGTGACTCGATAATTTTTTGTGTGATTTTGTTGTCAGCACATTGAACTATGTAAAGAAAAATTCATTTAATAAGATTATTTCATTCAGATCTAGAATGTGTTGTTTAAGTGTTCTCTTAAAAATAACTATACATAAAAATAGAATAGGAAACATAAGAATAATAAGAGTGTGAATATACAGCTCCCTCCATAATTATTGGCACACCTGGTTAAGATCTGTTTTTTAGCTTCTAATAAAATACGTTTTCTTTATTTCTTTATTACGTTTCTAATTGTAGGACCACAATGAAAAAAGAGTGAAATCCAGGCTTTAATTCAAATGCAACGCCTCCACCTGCTTGTTGTTGTAGCTTATCTGTCTGCTGAGGTGTTTTTTTTGTTACAGGCTCTGGCTTGTATTCTTTTTTTTCCCTCGAAAATCTATTTGTGTTTTCCCAATTTCAGAAGGCTTGTGCGCCGATAAATGTACTTTGTCGTGTTGCCTCGGTGGGCACTGTCCTGCCAAAGAGTTTCCCCAAGGGGATTAATAAAGTATTCTGAATGTGAATTTATTCAGTCGAAAACAAATCCCACATGAAGAAAAAAATATTTAACATAAAATCATGTGTTCCACAATTATTAGCACCCCTGATGTTAATACTTTGTACAACCCCCCTTTGCAATCAAAACAGCACCTAATCTTCTCCTATAATGTTTCACAAGATGTGAGAAAACGGAAAGAGGGATCTTCGACCATTCCTCTTTGCACAATTTCTCTAAATCTTCCAGCGACCTGGGTCCTCTCCTCTGCACTCTCCTCTTCAGCTCACCCCACAGGTTTTCAATGGGGTTGAGGTCTGAGGACTGAGATGGCCAAGGGAGGACCTTGACTCTGTGTCCGGTGTACCATTTCTGGGTAGATTTGGCCATATGTTTAGGGTCATTATCTTGCTGAAAGACCCAGTGACGACCCAGTGACGACCCATCTTCAGATTTTGATATAAAATGTCCTGGTATTTCAAAGCATTCATGATACCATGCAAGTTGCCTACCCCTGGTCAAAAGGATGTTGGTCGAGCAAAGAAGACAGGTAATCCAGAGAGCATGCGGGAGCTGGAAGAGGTCCTAACTCCAGCACCAGTCTGGCGGTTGAAGAAAGGAAAAAGGCCAGGAAAGAGGTCACAGTCCCCTGACCCTACTCCTTCATCTGTCAAGACAAGCCTTCTCTACTCACATCATCACCAGTCAGAGATTGTACCAAGCATCCAATATGAGTGTTTTATGAACTTGTCCTTAGACTGTGCAGGCATGCCAGCTTGTCTCCCCTCAGGATGCCCTCAGAGACAGCAGTGTTGACTGACGAGGGTGCGTTTGCCTTTGGAAGAGAAACAGCCCCACAGCATCACCGATCCTCCCCCATACTTCACAGTAGGTATGAGGTGCTTCTCTGCATACTCATCTTTCGTGTTCCGCCAGACCCACTTAGAGTGTTTGTTGCCAAAAAGCTCTATCTTTGTCTCATCTGACCAAAGCACACGGTCCCAGTTGAAGCTCATGTACCGCTTAGCGAACTCCAGGGGCCTCATGTACAAAGGTTGCGTACGCACAAAAACGTGGCGTACGTCCTTTCCCACGCTCACGTTCAGATGTATCAAACGTGAAATGACCGTGGAAATGTGCGGTGTCCCACACCAACTTCATAGCTGTCGTACGCACGTTTCTACAGCTATTGTTCATTTGGCGACACTTAGAGGTGATGCTGGGAAACTGTTAATAATGTGTCATCAGAGTGATGTGCACATCAGAGACACCGTTATGAACAATTTACACACCCAGGCGTTTGTAATCGTATAGGTGAATATAAAAGCATGCGCAAAGTGATGAAGAAAATGGTATTAACAATGGCAGCGTTAGCGTTGTTTAAGGACCTTGCAAATGGTGCAATCCGACGTGAGCAAGCTTTTAGGGAACGCAAGGATTTACTTGCAAACAATAACGGGCTCATAAGTAAAACAGCGAAATGCACATTTGGGCAAGTGTGCATTCATATGTTTTTATTTTATTGAAATTAGAGCTGCAAAGCTTTCTATCAAGCCACTGATTGACTCTTTTCTTCCCTCTACTCATTTTGATTTATCTGATCCAGGGCCGGCTCTACTTAATAAAACGTCTTCACACAAAACGGCATGATTAAGGGTGCCTGGCAGCGCCCCTCCAACCGATGGCGCTCTAGGCGACCGCCTATGTCGCCTATGCCAAGAGTCGGCCCTGATCTCATAAAAAGCATGCGCAATGTGAGACACAAGAGGGAAATCTCAGGTCCAGGGCCTATTTACATTAATTTGCATATTTAAATGGGGGCGTGGACAGGGAGGAGTTCGGCACCTCTGCATGTGCGCTCAATTCCACGGTGATTGTGATGTACAAAAGAAACGTGCTTGGATTCATGCCTACGCACACTTTGATACATCTGAATTTATTTGTGCGTACGACAGTTTCTGGGTTTTGGCGTACGCCAAGTTTCAGTAGGAAATCCACGCAAGTCTTTGTACATGAGGCCCCAGATGTTTGCGTTTGTGATATTGAGTGAGAAAAGGTTTTTTTCCTTGTATGCCTCCCAAACAGCCTGTTGGCATGTAGATAGCGCCTGATGGTTGTTTTGGAGACTTTGTGACCCCAAGATGCTACCATTCCTTGCATTTCTGTGACAGTGAGCTTTGGAGATTTTTTTATTTCTCTCACCATCCTCCTTACTGTGCGTAGTGGCAAAATGAACTTGCGTCCTCGTCCAGGCTTGTTTACCACTGTTCCAGTAGTTTTAAACTTCTTGACGATTCCTCCGACAGTAGATATGGGCAGATGTAGGCGAGTGGCTATTTTCTTGTAGCCACTGCCTGATTTGTGAAGGCTGACGCACATCTGCCTTACTTGAATGGGATGTTCCTTCGTCTTTCCCATGTTGAAGAGAAATGGCCTCTGTGTCACGTCATATTTATACCCCAGACAAAACAGGAAGTTATGAATTACTAATTAAATGTTCCTACATACTCTGATCAACTTTGTAAACTACTGTAGAAATGAGAGAAATACTTTAATCACATTTATTTCCTAGGAATTGTTAGGGGTGCCAATAATTGTGGAACAGGTGATTTTATGAAGTATAATTATCAGGGATTTTTTTTAGTTGAAGGTTACATTTTTCACAAATTTTCTGTGAGAGAGTATGCTTCTGCAATAAAAATTGCATTTATTTTAAGGCTTTTAACACATCTTAAACAGGGGTGCCAATAATTATGGAGGGCGCTGTATACGAGTGGATGGTAAGTATGTACATACACAATAGAGCAAAAGAGATCAAAGTGGCTTGTGCAGAGTGCACAAGGTGGGTGTGCACAAACACAACCACAGTATAGTTATGACTCTGTCTTCTTAATACTGAAGTTCAAATCAAGAGATTGGGTTCATACCTGGCCAGAGAAGGGTTTCATCGCTTAAGGAGCCAACTGTGTCAAGAGAAGACAACATTGTTGTAGCACTGCCTTCAAACATTCTCCCTGTAGACAAAAACATCCTTGGCGTCAATGAAATTCAAGTAACACAAACAGCTAATGACAACAATGCAAGAGAAGCCAAAGTATGATAATTCATCTGCAAAGACCACTTCTTTCAAACAGTAAGCAGTGACTGTAATTATGTTTTTGGAAAACATCATGGAAAAAAACATGTGTCACACATACTGTAGAATCCTGTGCAAACTGGTCAAACTGTAAAACCATCCCATGACTACAAATGAACAAATATCCGTATTATACAGTGTGTAAATAGTATGTGCATGTAAAAGTCTATCTTTCTATGTGAACTATAACGCCTGTTCACAATTTAGGTCTACCTAACCTGTACAGAAAGTAGACCCTGGTCCTACCACATCCACAGAGGAAGACAAGGTCCCCAGAAAATAGGCTTGAAGGTACTCTGATGGCCCGTCCATCCAAGAGGTAGATCATGTGACCAACGGTGTGTCCAGGGGTGAAGAGGGCCCTGAAAGTCATGCGTCCAATGGTCACACAGTCCTTGTCTGAGAGGGGGCTGGAAAAATACAAACACAGGTGCAGATTAATGCACAAACTGCTCTAGGCTGGAGCCTAGGGCCCTATGATTGCAGGGCCCCCAGGATTGAATTGATTTTTTTCATGTGAGAGAAAAAGAAACATAAAAGAGTTTCACATAATACTAATCATCATGGCAAAATGTCCCGATAGGAAATATGTCAATGGACCTTAAAAAACAAAAGCATAGTGGTTAAAGCACCATAGTGACCAAGATTTGTTGTTGTTGATTTATTGTGCTTGAAAGGGTGGTTTTGTAACTTTTCTTTTCTGTGCCAGTACATGAGGTTTTGATCTGTTTCTAGTTTACATTTACATTTATTCATTTAGCAGACGCTTTTATCCAAAGCGACTTACAAGAGAGAGCTTTAAAAAAAGAGCACTGGTCACCAAGCATAGCAACGTTATAGACCCCAAATATAGCAGGTTTACAGATTATGAAACATACATCGAGAACCAATAAGTGCCAAGGGAAGAGCTACAAGAACTTTTAGTTTTAAGTTTTAAGGTGAGTCATCGACAGACAGCAGTCTACCTAAAGGATGCGAACAATAAAGCAATGCGAACAATAAAGCGACAGCACTAGCTCGTTTCTGCACAGGGATTGGTGTACGGTGCGGTGTTTCGAGTACAGTAAAAAAACATGTGAACACGGACCGCACTAACTGAAAAATGATACGATGTATTTTGGTGCGGTCCAAGGCCGCACCACGGTGCGCACCAACATATGTGAAAACGCCCTTAAATAGACCTCACGATCGCTCACAGAATCACCGATCTTCTGACAAAAGTCGCGCAACATACACTATATTACCAAAAGTATTTGGTCACCCATCCATCTGATCATTTGGACCAAATACTTTTGGTAATATAGTGTATTTCACGGCCACAGAACAACAGCTCCTGATGGAGTTCTATGAGGAGGAGAAGGATATTATTTTAAAAAAGGCAATACTCAAGCCATAATCAAAGAAAGAGAATAAGCCTGGCAGACAATAGCGGACCGGCTTAATGCGTTAGTATTCAAAAATTAAACATGTCCATAAGTTAAACTTTTTCTTTTTAGCGGCTGAACAGTCTCTCCACTTCTTCTCTACCTGTGCATCAATAAAGTTGTGGTTTACTGTAATATGTACTGTACACGTACGTAACATTCGCAGAAAAAGTTTAACTTATGGATATGCTTAATTTTTAATACTAACGCATTAAGCCGGTCCGCTATTGTCTGCCAGGCTTATTCTCTTTCTTTGATTACAGCTCCAGAGGATTGTACGATTTTTGAATAGTAACGCATTAAGCTGGTCCACTATTGTCAGCCAGGCTTATTCTCTTTCTTTGATTATGGCTTGAGTATTGCCTTTTTTAAATAATTCTAATTCTAAACAACAACAACAAGTATTTTGAAACAACACCAACAGATGACATTTCTAAGTGCCTTACTATTTCTAAGTGCCATTCAATTCTTGTAAATGATTTACATTTAGTTATTTTACATTTAGTAATTCAGCAGACTGGTAAGTGAATTTAGTAAGTCGTATATATTTTTGTGTATAGATTTTGGATCTGTTTGTTCTTTTCTGTTTTCTTTTTCATAGTAGCTTATAAAAGGTCACAGTAGAGGGCAGTCTAATCATCGTTCGCTTACGCGCCAATGCCACTTACACATCCACCAACACCCCACACCCCCTTCCAGAATCCCACTGCACTCTGCCACTTTACCACACCTTTACCACACAACACTTTAAACTTTACTATTGCGATTTTTGCACCACTGTTTACACTACTGTGTATATACACCCCCCCCCCCATACTATATATACCCATTCCACTTTGTACCTCTGTTATTTGTACTTCCATGTTATTTGTATCATTTGTATTATTTGTATCATATTTGTAGTGTATTTTACATTGTATTAATTTTTATTAGTATGCCACATATATGTTCTATGTTTGCTCATTTCTGCCACAGTGAATTCTATGTTTGTTAATCTTGCATAGCGAATAAACCCGATCTGATTCTGATTTCCAGCGCTGGTGTGCACAGCAGGCTGGTCATGCCCGGTCAGCCGTTAGATTTATAGTTTGACCCGGTAAAACCAGCTGTTTAGTTTGCAGTTTATTCATTTGTTCAGTTTAGTTGTGGGTTATTTGTGTGTAGGGCCGTAGGGGGGTTGGCTCTGGTTCCTATGGCCCTGTACAGGGTCTGCTTGGTGTCGCACCTTCTTTTGTTATTTTTTGGCCGGCTCACCAGGTCCCTATTTCCTACGTTACTTTTTCTTTTTGGGGCACAGGAGGGGTTTTGTGTACAGCAGAAAAAAAACAGACTGAATGTTTCAACATAAATAAATAAGTTATAATAAATAAGTTTGAATCTACAACTGTCTTGCCTCCTGTGTCCTCTTTTAAATATGTTCACCCGCTTGGGTCGGAACATACCTGTAGAGTAAAAATATAAGTTGCGAGCTTGAAGACACGCGTAGAAACAAATATCACTTATTTAAATATTTTGTATCGATTTGGTAAAACAAACTGCTCCTTCACCTGTGTTGCTGCATCATCTTTACCCCTGATGCCAACCAAGCTTATATCAATGACCCTTCTATATCAGTGAGGTGTGTCAGAATAGATGTATATATTAATACCCTAAACACTAATGCCACTAGTGCTCTAAACACATCTGCATGATGCCATACCAGAATGCAGGACAAGCCATGCAATTCACCCTCTTAACGTATTCCACGCATGACAACTACCTTATCATGATGCAGGGCAGCTTAGGAGCTGTGCACACAGAACCCAACACATGCCAGAGAGACAGGATCTGAATTCACAAGCTGTGTGGTCTGCCCTTACTGTGTGAGGCCCGGAATGTTATCATTTGCATTCCCATACACCCGGCAGGCGTTGTGGAGGCTTTTCAGGCCTTTGTTGCCCCCACTGTGGTCCCTGGAGAGGATACAGAGATCAGCAAGCATGAAATGGAATACTGGTTTTCCACACAGTGATGTAATACATTTCATGAACAATTACAACCACACCACACTATAGAGAATCTGTGTACTTGAAAAGAGTGTTCAATATCTGTGGTCATAACATAATGTTCTCACCAGTGTTTATGCGTGCAGAAGATGGCTTCCAACATAGCCCCTTCCTTCTCCAGGTATGCCTAGTGGACTTACAGAGGATAACTAGTTAAGCAATTAACAACATCAGTTCCACAGAGCCAAAATCCTAAAACAGCAACAGATGGATACAGAAACAGTAATCAGAAGCCAGCAACAACTTAATGATAACGTAATACATTTCACATTTACATTTAATCATTTAGCAGACGCTCTTATCCAGAGCGACTTACAGCAAGTACAGGGACCTTCCCCCTGAGGCAAGTAGGGTGAAGTGCCTTGCCCAGGGACACAGTGTAATGTTGACACAGTCGGTGTTTGAACCAGGGACTGACTACTAACCTGACACCCCAACCGACTGTGCTACATGACCACATGATAACAATGTTTGGAGAGTGCAATGGGGAGTGCAATGTCTGAAAACAATGTGAATGAGTGAGGAGTAAACATCTATCTGAACAGTCATTGTGTACTGCTGGGACAGAGGCCAGAGTGGCACACAAACCAATCAAAGAGGGTCTTGTGTGGAAGAGGAAGTGCTACTGGCAAGACAAATGAACAGACAAATCGTCACTGATGACTCTCTAACCTGGTTTACTTCACTAATATATAATAACCACGTTCTGTTGAAAAATACTACTAGATGGGAGGAGTTATACCTGGAAAAGTATAGGGGCCCACCCACCTGAACTGCTTGTGGATCTGCAGGATCTACTACTACAGCAACACTGGATTCAGTGTCTATTATGAGGTAGCTGTAATTGTCAGTGAGAACTGAGATGGGTATGATTTTAATACCTGTGGGGGTAAGGAGATCGGACAGTGAGAAGTGAAACTGACCTGAATAAATTAAGAATCAATCAATATTATATAAAAAAACTCTGAAAACACACTTACGGACCATTGAATTCCATTGGTTGTGTCCTAGAATGGCCGGTGGGATATTGCTCTCGAGCCTTCCTCATTTGCCTTTTATAGTACATGTAACCCAGTTTGGTCCTGGTGTATAACGTGTACCTATAGCACAGTCAAAATGGGAATTAATTGGCAAATAATAACTGGTATTACAGTAATGGCAGCAAGTTTACCAATTATGTTTAGATAGCATAGTTATATATGGGTTCGTAGTTAGCTATGTAGCTTGCTAGCTAGCAGCTGACTTGCAGTAGTAAATGGATGTGCAATATTGTTGGTGCTGACTAGCATGAACCGTATCACAACATAAACTGCCCCACAAATCAACTCACGCAATCCGAAACAATGGCTTCTCCGTGCGTGCCATTATCTTCTTAAACAAATGGATCAAACCAGTGTGTACTATTCGCTTGTACCGAAGAAATAAAAACAACACTGCAAATGATGCAGCTGTAATCAGGAAAACTGAACAGTCAGGAAACGTCATAGCTACGCAACTGCATCCGTACTAACGCAATCTTCACCATCTACTATGATTCTGAAATCAGATTCGTCTGATAATTTTTTTTGTTGCATTTATCATATGTTTTAATATAATTTCCCTGAAATACTTCTAAGCAATATATGCAAGGACACTTGTACTTACATGCTTGGGTTTTTTGCTTGAAGTTGAGGAGAAGTGACAACGGACGATATCATGGTCTATAGCGGCTCCTACCGCCGGTATATTTTGTTGCAGAGGCCGTATTTGAACACTATAAACGATGGAGTGAGCCTGTCTACGGACTTTTCTGCGGAGTAATTTACTTCTATCCAGGTAACTATTATCGAGATCTGACTCACGTTCCCGATTAAAAAGTTAATTGGTTCAAGTTGGAAATAGTTGTCTAGTAGTAGTAGTAATAATAGTAGTACGTCTGTACAAGTAAATTGGACAGAAGTCTTAAAATGTCCTGAGGTAACCTTTGCTGATAGCGGACACACGTCTAAGATAACCCTATCTCCTTACAGCTCGGAAAAGTAGGAAACCAGTCTAGATCTGCAGACTATCTCCCTTTGAAGAAGACTAGGGTTAGGGTTAGAAATAGGATCGACAGAGTCGCAGGTTAGGCCCTCGATCATCGCCCATATAAACAGAGTAAGTCGGCCCAAAGGCCAACTATTTCAAAATATTGTACGTTTTTGTGCAATGTTGTATTTAGTGCTCGCTAATTGTTGGTTGTTTTTACGTCTGTTTGTTATCTGTCTATTTAATTTAAATGCAGTACTTAGACTCCTATTTAAACAAGTGACCAGCGTTTTCTAGCCTGCTGGTTCATTTGTTTGGAGAGATAATGGGCCAAAACTAAATAAATAAATGGATACATAAATTATGTAATGGTTAAAGACCTTAATAAATAAATAGGCCTACATCTATATCACAAAGACTAAATAAATGACAAATTATATAAATTAATGCCTAAGTGACATGCAACGTTTATAAAGTCGCATTTCTCTATTGTACCTGCATTTTTCCACCTGTAAATTGCAGCAGCAAAATATAGTTATATACCAGAAATATTTGGACAGTGACAATCTTCATGGTTTGGGCTCTGCATGCCACCACATTAGATTTAAAATGCTACAACGGAATTTAAGTGCAGACTATAAGGTGTAATGCAAGGGGTAGAACAAAAATATATGATTCAATATGTAGGAATTGTAGCTATTTTTCTACAAATGCTCCTCATTTCAGGGGTTCAAAAGTAATTGGACAAATGAACATAACCTAAGTGGAATGTTACTTTTCAATATTGAGAATCCTTTGCAGGCAATGACTGCCTGAAGTCTAGAACCCATGGACATCCCCAAACGCTGGGTTTTCTCCTTTGTGATGCTTGGCCAGGCCTTTACATTTACATGTATTCATTTAGCAGACACTTTTATCCAAAGCGACTTACAAGAGAGAGCTTTTACAAAGAGCATCAGTCATTGAGCATAGCACCGTGATAGACCCCGAACACAGTGGGTTTTTTAGATCGTGAATCATACATCATGAGAACCAATAAGTGCCAAGGGAAGAACTATAAATGCATAACACAACGATTGTGAACATAAAGCAAGAGATACAACAACAACACTGGCAAGTCACCATATGGGGACCAACAAATAGTTCTAAACAACATTAGATTATGTGAAGTGCCATACTATTCCTAAGTGCCATTAAATTCTCTAAATAAGTGAGTTTTAAGCCTTCTTTTGAAGGTGAGAAGGCAGTCTGTGCTTCTGATGGAGGTGGGGAGTTTACTTTACTGCAGCTGTCTTCAGTTGTTTGCTTGTTTCTGGGTCCTTCTGCCTTAAGTTTTGTCTTGAGCATGTGAAATGCATACTTGATTGGGTTGAGGTCTGATTGACTCGATCACTGCAGAATATTTCACTTCTTTGCTTTAAAAAACTCCTGACTTGCTTTTGCTGTATGTTTTGGATCATTGTCCATCTGTACTGTGAAGCGCCGTCCAATCAACTTTGCTGCATTTGGCTGAATCTTAGCAGAAAGTATGTCCCTGTACACTTCAGAATTCATCCTGCTGTTTGTCTTTTGTCACATCATCAATAAACACAAGTGACCCAGTGACATTGGGCCATGCATGCCCATGCCATCACACTGCTTTCACCATGTTTAACAGAAGATGTGGTGTGCTTTGGATCATGAGCTATTCCAATTCTTTTCCAGACTTTCTTTTTCCCATCATTCTGGTACATGTTGAACTTAGTGTCATCTTTCCAAAGAATGCTGTTCCAGAACTGGGTTGGCTCCTTCAGGTGTTTTTTGGCAGTGAGTTCTGGCCTTTCTATTTTTTAGGCTGATTAATGGTTTGCACCTTGTGGTAAATTCTTTGTTTTTACACTCATGAAGTCTTTATGGACTTAAATACTGATACATCTACTTCCCGGAGAGTGTTCTTCACTTGAGTGGATGTTGTGAAGGGGTTTTTCTTCACCATGTAAAGGATTCTGCAATCATCCACCACTGTTGTATTCTGTGGATGTCCAGGCCTTTTTGAGTTCCCAAGTTCACCAGCAACTGTCTCAGAATGTACCAAACTGTTGATTTGGCCACTCCTAACATTTCTGCTCTCATTGATCTCTCATTCATTGATTCATTGATTCATCTCATTCTCATTGATCTCTCTGATGGATTTCTTCTTTTTTTTCAGCCTCAGGATGGTCTGCTTCACCTCCATTGAGAGCTCCTTTGACCGCATATTGTGTGTTCACAGCAAAAACTTCCAAATGCAAAAGCCACACCTGGAATTTTTCGCAGCCTTCTGAGTCAATTGTCCAATTATTTTTAAAAAGAGGCAGCTATGTATTAAAGCGCTGTATTTACTAAACCCTTGCCTCAATTTGAATGTGAATACTCTCAAATTACAGCTGAGAGTCTGCACTTTAAGCCCATATATTGTATATAATTGTATCCTGAATATGTTTTCGTAAACAGCTAAAATAACAAAACAAATATTTCTGGGACTAACTAAATCTTTCATCACCCGCCAAAAGTCAGGGAGCTGGTTCAAGTCTCTGATTGGTAAATGAACAGTATTACACACCAGTTATGCTCAACCAGTCGATCAAGTTACTGGGAGTAGAGGGATGGCACATTTTCATTGCAACGCATATACCTGTAGATACTAAGGGCTAATTTAACAGGTCAACTATGTAAAACGAAAGTTATTGAGCATTATTGAGACAGATCAAGACACCAGAATGTCTATGCCCACCCAGAAGACTGTGAAGACATACCCTACTGTGTGAGGCTGCAATATTTATTCAAGAGGCACTCAACTCGTATACTTACTACATCACCCCAACGCTGCCTGGTTCAGGCCCTGGGGTTAACCTTAACTTAAATGTTAAGGTGCAAATGTTACACCTTAAATGCAAATGTTACACCTTCCACCTCGTAAATTAAGCTAGTTCTGGCAGGGCAGTTGGGCAGCGCAGGTCATCGCTCATTACCACCATCCCCTTTCTCCTCCAGTTGTCTGTCTGTCTCAGGAGGATTATATCTATTGCTCCCTGCCTCATGTATGAATGCTACGTATGTGTCGCATCAAGGAGGAGGGGAGATCTACTGCCTCAAAATCAAACATACTTCCATGTAATGGTTATCAATAAATAAATCATGTGAGTTTCTCGACTGAACTGTCAATTTAATATGAGAAAATATGTGCATCGGTCCTACCAACATTTCAGCCACAGTAACATGCAATATTTTATCAACCACCATCTTTAATTAGTCAAAAGCGTGTATTTCAAGTTGAGCCACCAATTAGAGGCTTGAACCCGCCCCCTGACTTTGACAGGTGACAAATTGATTTATTTTAGTAGAGCCGCTGCTCCTCCGGGTTGAGAGGAGCCAGCTGAGGTGGCTCAGGCCTCCCTGCTCAGACTGCTGCCCGTGGATAAAGCAGAAGAAAATGGATGAATGGCCAATTTGTATGTCAATTAGACATAAAATCATACAACTAGTCATTTATTTAGTCTTTGTGATATAGATGTATTTATTTATTTATTCAAGGATCTAACCATTAAATTATTTATTTTGTTTTGGCCCCTTTATTTCTCCATTATTTGACCATTCTTCAAGAAGACTCACAAACATGTAATGCCACATTTCTTCTCACACACCCAGGTTTCCATCTCCCATATAAAATGGCAAAAGCTGATTTGCCCCCAACCTATGAAGATTCCCTACGAGACCCTATGTACGATAACAACCCACAGCAGCCTAGATATGGACTCCCAGGGTACGGTGGTCCGCTACCCCAACCCCCTGCCTACATCTCCAGCCCTGCCTTGTCCCCCCCCCAGTATCCAGGGCATGCTGGCTTGTTCCCTCAGACTGGCACGAGGATGAGCCCGTGCTACCCTGCCTCAGACCTCCCCAGTATTATACCATCATCACCACTGGGCATGCCAACCAACGCAGGTCCAGAAGACGTCACTCTTTTTGCTTATTATATTATATCAACATCTCAGAGTAGTTTTGTGTAACTTCACAGTGTTATTGTCCAGGCTCACACTTCCATTTGCCTACTTTAATTAATAGCAGTATTCACTCAACTTGTGTCTTGTATTGTTTTTTTTACTTAGACATGGACGAATTTGCATATGATAGAACATGGGAGAGTGCAACAATTCGACATGGATTCATCAGAAAAGTTTGACAGTTTGAGAGATGTAGTTACATCTTTGATCATGGTTACTAGGAATCTAACGACCGTGGTCTCACAGAAGAATCTTTTTTGTGTTTGTTTCAGGTTTACATTATTTTGGCAGTCCAGCTTGCATTCACTGTCTCAATTGTTGCTGTGTTTACGTTTATGTAAGTGTCACAAAACATTTAACAATATTTTTTTTAAATATATGTCAATGCATGTCACAGTATTCATTTAATTTGTTGTGTTCATAGTGTTCATCCTTTAATATTGGTGGCCTCCTAATATCTGCCACTTTAGTAATGTTTTCTGTTTTTTTGACAGTGAACCGGTGCGCATGTTTGTCATCAGAAACCCAGCCATTTACTGGGCATCACTGTGAGTTATTCAAAATCAGATTACTTTATTAATCCCAGAGGGGAAACTCTGTAGCAACATTAGCACACAGCCTTGTTCAGTGAGGAACATACAGTCTGTATACGTAACATCCATTAAGATGACTTGATTAGTTAATATACTTACTGTGTGTAGAATGACCATCTTTCAAGTTGAGACATCTTCCTGTTTTTGCAGAGCTGTTTATTTTGTCACCTACTTAATTCTTGTCTGCTGCAAAGGCCCAAGGTAAGCTCTGAGCAAAACCAGTGGAAAGTATACAGTTTGCAACATTAGAGTACCACAGCTCACCAGTTAGTGTTCTTTTTTCAGGAGACGCTTCCCATTGAATCTACTACTTCTGTTTGTTTTTGTAAGTATCCAGAGCCCTGTTCTACAAAGCCGATTTAGGGTTAATGAGGTAACTTCAGATATAACTGGATTTTCAGTGTCACAACGGTGGTTCACTTCTTACCAGGATAGATCACCATGGTACCTCATGCTCTACAATCAGAGCCATAGAGAAAATAGAGGAGAATGGGTATATATAGTACGGGGGGTGGGGTATGTACACAGTCGAATATATTGTGGATCTAGTAAATTAATGGGAAAAACTATTGTATTTAGAGTCATGCATTTAATACTTAATAATCCCCTCTCTGAACCGCCACCTTAACATGGTGGAGGGGTTGATGGTCCAAGGAACTATGTTGTCTGCTAAATAATACTAGCTAAATATTAGCTAAATAATACCCCTGGTAGGGTCTCCCAGGGAAAACAGGTCCTCGGTGACGAGCCAGACCAAGTGCAGTCCCAAAACCCCCTTATGATGAGCAAAGAATCAAGGTCCATAAAGTTGCCTGGAATTGGTACTCGCAGGCAAGCAGCTGGTGGCCGGGTCTTTGTCCATGGGTCTTGGCCGGGCCCAGCCTGAAAAGGCAATGTGGAACCAGCTTCTCATAGACTCGCTACCTGCAGGAAGGACCATAAGGTGCTGGCGCAGTGTGTTTTGGGCAGTGGTCCGGGGCAGGTGCCTGGACGACCAAAGCCAAGAGCATGGTCTCTAGCACTGGGGATAACTCATTGGTGGGGAAGGAGCCCAAGCTTGTGTGGGAGGTTGAGCATTACCGGCTGGATGTAGATTGCCTTGCCTCCATGTGCAGCTTGGGTTCCAGAACAACTATCCCCAAGAAAGACTGGACTAAGACTGGACATTTATCTGGCATTGGCCAAGGCAGGGAGCTGGTGTGGTTTTGTTTATAGCCCCACAGCTCAGCCGCATTGTGTTGGAGCTTCTCCCAGATCCCAGGGGAGACTGGTGACATTGAGTCAGAGTTCTCAGCCTCCATTGTCAATATGGCAGCTCAGAGCTGTGGTTGTGAGCTCTCTGGTGGTTATATTTACATTTAGTCATTTAGCAGATGCTTTTAGCAGACGCTTTCCAAGTGACTTTGAGTACCTTGAAAAGCGCCATATGAATGAAATGTATTGTTATTATTATTATAGTGACTTAAAGCAAGTACAGGGATATTCCCCCAAGGCAAGTAGGGCGGAAGTGCCTTGCCCATAGATGTAATGTAATCTGGCACGGCCTGGATTTGAATATTCTGATTACTAGCCTGACATCCTAACCGCTCAGCCACCTGATTCCCTGTGGTATCTGGTGGTCATTGGCAATCCCCAAACCCGTTGGTGGACTATGGAAGTAAGGGATGCTATCAAGCTGAAGGAGTTCTGTCAAGCCTTATTGGCTTGTAGCCTGTCCTGAGACGCTGGACAAGTATCAGCAAAGCTGCAGGAGCTTGTGTGGGTGTAGAGGCAAAAAGTCAAGACTGGGAGGAGTTCAAAGAGGATATGGAGGAGGACTATCGGTTGGCCTCCACGAAATTCTGGCAAAACCATTCAGCGCCTCGGCAGGGGGAAGCAGTGCTTCACCAACATCATGCATGTGCGGGTGGAGAGTGGTTGACCTTGATTGGGGAAGTTGCCGTATGGTGGAAAGTGTCACTGTCTTGATACTGCTTAGCACAATTTTTGTAATTTAGTGCAGCAAAATAATGAGAATTGATCATGGACATGTAATATACATAGACGGATAAACATACAGACAGATACACGGATAGACAGAGATGTTGTTGGTGAATACAAGCAGGCTATACAAATATAAAATGCAAGTTATTCACAGATAGACATGTACCACAGAAAAGAGACAAGTAGGCCTACAATACTAGTTTACGGGAGGTTAAGTTTGAAGTAATTCCAGAAATAGCCAGAAAACATACCTATTGTATTGTCATTTTACATTCTCTAACTGATGTTTAATCTTTTAGACTCTGGCCATGTCATACATGACTGGAACAGTAGCCAGGTATGTAACGGTAATGCAAACAACAAAGAATTAGAAATGTCCTGCAACGTTAATTATTTACAAACGTTTTCATAAAACATGTATTATTATATTATCCTTCTTACAGTTACTATGAGACCAAAGCAGTGTTTCTGGCCCTTGGAATTACTGCAGTAGTGTGCATTGCTGTCACCATATTCTGTTTCCAAACAAAGGTATATTCAAAGATGATACTGTTTTTCTCCAAACACAGTTTGAGGCTGAGTGAGACCTTGTATGATGTGTAAAATAACTCCTTTGTCTAGCCTTACAATGGAGAGTTGGTTTAATTATTCATGGTATTTGAAGTTATAGCTGATGTGTGTCCCTCATGAGACTTTGCTTATATACAGTGCATCCGGAAAGTATTCACATCGCTTCCATTTTCCCACATTTTGTCATGTTACCACCTCATTCCAAATTGTATTAAATTAATCTCTTACCTCAAAATTCTACACACAATACCCCGCAACAACAAGACAAATGTGTTATCTGTTTTTGTGATGTCTTCTAACAGGTGGATTTCACATCCTGCGGCGGGCTCTTCTGCATTCTCGCAATTGTTGTCATGGTTACTGGGATCGTCACAACCATCATGCTGTCCTTCAAATATGTCAGTATGAACTCACATCCAATAATGATCTCAAAATACTTACACACAGTCGTAACTGGAAGCATCTTTGCATGTCAGAGGTCTGAGATCTCGTTTACACCGTCACCTGACAGGTACCGTGGCTCCATATGCTCTACGCTGCCATCGGCGCTATCGTTTACACTCTGGTGAGTTAACACTCACATCTGGTGGACTGCCCTGGAGATACTCATCCATCCCTAATTCCTGTCAAACTAGCGCCGTGGTATGTTTTCTTGTTTGTTGTTTTTAGTTTTTAGCATACAACACTCAGCTTCTGATCGGAAATCGTGAGCTGGCCCTGAGTCCAGAGGAGTACGTGTTCGGGGCGCTTGCTTTGTACGTGGACATTGTCCAGATCTTCCTCTTCCTGCTGCAGATCGGCGGCACTGCCACTGACTGAGCTCAAGTCAGGATGGAGGACCCCTTACAATGAGCACTTACTACCTGTAACATGTGACAGGTACAGTTGTGGTCAAAAGTTTACATACACTAGTGAAGATCATGTATGCCATGGCAATATAGGGTTTTCAATAAACTCTACAACTCTTATTTTTCTGTGATGGAATGATAAGGAGCACATATTTCTTTGTCACAGAAAACATTCATGAAAAATGGTCCTTTTACGAATTTATTATGGGTCTTTTGAAAATGTGTCAAAATCTTCTGGGTCAAAAATATACATACAGCACCTTGAATTACCAATTTGGTGATGTAGAAAAAGTTGTTTCAATCCAATTTGCTTTTTGGCATGGCCTCCTAACTTCTTACGAGTGATTATGATTGACTCCAGCTGGTGAGTTCTTTCAGTCCATGTAAATAGGGCTTGTTTGACACATTCACTAGACTCAGCCAGAAATACTACAATGGGAAAGTCTAAGGAGCTCAGCACGGATCTGAAAAAGCGCATCATTGACTTGAACAAGTCAGGAAAGTCCCTTGGAGCCATTTCAAAGCAGTTGCAGGTCCCAAGATCAACTGTGCAAACAATTGTTTGTAAGTATAAAGTGCATGGCACAGTTGTATCATTGCCACGATCAGGAAGAAAACGCAAGCTATCACTTGCTGCTGAGAGAAAATTGGTCAGGTTGGTCAAGAGTCAACCAAGAACCACCAAAAAGCAAGTCTGCAATGAGTTGGAGGCTGCTGGAACACATGTGTCAGTGTCCACAGTCAAGCGTGTTCTACATCGCCATGGGCTGAGAGGCTGCCGTGCAAGAAGGAAGCCATTACTCCAGAAGCGGCACCTTACGGCTCGACTGAAGTTTGCTGCTGATCACATGGACAAAGACAAGGCCTTCTGGAGGAAAGTTCTGTGGTCAGACGAAACTAAAATTGAGCTTTTTGGCCACAATGACCAGAAATATGTTTGGAGGAGAAAAGGTGAGGCCTTTCACCCCAAGAACACCATACCTACCGTCAAACATGGTGGTGGTAGTATTATGCTGTGGGCCTGTTTTGCTGGCAGTGGAACTGGTGCTTTACAGAAAGTAAATGGAATAATGAAGAAGGAAGACTACCTCCAAATTCTGCAGGAAAACCTAAAATCATCAGCCAGAAAGTTGGGTCTTGGACGTAGTTGGGTGTTCCAACAGGACAATGACCCCAAACATACATCAAAAGTGGTGAAGGAATGGCTAAATCAAGCTAGAATTAAGGTCTTAGAGTGGCCTTCCCAAAGTCCTGACTTAAACCCCATAGAGAATATGTGGACTGTGCTGAAGAGACAAGTCCGACTCAGAAAACCAACAAATTTAGTTGAACTGCACCGATTCTGTCAGGAGGAGTGGTCAAAGATTCAACCAGAAGCTTGCCAGAAGCTTGTGGATGTCTACCGAAAGCGCCTAATTGAGGTGAAAATGGCCAAGGGACATTTAACCAAATATTAACATTGCTGTATGTATATTTTTGACCCAGCAGATTTTGTCACATTTTCAAAAGACCCATAATAAATTCATAAAAGAAAAAATTTTCATGAATGTTTTTTGTGACAAAGAAATATGTGCTCCTTATCATTCCATCACAGAAAAATAAGAGTTGTAGAGTTTATTGAAAACCCTATATTGCCATGGCATACATGATCTTCACTAGTGTATGTAAACTTTTGACCACAACTGTATATTTAAATGAGCACTTGTGCATTATTTCTCTATTACAAACTAAACATTTAATAGAATTAAGTCCCAATTAAGTTCAAGAGTGCACTTTATTATACATCTCATATGTATATGCCTTCGTTCTTCAACCTGATCTAACCCATTGATTACAATTTTAGGTATGGTGACAAAAAAGTCACAACCTGATTAACTAAGCGTATGTTTGTGTATCTAATATTATCTTTCTAAATAAATTGAACTATGAATATCCTGATCCAGATTAAATCTTGTCTTGGTACAATGACACGGCAAGCAATATAAAATAGCTGCACTTGAGTAAAAAACGATGAAAATAGCTTGTTTCAAAGTGCTTTTTATTCACTTTAATCTGTGAATCAACATTTTCATTTTTTGTCTGAAGCAACTGAGAAACTTTTCTTGAGACCACCATTACTGCTGTAGTGTAACCTGCACTGAAGTTGTTAATCAATTAGAAAAGTGTTACAACATATTCATAAGTGAATTTAATGAAAACGTTACTGTTATTTATTCTGATTTGTTAAATCTTTGAGGAAATAGGTCAATTTAACTTCTTTCCTCTCCCTGTTACTTCCTGTGTTATTTTCTACATCCAGATCACCAAATTAATATTATTAAATTATTATTATTATTACAGCAAATGTTGCTACAGTGGACTGATTCTCTCATCTAATATGATAAATCATAGTGACATATCACAGTTAAGGTGGCAGCAGTTCCCAAACTCCATTTCTGGCTCCAATAATTCCCTTGTCCAGTGGAGTTTCCAGAGTGACCTCTCAGGGGGTGAGGCGCTTGGGGTCACGGGGGAACATGGAAGTCTGACGCACGTTGTGCAGCCCAAGGTACAGCATGCACACTCTTTCCAATCCTGGGGGCATCAAACATCACATAGGTCAAAGGTTAGTGCTGCACCTTTGCAATACAAAAGGTGTGCTAGACATTGGCTAGAGCTGGATGGATCGAGAGTTTCTTTCTTGCAGGTAGGGGTTATGTTATACAGTCAGGTACAGAGATATTTGGATAGTGACACAAGTTTGGCTATTTTAGCTGTTTACTAAAACATATTCAAGATACAATTATATAATCAATATAGCTTAAAGTGCTTAAAGTGCAGACTCTCAGCTGTAATTCAAATTGGAGTAAGGGTTTAGGAATTACAGCTCTTTAATACACAGTCGCCTCTTTATCAAGCGACCAAAAGTAATTGGACAATTGACTCAGAAGGCTGCCTCTTTAACATCTCATCAATTAAGCAGTTAAACGGTCTGGAGTTGATTTCAGGTGTGGCGTTTGCATTTGGATGCTGTTGCTGTGAATAATCAATAAGCGGTCAAAGAAGCTCTCAGAGGTGAAACAGACCATCCTGAAGCTAACAAAAAATAGGAAATCCATCAGAGATAGCAGAAATGTTAGGAGTGGCCAAATCAACAGTTTGGTACATTCCGAGACAAAGTGCACCGGTGAGCTTGGGAACTCAAAAAGGCCTGGACGTCCACAGAAGACAACAGTGGTGGATGATCACAGAATCATTTCCATTGTCATGAAAAACCCCTTCACAACACCCACTCAAGTACAGAACACTGTATTCGTACAGCTAAAACAGACCTTGTGTCACTGACCAAATATTTGCACGCATGCTCACACACTGAGGTCAGTAAGTATTTGATCAACCTGTGATTTTACGTTCTTTATCTTAGAAAACAGACAGGTCTAAAATGTAGGTGCATTTCAACTGAGACAGAATCCTTATTTTTTTATCCAGAAGTCACATTGTACGATTTTTTCAACATTTTATCTGTATAAAATGATTAAAATAATTATTTGATCACTCAAGTTCATTGTAATATTTGGTACCAAAGCCTTTGTTAACAATTACAGAGGTCAAACTTTTCCTGTAGTTCTTCACTAAGTTTGCACACACTGCAGCAGGGATTTTGGCCCACTCCTCCATACAGATCATCTCGAGATCTGTCAGTGTTTGGGGCTGTCACTGAGCAACATCATCTCCCTCCAAATATTTTCTTTCGGATTTAGGTCTGGAGACTGGCAAGGCTACTCCAGAACCTTGCTCTGCTTCTCACGGAGTTACCCCTTGGTTTTCCTAGCTTTGTGCATCGGGTTATTGTCATGTTGGAAGTGGAAGTGATCTACAGTCATGGTCAAAAGTTAACATACACTTAAAGTGTAAAGAAAGAACATAATTACATTTACATTTATTCATTTAGCAGACGCTTTTATCCAAAGCGACTTACAAGAGAGAGCTTTTACAAAGAGCATCAGTCATTGAGCATAGCAACGTGATAGACCCTGAACACAGTCGGTTTTTTAGATCGTGAATCATAAATCATGAGAACCAATAAGTGCCAAGGGAAGAACTATAAATGCATAACACAACAATTGTGAACATAAAGCAAGAGATACAACAAACAACACTGGAAAGTCACCATATGGGGGCCAACAGATTGTTCTAAAGCACTATAGATTATGTGAAGTGCCATACTATTCCTAAGTGCCATTAAATTCTTTAAATAGGTGAGTTTTAAGCCTTCTCTTGAAGGTGAGAAGGCAGTCTGTGCTTCTGATGGAGGTGGGGAGATGATTCCACCATGTCACGGCTGTCTTGAGTTTCCAGTTATTTATACGACTCAGATTTTTCTCTGATGAGTGGTTGGAACAGACACTTAGTCACACATAACATTCATGAAGTTTGGTTCTTTTATGTCGAAATGAGGATGGATGTTGGCCTCCCTCGTGTTGTTCTACTGGGGTTTACGCTCTAGCTTCCTCTTATACTTATTGTTGGCCTGACTGATCTTCACCTTCACTTCCTCTTGCCATCATTAAATGCCCTCCTCTTGGCATTCAGGGGGTCCTTGATGTCCTTTGTTACCTACGGGTTTTTTGTTGGTAGGATAACAATGGACAGTCTTGGTAGGGACATTGCAGTCGACACAGAAGTTGATGTAGTCAGTGAGGCACCCTGTGAACCCATCAATGTCTTCTCCATGCAGCTCATAGAGTACATCCCAGTCTGTCACTTCGTAACATTCCTGCAGTATCCCATAGGCCTCCTCTGACCATCTCCTCACTGTCCTTGTGGTCGAGGTTGCCATTTGACCAGGGGCACATAACTGGGTCTGAGATGGACCAGGTTGTGGTCGGACCGACCCAAAGGGGTAGGGGGGAAGAGATGTATGCATCATTTGGCATACAGTAGGTCCAGGGTCCTCTCCTCTCTAGTTGGACAACTGAAATACTGAGTGAAGGTGGAAAGTGTTGATGAGACACTGACATAAGAATAAGAAAGAATAATAAAAACCTTTATTTTCCCCCAGGGGAGAAAATTACAGTCCACAACAGCAGCAGGGTAAAGTACAGCACACAGAGTTGCAGGGTAAATAACAATAAAGGGGACACGATATATTACAATATAAAGTATAATAAATAGAATAAAAGTGAAAGTCAAGTATTCCACCCAACTGCTAGTCCAAGCCCTTGTCCTCACAAAGCTGGATTACTGCAACTCGCTACTAGCTGTCCTTCTTGCAAATGCAATCCGTCCCCTTCAGAGGATACAGAATGCAGCCGCTCGTCTGGTTTTCAACCTACCCAGACAATGTCATGTCACCCCACTCCGTCATCGCCCGCATCAGATTCAAGACCCTGGTGCTGAACTTCCGGGCTGTAAACAGGACTGCCCCGACCTATATCAACTCTCTCCTCCAGCCCTATACACCCACCCGTCACCTACGGTCATCTGCTGACAACCGTCTTGTGATACCCCCCCTCAGGAGCGCCCGAGCGCAACACAAACTCTTCCACTGCCTGGCTCCCCAATGGTGGAATCAACTCCCCACATCCATCAGAAGCACAGACTGCCTTCTCACCTTCAAAAGGCTTAAAACTCACTTGAATTTAATGGCACTTAGGAATAGTATGGCACTTCACATAATCTAATGTGCTTTAGAACTATTTGTTGGTCCCCATATGGTGACTTTCCAGTGTTGTTTGTTGTATCTCTTGCTTTATGTTCACAATTGTTGTGTTATGCATTTATAGTTCTTCCCTTGGCACTTATTGGTTCTCATGATTTATGATTCACAATCTAAAAAACCGACTGTTCAGGGTCTATCACGTTGCTATGCTCAATGACTGATGCTCTTTGTAAAAGCTCTCTCTTGTAAGTCGCTTTGGATAAAAGCGTCTGCTAAATGAATAAATGTAAATGTAAGTACGAGGTTAAGTGAAATGGTTCCTGTCTCGAATGTTATTGCCGTAAATAATATTAGAGTTTTGCATGTTGTACGTAGGAACAACAAGACCACCATGGGGAATATTGCACATTGTGCGTAAGAACAACAAGGACACATGAGGAATATTGCACGTAAAGTAAAGTAATACTGCATAGTGGTAATATAATAATAACAGTATTGCACATGGTAGTGGCTATGGACAGCAGTGTTGAACAGTCTGACGGCAGCAGGAAGGAAGGACCTGCGGAATCTCTCCTTCACACACACTGAGGGTGAATCAGCCTATCGCTGAAGCTGCTCTTCAGAGCGGACAGTGAGTCCTGCAGGGGGTGTGACTTGTGGTCCAGCATAGTTGTCAGCTTTGCTAGGACCCGTCTGTTGCCCACCTCCTGCACTGAGTCCAGAGGGAAGCCCAGGACTGAGCTGGACTTCTTGATGACCTTGTCCAGCTTCCTCCTTTCCCTCTTAGTGATGCTGCTGCTCCAGCAGACCACACCATACAAGATGGCTGAGGCCACCAGTGAGTCGTAGAAAGACTTTAGGGGTGCCCTCTGCACCCCAATGGACCTCAGTCTCCTCAGGAGCTAGAGCCTGCTCTAACGGTTCTTGTATAGTGCGTCCAACAGCGGATCCACAGCGACACATCGGCCGAGCAGCAGAAGGACTTCCACGGAGAAGAGAACCACCAAAACACTTTCTGCCCTAATTTTCCAAGAGAGCATGGTTAAAGGAAAATAAATATATCCTTCTTCCTCCTCCAAACACAAAGATTGGAGTTAAGACACAAAATGTATACATTAGTCTCATCTAAAATGGAAATTGCTGTTCAACAAACTCTTCCACTGCCTGACTCCTCAATGGTGGAATTAACTCCCCACCTCCATCAGAAGCACAGACTGCCTCCCCAGCTTCAAAAGAAGGCTTAAAACTCACTTATTCTGAGAATGTAATGGCATTCAGGAATAGTATGAATATAATCTGATGTTGCTCAGAACTACTTGTCGGTCCCCATGCGGAGACTCGCTAGTGTTGATACAATCATTGTATTATGCTCTTATAGCTCTTCCCTTGGCACTTATTGGTTCTCACGATGTATGCTTCACAATCTAAAAGCCCACTATGTTCGGGGTCTATCACGTTGCTATGCTCAGTGACCGATGCTCTTTGTAAAAGCTCTCTCTTGTAAGTCGCTTTGGATAAAAGCGTCTGCTAAATGAATACGTGTAAATGTAAATCTGACCACATGACTTTCTCCCATGACCCCTCTGGATCATCCAGACAGGCCTTGATATGGGCTGACTTCAGCAGGGGAACCTTCCGTGCACTGCATGATTTTAAACCATGACGTTTTAGTGCATTACTGATAGCCTTGGAAACGGTGCTCCCAGCTCTCTTCAGGTCATTGACTTTGGTGTTCTTTTCTCACCAAGCTGCTTAGCAATTGCCCCGTAGCCTTTTCCAGCTTTGTGAAGGTCTACAATTTTGTCTCTTGTGTCTTTTGACAGCTCTTGGTTTTGCCCAAGTCAGTAGTTTTGACTGACTGTGGGGTGCACCGGTGCAATTATGAAAGCTAACAACCTCAAACAGGTGCTACTAATTTAGAATCATGAGCAGAGTGGAGTTGGACTATTTAAAAGCAGAACAGCAGGTCTTTGCAGGTCAGAAATCTGTCTGATAAGCAAGTGAGCAAATACTTATTAAAAAAAGAATCTTACAATGTGATTTCAGGTTCTGTCTCCCACAGTGGAAATGAACCTACAATGAAAATGTTATACCCCTCTATGTTTTCTAAGTGAGAGAACTTCCAACAAAATCACAGGTTGATCAAATACCTATTGACCTATACAGTATATATGTATATATGTGTATATGTACACACACTAGTACCAGTGGTGCCGATAGTTGCATATATATATAGTTATATATAGTTATATATATAACTATATATATATGTGTGTGTATCCAGTATCCACACACCATATGTGTATGTATATTTAGATATAAATGGTGCAACTATATATATATATGTGTATATATATATATATATATATATATATATGTATATATATATGTATATATATATATATATATATATGTATATATATATATATATATATATATATATATATATATATATGTATATGTATATATATATATGTATATGTATATATATATATATATATACACACACACACACACACATATACATACACATGTCTATATAAATATATATGTATGTAGATAAGGGGTGTCCAATACCGGTCCTCGACAGCCCCTGTCCTGACAGTTTTAGATTTTTCCTTACTCTATAGCACACCTGATTCTAATTAATGGGGCGTTATCAAGCTCTATGGAAGCCTCATAATGATCATTCATTGGTCAGGTGTGCTGGACACCCCTGATGTACATATATATAGCTTCAATAATCAACAATAATGTGATAAATGTTAAGACCACATCTGATTCACTACTATGATGTTACTATGTTGAAACCAAATTAGAGGAGTGGGTATGATTTCCTACCAATGCCACCTCCTGCATGCGGGGGAGCGCCGTAGCGGAACGAGTCAATGTATGACTTAATCTTCTCCAGATCTGCAAGATACAATGGAAAAAAACGAATAGTGAAAATTGATTCAAAAAAGTATCACAGTCTCTCCACAGCAGGTGTGTAAGAGGAGGTCGTGATTTGTATGTATGAGTGAAGTTGTCTGCATACTGGCGATGGTTTTCCCCAGAGAAGAGTAGTGAGAGAGATTGCAGTGCGTTTGTGTAAAAGAGAGAGGGAGAGAGAGAGAGTATATGAGTGCGTGTATATGTGTATATGTGATTACCAATGCTGTGGTGTGTGGCTCTCTCAGTGAGCAGAGAAGCATCATGGATTCTCTGGGCGCCTGATAGGATCTCTTCTCCTCTCATGAACATGTCGTAAGAGTTGGAGTATTTCTGGAGGACAATAAAAAAAAAAACGATTATGTAAAAAAAAAAAAAAAAAGAATAAATGTCAAATGTAACTGCAGTCAAGCACTGATGAGTATGTCTGAAAGCGTAAGGTTGCATGAGTGAAAGAGTTTGAGTGAGTGAGCGAGGATTGAGTGTGTGTGTGTGTGTGTGTGTGTGTCTAAGTGAATGCATGAGTGAGTAGGTGTAAGTGAATATGTGTGTGTGTGTGTGTGTGTGTGAAAGAATAAGTGTGCGTATTGACTTACACTGTCACTGGGGTCAGGCATGGTGTAGAAGGGCCTCACAGACAGGGGGTACTTGTCCAGGACATAGAAGTCAGTGTCATACTAACGGAGAGAAAAGAGAGAACAGTCAGCTTTGTATCCCTGATGCTCCTGTCCGCAGCCCTGGTCCTGGCTGACAGACACATACAGGGTTGTAAAATACACAGGAAGTGGGAAGGACATGTGGCTACCTTCTCCTTAACAAGACGGCCCAACAACTTCTCATTGGGCGTGCTGTTGAGAGCGAAATAAACCGAGGACATAAGTCAGTCAAAAACCTCAACACAGTTACCAGGTTCAGGTGCTTCAGTAGAATACCGGTTGGACTAACATCAACCACACTTTTATGAAGAGGAGACTATTTATTTGTCTTTCCCACGATAACAAAGGTTGAAATTAATCAATAGGGCAATGAGTTGAAGAGGCTGAAATGAATATAAATAAGTACAAATGTACATCGTTCAGCTCCTCTAGGGGGTTGTGTACGGTGAGCATGTTATGAGGAGGTTAATGCTCTGACCTGAGGTCGTCCTCATCTCCCATCTCCACGCCAGCCTCCCTCAGCATGGCCAGCCCCTCCCTGTACTCCAGCCTAAGAGTGGGCTCTAAGAACTTGAAGGGCTCGCTGGGGTACTGCCTGTTCACCGTCTGGATCTCTGTCTGGAAGCTGACATATGCACACAGATGCACGCATACACGTACACATACACAAAAGGCACTGAATGGGCTGCAATTAGCTGATGTCCCAGTACTTGCTGGGGAAGCACGGTACACTTTGAGAAAGACATAATATCCAGCATTTCTCCACATACAAACTCATACATACGATGTATACATGATACAAAACAATGCCCATGTCACCAAAGTAATCTTACTTGTCTCTCAAGCCTTTGAAGATCTGAACCATGGTGTCAGTTATGGACTCAATCACCTCGTGGTAGTGGTAGTTGAAGGCCATCTCAATATCCAGACCCACAAACTCCGTCAGGTGACGGTGTGTATTAGAATCTTCTGCTCTGAACACTGGGGAAAAAAGCAACCACCATTAAACTCAAAAGAAAACTTGAAAATGTTGCTGGTAGACATTTCCTTTCTATGACTGGATCAGACCACACAGTGGCACTGTGGAGCTGCATGATCAGTGAGAAATTATTTAACTTCAACCATAGCCCAAATTATGGTCAATATCTGCAACTCTGCCATGTTAAAACATTCAGTGTTAACATCTGGGTCTGTGAACCAGGGCCAGTTCTACCCCATTTGTCCCTGGAGGGGGGGGTTACATTTTATCAGTTTAAACTTCAGTTTGAAGAAACTGGCTAAAACCAGGAAGGTGAGAAGAGCAAGCCAGAGAACGCAAACAACTGTCTCCTGAAACAAAAACACACCCCACAATGTATGAAGAAATGCAAATTAATTTTATGACGTCCCAAAGGTGACAGTTTAGAGAAGCTTCCTTCATGCTCTGAAGCAGTTGACTCCAGCCCTGTGGGCTGCTAACATACACAGCTCTCTGTGCTGGACAGGCGAATCATAAGACTTAGGGCACAGCTTGAACACAGGAGGCTTCCAAGGCCCTGCCCCTGTCCTTTACACCGCAGCACTCACTGAATGAATGGATTTTGGGGAAAAGTGGTGGTGGTAGGATTATGGCTGGGTCCTGATTCCAGGTCAGGGTGTGTGTGTGTGTGTGTGTGTGTGTGTGTGGGGGGGGGGGGGGGGGGGGGGGGTGTGGAGGAGGGGGCAGGGGGCATCATACTCCAGCGGCATCATACCTGGGCCCACACAGAAGACCTTGTCAAAGTCAGCACAGATGCACATCTGCTTGTAAAGCTGGGGGGACTGAGCCAGGTAGGCACTGGTCTTGAAGTAGGACACAGTAAACACGTTGGCCCCGCCCTCGCTGGCCGCTGGAAGAGACACACACACACCTGTTAATGCCACTGTCTCAGGAGAGGAGGACGCACAGCAAATTTACAAATAATTTCACACACACACTTGCACTTAAATACCACACACAAACACCACCAGTATTTGTCAAGTTACTGTTAACGTTTTACTCTATGATATTTATATTTATTTACTAGCTAGAGTAAATAGTTATGTTACTGGTTTAGCCAGAGTGAATGCATCACTGGCTGCACAAGCCTTCCTGTCAGGAATACACATTGCTATGCTACAGCATCAGATGCTTCAATCAACAGTGTTTTTTTGGATGAAAGCATTTTTCGGCTCTCACAAACTTGACAACGAATTACAGTGCTCCCTGGATATTAGACTGAGACATATGCTTTTCTTCCTCTTCCTCCATTCATGGTTTAACTGTTTGGGTGGGAGCCAGTGTCAATGTGAACATTTTGTTCTCTTAAATGTTTCGCACTATGAGTGGATCCTCTGATAAGTTAAGTTGAGTGAAGTTATGTGAGGGGGGGGCTTGGGCACAGAGGACCACATGTACAGAAAACAAGCTGGGCGTGGGCAGGATGAAAGTGGTTCTCAGAAGAGAGCACCACATTGACTCACAGCTCCAGATGCAACAGCGCAAAAGGCGGCATTTTCAAACTGCCTAGAACATGCTGGGCCACCTTGTCATTGGCTCCTGGCTGTAAAGAGGAAGCGAGACAGACACTTCTGCAACCACAGACATAGGAGGCTAGGGGAGCTGGAGGAGAGGCTTGAGTCTTGAGGAAAAGGCAGGGAGGGGTAGCTGGGGGATGAGGTTTGGATCCGTCTAGCAGCTCAGACTAACCATGTAATCCTAAAGGTATACTATGAGTGGTTGAGTGGTATCTAGATATATATCTAAAATGTTTGTTTTTCTTTACAAAAGGACAACAGTTAACCATTACAGGCTTTGCTTCATGTCAATGCCTCACTGTCTGGAGAGATTCATTTGGTGATTAGGGTGGCAGACACACCCAGCAAGATAGAACCGTCACAGTTTCAGTCAAACGAGTGTTTTTGCACAACAGCTACTTAGGAGGTGATTCACCACAGCAGATAAACCTACTCGTCTAGTAGTAGCACTATAAAAACACCAAATGATGGTGCTTCTACACTGCATCTCCTTTACATGGACTCACTTAGCAGGTAATTTTACCCAAAACGAATATAAATATCACTTATAGTCAAGGACTAGAAGAGCAGCTTGACTGGTTTTAGCTCATCGAGTAGAGCATTTGAGAGGGGCAGAGGGTACCTGATATGATTTTGGGGGTCTGGATCTCCACAAAGCCCTTGGAGGTCAGAGTATCTCTGAAGAGCTTGCACACTCCTGACTGCAGGCGAAACACAGCCTGGCTGGTTGTGGTCTGTGGAGGGACAAACACAGACACACATTGAAGAGAGTACACACACATAGGCCCAAAAAAACAAAGCCAAAGGTTTGAGCTATAATCAGATCACTTGTGTTACACAAGCATTAACATAAATGAAAAATAGATAACTAAACTGCTGAAATGCAATTTTAATCGGTTGGAAAATGTGTGGGTGGGATGTGATCTCATGTTAATGCCATGGTAGATAAACTCTTTAGCCTTAAACTAGTGTGACTGATGCCTAGAAATAGAGCAGAAACTAGGCATCCGATTTTTCCAGGATAGTTGGCTGGTTTTAACACCTGTGTGTGAGAGGACTAGCCCAAAATATTCTACACACGCGTTCACTCACACTTGTTTATGAATACAAGTCTATCACCAATAGACACAACCCACACACAAACTAAAAACAAATCCTACAAAGCAAGAATAGAAGCCATATGCCGGTTATTAATGAAGGTTGATATATCTGTCTATCTTCACACAGGGACTGAATTTACCTTACTGACAAACTTTTTTAAAATTTGTGTGTGTTTATGTGTAGAGGGGGTTGTGAGGGGGGTTGTGTAAAGCCTAGTTTATGCTCCCGCGTCACTCCCTACGCCGGGGGCGTGGCGCGGTTGTTGAGCATTCGAAGTTCCGCGTCGAGGGTCCGCGTTTACTCTGCAATTCACTGGCATGCCGCCAGGGGGGTGTGGCTGTGTGGTTTCAATCCTTGCTCTTTCTTACGGTCATTTCCTTTATAATGTCTATGCCATATGGTACCAACCATAGACATTTAACTTTATAATTTATTTATAACATTGAACTTTATAATGTCTATGGTACCAACAATAAACAACTGCAAGCAATGGAGACCGAGCAGGAGCTGCTGTTTTTGGAGTGGGAGCTCATCGGTTAACTGTGAACTATACATGGTGTGCAAACTGTGTTGTTCTGAAAATAAATATCAAAACAACTCTTTGAAAACAAACTTGTGTGTTTTATTCTTCTGTATTAAATAATTAACACATTTAAGCACGCACATGACTGATGATGTAGCACTCGGCTTCTGATATTGCTACTCATGCACTCGGCGACCTCCAGCCCCAATCTCCCTCCATGAGTTCGTACTCATTTGGTAGTCTTTGTAATCTTTCATAGAGGAGTTTTATAGATGGTCATATTTTCTGACCTCCTCGATTAATCGCTCGTCTTCTTGGTCCATCGATTTTACCGGTCCAGAAGAACTTTAAAAATGGCGCGGTAGAACGAAAGACCAAAACAGAAAAGGCAGCTGCCGGAAATGACGTTCTGAGCGGACCAATCACAGCGCTTGTGCCGCCGACAACGCAACGCGGAGTCAGGATTTTTTGGAGGTGCGCGGAGGGGCAGTGCGGGAGGAGCGGCGCATGCGGCGCATGCGGCGGGCGACGCATCGCGGAAGCATAAACTAGGCTTAACAATACAATCTCAATCAATCTACAAACAGTGACTTGATTTCCTCCAGTCGGATAGTAGCTGTACCAGTGCCAAGCTCATTAAACACAATATCAGAGGGGCTATTTGAAGATGACAAAGCCATGAAAAAAAATGTAATCTCCCCAAGAGATTATTTACATTTAGTTAGTTATCAGACGCTCTTATCCAGAACGACTTACAGCAAGTACAGGGACATTCCCTCTGAGGCCAGTAGGGTGAAGTGCCTTGCCCAAGGACCCAACATCATTTGATTCTGAAGACGCAATTTGAAGTCTTAATGTGAAAGTGAAGGAGCAGGGAATGTCTTCTGAGGGGTTCTACTCAAGCTGACACACTCAGCTGGTGTCTAATTGTCCAGTCTGGACGACACAAGAGAACTGGGGGAAGAAAACACCCTGGGTGCCAAAACAACTGCCATGGCAGTGACAGGGGAGGAGCTCCACTCAATGTGTGAAGCCTATATAGAGAGATTCCAGTGCGAAACACATTGGCATCGTTTGTGACTGCAAGTGCTGATTTGTAGATATAATAATAATAATAATAATATCTAATTTAGCAGACGCTTTTATCCAAAGCGACTTACATTAAGTACAGGGACAATCCCCCGAGGCAAATAGGGTGAAGTGCCTTGCCCAAGGACACAACATAGCCACAGCCAGGGTTCAAACTCACAACCTTCTGATCATGAGGCCAACGCCTTAACCCGCTGAGCCATCTGACTCCCCTGATAGGGCGTGTGTGTGTGTGCATGTGAGAGAGACAGTTATCCTTGTTTGACTAACCTTAGTTAAATTTAAGTGTGTGTGTGTGTGTGTGTGTGTGTGTGTGTGTGTGTGTGTGTGTGTGTGTGTGTGTGAAGGGGGGGTTGTCATCTAGAACACTGCTATTCCAGTCTGCAGACGAGGACTTGGTTTCTTCCAGTATCATAACTAAAGCCAAGCTAAAACCAATATATCAGAGGGCCTGAAAGCATGACAACATTAAAAAAATATGGTGACATGGAGTTTGGTTCCGTGAGGACTATGTTTTGTCTTGGGGTTTTTATAGTCTGATCCCCTGCATGTCTGTCCCCCATCTTCCTGATGCATCTGGGTTTAGAACCCGTTCAGCTATCAAAGTTTAGAACCTGCTTTTGACATCAAACATGGTTTAGAGGCCATTACATCAATCAAAACAGGATTTTCTTGCTATCATATGGGACCTACAACCAGCCCACCAGGGTTTAGAACCTGTTAGTCTATTCAGCAGTCAATCAAACAGAATAAACCAATACACAACATCACACAATGGCAGTAAGGGGGGTGGGGGATGTAAGAACTTACTCTGAGGTCAATGACTCTGTTGTCCAGCTTGGTGTCCTGGTTGACTGTCGCCCTCCCATCCTGAGGAAAGAAAATAGACACAACTGAAACATTAACCAGCTTATTCACCTGTGGAAATGTGAAAGGTTAAAGACTGAGAGACCTGTAAACCACAATATGATCTTCCACATATATTCAATGTGACAACACAGGATGACTGAGATGGGCCCTGATTGCCTAGAACAGATTCCATATCCTGCTCTCAGACCTCACGTGTGTATGGACAGACACAGACACACACAGAGACAGAGACACGCACAGAAGCGCACACACAGAGACACACACGCAGACAGAGACCTCCTGGGATAGCTAGCTCCAGAGATAACCAATCGGAACAAACCCCATCAGTACAACATTTTCAGCTGTCTCTGGATGGGAAGGGATCATCTAGACACGCACTGCCTAGCAGGCTCACTCTGGACCCGCAGGGACACAAATTAGACAGAATTATGATGAATGATGGAAGAAACTATCAGTTGTCAGACTGCCCCCCCGGGAGGGCAGGTATCACGCATTCATCACCGCAAGTACTCGTCCTCACCTCATCCCCCTCTCCGTCAGGCCTGACGGCATCATCCAGCTGCAGGGGTAGACGGGGCTCCGCCTGGCTGATCACAAATATCTGACAGAGAGCAAGGACAGGTGTGTGACAAAGAGAGGGAGAGGCACAGACCAACAGAGGAAGAAGTGAGAAGAAATGAGTGAATAAATAGAGAGGAGCAGAGGAGAGAACAGAGCAGTAACAAACCTACCATACTTTCTGTAACTTACCGTACTTTCCAGAGCTCAAATCTGGAGCTCTGGAGTGAGCTGTACGGAAATGACCAGATATCTAAAAACAGCCCATCCAAACAGTCTCATTTTCATTAGGGGCAATAATATTGTTGTGTTGTAATCAAACCAATTGTAAAAGGCCATCTAGATTTATAACATCAGTTCTACTTTCACATGTTGAGTTATGATCATAACCTGACACCTACCCTCTCAACAAAGAGCTCCACATCCTGTTGAGAGCAGCTCTCAATCTTCTGATCCACCTTCTTCACCAGGGCCTCCACATCTACAATGCTCTCCTTATTGATGCTTGAGATGGAGAGGATGAGGGGAGGGTGGAAGACAAAATAAGTCAGAAGAGGTGAGAAGGAAGAGGAGAGAAAGAGCAGGAAAGAAGAAGCAGAAGACAAATAAGAAAGGAGAGTAAAAAAAGAAAGAAGATTAGAAGAGGAAACCTAAGCGAGGAAATAATATTTGTGTAACATTCAAAACCACACATACACCTGACATGGGCGTGGGAGATGCAACCGAGTAGAAGTTTCCATTAAAAACCTGATGCTTAAAAGCATACTTACTGCAGGGAAAGTAACTGACATAGCTGCTAACCACAGACGAGAGTATCTCGTAGAGATTATACCAAACCTGACACTGAAACACTGGCTTAATTTGCCATAAGACCTGAGGATTTTGTGATATGTGCATTAATGCCATCTCCATTCTGCCTGACCAAAACGTGATTCCTGTTTTACTGACTCAATCAGGTGATTAAACAACATTGAAAGAAAACAACATATCATATTACCTCACTGCAGTGTTTATGAGGAACCAACTGTTGCAAAACTAAGCAGAAATAACCGTCTCTCTCTCGTTTAAATGTTGGCTGGAACACTTAGTCTCTAAAAGAGGGTAAACACAGCACTGTATAATTAACCAAAATGCTTCACTTTAACTTTAAAAAAACAATGAAAAAGTCAAATGAAATTGAAAATTAAAAAAATAAAGGATAGATCTATTCCTGGGCAGTTGGCACAGGTAGGCTACGCTACTGTCATACCATCCCCAGGCCTAAAAACAACTATCAGCGAGACTCGCCTTGGGCAGATGGAACACCCCCAACCCCCCCCCTTCCACTGTAATCCTTCACCTTCTCTTATTAAGAAGCTGTAATGAGAGAGAAAGGGGGGCTGAAGTCTCAGTCCCCAGGCAACTGCTGAGAAGGCTGCCGGCACTGGTGGGATCAGCTACACAAATAAATCCTGTCATTTATAACCTCTTCTGCCAGGGACCAAAAAAAAAAAAGGGGGGGGGGGGCTTCACCACCACAATGCACACAGCTAGCTGATTAACTCCTAAAAACCATGCCAACAAAGCCACTTAAGAGACAAGAGCAGGGAGAGAAGAAATTGACCATGTTGTAGAGCATATGTTGATGGACGAGACTAGGACTGGAGGGCAGACTTCCACACTCTAGAGAGAAATAACAGCCAACAGCAGCACTGGCTTGAGTCCAGCCTCACGTGAAGACCAACTAGGGGGTGTCAGGGCTCAGCTTTCACACATGGTTAACACAATAGCCCAAGCGTAGGGCTCCAGATGATTAAGAAAGGCTTGCTAGTGATACTGGAGTTGGGTTAAAAAGATCCAAGATGGCGCATAGCATAGCAAACATGGTCTGGTGGGGCACGCTTGTTTGTCTCTGAAAAGGCTTTCATATGGGTTTTAATGAAAGCAGGATGTTTCAAGCACAATGGAAGTTAATATCTGTGCGGTGAAGCCTCAGCAATATGACACACCCATCAAAAACTGTTGAGATGAACACTATCCACAGATAAAATGTATCCATTTCTGAGTGTAATAACTGCAATACAAGTAACTGCCACTTCAAACCACCAGGTATTGTGAAAGAGTGCTGAGTCATTGTGATGTTGTGGGGAGAAACTGTGAACTTTCTTGATCATACAAATCTAACATGAGTTTAAAAGGTGATTTTATATCTTGCATGTGATTATCCGAATCTTCCACAAGGATATCATTCCTTAAAACTATGGATTAAACCTCATGGTTTAGGTGTTGTTCTGTCTTTGTTGAGAGGGTTCAGGAATATCTTCAGTCCGGCACCATGAAGATAACTAGGCAGATGAACCAACAGCCCTCATCTCCAGACAGGGGCCACCTCAATTAACTCACGTCATCACTATCTTGTATTTTATATCTTGTATTTTATATTTTGTATTATACTGCTGTAGCACACTGCTTTACTGTATTATACTGCTTCTTAAATTTACTTTATATTTTTTAACCTGCTACCCTGTGTGCTGTGCTGTACCCTGCTGCTGTTGCAAAATGCAATTTCCCCTCTGTGGGACAAATAAAGGATTTCTTACCTTATCTCTAAAATTAAGACCAGCGGCAACCCTGGGAGGAAACATTCAACTCAAACTGCTCCTCAGTGGTCAAGGGTCTGGTCAGAGGTCCAGACTGATGATATTGACCCTGGGCCATACTCAGATGAGCAGTCAGACCTTTGCTTTGGGTCATCTTCCTTTTACACAGGTCAACTTCCTGTTACACTGGCCTCTCTCGATTGAGGTCATCCTGTGTTTGAACACATTCAGTGTCTGTGCTTCTTCAATGTTAACAGCTATACTCATCCCTGTCTGTATTCATACAGGCTGTCCTCACTACTTGTCTGCACTCATCCAGCCCAACTTTTTATAAATAAATAAAAATACATTATTCAAAAATTATTTATTTACCCACTGTGATTCCAAAAAATAACAGTCAATTTATAAGTAGTATATTTGTTGTGATTCTGTTCACCGACATCAGTTATTCATAAGTGTACCATTTCTTAGATTAATATCTCAAATATATAAGATATTTATTAAATATCTTGAATGCTTGGCATGTGATCTAGTGGTGATGAAGCATTCCTAAGTGGATGGACATCTGTCTTAATTCCTTCATAATACTTTCAATAAAGGAATTGGCCATGATGGCATCATAGGGATAGTATTAAGAGGTGGATTAATTCAGTGGGATTGTGTAGGTCGGACCTCAGTGAAGGACCAGGTGTGAAATGCACAGCCCGCCACTGCCTTTAAGTAATCCTGTCTGCTGTGATGTTCAGTCCTGTGCAACCCTAACAGGAACAGAACCATTAAAAACACCCTCCAAAAAAATCAACACTGTTTTTGTTGAGATGAAAAATGAACAGTTTCCTTCACCAAAATGTGTGGAAAAAGCATTGGGTCTGGACTGTTCCCACCATTGTTTGCCTTACCCACGTTTGACAGGAAATGCTGCACTTGTACTCACTTGGCGGCAAACTTGACCATCTGCTTGCTGGCACGATCTCCTACAGCGACCAATGCCTGAACATTGAACTGCTGCTGACGCAGGACCAAGAAACACTGCTTCCCTGAAACAACAGATACAACAATAGTCACGTCTGGGTTGTTAAAAAAATAAAACAACACACCAACACACACTACTGTGACTTGTCACAATAGAACCACCGTCCGGTCCCTCATTCCGCTCACACGTCAGGTCATCCTTACCATTAAGCAGGGCATTTGATTCGTCCTCTCATCCAGGTAGCTGTAAAGTGTAAAGCAACCTTCTTTTGACTGAGGTATTTCTAACCTCACATCGTGAGACTGTAAACCAAACTTATTCAACTGTCACCTGGCCAGCATCTGAGCCAAAGACCACCCAAGTGCTTTGATGTAGTCTTCCTCCTGGTGATGATGGGGGGGGGGGGCGGGGGGGGGTTAGAACTGCAGCAATCAGACAGACAGACTTGAAGCCAGCGTAAACCAGGATGTTATTCTACACTCAAGGACATCCTACACTGCCCTCACCAATGTTTGAAAAGAAGAGAGGAGGAAAGGACACTTTTTTTGTCAAACTGGAAGGAAGCTTCAGTCATATTGGAAGGACAGGTTGTTTTTTATGCTGATATAGTTAGCTCTTACTGACGTGCCTGGTGAGCAGTTGTTGCGGAAGGACTGGCGGAAGGGCGGGGCTTAACAGGTGCACTGCACTCAGATGAGACGTGGCGTCAAACACACTCCTACTCACGAGCCATGTTAAGGTTCCTCATCGCAGAGTCTGTGCAGTCATTATACCTGGCTAGAATGTTTAACAATGTAATGGGGTGTTGAACCAACTTGTTTGACTTGACACCTGAGCTGAGCTATATATAATATATATTATAATTGAAAATTTAAGTAACTTTGGATAAAGCATCTAAATGAGTTATTATTATTTATATCATAATATTGCAGATGTTAGTCCTCACTTGCCAATGAGACAGAAAACCATGTCTGTTACACTGCAGTTTTCTGGCGTTTCAATGATTTCCTCAGAACTCTTTCAGTGGCTGGATCCTTTTGTTATTTACCAAACTAAGAGGAGACAAATACTGACAAATTACTTTCTGGCATTCCCCTCTCCATAAAAACTGCCTGAAGGACAGTGGGCTAAGACATATCCAGTGGGCTGAGACACATTTAGTCTCCTGGGAGTGATGGGGGAGGGAAAGCTTTCCCAGTAGACCAGGGGGGTGAAGGGTGAGTGATGGGGAGCTGGACAAAGGAGCAGGAGATTGTCTCACCTTTAGCTCTGCTGGTGTGGATTCTGGCACGCAGCCAGATCAGTTGGTCAGCCATATCAGGTGTTAGGTCCTGGACTCGCACCAATGCCCTGTCTGGCTCACGCACACACAAACACAAAAGAACATTCACCTTCAGACATTCATTTCAAAGCCTGGAGTCCCAGTCCCACCATACCTTCTGCTAAGAGTGTTCACATGCACATTCATATGTGCACATATACACACACAAGCAAAGATCTAACGTCTGCACAAACAAACGTGACCTTTCCCTGCTGATACTTAGCCATCCACAACACATTTACACACAGACACACAACCATCTCCTTTTAAGGTTCACTCTCTCATATTACAAGTGGAACAGTGGTAATCAATATGTAAGAGTATGCACTGCTCGGTGAATAGACCTTTCTCCCAACGTTGTGACTAATGGACTTCAGTTTCATCTTTGTCACTCTGAGGCATAGTTAACCTCATTATGGCCTTCTGGTTAGACAATAAAGCAAAAAAGGCTTGTAAGGCCTGGACCAGCCTGCCTCAACCACATGAAAGCACCCCTCTCCCCACTCTACCTCTCCTGGCTCTGCATTGAAGTTGGGCACTGGGTGGGGGTGCATGCAGGTGGGGGAGACAGATACTTTGTTCTCTTCCATTCAAGCAGAAAGTGCAGCCAGACAGATGGACGTCTCCACCGCCTCTTATGTTCCATCTGATAGCCAGGAGTTAGTGCAGGCTGTATTAGTCATCTGTTATCGCTGCCATCAAGGCCTGGTCTGATGCTGCTGAACAACAAGCTAGCTAGTAGGCTAGCTCACTGTGCTAGAGGACTCAAGACACTCAGAACTACTTGTCGGTCTCAGAACTACTTGCCGGTCCCCATGTGGTGACTCGCTAGTGTTGTTGTTTTTCTTGCTTTATTGTTCGCAATCGTTGTGTTATGCTTTTATAGCTCTTCCCTTGGCACTTCGGGGTCTATCACGTTGCTATGCTCAGTGACCGATGCTCTTTGTAAAAGCTCTCTCTTGTAAGTCGCTTTGGATAAAAGCATCTGCTAAATGAATAAATGTAAATGTAAAGAAAGTGAGGACCACAGCTACAGTTAAAGTATTGTTTAGTCATGGGAGTCTCCTTTAAATGTGGGACTTTGTGAAACTGTGGCTTGATAATACCCTGTGAGAACCAGCATGGTGTATCTACACAGATTTACAATTCATGACTATTCACCATGATGGGTAATTAGATTACTACATAATATAAAAAGGCTGATGTCCTCTGTTTGTGTTACAAAAGGCAGAGGAGCCAACTGACCCAGTTTCTGTTGGGACTGGACCATAGGAGGGACGCCATAGCGGTCTTTAGCAAAGTCCTGAGGAAACAAGACGCAGTCAAAGCATTATCACAGACATTAAGATAGATGAACATTATTGAATAAATGTTTTTTTTTTATCAGTGCAGTAAACAGACCTATTTTCCCCACTGTGGTTCAGAATCAGTTACTTCAATGAACTATGCCTTATCACTCACCAACAGAGAACTGTAAAACTAAAACTCTAGGAGGAGGGAAAAACAGCAGTACATTTGCATACAAACCAGCGGGTGGGATGGTGACAAAGAGCTAATATCTCTACGTAAACGGGACATGCAGAGAGTAGATCATAAAACGACAGTTTACTTACATCCTCTTCTGTAGTTTGTTGCTCAGCAGCCTGAAAACAAGACAGTTTTGTAGATAAGCAACACCTCAAGACATAAACCTAAAAATGTACAGCATGAGGCTAGTTAACTATCCCAAACCTAACCCAAGACATGCTACATGTTGTAGTTAGTATTGCCCATAAACTTTAAAGTACTTTCCATTCAATACAGGTTATTTGAAGATGTCATGTACATCTATGGCAACAAAAGCAGGTTGAATTCATTATAACTGGAGATGGCTGGTTTTATCACGACAGCCCTTCTGTCATGTTAGTAGCCTTAAAGCAATTAACCCCATCTAGTTAGTTGAAACCGCATAGCATTCAAGCATACTTTCTCAAAGAATGAACAGAAACTTCAATATTACGTCCCCTTTTTGTCTTGTCGTGTATTCCCATGAGATGTGAGGTGGGGTAGGGTCTTTTTAAATTTTACACTACACATTTTGTACTTTGAAACAATAGCTGTTCCATCTAAATTCTTTTTATTCTGTTATTTTTATTTTTAAGTAAATGCAAACATTAAGATATATATTGAATATTATACAAAATTTGATAATATAGAGATATTTACATATATATATATATATACCGCCCAGCCCTAATGCTATCTGAGCTGAATGGCCTCCTTGGTGTAAGTGGGTCAAGCGCCAAAATGCTTCTGATTTTTAAGATACAAATAGTGAGCTCACCCATCATCCATCCCACTCATGGACTAAACCTGCCGTCATACAACAACCTTTTTAACCGAAAAATTACTTTGGGCGAACAAAAACACAGCAACAAGGACAGGAATCCTGAAACAATGGATATCCACATCCCTCCCGCCCCATCCCCAGACTGCATCCCGTGCTGCAGCATTGTCACACCAGCAGCTGGGGCCTGGCTGGTGGGGCCTGCCGGACACTCAGACCCACTCACTAGTGGGGCCACTTTCCTAGCCTCCAGACCCAATCACTAGTGGATGCCTGTTTCCCAGCCTCCAGACCCACTCACCAGTGTGGCCTGTTCCCCAGTCTAAAGACCCATTCAATAGTATGGCCTGTTCCCCAATCTCCAGACCCCATCACCATTGTGTCCTGTTCCTCAACTTCCAGACCCACTTACTAGCTTGGCTTGTTTCTCAGCTTTCTTGGCTGCTTTCTCTGCTTCCTTCTGTTGTTTCTTCAGGCCTTTCTTCGACTGGGCCTGCTCCTCCTCGTCCGCCCTTAGACAGGAAGACAAGCACAACACAAACACACAAGTAAGCTTCCAGGTCTACATGTCTGGCTTCCTGGAGGAAGTTTTTGAGCGGGTGGGAAAATGTATTCTAGCCATCATCACCTCTGCATGCCCCCCACCTCCCACCCCCACCCCTGCACTCTCTCCACAGCAGGGCTTTTAAGTTGGGCCTACTCTTTAATCCTATTGTTTTCACATACTTCTAAAAACAGCTGTGGCTTGAGAACTGTGGAAAGAGTTTGAAAGCAGCTATTAAGTGTTTACAAACTGTCATGAGAGCATGATTAGATGGATAAATGCTAAAAGATAGTCTGAGCTGGAGAGTTAGAAACACTGCTTTTGCTGCTGCTCAAACTCATATCAAACCAAATGCAACAATACATGCAACGGTAAACACTCACTACCTTATTATGATAGTATTAAGGTAATTGGTATGTTGGTATGTTCTTTTCTTTGCTCCTGCAAGTTTTCCTGCCATTCAGAATAATTACTTCAGATGGAATGGGATCATATGGAATTTAAAAACAGCATGAACAGCAGGCAAACTTGCCTGTTCGAAAACAAAATAACTACACTGAGATTGTAACAAGACTGCTATGGATAAAACCTACGTTGAAAATGCTGAGGCATTTGGATTTGCATTCTGGGGCTAAAGATCTGGAGAAACAACTTGGTGGCTGTAAACACTATGTAGAGCTGCAGGTTTTACCTGAAGTTTGCTGGTAGAAATGTATAAACAATGTCAACAAACCACACCAAGAAAAATACAACCTCACCTTCTCTGGTTTGAGAGTACTGTACAGAGTACAGGTTGTTTAAGAAAAGATCATTCTTTTATCCGTCAGACTGGCTCATTCTCCCCAGCAACATGTTGGATCTATAGGAAGTAGCCCAAACCAAAGGGCACATAAAAATAGCTAAACAAACAACTGATTCTGGTTCAGTACTTCACTTCAAAGGACACCTCCTGATGCACCTGTCAGTGTTTATTTTCTCTTCTATGTGCATGCGTTTCCTTTCTCCCATTTTTGAACAATGAATCTGGCCAGAGTCTTTCATGACACATATTCAAAGCATATTCATGTCCAATGGTCTACCCAGTGCAGTTCCTGACTAATACTACAGAAAATTTACTCTCAGATTAATAATAATTAATACATGTTCTTAAGAAGAAAGTTTGAAAAATCAAATTGCTCTGTAGGACCAGAAAATAATTTACATTTACATTTATTAAATTAGCAGATGTTTTTATCCAAAGCAACTTCCAAGACAGAGCTTTACAAAAGAGCATCGGTCAATGATCATAGCAACGTGATAGTCCCCAAACATAGCAGGTTTATAGATCATGAAAGATAATTAATCTATTATGAAATCATAATCATAAAATAGTGGGGGGGGGATTTGATACTGAATACGAAGCAAAGTAGATGGCTCATAGGCAGGACTAAGTACATGTAATATGAGCACTGGTGTCAGCACAGCTGAACTCATAATATGGTAAGTGCCAAGAATATCCTCTTTTGAAAGTGATAAACAGTGAACACTATTCACTTACGGGACACTTTATAAGATACGCCTCTTCGATTTGCACTTTAACACAAATAACTAATCAGCCATGGCAGTGATACAATGCAATTAGGCATGTAGATGTGGTCAGGACAACTTGAAGTTCAAATCAAGCATCAGAATGGCGAAGGGCATTTCAGTGACTTTGAACATAGCATGGTCTGAGAATTTCAGATACTGCTGATCTACTGAGATTTCCATGCACAATCATCTCTGGGGTTTACAGAGAACGGTCCGAAAATTAATGACCATGATCTCTCTGGGTGGAGTCTGCATATCCTCCATGTGTTATTGTGGGTTGTCTGGGCACTCTGGCTTCCTTCCACCGTCAAAAGACATGCATGTGGTAGGTTAATTGGACATTAATGAAATTGCCCCTAGTGAATAACAGAGTGGTTGTCTGTAACTGTTTGTGTGATTGCCCTGCGACTTTCTGGCCCCAATCCAGGGTGTACCCCATTTAAGGCCCGAAAGTAACTGGAATAGGCTCCAGTCACCCGTGACCCCCAACGGGAATAAGTGGCACCGCTAATAAGCAGTAGATAATGAATGAATGAACGCATGTCGAACCTGCAGATGGGCTGCAGCAGCAGAAAACCACACCGGGTGACTCTCCTGTCAGCTAAGAACAGGAAACTGAGACTACAATTAGCACAGACTCACCAAAATTGGACAATAAAATATCAGTGCGATGAGTCTCAATTACAGCTACAACATTCAGATAGTAGAGTCAGAATTTGCCATTTAACAAAATGAAAGCACTGATCCACCCTGCCTTGCATCAAAGGTTCAAGCTGCTGGTGGTGTTGTAATGGTGTGGGGAATATTTTCATGGCACATTTTGGGGCCCCTTAGTACCAAATTAGCATTGTTTCAAAGCAACAGCCTTTCCGAGTACTACTTCTAAACATATGAATCCCTTTATGACCACAGTGCTACTTCCAGCAGCATAATGCATCATGTCACAAAACTCAAATAATGTCAAACTAGTTTCTTGAACATGACAATGAGTTCACTGTACTCCAATGCCCTCCAGTCACCAGATAACAATCCAAGGGAGCACTTGGTACTTTGTGGAACGTACCAACAAATACTCCTGAACGCAGCCATCAGAAGATGGGTACCAACAAAATTGCAAAAACTGTGTGATGTCATCATGTCATAGGGACCAAAATCTCAGAAAAATATAAGCAAATATTTCCATTTAAACACCTTTTTGAAAAATTTAAAGGGTTTAGCCCAGTACTAACGAGGTGTTTATTCCAATCCCAAACAGAACTCCAGTTAAAAATTGCCAAAACAACCACAACAGCCCCAGGGGGCAGGGCATACTTCAATTGTCATGCAACACAAACATGTCTAACAGTCACATTGATGCCCCTGGCGCTAAAATAAAATGTTAACAGCAGTTCAACTTTAATGTAAACTGCATATACATTTTTTAACTGCTTAGATTGGCAGTCAATCAATTTGACAGCCTTCATAGCAAATGTGCTTCACAGCAAAGACTGAGGGGGGTGTGCATGTGGATCTTTATAGAGATGATGAAGCGCAACTATTCAGTGGGATATGCGGCAAATTAAACACTTTACAGGATAGGTTAACCAACTAGTTAATTAAACTTAGTTAACTAACTACCTCGACTCCTTAAGACAGTTAGACTGACTTGACTAGTTCAATTGCATTGTTCGTGTAATTAACTTGCATATTAAAGTACATATCTGTTGGTGCAGGCAGTTATTTGCACTTTAACCGCAAGATGCATCTAGCTTGCTAACAATATGTCACTTATGTAATTTTATGGAGGAACTGTAAAGTAGGGTCCAGATGATGCAATAAGGGGAAAGTTTAGCTGTCCTGGTAGCTACTACTAGACAACTACATTGGGTTAGCAAACGTCGCCACTGCGAAACATTAGGGCATTGATTATGTATCACTATGACTTATTCTTACCCTTGAACGCCGTCTTTAGTCATGACAACGTATGTTCTTCACAGAGGTTGATGTAGAAACAGATAAATTCGTATACCTTCAGTTTCTCAGCTGCTACCAAGCCTGCATGCGAGAACGAAAAGGAAATACCTATTTTACTGCTGCACAGGAAAAGGAATATGAAGGGAGTCCGAGTCGAAATGTATTCTGAGACCAAGGTTCCGCTTCTGACAGTTTTAAAAGAAAACAACTAATCTGTAAATGCATTCATAAGCACTACACGTTTATGGCATGATGCAATTAAGATAGTATTATCCTAGCACTTATGTTTATCCAAATTGGTAGAATAATTGTGTTGGGAGGAAATAGAAAGTGAATTGGGTTAGGGTACAGTGTCTACTGTACATGTATTGTATGTCCTGGAATTTAAATAAGGGTACTTTATCAGCAAAATAACATCTTCATTGACCATTGTATCCATTGTGGTTTGCTTCCTGTTTTCCAACTTGAGCATGGCTCTTTTATCATTAAAAGATATCTGAATTTCAACATACAGATGTAACTATCATAATGCTTTCTTTTCTGTCCATTGTCACTCAATGGCCCCTCTATAAAAATAAAAAAATAAATACAACGTGTGGCCTTTTCACCAAACTCAGTAAGGGTTGTGGGGTTGAATAAAGTCAGGGGCATTAAGTAGTTTCACAAGTGGTTGACCACAGGAGCTCCTGATATAGGAAGCAGTCATCCTGCTGCCCACTTCCCAACCAAAACAATGTCACTGTTAACAACAGGCTGATACATCGGGGGAACCATGCCATTAACTGATTAATTCATCCTTACAAGTTAAGGCTATACATGAAATATTCAATTAACAAATCCTTTCATTCACAATAATTTTCACAGGAAAACTTTAGCGAGACTGTTTTCTATTGAAACTTCTCAGATTGTGAATGCAAATTTGCTATAAAGTAATTTTTATTCATCTACTGCTTTGGCCTTCATGTTGTCCAAATGAATGAGTTAGAGGACATGAACAATAAAAATGTCTGTGAAACTATTGAAGAAAAACTGTAATAGTTTTCATAGGAAAACGAATTCTGTCATTTTAAATAAAACCGAATATATATAAATTTAATACTTTTTTTCGTGAGTAGTGTTTGCTAGATAGAAAACAGGCATATAATCTCATAGAATGTTGGAGGCTATTTGTGGTCGTACGATTCTATCCTGCTATTGTTTATATACCATCTTACAGAGGTAGATGCAGGTATACAGTACCTAGAGACCTCTAGACCTCTAAGACCAGATACAATTACTTCTCACACCCCCAACACTGAGGTACATTTCAACCATTATCTTTGATCTTTTGTGACAACGGTATTGATTGTGGCAGAAGTCCTGTAGTGTTTCTAGTCATCAGAAGGATTTGCAAGTGGTAGAAGAAGAAATTGGAGGGTTCAACTGAACTCAATGGTGTGACAAAGCCCTGGTTATGCCTAACATGGCTGCAGAGTTCTCATGCTAATAGATGAACCCTTTCACAACATTTCCAACTGAAAAAGCACCTCTCATTTCTTCGTGTTTTATTGGGAGCAAGCTGTGAGAACCATGATCAGGAGAAAATTACCGTATCCTCTAGCACTTACCACCTTTTAACAAGAAAAGAAATGGAAATTGTTCCTTGAATTATGTTGGAGTGAATGTGGCCCCTGCAATGCAGTGAAATCCTCATGACACCTTATTTTGCTGTTCTAGCTTCATGCACTGCTCCAACATGATGACTCTTTCATGATCTGATGAGGTTACCATATGTATCATAGAATGCCAGAAGCATGAATCATAATATACAGAAGCCATGACACAAGGATAAGGAATATGTCTGTTTCATCATTATTTAAAACCAAACATCCAATTCCAATGCACTCTCAGACCGTCTACAGCACAAAGAACCCTTCAAATGATTATTTTTAGAACATAAACTATTTATATTATATGGTTTAAAACTGCAACAAATGCTAAATCTTTAAACAAGGGTCCAAACAGAAGTTTAGAGTGGATATAATCAACTCAAGATGTTTCTGAGGTGGTTTTGCGGTGTGAACCAATTATACAACACACTGTACGACACATATTATGTAACAGGGGCCATCTTGTGTCAGAAAAGTAGCTGCAAACTAAACCTGCGTAATTTTCTTTGTCAACAGGCCATATGGGAACTTTGTCTCAGTCTTTGAGTTTTGGTGTCATGGCTGCTTAAGATGTAAAAGTGCACAGATGTTCTTGCAATTACAGGGTCTTCTCTCTCTTCAGCCCTAGTCACATCGGGGGTGGCATTTTAGTTTGGAGCCACAATGACACACCTCCGCCACCATCTCAGACCTCCCACCCCTAAGGACACTCAGTCAGGAAGATAAAGAGAATAGAATGAGAAAAGGGAACACCACACATGCATTTCAAAGTGATATTCAAGAAGTATTTATTTCAAAAAACTTTTTTTTAAAACAACATAAAAAAACCTGCATTTACAAATACAGTTATTCAGTGTGAGCTACAGCAATAAATAATAACTTTCAGGTAATCACACAACATAAGTGCGAGCACAAACAACTATTTACAGTTTGTTTATAACAGCTACGCTCCCATCCTTGTAAAAAAAAATGGCAGCAGAAAATTGGGTGTCTATGCTATGTACAGTATACAGTTGACCAGTCAATGCACTTTTAATTGGACCTTGGGCACTGCCCAAACATTCAGTCTGCTTTAGAACATGAGGGCTTTAAACAAAACAAAAAAGGCTCAAAAGACTCACTCAAGTATAAACTTATAAAAACAATACAAAAACGTATAAAAAGTATACAAAATTTAGTTTACAAAGCTTTTTTATCCTGAGAAGTGACCCCAGGCACAGTGAGAGACTGCCTATTAGCTGTAGAGGACACTGGAGGACTCTGACTCAGTAGATACAGAAGAGATTGGTCCACGTTTTTTAGTCAGCATCTTATGGCTGGATCGGCTGCTAATAGTCAGTGCGTTCCTCGCAGATTTCTTGAATGTGACACCCACAAACGCGTAGAGAATGGGGTTGAGACAGCAGTGAAAGTAAGCCAGAACCTCTGTGATGGTAATCCATTTCGCAAGCCCCTGCTCCAGGGCACAGCTGTGGGGGATCACCTCCAGGTTCATGAGGGTGTCCACGAATATGCCGGCGCAGTACGGCAGCCAACAGCAGAAGAAGCATAGGACCAGGATTATGGTGGTCTTCAAGGCCTTCCTCTTCAATGCCTGGCCCTTGGAGCCCTGTGACAGCTTAGAAATGATGATGCAGTAGCAGGTGAAAATAACTAGACCAGGCAGGACGAAGCCCACCAGAATGTGCTGAAAGCGGAACACGGCCACCCAGATGTGATTACTCTCCGATGGGTAGATGCGCTCGCAGGTCATTTTGGAGCCTGCCCTTTCCAGCTCACGTGCAAACACCAAGTCTGGTACTGTGAGTATAGCAGCAGGGAGCCAAACACAGACATATATCACCTTGCCTGCCAGGAGCTTTCTCGTTGCCTGGCTGTTGGTGGCCGTGGCGCGCACTACTGCCAGGTATCGATCCAGACTGATGAAGGCCAGAATCAGCACGCTACTGTACAGGTTGACAGTATAGATCATGTGCACGGCTTTGCAGAGAAAACCACCGAAGTACCAACTACTCGCCGCATCCACTGCCCAAAAGGGTAGAGTGAGGACGAACATGAGGTCGGCAACGGAAAGATGAAGCCTGTATTTGTCCGTCATCGAAGTTTTGCATTTATTCTGGAAGCACATTACGATGACAACTAGTCCATTGCCGAAAATTCCCAAAATGAAGATAATTCCAAAAACCGTTGGTAAGAAGATCTTGTGAAAATCGTAGTTAGGTGCTCTTTCACACAGCCCCTGATAGTCACCATCAAAATCCCCGGACTCCTCAGAGCTGTTGTCTGAATCGAAAATAATGCTCTGGCAGAAAATAAGAAGTAGAAAATAACAGAATTAGTTATCAACATACGTTTCCATTCGTGAAACATTTGCTCATACATAACCTCGTTTAACGCTATCCATTGTAAATATTGGTATATATAATGTAACTGAGATTTAAGAGTACATTGTAGGTATGCCTTGTCTGTACGTTGTTATAATCACCTATGGAGCCCACATTAGGCTACATAATGAAATTAATTACTGTCACATTGACACTCACCTCTTCGTAGTATGCCATTCTGATCACTAATGTGTTTGTCTTTGCTGGCGTCTGTGAGCTACTTAGTTACCAACACAGTGCACGAGACTTTTTAAACACTGTCTATCCAGACCCCTCCCTCCCAAAGGAGGAGTCACTGTTGTCGCGTGTGACACCATGCTCCAAAATGTTCTTAAACGGTAGGCTATAAAAGAAATGCAGGGGACCATATCATTGTCTTGTGACAAGCAGAACGACATGTGACACTGCAACAACATACCATTTTCATTGTTTCATTATTCAAGCTCCCTGTCTTATTTGAACCTAGTTTTAGTCATGGCGTAATAATGGGTACTTGATGAGTGGATATCCCGTGCGCATTAAACTATTTACGTATTGGTAAATGGTTATTCATACCTTTAAAACTGGGGGATGGTCATTGGGGAACACCGAAGCCTAACCTCAAAACTCTCCACAACCTGTCACTTTTAAAGTATTGTTATGTCTACTCTCTCAAGAGTGTTAACTTAACCTACTCCCTTGTGTTCGCTCACTCATCTCTGTATCCCTTCAATAGCTTCTCAACACCCACTTCACTCTCTTTCAAACACGCTGTTCTCACAATTCCTGATTTAAGTTATACCCAATAAGAGGTGATGACAAGGGTAGGTTACACAAACTTTCCACCGCCTTCCCAGTGATTCTGAGAGAAAGAAACTAAATAGCTATGGTGTTGTTTATTTTACTCCTTTGAAATATGAGAATACATTTATTCAGTGAATCAATACACATCACCAGTTCACTTATGTTCTTGGACAGAAAGGGATTTCAAAGCACAGACCAACCAATTAGATTATTTGTTTTGACCATAGCAGATGGCATTGACACCAGCTTCCATGACAAGACAAACACTTTCACAAAGCATGCCAATGATGATGATAAAGATAAGAAATATTCACCAATAGTTGTCTTATTATCTGCATACAATCATACAGCATTGACAAATGAATAAAATTGTGATTAGTCCTTATCATTGAAAGTGGTTACTCAGACGTAAGCCTCTAATCTCTCATTGTCTCGGTTCTGTATCTGTTGATGTCTGGACTCCTGAGGAGAAGCTAGAGGAGGCCTGTGTGGAGGGAGAATACCCACTGTATGGGAATAGGTGGAAGTGTGGTCTTTCTGCTGACTGGACAATGTCTCTGATATCATAGTATTTGATGTGTGAAGTTGATTACCAGAAAGAAAGCATTTACCCCTCAACACCATCATTTTCTCCACTCTAGAGTGTCTTACAACCCTATTCTGAGTCACGTCTATGCAAGGTTTATGTTGCAACAGCCACTGCTGTCTGATACTCCGAATACCTCCCCTACTGGGTATGGGCCAAAATGCCGTTCAGCTACTTTTTCATGTTTGTACCATCTTAAATGATGGTGTAGTGTGAGTAGTTATAGACCCTCCCAGCTCATTCTGTACAAGTTTCAACATATTTTTTCATCTTTTTTCATTTGGTTAACTCTGTCCTGGGCAGATTCCTTCATCACCCTGTTCTTTGTTACATGCAAGCCTGTGGATCTGGCTTTTTTGCTAACGGTTTTACAGAAGCTGATAAGCCATCAGGATACAATGGACAAGGCCACTGTATCTACAATAACAACCAGAAACTTAGCTGCAAATCAGTTACACAATTCATTGTAAAAAATATTTCAGAGGCACTCATCTGGACAGTGTTTTCAAAATCAAGATGTCCAGTGTAACTCTGAAACCTTTTATACAAAATTCACTTGAAATTCAGTATAATATTTATAGTTCTCATCCACAGACAGTACATCTGGGCACATATCCATTATGACATTTCTTCGTCAGTAGGTCAGCTATTGAGTACAGCTTTACAGGCTGAAAGGAGCAAACAGAACACAAAAGGTCTGTAGAGCCACTTAAAATACAGATTGGATGTGTGAACTCTCGTAAGAGGGCTCTTCAGTGAAGAATGGGTATTAAAATGAAGTTGACAATGCCTGTAAAATGAGAGGAAGAATGTACTGAACATTTTAGTACTCAGTCCCATTTCCTTTTACATTTTGTCGTTTAGATTAAACTTGGTTGAACATACAAATAGTGTGGACAGTAGAGCAAAATATATAGAAACAAAAGCACAGTGTTCTGGTAGTATTTCAGATGTTGTTGCCAAGAAATTGTTTTGTTTTTTTGTCAGTTGGCAATGCCAGGCTTCCAGTCCCAACTCATCTATGGCCCCCAGCAAGTCAGCATAGGAGCATTTTCATAATTATTCACTCACTCAAATACCACCATAACCTTATAAAAAAAGGTTTACCTTCATTTAAAAAGACAACACCCTTAGACAACACCAAGGTTAAGGTTTGCTGTTGACTATTGGGTCTTCCCCCCTCTGACACAAACAAAAGAGTTTATCCCGTAGAGTTGTAATCACCTTCTTGTGAACAGGGATTGCCAGGTAATTCAATAACTTTTTAAAATCAATATGTATATATACTCAGTTAAAAAAATAAAATTAAGATGAGCTAAATGTTTTAAAATTTTCCTTAAAAAAGAGTCTTCCTTTTACCTGGAAGGGTGATTTAGCAAAGCCTAAAACCCAATTCTTAGATCTGAGATTGTAGATCTTGTTCACTCTGATGCATATCCAAATGTTCACTGTCATAATCAAAGCAGGAGATACCTATAAATCTCAGTAGTTCCGCCAATCCTCATCTCCGCCACCATGTAATTTAAACTCACAATCCCTTAGAGGCCTGTAGCAAATATTCAGCAGTATACGTTTTTTGTGTGTGTGTTTCTAACATGAAAAATCAGAATCTGTTTGTTCCAACATGTTCGAGGTGTGCTGATATTGTCGAAGTTCACATTATAATATGTTGTTTTACCATCAGAGCCATCAGTGAGGACTATATTGGTTTTTCTATTCTCCATCACTATATGGTCTTTAAAGTCTTTCAAGGCATAGTTGTGTGTATGCATATGTGTGGTGTGTGTGTGTGAGGTTGGAAAAATGCTTAATTGAGAGACTGAGAATCCCCTTGTGCTTGTTATGGCCTGCTCCTGTTGTGGTATTTTGTGTAAAGTGTGTCTCGAGGTGGAGAGAGAGAGCGAGAGATAATCCTTTATTAGTTCTGCATTGGAGAATTTGCTGTTTGCAACAGCAGCAGGGTATACTACAGCACTCAGAGTAACAGTTTTAAATATGAAAAAATCCAAAATACAAGATACAGATAATTCTATCAAATATGAAGATAATGATGAAAAGTATAAAATAGTAACATAATATATTTAGTTAGAGTTGCGTGTGAGTTAAGTGTGGTGGCTGCTGCCATAAATACGTATTGAGTGACATATTACTAAGTTATTGCACGTAAAGAATATTGAACATAATTTTGCACGCAATTGCATAAATATTGCATCTAAATGCATAAATCACATGCAGAGAAGATGTAGAGGGATCTACGGATTTCTATCTTGTGATGAATGAAACACATTCACTTTCACAAATGGAAACGTTCACTTTTATCCGTTGCTTGTAATTTGTGTTTTTCAGTGTAAAAATATAACCCCTCATGCAAACGCATTGCTGGAATTCCATAATGACCATATCCATCCTACAAGCATACAGTTTTAGAAAGAAGCTTCCGAAATACATACTTTTAAATGCTTGTGTTTAAAGAAAGCCTATGATTTGACAAAATAGAAAAGCTTTTAGGACAAAGGTTTGTTTCTTATCTAGGCACAGCACCTTCAGAAACTTCCTACCCAGTAAAAGAAGGAACGTTTTGGCTTCATGAAAGCTCTACCCCTGACCTCCGGCTCCACAACATCCAGTGATCGGCTTTTTATGATAGACCACGTGTTGACTTCAATGACTTAACCGTTAACGTGACTATGTCTTAAAGTTTGAACAATGCAGTGTTGAACTGAGACTCAAGATGGCTTTGCAAATAAACAAGAACTGCTACAGGTGTAGTATCAGATATACTCTAATAAACCATGTTATATCTAACTCCCTGAAGCTAATGTGGAGGTATTTTGCAACTATTTTAATATACAGTATGTAGATATACCTAAATCACTTGAGTTATATTTAACAGCTACAACAAAGGCTGAGCTTTATAGGGACTGCTTTGTTGGCATCAGCTTATTCGTGTCAGGTTTCTATGGAGAGGAATGCCACCCAAACTTGTCAGAACAAAAAAAAGTGGTTTTGGTTTCACCACCTGTTCTTGGAGAGAGTTAACTATGAAGCTCTAGTTCTGTGTGTCTCTCGCCTGGCAGACGTGGGGATAAATACTTGATCGAGAGAGCATTGTTTGTGTCATGTGTTTCAGTATCAAATCTGTACTTACAATTCCCCAATGGATTTTTGCTCAGTTGAAATCCACCTGCTAACATTCAGATGAGTTGCGTAAAATAAAGCAAATGTTTTTGTGCTATTACTCAAAGCACAGTACATGTGGCAGGTACAAGTTGTGATTCCTGTAAACACATATTTCTATAATGTAAGTACATTATGCTCACATGCTGTAGGGCAGTCAAGCAGATGGCCAGAATGATGTTTCAGAAGGAACACAAACACAGGTGTATACTGAGAGCCCCTAAGACTTTCTCCTGTAGCTGAAACAGGAAGTGGTTTTAAGTAGCTCTTTGCTGAATAAACTAGTGCTGCTGTCACGAGTCCTGATATGGGTTTACCCTATAAATGCAAAAAAACGCCTTGAGCCAATGAATTGTGTGCATACGTGTATGCTTGCATGTGTGTGCATGTGGTTCTGTGTGCACAAGTGTGTATTCAAGCGGGTGTATATGTTAGTCTGCATTTGTGCTTGTGTGTGATTGTATGTATGTATGGGTTTGGATGTGGGTCTTATTGCCTGTGTGTGTATTCATGTGGGTGTATAGGTCCATGTGTTTGTGTGAGTCACATTGTGTGTGTACTATAAAATTGGCTTTGAACCAGAGAAAGCCACACAAGGGTTGGTAAACATGGGGTAGTGTTGTGTAGGAAGGGTGTTTCTCTGTATCCATGATAAATGTAACTCCAGTTCCCTTTCCTATGTCTCTAACGTCTAAATTGTGGTTTTAACTGCAACAGACCCAGCACACATTCAGAAAAAGGCGCAGAGAGCTCCTTTTGTGAAAACTTCCTTTTATTGAAGTCAACTGCATACAGAGAACTCAAACATGCAGGCACTGTTTGGGTTGATAAAACAGCTGATAGAGTCAGTCTTTTATTGTGTTGCATAAAAAACCAACATTTTGTATTAATGTATTAAACCTGTCTCAGTTCAGTACACCTTCACCCTTTAACCCCACACTCCCACCCTACTCCTCCTCCTCCACCTTCTAACCTCACATCCCCACACTACCCCCACTCTTTCCTCCATGCCCTGCAGATTTCCCCTTGAGTGGCCATTCTCTCTGGGTAGCAGAAGATCTATTTGCAGTACCTATATGCAGTAGAAGGCAATGAAAGAGATCACCACAAGCCCCCTTTCAAGCCTTTGCTGGTTGCAGTGGCCCCATCTGTGCAAAGGAGGAGAAGGAAGAAAAGGAAGGCCCCAGCAGACACGCTGACTGCCTTCTCGGAGCTGATCAGACCTGATAAGAAGTACAATGGTTCAGATGACAGGAGATAAGATTTACAGACTTGTTCAGCACCGGGCGGTTATTGGGGGTGTGGTTTAGAAAGGTGGGGTGGAGTGTGTGTGTGTGTGTGTGTGTGTTTGTGTGTGTGTGTGTGTGTGTGTGTGTGTGTGTGTGTGTGTGTGTGTGTGTGTGTGTGTGTGTGTGTGTGTGTGTGTGAGTAGTGGGGTGGGGGATCTAAGGCTGACATAAAGGGCGATGATCATGAAATCCACACTACCTGTTGGTTTGAAAAAGTGAAAGTTGTGTTTCTATTTGAAAGTCTCATTTGTATGTGTTGATAATTCTACTTCTAATTCTTCTTCACAATTCTACATGAACATTATATATGTATACATACATGTTATATATACAGTGTATATAAATACACAGTGCATATGCTGTGTATAGATGATATACAGTAGGTACTAGAGATGGTTTCTGTATGCATATTTGAAACAGTGTAAGAAAAGGCTAAGATCATCCCGCAACAATCCAGGTACAGAGCCATTCGTCTTTGTGTTAAGCTACATGCTGAAAGAGGGTCTACACTGAATGATGACTAGGGAAGAGACCCTTTTAAATTTAAAGATTGGTCACTCCTTGCACTTTAGCTTTTAGGACTAAGCAACAGCACCACTCAACACAGTCTAACTATTGATCTGATGTCGGGGGAGGGGGAAAGCAGGGGGTAGAGAGCATTCAATGGATAGGACACAGGCACATAAGGGCACATGCTTAAGGAGATACGTGGAGTTGTAGCCTAATTTTTGTTGATGTTGGTCATTTCACACAACCACTTCTTCAGCAGCATTTGTTGTAAAAACTGTCCAGTTTCAGGAAATTGTCTTCCAGAACAAATTTGTCACCAACCCTATTTGGCATCGTGGAGTAGGACAGGTAACCTGACTGCTGAGAGAACAAAGTCCTGGAAAAATAATGTAGACAATGCCACATGGAGAATGTGGTGCCTTGAAGTCTGAAAGGCAACACCAGCACAGGGCCCTACCTGGAGCCATTTTAAAACAAATAGTTGGGCTATTTTCTCTTTCCTGGAGCCCTCTTGACAGAGCCACATGAAGTAAAAACAGACAACTGTTAAAATAGCTTGTTATTCTTTGCTCTCTATTTTATTTCTCAGTTTTTCCGTTTGTCTTTCTCGCTTTGTCTCGCTTTCTCTTTATCTCTCTTTCACTCCATGTCTCTTTATCTTTTTTACCTGTAAGGCAGTGTGTTGTAATTTATAGCCCCTCCAGGTGAACTTATGCAACTGTGTTCCTAATTATAGTGCTGTCTCTCATGTAGTTCCTCTGGTAGGGCAACATGAATGATGAGTTGTTTACTTGTTTGGGTTGGAACAACAAACATCATGACTTAAATACATCATAATGTTTTTTCCGTGTAGCCTATGAATGATGGTCGAAAACATTGATGGTAAAACAACATTTATATTTTCTGTTCTGTGCCAGTGAACTGGAAATTTTACTGAAAAATGATTGCTGTACCAATTTCAGGAAACTAACTGTTGGCCAGTAGGGTTTTAACTTACGCTTACAGTACATACACAGATATATATGTGTAATTGTCTCTTCATTTCATATCGAGATATTCTCCAAGAAATTGAAAAAGTTGGGTTTACTGTGATTTTGTATCTGTGTAAACAAAGAGAGACTCTGCGCCCCTCTGACCTTTGATCTTCTACTGACATTAGGTTTATTTCCCCAGATTTCAAGGCACACTTGCATTTTATTCTTTTCTAAAGGCCTTTAGAAGATCCCTCTTGCTCATATGAAATGTTGCCTGTGTCGAAGCCTGCAGCTCTTATATGGCAAGGATTGTGTCTTTAATTACACAAAGACCTGGGTGTAAATATATTGTTTTACTGCTCCTGCACACAACCTGTTTGAATATTTATCAGGAAACCATGGTCATTCAACAGGAAGTATACAATTAAGTTACTGGATCAATATACCACTACCATTATGCTTTACTAGTAGATTGCTTTGTGAAACCATTATTGTCAAGAACCTTCTAGATCCATGGCCCCCAACTCTGGTCCTCAGGGCCTACTGTCCTGCATGTTTTACATTTAGTAGATATTCTTATCCAGAAGGACTTACAACAAGTACAGAGACATTCACCCAGAGGCAAGTAGGGTGAAGAACCTTACCCAAGGACACAACATCATGTCGCTACAGCCAGGAATCAAACTCAAAACCTTCCGATCACGAACCGCCTTAACTGCGCCTAACTCCCATGTTTTAGATGTTTCACCCTTCACTCACACCTGATTCTAATGCATGTTCCTTATCAGGATTCTTCAAAACTAGATAACAACCACATCATCAGGTGTGTTGTAGCTGGGAAACATCCAAAACATGCAGGGACTAGAGAAGGGGACCACTGCTCTAGATCATTGCCGTCAAACTTGGCTGAGGGCCAAGAGGGTGCAGGTTTTCATTTTAACCAAAAATTATACCAGCTGATTTTACTAATGAGTTTCTCTACTTAGTAAAATCAGCTGGGGTAGTGCTTGGTTGAAGTGAAAACCTGCACCCTCTTGGACCTCGATGACACACGTTTGACACCGGTGCTCTAGATGGAACACTCTCCAGATCACAAAGAATCCTGATGAGGTCCAGTTCTAAAACTACATGAAAGTGTACTTAGGGTTTGTTGTCTGACATCTTTCATGGAACGAGACACTATGAGGTGTTCAGGGCCAAATTGCCAATTAGCAATTAGCACAGTGTGTTATTATCAAGAGAGTCAACAAAGACTGGAGGATATCAGGCTCATCAGCATATATACAAGAGCCTGGTACTTAAATGTTCTTTGCCTTGCTGAGAACCAGTACTTTACACACTTCAGCTCATATCAAGATAAACTCTCTTTGTCTATTTCATGACACATCTATATGGTAGTGTAGGTTGAAGCTATTGTACAACTGCCAGTGCGGTTCTAAGCCTTCATATTAAAAGCAATTATGTTTGTGCTTGACATTGTTCTTGTTTTTCTAAGAATAGGTTCCCAAAATGGCAGCACAGACTAATATGTCACAGACCTTTTGAATGGGAGTCTGTGGCTGAGCGGTTAGGGAATCTGGCTAGTAATCAGAAGGTACTCCGTTTGAACCCTGGCAAGGCACCTCAGCCTACTTGGATTGAATGTCAGTGTACCTGCTGTAAGTCACTCTGGATAAGAGCATCTTCTAAATGTAAATATAGACCAAATGCAAACAACAACTTTTATTCTGGCCCATAATAATAGACTATTCATGTCTTATTTGGACAAAAGATGATTGTTCCTGAGAACACTTCCAGTCTCCTCTGTGAAAACCTGAAGACTGTCATCGCTCAGTCATTGTTTAGCTCTACAGTGGATGGCACAGAAAATGGCTTTCACTCTCACTCCAAATCAAATCACTGTCTGATCCATCATGGGGCCTCCTCCATCTGGGGAGGGGGGTCTCCTGACCTCAGGCTTGAGACCCCTCTAATGTGGGGGGGATGGGGTACTTATGTCTAGGACTGAAGTGTGTGTCTATCTGTGTGCAAATGTATGTGTGTACATGTGTGTGTTCAGACTAATTTAATTAGCAGGGCCCCACCCCCTGGGAAGCTTCCATCTGGTTTTAGATCTTATGTGTCAACATCTGGTGACATGGACATACATCAACAGGGGCATCTATGATTTTAAAAGAAGAAAATTGTATGACAACTCTTCTCCCATCTCAGTGTATTGCACATTTCAACTATATGTTTGAATATAAGTTTAACTTAACTAACTTAACTGTCACCTACTTTGAAAGCCGAATGATGGGATAGAAAATGGTGATGATACTTATGGAAAATGTGTGGTAATAAACAGGCTTTAAATGTTTTACTTTGTGGCTTTAGTTGAACAAGCCTGAATGTGATGTCACCCTAGTCAGACTATATAATAAAACATGGTTTCGGCAGTCACTCTAAAGTACCCTCACTTTCACTTTTTCTGAATTTCTGACTGTCATAAGCATCAGAGTTGGTCTCTTACACCTAAACAGAGCACGCTTGTGATCAGTTTAGATGAGGTCGGTCTTAACTGTTTGGAGTTGGTCTCCCTCAACTCCACTGTTCCCACATGTGACCTGAAGCAGTACAGTCTGTCTGTCTGTCTGTCTGTCTGTCTGTCTGTCTGTCTGTCTTTACTCACCAGACATTGTCTGAGGTTTCTGGCAGATCACAGCAATGACTCACCCACACTCTCACTTCCCACTCATCCCTCCTTCTTTCTCTTCCTCCCCCTGCAACCCCCTTCCCCCTGCAACCCCCTTCCCCCTGCACCCTCCTTCCCTTCCTCATGATTCATTAGGGGCTCTGAATGCCCACGGGTAGGCTTTCATAAAGGGTTGGAGTAAAGGTTTGGAGTCTAGTTGTGTTGTCTCTCATCATGTTTCTTAGAGCCATCTGCAGTATATTCTCTCAGAGCAGGTCAACAGGGCAGGGCCCATTTGAAATGGAGTTAAATATAATAAATCAAACTTTTGATCATTTAAGTAATAAAAGTTAAAGTTGATTATTACCTGTGGTCTGGGTTGATGACAGGTAACAGTCTATTTATTATTTGTATTGAAATTGAATATTCATTCTGGAAAATCATCAACTGCAACTCTATAAGGAGCCAATGAACTATAAAACAATAAGCGAGTATAATTTCTATGATTGTAAGTCACAAGTTTGTACATAAGCAAAGCCTGTTGTTATCCTATGCCCAAACAAGTCTGCTCCAGACAAGCTGGGCTTTGCCCTGATGAAATGTTTTACTGCTGTCGTCCCACCCTCCTCTACAGCCCAGTGTTCACACACAGAGAGGTGAGAAAACAAAACAGGTAGCAAAAGAAGGAGAGTGTGTGTGAACTCTTACTGAACTTGCCTATGTTGTTATTGTTGTCAGTCTACTGAATCACACATACACCACAGCCCTTTTTTCACTTCCCCTCGAATGACGTCCAGCCTGATAGATGCCACAGATGGTGGGTACATAGAGAACTGTGCTGGTGTGGGGGTGGGGGGTGGGGGTGGTGAAGAAGAGCAGGACAATGATGTTTGATTATGATAAAAAAGGGTTAAAAGTTTAGGTTTGGACAGATTCTGACCTGACTACGTGACTTCCCTCCATTTACTTGCTCAGATGTATAGCATTGACTAGCAAAACCAGAGGTTCCAAGAACAAATCTCCTTGTACGTACCTTTGGATGAAAGGAATCCCCTAAGTGAAAATTGAATCATCAGCTGGTTCAGGTATGGCTCTCTGTCATCCTGAGAGAAAGATGAAGTGGCAGGCATTTTGAGTTGTCAGTCTGTTGCCTGTGACAGCCTCTGTCAAAACACTTGTTCTGCCTTCCTATTGACATATTAGCCAAAGCAATAAACCTTTTGCACAATTATACTGGGTTAATCCGACACGCAGCATTTGAAAATGTCAGAACAAGGAAATATGCATTTGGTAGACACTTTAATCGTAAATAAAATGACTTAGAAAAGGTGAGATTTGAACCCACATTCTTTTAATCTGAAATCAAATGTTTTCATTACTTAGCTGTACCCAGCTATCAGCCAGATAAAAAAAAACATGTATTTGTCCTGCAGTGGGGAAATTGTAGATTTCAAGCAAATAATAAAAAACATCAATACTACTGCTCTTATTTTAGCAAAAACAAAAAATCAGATGAATATATTTAGATTGTGTGAATGCAGCTTATGTACTCAACATAAAACATACATAAGTTACTTTAACCCTCCTGTTTCACTTTGAATTTTGCATGAAGTTAAAAGTTAAGTTGAATTTTGTCGTGAAGTTGATGAGTATGGTTTGACGCTATTTAACACCCACTTCAAACATACTGGGAAATATACTTGAGGCCCCTATTGCTTAGAGTAAAAGGGGTATTCTGAACAGATGGGGCCCTTGAATAAGTGGGGGATGGGGGTATGAAGTGTGCCCAGGCAGTAGTGGCTACATCTAAATCCTGGCTAAGCCCAGCTCAGCCCAGCCCAGAAGGCCGGACACACAAAGGACCAGTGGTCCTGGGGGCGGTGACCGCATGAGCCTCTCTGAAAGGCTACGAGTGAAGCCTGGCTGGGGGTCTTTGTTGGTGGGGGGGGGAAATGTTGGGTTGCACATCTGCAGCAGGGCCCCATAAAGGGTCCTAGTGGCTGGGGGTTGTTGCCGACCTGCTGGGGTCTGCTCTGCACCATTAGCGACTCGCTGGGCAGAAAAAGCACAAGGATGTCCTGTATGTTTCTGCCAGCCGTGCAGAGTTGCTTTAGCTGCCTGTTGTGCATGGTATCAACGTTATCTTTCATTTTTTGGGGAGTTTTTTTATACTTACTGTCTGAAATTGTTGATGAAAAACTGGCACTATTCTTCTGTGTTTCTGACATGTGTATTCATGCAGAAATACTTTCACAGCTGCCCTTTTGGATTGAAAAGAACAACAGACTGATTCTTTAGTACGCTTTGTGTTTGCTCAGAGGATACCAGGTCATTAGGGCCACTAACAAGCACAGGTGTTTCTTTGGCTCTTTGAGGAGACTTAGGAGTGACCCAGAAGTAATGGCTTTAGCAGAGTGACCAACAGAAAGGTTAGATGTCATAACCCATGCTCACACTGGTTTCTGACAGTGTCAGTGTAGCTAATCCTTCCAAATATGGACATGAGCCGTTACATCACTTTCAGGTATTACAGATGGACATTGAGAGTGTTGAGTCGTATATGTACATAGGTTTTCACCTGAAGCACAGACGGGACTGGACTCACTGTCCATTCTGGAGAGCAGCTTCAGCGATAGGCTGAAGGTGTGTGAAGGAGAGGTTCCGCAGGTCCTTCCTTCCTGCTGCTGTTTAACAAACACTCATAACACTACTACCGAACCACATCTGTAACCACTACTCATTCAAAATTATTATTATTACGCAATATTATGCAGTTGCTTGCAACCATCACATTTATTCATTTATCCAAATCACGTGCAATATTATTCATGTCATACTGTATTTCGTTACCCTGTACTTGTACATGTGTAATGACAATAAAGTTGAATCTAATCTAATCTAATGTTCATGTTCTTTAACTACGATGTGCAATTATTCTTAACGTGCAATACCTTATTTTATCTTGCACTTCGTATTTTATATTTCTACTGTATTTCTTACTGTGTCTTACTGTATTTTTATACTTTAACTTGGTGTTATGAGTGCTATACTATACCCTGCTGCTGTTGTGAAAAGCAATTTTCACACTGTGGGACAAAGAAAGGATTATCTAATATAACGTCCAGGTAACGTCTTGGTTTAAGTTCGTGGTTAGAGAATATCATACTAGTGCATAATGTTCAATTCAGTGAGCAGCATTAATCTCACTTTTTCATGATACATTGGGTTTAAATCAATTTTGTTTGAAGAATGACAGAATTTTTATTTTGAATAATTTTTTAGGGATGTTTTTAAAGGAATACATGTTGTATATTAAAAGGTTTTATCACTGTATGTGTGTATTTCTTTGTGAGTATGATTCCTGCCATGACCACATGCCATTTTAATCTCTGAGTTAAGTAAGTTACATGTCTGATGCAGTGCCGTATCTTGTTTGTGTCACACAGAAGGAGTGAAGAGCTGAACGTGAGAGCCAGGAGTTGTAAAGTGCAGATGTCATTGCCCCCGTCACACTCTAATGCCTCTGATTGGTTAACAAAGACAGATCAGGGTCAAGACTTGTCTGTTGTGTTGTAAAATGATCAACCATGTTGGGTTCATGCCCCTCCACTTAGCATTACAAACACACAGCCAGGCAGGCTGGCTGGCTGGCATACACACACGCACACACACATGCACACACACCGTCACCAGTTCATGTATTTCTAACTTTCACAACATGTGCACCAGTGGGTCTTTCAACCATCTTTACAGAAACATTTGGACTGATGATCGTGTTTTAGAATACAGTCATGTTTTAGAATCACTTTCTAAAGTGAAGCTACAAACATAAAGACTGGAACAAGGAATGAGCGAAGCTAGTTCTGGCAGGGCACTCGGGCTGCACACGTCATCACTCATTCACACACCTCTGTACACGTCATCTCTCATTCGCTCACATGCACTAGCAGCACAGGCACTCAGGTAGCACACGTAATCGCTCAAGAACACACCTGACTCAGCTAGCGCAAGCCCATTGTGCCTCGTCCAGGAAGACGGCTTTTAAAGGCAGCACGGATATTCAAACTCTCACTCGAACTGTCTAATGATCAGTACTGCTGCCCCCCACCACCATCCCCTTTCTCCTCCTGTTGTTTGATTGTATGTCTGTCTGTCTGTCTGTCTGTCTGTCTGTCTGTCTATCAGGGGGATTATATCTCTATTGCTCCATGCCTCATGTCATATATGTATGCACAAATGTGACGCTCCGAGGCGGTAGGGAGCGCCTCCCTTTAGACATTCCACTCCGCCAAAGTCAAACATATTTGTTGATGTCATGGTTATCAATAAATCATCAATTTATTATCAATCAGTCAATCAAATGAATCAATCGCGTGAGTGTTTTGACTGAAATCCCTGAATCCCTGAAACCCTGGTGGCCTTTTTTATGACCTGTGTAAAATAGATCCTGTCTGTGTTTGGTACTTTCGAATTGCTGTGTGTCTGTATATGTTAAGTTATGCTGTTTCATTCCGTTTATATTTATGAAACTCCCTGGTCATTAATGAAATATTTCTCTCTTCATATGATAATAACTGTTATTAAGTCTGGGATCACAAAGTCTTAATCCACCAGATGGTCCTCTTCCGTTTCTTTATTAGACTTTTTGCACCATCCTTCGCCTTCTCTGAGCACAACACACTTGACCTTTTTTAGAATGAGTGTTTTTTAGAACAAACACAGCTGATGTGGTGTTCCTGTGGAGTTGGGATATCAGCCTGCTCTTAAACTTAATAAGTTAGTAAGTGCTCAGGATAAGAGCTCCTGACAAGAGTGTCTGCTAAATGACTAAATGTAAATTAACGGATTGCCTGGTGCCACTCAGTGATGTCCAAGTGTTCTTAGGGTGTAGTTTCCCATAAAGAGCTCTCCCATTCATGCTCCACTAAGCCTCTTTAAACTATATTCAACAAAAAAACTACCTGGGAAGTCATTACTTCAGCTCCTTTTCTAGTTGAATATTCTCATATAAAAGGACTGAGGAAGGCTCAGGGGGTCTTGTTACCAAGAGATTTACACATGGAGCCATAAACACTGCAAGTGAAAGAAAATGAGGTCTGGGTGGAGGCAGGAGGTCAGCAGGGCGTCAGCGGAGAACCCTCTAAGAGAAAAGCCGGCCACAAACACCACCTGCATGCCATCTCTCTCAACCCCCTTCCCCTTAGGCTTTTGCTTGATCATGCTCACCCCTCCTCTTACCCCACTCAGCTCCCTCGCCTGCTTTCTACTGTTTCCTTGTGAGGAATAATTGTCCCTCCCTCTTGTTTTATCATCCTCATAGCTCCATAAATCTAGGAGAGAGATGGCCGCAGCTTCCCTGCAGAGCTCCGTGCTCACCCTGAAGCTATGACAGGGCCATGCTCTCTAGTGACACAAAGTACTCCCATGTGTCTCTGTGTACGGCCTCAGCCTAGATGCTGCTGACAGAAACAAAAGATGCCTTGTAAAATCGTGACAGAGTGCCCAAAGGCTAATTTGTAAGCAGAAAAAAAACAAACTTTGCAACCTGGGAGTAGAAGGAGGGGATTCATGTAACACTCAGGCAGGGAAACATCCATCAGAGTGTGTACAAGATTAGGTTTTAATAATAAAAGAGTAAATGACATTCAGGTCTGGCTCTGCTTCATATTCTTTCATGCTGCCCTTGTGTTTATCGCATGCAACATTAACACACTGTCTGTTGTACATTCAAACTGTTTACATAGTCAAATGACTATAGTGCAGAGACATAACTCAGGATTGCGTGCAAGAAGGTCTACTGAATAAAACCACTTCCTCAATTCGAATAGAACAGACTGTGCTTTCATGTTGTTTACATTTTTTATGGATTAATTATTTTTTTTATTTCACAGTGTATTGTTCACTCAGACAAACTGTCGTTTTCTTTCTGCCTCAAATTACAAAATTAAGCAAATTAAGCAAAACAAACAAAACAAAAAAAAACAATCTAGTTTCTATGTGGAAGCTAAGTGGCAGTTTAATTACGATTTGAATAGTGAACAAATACGTATTCAATTGCATCTGTTTGCATTTTTATTAACTGCATTAGATTTACCAGGACTGTGTGATATCAGTATGATTTTGTTCTATCTTAATTTAATTGTTAAACTGAATTGAGGTGAAGCATAGCAGCAGCTTGAACAGCCTGGTAAGAGCGTAAGACTGCCATCTAGTGGTAAGAATGACACTAGACTTATTACAGTCTGAAGCATTATCTATTGATTGCTTTGACATCATTACTGTGCAAGAAAATCTTTCAATCGGACCCCTAAATTGACTAAATAGACTGTGTGGATACTTGTAGTGAAAGACGACAGAGAAGACTATGCATATAAACGTGACTATTTTAATAGCAGGCGAACAGCAACAATGAACATGTCTGTTTCTCTTACAGACTGTCTTCTAACTGTCAACTCTTGGTTACACAGTTACTTATAATATATCATATATATTATATAAGTATAATATACTTATAAACACCACAGCTCCTCCCCTGTAGCTTTAAACTTAACCTTTTCTTTTGTACCATCTCCTGAACAAGAATTTTCCTAGTACAAAAAATACCAAACCAAATAAATGTACACACCTACAAGGTATTTAAAACACTTCCCTGTGTACAAATAATAGTGCATTTCAATAACACAAGACTTTTCTTTTAACTGTCTCTTTCTTTTACAAGTCCAAACGCTGAGGAGGGTGCACATTCCTTTTAGGGCGCTCCGTGTATCCTGAACTTGAAGTGTTTTCACGAGCTTGTTCAGTCTCCATTGAGCACTGGTGGTTCTCATGCATCTGCTCACAGACAGCCGGAACAGTGTCAATGTCACTCATGTCATCTCCAGGATCAATGTGGTAATCCCAGTTTCCTTCAGTGTTACACCTAGTCTTTTCTGGAATGCCATTCTTTTTCTTTGCATCCAGCATCTGATTAACATGTCTTTTTACACATGTCCCATTTACAGACACCAAGTAAGTTACAGGACCCAAAACATCAGTTATTACATCATCTAACCACTTTTCTCCTCCCCTTTAGTTTTCAACCAGCACAGCCTGACCCATAGAGAAAGATCTGACTTTCTTCTTCAACTCTGACTGTTTTGGAAAACTACCTGTCTGGACTGAAGGAGACAACTCTGGTTTCACTACAGAAAGTCTAGTACGGACCTGTCTTTTAAGAAACAGCTCTGCTGGTGTTTTCTTAGTTGTTGTATGGGGCATGTTCCTGTAACCTTACAAGAAGTTAGCGATACAATGCTGCAACGTCATGCCACCCACTGCTCTCTGCTTGGCTAAAGACCTTTTAAAGTTTTGGACTAGTCGTTCAGCCAATCCGTTTGAGGCTGGATGATAAGATGGAGTTTTAATGTGCTTAACAGCATTCATTTTAAGGAACGTCTCAAATTCACCTGATGTAAATTGAGGTCCATTATCTGACACCACCTCTTTTGGTAAACCGTATGCTGCAAAAAGGTTCCTAATGCTTCAATAGTTTTGCTGGCTGTAGTGGTTTGCATGTGTATTATTTCAGGCCAGCGAGCACATGCATCCATTACTACAAGAAACATTTCCTTTTTTACTTCTGCAAAATCAAGGTGAATTCTCTCCCATGGATCTGAGGCCCATCTCCATGTATGCACAGGTGCTGTGGCAGGCATGCTACACTGCTGCTTACATATGTCACACTGATTTACCTCACTCTCAATCTCCTCATCAAGTGTAGGCCACCAAAATAAGCTTCTGGAGAGAGACTTCATTTTCACCATGCCCCAGTGGCTGTCATGTAACTCTGCCAATAACCTGCTTTGCAGCTTTTCTGGTATGACTACCCGAAAACCCCAATGTACACAGCCCTCTTCAACATTAAGGTCAAACTTGCGTTTTGCATATGGTTTTAGATCCTCATCTGGAACATACTTTGGCCAACCTGACAAAATATGTTGCTTTATTTTAGCTAGTACAGGGTCTCTCTCCGTTTCCTGTGCAATATATTTTGCCATTAAAGGCAGACTGTCTAGATAAGGCACTCTGAATACTGGGTTTGGTCTGGGAAAACTGTCGTCGGTTATTGGTAATCTGGATAATGCGTCCGCATTTCCATGATCTTCCAGACCATTTCTACTGTATCTCATAGGTATATGCAGCCAAAATCAAGGACCATCTCTGCATCCTAGCTGCAGCTAAGGGAGGTGCCCCTGTTTTTGGACCTAAGATCTTCAGTAATGGCTTGTGATCCGTTATCAGTGTAAACTTACGACCATACAAGTATTCATGAAATTTCACTACTCCAAAAACCAAGCCAAGTGCTTCTTTTTTCTTTTTTTTTATCTATGAATAGTTTTTCTCGGCACTGGTAAGCATCCGAGACGCAAAAGCTACTGGTTTTTCACTGCCGTCTTGTGTGAGATCACTGCACCTACCCCTACTGGTGAAGCATCACAAGCTAGTATGAGTGGCAGGTCTGGATTGTAATGAACTAGGACTCTGTTAGACATCAGCTGTTTTTTAGCTTCCTCAAAGGCCTTCTGGCGTGATGCTGACCACTCCCACTTTACATCTTTCTGCAGTAACCCTGTCATAGGTGCTATTATGGTAGAAAGGTTTGGAATGAACTTTCCATAATAATTCAGCAGTGATAAGAAAGACTTCAGCTCAGTGATAGTTGTGGGAACGGCTGCCTTAGCAATAGCTTCACATTTTTCTTGCATTGGGTGAATTCCCTCTGCATCAATGACATGTCCCAAATATGACACACTGTGCTGAAAGAAGGCACATTTATCTTTGTTAACCCTGAGGTTGTGTTTCTTTAGTCTTTTCAGCACTTCTTCCAGGTTTTTCCTGTGTGTTTCTGAATCCTGGCCTGTGATCAATATGTCATCTAAATAACAGATCACACCATCTATGCCCTGCAGAACTTGATCCATTCGTTTTTGGAATAATGCCGGTGCACTGGCCACACCATAGGGCAGCCTGTTTACTCGGTACAGCCCTTTGTGTGTGTTTATGGTCAAGTACTGTTTAGAACTCTCTTCTAGCTCTACTTCTTGGTATGCTTGTGATAAGTCAAGCTTTGTAAATTGTTCACCTCCTGATAGTTTTGTGAACAAATCCTGTGGTTTTGGTATGGGGTACTGATCTACTTCAAGCCACGGGTTAATAGACACTTTATAGTCCCCACAGATTCTCACTGTTGGATCTACTTAAGGGATATTTACCGTAGGTGCAGCCCATTCAATGAAATTAACAGGTGTAATAACCCCATCGGCCTCCATTTTGTTTAACTGAGCTTCGACTGCATCCCTTAGTGCATAAGGCACAGTTTGTGGTTTGAAAAACCTTGGAATGGCCCCTGCAATGACATGAAGTTTAGCTTTCATCCCTGTCACCTTGCCTAGTGTGGGCTGAAACACCTCTGGGTACGCCAAAAATGCAAGTCGAGGCGAGGCGAGCTGATTTCATGCGGTGGAAAAGCGCCATAAGTGAGTGTTTACTGTAGGTTCTTAACACGCAATTTGCAGGCATTAGCTTTGCTCTCTTAAACCTACGCTTGTACAGTTGCTCCAAAATGACAGAAACTGCTGCTCCTGTGTCTACTTCCATTTTTAAACGTTTTTCATTTACCCTTACATACACATAATAAGGTTTTTCACTCCCTGTATCACCTTCAGAAACAGTGTTGACACCTTTAGACCCTATTAACAGTTCAATGTCTCTGACGTTACCTGCCTGGTACTCTGTGTCAAAGCCCGAGGCTGCTTTAGTCTCTGATGTCCCGGCTTTTCGGTGCTCTGTCTTCTCAGCTGGTGCACTGCGCTCTCTCTGCGGTGAAACGGCGATGTCCTCAGGCTGACCGTCGGCGTCAGGAAGGCTCGCCTCGCTGTCTTCCGCCGGAGTCCCTCTGCCTTTATCCCGGTCGCGGTCATCCTCACCACGTGCTGTAAAATCCAGATGCTTGGTCCATTTGGTCTGCGTGTCTTTCCTTCCTTCTGGTCGGTATCTGCAAGCCTTGGCGATGTGTCCTTTCTTCTTACATGCCCGGCATTCCACCTCCTTAAAGCGGCACCCCTCTGGTGTGTGCCCCTTTCTGTTGCAAGGATGAGATCCATTCAAGCGCAGTGCCAGTGATGCCCATCTCAGAGAGTGTGACAGTTGACTGTCAAATGCTGCAGAGAGGTTTAGCAGAATGACAACAGAAGATCTTGAGGCCGCTCTGGCAGACTGGAGGGCAGTCGTGACTGACAGGAGGGCGGTCTCTGGCGAGTGGCCGGTCTTGAAGCCCAATTGTTTAGGGTAAAGAAGGTTGTTCTGGGAGAGAAAGTTTGCTAGTTGGTTGGATACGGTGCGTTCAGTTGTTTTTCAGAAGGGTAGTAGTGATACTGGTCTGTAGTTCTGGAGGATGACTGGGTTAAGAGAGGGTTTCTTGTGCAGCGGTCTAACTATGGCCTGTTTGAAAGCCGAGGGAAAAATGCCAGAAGTGAGGGAGGAGATGAGGACATGGTAAATAGTTGAGGACAGTGTTGAGGACAGTGGTTGAAGACAGTGTAAAACAACGTAAAACAATGTAAACTGTGTAAAACAATGAGCTTGAAGTCAGGTGGCAGTGAGAGTCCTCTGGATCATTACTTCTGGAAACAAATCCGGCCAAAAAATATGGCAAAATAAGGAACAGTGGACAAAAGGTATGCTGGGGTGGCAGAATGAAATGCACTTGTTATCACTCAGTTTTGTCTGAAGCCTTGACTTGGAATTACAATGTCAGACTCATTATCCACTTTTATTCTCTCCAACTTGATACAAGACCTATTTTTATGTGGATTCCCTCAGGTTGACAGAAACGCTTGAGATAAAATTGTCTCATTTACATTTGTTACTTGAGGGGAACATAGAGCCTCCTACAATGATAATTTACTGGCCTCGATAATTTACTATCTTTATTCATGTAGGGACTGGAGAATCGTAGGAATTGAGTCATTAATCCAAGTTTGCACAGGTGGTTTGTCAGGTAAACTGGATCTCACAAATCTCACTAAGTAAAACGACAATAGTTTTTTCTAATGTCAGCAAAAGCCATTTGGTAGCATTCTTAGTGGGCCTTTTTAGTCAAAGGTTAAGAAAGCTTTTAAATTACAATGCCAGTTTTCATTCCAGCTATTTGTGCGTAAACCATTTCTCAGGCTCTAACTTGTCTTTGTAATTCTTCCATTCACACACCACGATGATGTCTGAAAATGGTGGAGAATCAGATGAAGTCTGCAGATTGGAATGACTGTGGAATTAATTTATCTGAATTAAACAGAAGATTCTCCTTACAGGTACATCAAATGGGACTCACTCTAATAAACCTGTTTTGTTTGCCACCAGTTCCCTCCTCCCCCACTTACCCCTCCTCAAGTTTCTGCTTTTTTTGCTGATTTATTTTCTCCACCACTTTTCCCGCTTTCTACATTTGTCCTCCTCTGTAATAATTGATGTCTTAATTTATATATGTGGTCCCTGAAAGAAAGCACTTACTTTTATGCAGCATTAAGAATAAACCCAAAGCTGTCACCTTGACAGGGCCCTGTTGGACCATTTCCTTCCTTGTGCTTCATTTTGGTTTTATAATGATGCTGTGGATTGGAGTGAGCAGGACTGAGATCAGCCTGTCCTGGGGTATTGGTGACAAATTGACAGAGCTGTCGTCCTCGCCTCTATCTTCATCTGGATCTGGAGGATACAGACCCAGCCTTCTGGAAGGCAATCTAAATCTGAGTATGTGAGTATTCTTCAAACCTCCTAAAATGAGATTCTGTGACCAGAAGACATCTCTCTGATTCTCCTGGTTCGATGTGAAACACAAAGCACAGATAAAAGCCTGAGGTGAATTTCCTGAAAGCAGCGTATAACTAAATGGATTGTACCATTCATAGGATGATGGAATTTAGTTTTACGGCCTGTTTCTTGAAGCAATCTTGGCTAAAGAGGCTCATGAAAATGCTTGTAGATTACTCCTTACGAAAATGTTCGCAGAACATACGTGAGGACTAAGGGTTATTTATTTGGATGGTTCGTTTCTGGAAACCCATCTCTGGTCCGTCTTCTGGGGATAACAATGACCTTTCTACATGTGTGTACACACCGTCTCTGTGTGTGTGCACACGTAGATGTAATCTTACTCCAGTAATAGTTTTGATATTGTTAAAGGATTGCAAGGACCATAAATTATCTTCCTTTGCATGGGTTAGACATGTCTTGATGAAGGACTCTATCTGGGAGGGATCTGTCTGCCCTGTGTGTGAGAGGTAACTGCTGGCTTCCGTCATCTCTGCTGATTGCTTGTTTCCCTCTTCAACAAGTCTTAATGTCGGAGCTACTGGTTTTCACACAGCTCAGCTGCCAATGTTTTCCCCATGATCATCAGGGGAGAACCACCCTGAGCAGGGAGGTCGAGCAGGGCCACTCTGAGCTTCACACGAGGGCAGAGGGGGCCTTGTCTGTAGCCTCCATACCTTCATGTCCTAAAACAAAAATAGCTCATAGATTTGGGAGGTAGAGGGAGTGAACGAGATCTTACCCTCACAAATTGCATTTCCCCTTCACGTAAAGGAAAATATACATATTCTAGAACAGAGATCAAATATATTTCTGGAGACATACCTCCCTGTAGGTTTTTGCTCAAACCCTAGTTGTAACGGAGTCAGGTGTCTGAGTGGTTAGGGCGTCAGAATACTGATCGGAAGGTCGTCAGTTTGATTCCCCACAACATGACGTTGTGTCCTTGGGCAAGGCACGTCACCACTTGCCTCAGGGGGAATGTACCTGTACTAGCTGTAAATAGCTCTGGATAAGAGCGTCTGCTAAATGACAAAATGTAAACAGATTCAACACATCAAATACCTAATAATTACCAAGGATATATCATGTGGTAGTATCAAATGTTACCCCTCATCTCAATACGCTTTCATCCAAAGCAATTTACAAGAGAGGACATCTCCCTCCAATGGATTCCCATCAAGGCCCATATCAGATTAAAAACCCTGGTACTGACAATCTGAGTGGTGAACGGGACTGCACACGACTACATTTACATTTGGTCAAATTAGCGGATGCTCTGATCCAGAGCGAATTACAGCAAGTACAGGGACATTCCCCCTGAGGCAAGTAGGCTTAGAGAAAAAGAAAAACCTACAGGAAGATAACTCTCCAAAAAGCCCTATTCAAAATGGGAAATGTCACTCTCTAAAAGTAGTGCAACTCTTCTCACGCAACTCTGCTCATGTCCTCTGTATTATCTGCTGCCATAGAACACCATGCCATTGAAGAGCCAGAGGCACTCAACCTTGAGGCAATAAGTGGATCAATAAAACATGTTGACATTTCCATGTCCACTCAAACCATTTATCCAGTGTCCACAGAGCCTTCTTTTTAGCGTTGTTGTGTCCTTTCCCTCAATGTCCGATCCGTGCTTATGATCTTTGTCACATTACCATTAACCCTCACCACTGTGTGTGAGTTAGTGCGTGTATGTGTGTGCATTCTCTGTCTTCCTAACATATGGAAAATCAATGCTGCTGAGAATTTATCAGTCTACCTGTAGGCCATGATCCATTTTAGTAGCCAGAACCTTGATTGTAATGATCTGACATTTCTGGAAATGGCAGCCATTTGTAAAGACTAATCCAGACTGATCAATTTTGTTTACAGATTCAGCAGGCAGAGGTCTGAAACTATCCTCAATAAATCATTCACTGCTGTTGTCTCCAATTCTGTCAGACAGAGAATAAATGCTGCTGTCTCACCCACCCCTCAATTTTTTTTTATAATTAATCTGGATAAGTTCCAGCTATTCATGAGCATCCTATCTTGATGGGAGAGTGATGGATAAGGAGTTGTAACTTAGACGGACTTCTCAGCAAATGCAGCGCAAATGGGCTCTGAGGATGGCCCACCCTGTTCAAATCCTGTATGATTTCCTGTCAGTGCATTGTGTTTGAATCTGTGGGCCTGTGCTGGAGGAACCGATGTGTTGGTGGCCTCATAACTGGGGGAGGAATATGTTATGGAAGTAAAGACTAGAAACTGGCCAGAACCCCTCTTCTTTTTCCTGCTAATGGCATACTGGACATACCTAGTACAGTTGTGTACTACCTATATGTAGTTGGTGAGTACATTTATTTTTATTAAGGAAAGAGAGAGTCTGTGAATTGTAATGTCTATGTTGCCTGGCAACCCAGAATTTCCGTGAAGATGTGAAAGCATCCATATGAAAGATGCTCAGGCTACCATGAACTGTAGAGTCACAAAAAGGTAAACGCCTGTTTGTTTTTTCACTCCACAGCTCTGTGTAATGTTGTAATGTAGGCGTGTGGTGTGTGTAGTGGTAGGGATGTGTCAAGACGGTTTCAAATGGCAGGAAACTGCAAATCACATTTTGTACCTTTGCACATAAGAAAAGTAATTACAAAAATTCATAGCTAGCCAGAAAGGTCTCTGTAATTAGCATTTTGATATTTTTCACGTGATGCACATGCTTAGTAGGAAACCGAAACAAAGAGAATCAATTACTTCTGTTTTTGGAGTCCTTTACTTTAGACCGTTGCCAAAATCCTTAGACGATCCATCCACTAGATGGCAGAGTACAATATTCTTATACAGTTGCCTATTATTTAATCAGTATTTTCCACAATTTTCCACTCATTAGATCTCCAACATAGCTGTACAAACAGTATCTTGTTCCTTGTCTATACTTGGCCCACATGAGAGAGCACCTTTTCTTCTTGAGAACACTGAAGGAGAACCACTCTGACATCCCAGGTAACTTCTACTGCTGTGCCATTGAGCATCTTGACTAACTGTATCACAGTCCGGTATGGGACGTTCTCAGTCGCTGATAGCAGGGCGCAGCAGTGGGTACACTTCCTGCTATTGAGGATGTCTAGAAAAATCAGATGTCTTCGCCGGGCACGCAGCATTCTCAAGGACCCCTCCCATCTTGCCCACATTCTCTTCCAGCTGATAGCCTCTAAAAGGCGCTTCAGGAGCCTTCAAACCAAAACCAGCAGGTCTAGGAACAGCTTCGACCCCAAAGCTAACCTCCCTACTGAACTCTGTCCCCCGCTGACCCCTCTATATACAGTATATGTACATAAAAACGTTGGTATATTGTCCATACTGCACCTATATATTTGCACCTTCAATATGTATATCTGTATATTTTTGGCCAGACTTAATCTGCACATTTATTGCTAATCTGTATATTTGCACCGTCAATGTAGAACATAGGTATATTTTTTGCACTGACTTCATCTGCATATTTATTGCTAATATATATATTTGTATTTCCCTAACCTGTACATAACTTACTCATCTAACTGTACAAAACATACTCATCTAAATGATCTGTATATAACTGCTTCTCTTGCACTTCTGACTTTAACTGTATTTTGTTTCCTTGTATTTATACATGTGTAATGACAATTCAATTTAATATAATCTAATGGAATGCAGTCAAAGTCTGTCTCATGCAACTGTCTACTGATTGAGGGGTAAACTTTTTGGCTTTGGGGCCACATTGACTTATAAAATTTGACAGACGGGCCAGGTCAGTACAAGATACAATACATTTAAAAAACTGCATTTGTTAACAGTATTAACATACCTTTTAATGAGAACAGTGTTGCTGATCACCCATTTTAGCCAGTGCATCGAAGTCTGGTGGTAATTCTGTTGTGGCAATTCTCAGAATAGATCTGAGGTGTTCATCACCCATCTGAGATCTGTGGGGTGCTTTGTTGGTGTTCATCACACTAAAAGTCTGTTCACACACATATGTAGAGCCAAGCAACACCAGCATCTGCTGTGCCATCTTCTGGATGTTTGGAAATTTGACACCAGATGAAGTGCCCTGTCAATTTTTCCAAAATCATAAAACCGAAGGCAGAATTCCTCATGCACGTCATCCAGTGATTTCCCATATTTTTTCACGTGGCGGGGCCTCTTTTAATGTAGCCTGCGTGGGGAAATGAGCAAATGACTTGTCTGACATTTGCTTCGAAAATAAAACCAGCTTGGTTTTGAAGGCTCTGACGTTTGCTTGCATTTCATGAACAAACTGTTTTTTCCTTGTAGCTTCACATTAAACTCGTTCATGTGTGTCAGTATGTCCACAGTAAAAGCTAAATCACAAAGCCAATCTGTGTCATTCAGCTCAGGAAAATTGTCAGTATTCTCAAGTAGCTCCAAAAATGAAATAATCTCCTGTTTGAGCTCCCACACACGTTGGCATACTTTTCCCAAACTTAACCAGCGGACATTAGAATGATAAAGTAAGTCCGTGTGATCCGCATCAGTTTCTTCAAGAAAATGAATAAACTGACGATGGTGAAGTCCCCTTGCTCAAATAAAGTTAACGAGTTTCACAACAGGCTTCACTACGTGGTCAAGCTGCAACACGGATTTACACAGTGCTTCTTGGTGAATTATGCAGTGTAAGAGAATTACCTCCTGCTCAAGGTTGTCCTCTTTCACCCTGTCCTGAATTCTCTTGAGCATCCCAACTTTTTTTCCCGTCAGATTTGGTGATCCATCTGTGGTAACGTTGACGAGCGTACTCCAAGGTAACTTGTGTTTCTGTATGATCGCTGACACGCTGTTAAATAAATCCTCCCCACGTGTTTTTCCTTTCAGGGATTCCATATCCAAAAACTCCTCCGTTATCTCGAAATTCTCATTAATCCCTCTGATAAAAAATTATAAGCTGAGCGGTGTCTTTTATATCATTGCTTTCGTCCAGTGCCAAAGAATATGATGTAAATGACTCTTTTGGTTTTTGGTTTAGCTTGCTAGTTAAGTGTTCGTCAATTACTTCAATACGGCGAGTCACTGTCCTGCGTGATAAGGTAACTTTTTCAAATTTGTTCTTGCTCTCAGGACATAAAATACTTGCCGTCTCTACCATGCACTCTTTAAGAAACTCCCCTTCGGAGAAAGGCTTGCTGGCCTTTGCTAGTTTGAATACCAGTAAATAACTTGCCTTCGTGCTTGCTTCTTGGATGGAAGTTGCTCGAATAAAGGTGTTTTGCTGAGCCTGCAAGCTAGCTACCAACCTGTCAGCGGTAGCCGTACGTTCTTGTGTTGAAAGGTTGCTGGCGTAATTAGCATGCTTGGTGGAAAAGTGACGGCTGATATTGTATTCTTTTAAAACCGCAACGGTTTCTTGGCAAATAAGACATACAGCCTTGGACCGGACTTCAGTAAAAAAGTATTTAGGCGTCCATTCTTTCTTAAACACCCGGCACTCACTGTCAACTTTTCTTTTCTTTGACATTGCTATGGATGGGTTCTGATCTGACCAGTAGAAGAAGAGCGGTAACTGGAAATGGCTCGGGCTCCGCAAAATTAAGACACTGTGCCTACTGCGCCACCTGGTGTTGAAATGCCTGTCATTACAAGTCCAAATGAAATAAATGCAATAATTCACATCAAACCTTAATTCTGTACCAATCTTCGGCGGGCCGGATTAAAAAGACAAACGGGCCGGATGTGGCCTGCGGGCCGTAGTTTGCCCACCCCTGGTCTAATCTGTTGTGAATGTGGATCTGCTCATTGTCAATTTCTAATACAACATTCAAGTGCAGACTGGACCTCTTTAACCAACTGCTCTGCTGTCTTTGTGTACAAAAAAATCGAACATTACTGCATCCAATGATGTAGTTGCCGTGCTTGGAAACAAACATGTCTTTCTTCGTCAACAAACATGTATTTAATTCGACATGCTATGGCTCACAGTGAGTCCTTTGGCTATTTCTGCTCTGAATGTGTCTTGCATTCACAAACACATCCCATAGGCCATGTAGGTGTGAAGGCACACATGGTCATGTCCAAGGCATTTTGTGTTTGTAAAATGGCTTGGCTGAATGAACAACTGGACATTAGCATAATAGAGGATTGGACTATTGCTTCATTGTGAAGTCATACGAAGACGACATACTCCATTAATTCCCATTCCAACTTACTATTCTAGTTTGGCGTTTCATCATCAGCAGTAATTCAATTTTTACATTTGACAGCCGCTGTCCCAAAAGGTGTCACAAAATCAACCAGTGTAATCCTTTGAACAACATTAAGGCTGTACGTCTCAGCAGGGGTTAACAGTGTGTGTGTGTGTGTGTGTGTGTGTGTGTGTGTTTGTGTGTGTGTGTGTATGGTAGGGTTGGTGTGTGTTTCAGCAGGCATTCTTGTGTATGCCTCAGAAAGCCCTCATCATATCTGTGTTGATTAGAAGATAGAACGATCCTTCAGTCTGGCGACTGCATCCTCCAGATTGTCTGATGATACTGCCATGATACTGCCAGGCTCAGACCCTAAAACCCTATCTCTCTCCTACCTCTCCCTTTCTCTTCCTCCCTCTCTCTGTCTCCTCTGTCTCATTATCCCTCACTCCCTTCCCAGCCCTTTTCTTTCCTCTCCCTATGTGTACCTCTTTGTCACTATGTGTCTCAATGCCCTTAGAACACTCTGTGTATATATATATATATATATTATTTTGTATTAATACATTATAGTAATTCTTTATAATATTTTATCTCCAAGGAATGAATATCAACCAATCTCTGTCTTCTCAGGTGAACAGTACAATTGTTTCACAGTACTGATTTCTTACAGGATATTTAAGATTTTACAAATACAAATCTTAACAGTGATAATACTCTACACTGGTTTTCGAATGCTGTTATACATAACTGAAAATAAAATTAATTAAAAAACATGTTTTATCTATTTTCTTTATGGAAGCGAGTATAAATTTAAGCATCCCATTAAACCATCTAATAAAAGGTAATTTCTTGCATTGTTTTAACTGTCATTTATGCAGTCTCTTCCTCTTTGTCTAAATGCTGTTGCAACACAGCAGCCTCCACCTGTTACTGTAGGCCACGATGGGATGGGGCCTTGACAGTGACATGTGTCACAGGAACAGTCACCATCAGAGAAGAGCTGGATCCAGAAGTGACAATGTCATCACACTGTCTAAGCTGAGCAGTATTGGTTATGACTTGGTGTTGCACAGCTGTCTTCTGTTTATTCTTCATTCACTGTGCTGACACATATGTGTACAGTGAAGTGTTATATACAGACAGACTGACAATACAGACTGAAAATAGGACTTTTCATGAGAACATAGAATATAAATATTGAGCATCTCTCTAGAGTTATGAAGAAAAAAATACAAGATTTATGTAAGTGAAAGTAAGAAGTACTGTTAAAAATCTGGCAGATGTTTTGACTATGTGTGAAAATCTACAGTATGTCTACTTTGTTTGGCCTATGGTTGATTTCAACCTCATGTGAAGGCTTCATTTGTAAAGAAAAATGGTCTCTGCTCCTGAAATAATTAAGTTATATGAAGTTATAAGATAGAAGAATGAATGTCCACCCCAACGTAAGCATTCATTTTACATTTACGAAAAGATCTTCACTAATATTAGGGGTACAGATTAAAGTAAGTTTAACTTAGATATTAGCATTTAGGATACAACTCAGTATGCTGAACAGGAGATTCATAGAATAGATTTTAAAAGAAAACAAATTGTTGTTCTGGCCACTAATAAAAAAATGGCCACTAAAAAACTTACCTTAAGTACATGGACCATTCTTTCGCTCCCTCTCTTTCTCCCTTTCTATTTTTGTCTTACTCTGTTTCAATTTGTTTTCATTTCATTTTTTGTTCCTCCATATATCTTTCGCCCCCCTCCCTCTTTGTACCTTCTCCTCTGCAGTGTGCCTTTGTTGAACTTTTGTTTTCTGTGTGCTCTGAGTTTCAGGGAGGGAATTTCTGGTGTACCGGGGTTTAAGACTTACACCCCTACTCACTCTCTACCCTGCTGACGCACTCCCACATCTGTTTTTCATGACAACTGTCTCCCTCTCTCTAGGCACTTTGTCATACCAATCTCACTAAATATTTACCCAATGCTGTTTAAATAGACACTGTCTCAAACAGGTCTTCAGAACATGGGATGGATAGATAATCCTTGTCCCTCAGTGGGGAAATTGTAGTTTGCAACAGCAGGAGGGTAAGCACAAAGCATTAAATACAATACAAACATAAAAAGTAAGGTAGTCTGAATAACTAAAAGTGGGGAAAAAGAGAAAGAATAGAGAGCCGTTGCAGCCAGCAGCCAGCCTGGGCCAGCGCCGGAGGCAACGCCAGAAGGATATTGAAGGATTCAGATAAGGACATGATAGACCATTGTTAAAATGCTTTTTATTTGAAAAACCAACAGTCCATAACATCCCTACAGACTCCTAACAATGGAGTGACAACTTCTAATAACTTGACACAATACTGAGATTTCAACACTGACTTTAGCCTTATTTATGTACAATTATCTACTTATTTGAAACTACTTTAGGATTCTTTAATGCATTACGAATTTACTCCCTCAAAGGAGTCAACTGTTAAAAGGTTGCTATAAAGGGCAGTGTCCACAGGCGTGCGCCAGACGAGGTGGTATCGACAGTCTTGCTAACGGATGTCTCCAGACCCTCAATGAATAATTCATCCTGTGACCAGGAGACGGCTCATACACTACTCACTATGAGACTTTAACTTTTCCTTGTTGTTGCTCTCACTGTTGCCTCCTCCTTGACCTGCATCTTAGTCAGCGGGGAGGACACTTCATTCACACATGACTCACTGTCCATGTGGGCACTAAAGTTATACTATAGCAAAGAGATAGCACCAAACATTGCAGGTAGCCAAAACATGAAGCATGCATTGTGGGAAACTTAACAAGTGCCAAAAGGAAGAACCACAAAAGCTTTCAGTTAAACAATATACAATGAAATACCATGAACGTCAAACGTGCAATAGTGTACTCGTAGGGAAAGCAAGTAACAATAATATACCTCACAGTTACAACTGGCCAACAAGAGTCCCTCGAAAGAGTCATTGTGATCTTGGAGGAAACTACCATCAGGTCCGGCAAATAATTCCTAAGTACCGTTGTAATACCGAAATAAGTGTGTTGTAAGCCTTTTCTTGAAGGTGGGGAGTCAGTGTCTCTGAAGGAGGTGGGGAGTTGATTCCACCACTGAGAGGCCAGACAGGAAAAGCGCTTGTGTTAGGACTGGGTGCTCTTCAGTGGTGGGACCACCAGACGATTGTCAGAGGAAGACCATAGGTGGCGAGTAGGTGTGTAAGGCCAGACTTGATATAGTCGGGTGCAGGACCAGTGTTTTGAGTCTGCTATGGGCCTTTATGGGAAGCCAGTGAAGGGGGATGAGGAGCGGGTAACATGGGAATTAAAGATTTTAAGAATGTAAGATTAAAGGAGTCATGGTTTAGCATGCAGAATACATTAGAACACTTAAATCATTTGGTTGTCCAGTGCTATTTTGTCAAATGTGAGACCCTCTGTTCATTGATGACCTTTAGCTGCCACACATTTGTTCATCAATCTTAACAACAAGGGAGAGTGATATATTTGACCTTATCCTGCAAGTGTAATGGCATTCTCTTGGCATCATCACAGCTCTTGTATTGAGTCCCTTCCTTAAATCTGTTTGCCAAGTCTCACCATTACCGGCAACAGCATGTATGAGTTTCCTTGGGCTTTTAAAAGCTTTACTTTTAATTACCAGCTATACAACCACATTTCCTTGTAAATTAGATGTTGATATATTTAGTGGAGTGGTAGTAAAATAAAATGGGTTGACTTATAGGTTACTATATGCGTTTTTTAGATTTAGATTTATTCATTTAGCAGACGCTTTTATCCAAGGGACTTACAAGAGAGCTTTACAAAAGAGCATTGGTCACTAAGCATAGCAACGTGACCAATGAACGTGAAACGTACATCGTGAGAACCAATATGTGCCAAGGGAAGAGCTATAAGAGCGTTTAGCTGAACAAATTACAAATTTAAGGTGAGTCTCCGACAGGCAGTAATCTACCTAAGGGATGCGAACAATAAAGCAACGCAAACAATAAAGCAACAGCACTAGCTAGTTTCCACAAAAGGATTAGCAAGTCATTCTGAACAACAACAACAGATTATATTTCTGAGTGCCTTAATATTTCTAAGTGCCATTAAATTCTCAGATTAAGTGAGTTTTGAGCCTTTTCTTGAAGGTGAGGAGTCTGTGTTTCTGATGTAAGTAGGAAGTTAATTCCACCATTGGGGAGCCAGAGAGGGGAAGAGCTTGTGTTGGGCTCTGGTGCTCTTGAGGGCGGGGACCACTAGACGGTTGTCAGAGGAGGACCATAGGTGGCAGGCAGGGGTGTAAGGCCGGAGGAGAGAAATAATATAGCTCAGGGTAGTCGCGTTCACTGCAGTAAAGGTTAGAACCAGGGTCTTGAATGTGATACGGGCCATGATGGGAAGCGAGGTGACATGGCAGCTCTGGGTAGATTGAAAACCAGGCGAGCTGCTGCACTCATTAGTTAATGAGGGTAGGGTAGGTTTATTTGTCTAATACTTGGTTTGACAATCATGTAACCAAGACTAAATAGGAAGCAACATGTGCAGGTGTGCAGAAATGGCTGCATCATCATGATTTATCACTAAGGAACACCATATTTGATCATAAATGCAATTTGGTTAGTGCAGCTTTACAGAATCCCCTGCATTTCAATGTGCACACATACAAACGATCCACAATGACAACGGCACAGGTGTCTGCTGCTAGACTAATTACATGGCATGATGAAATACATAGTGCTCAAAGCCAGAAAAGGGTTGATTAAAGAACGTCGCATTGAGAGTGTGACAACCCGTGAGCGTTAGGGAGGTTGTTTGGTGATGAGCGTTATTGTCGGAAATGCATTCACGTTCCCGTCGTCACAAGCAGCAATTTGCAGTCAAGCGTAGCTCCTGAACTTGAACTAAGCTGTATTTCCATTGTCAGTGAACAGTTTAGCTGTATGGACTGACTTGAGGTGACCGTCTGAGTAACGGAAGGTGCATTGCAAATAAGATAGAAAATGTCTGTAAAGACCATGCATTTTTTAAGACTCCTCCTTATCACCTACACTGTGAAGAAGAGAAGCTCATGTGTGGTAAGCATATTTAAGTTCAAAAAGAGAATCATGCAGTTCCAAGTAATCTTTGCATGTTCAAGGAGTCATGAGTGAGATGTTTGAAAGAAATTTGTTTGTGATTTTGTTGGCTTGAATATGAGGCTATACTGTTTGCGTAACTTTGGCTCTAAACTGCTGAATGATGCAAGTTTGTTCAACTGGTAGATGTGGGATTATTTGAGCCAGAGGAGTGGGGGTAAGTTGTGCCAGTCTAAAATACAATGTCACATCATTTTTTAAACCATCATGCATTGTTCATATAAAGTATGTATTCAATTGGAGCATAGATAAGTGGGGTCACACCTAATAAAGAGGGGAAGAGAAGGTAAGAGAGGAACGGGAGGAGGGATGGAGTACGTATGTAGGGAGGAGGTGTATTGATTGTATTTTGTATTGGTTGTGTCTTGCTTTAGACTAAATGAGAAGAAAAAATATATAATTTACTTGAACATAACCATACTCCCATGTGGCTCAATTTACCCTCTCTGTGGCTCAATTTACCTTTCATTGGGGGTAAATTGAGCCAAAGAACCACTTTTGAGAGAAGATATCTATTTTTTTTAAATAAATTATTGTAGATCAAATGTGAAGCTTACCAGGGATGCACAATATCTTGAACTAAATGTAAATAGTTTAGTTGGAGACATTACTGTTTAATGCCCTTTCATTAAATACACCTCAAGTACAAACTAGCTCAAATTACCCTTTTTTCCCCTTTGTGCTTTTCCTGATAATGTTGTAAAGCAAATGCAGTGTCTGTCACTTCAGATGCCGGTGCCAGTGACGCAGGGGCTGGTCGCAGTTGGATGGGAGGAGAGGTGTCAGTCATGTGGTCAGGATAGTTTCATGCTTGGTTTCGTCTGGCTTCTGACATGACAAGGATTCAGGTTTGACATTTTGCTTTTTTTACTCCAAAAACCTGAGCATAGCAGCCTGTGTTTGATTTGTATTGAAGATTTCTTAGGAGTTCTTTTGTTTGTCTAAATACGATTGGTAACTTAAGCTCAAAACATATTTGCTTCCTTTTTAGAGATGTATTCAATGTGTTCACTGGCCACAAGGATTATTATATTGTCTTCTTTGGCCATACTATTCCCCGCCCCCCCCCTTTTTTCTGGCTCAGCCTCTCTAGATGGTGGATGTCAGCATGGCAGAGCTGCCTTGTATTAAACACTCTATGTCTTTGGGGACAGACCTCTGCTCCCCTGCATCAGATTTCACTTCTAATTTGTCTCTTCCCTGATCTTCCTGGGACCCATCTCTGTAGCCCAGTGCGATGGGGAGGGAGATGGAAGGAGTGGCGTAAAGGAGGAAAGGAGGGAGTGAGAGAAAGAAGGGTTGGAGGGAAAAAGGGTGAGTGTGGGAGCCGTGGAAGATAGATGTTGGAAAGGAATAATGAGAAGAGCAAAACTGGAAAGAAGAAAAGGGGTAGTGGAGATGAATAAAAAAATACAGGGAGGAAGGAAGAGGGGTAGTAGGGATAATAGGAAGAGATGGAGGCAGGAGTGAGAGGGTGGTGAGGAAGGTGAGAGAGAGCAGAACAGAACGCCAGATACAGCTTCAACACCCAACACCATAATGTTCTCTCTACTGCAGTAACTCCAATGCAGACCAAAACACAGGGTAAGCCGGGTAGTGTATACTTCTTCTGTATATTTCTTCAGCCGTCTTATAGGACAGGTGTAAACCACTTTGCTTCCACACCATTAAGGTACAGTTGTAGTAGTTATACTGGACCCAATTAAGTATTGATGCAGGTGAAGCAGCTTGCTAATGGAAAACAAACATATTTTGAACAGGTCAGAAAACTGGTTGCAATGTCTGAGCCAGTTATACCTACAGGCTCAGTCAGCATCCCCACACACCAGATGGATTGGAAAAAAGTGGGACCACATAATAACATCATTACATTATTTGACGACCACAAAGTCTATTCTATCGTTGGGACTGATTCCAACAAGTAAGACATCAGATTTAACTCCAGATCCTGCCATTTGTGATGTAGACTTTATTGGAATGTCAAACTGAAAGAAATCCATAATCAATCTCTGTCCATTGAAAACTACTGTTCGGTCCAATTGTCATTGCTTGGCCTTGTGACCTAACCAGCAGTCTAAACAAGTAGCTTGAGTGCAAATCCTGTTCATTACTTAGAAAGTTTAGTCCCCTTGTTCTACCTAATCTGAGTTTGTTTAGAGATCAGCCACAGAGAATAAGAGCACACTGTCTTCAAAATCAATATTAGAATTTCTGCCCGTTCTAAAAATTACATTTTCATGATTTAGATGTTGTGTATAACATGAGAGCCAGTGAACCTGAATCATGGTATCATCTGTATAGACTGTGAGGCACAAACCCTGCAATGACACTAAGTCACACATCTATGAATAATAAAAGGTGTTGTGGGCAGAATAGCTATGGGCAGATTGGACAAGGAATGAGAGCTAATGGCGGATGAGAAGGTGAAGAGGAGGAGAAGAAAGAAGGAAGGAGTTTCTTTCATAGTGCAGCATGGTTGAACGGTGTCACCTCACAACTGCTACAGACAACAAGCTAGGACTGTCTGCAGTTATCCACATTGTAGGACACAGTCTGCTTGACCAAATCTGAGTTTCACCCCAATACTTACTGATAGGGAGGAATAGTCTGAACAGCACTCAGATAAATAGGCATGCTCAAATTATTTATTAATGATATTCTAACAGTATTCGAACTACACAGACGTCGGTGTCAAAAGCTTAATCTACATGCGGTGCATGTACTGTATTATTATTTACGTTATGTTGAGAGATTTCGGAGCTTATAATGTTTTTATGATTTTTTATGTGTTTTTGTGTGTATAGAAGGGACCTTATTGCTATCATGGTACACTGAGAGCCAAGCAGAACTCGGCCAGAGTCAAGTTCGGCAACCGGGGTTCACAGTCTTTGAGGAACATGGGCAGGTCCCCGCGATCGAACACCCGTTGATCGACCAAGTCCGATAGCATCGTTACCGACATCCTTGCAAATACCCCCGACGAACACTCCACTGCAGATTCAGAGGGATTGGACATGGCAAGCCCCGATGCGATCACAAAATACAGCGGAAGTAACAAACCCAATACGGTAGCAACAATGAACCCAACACGGTAGCAACGATGAACCCAACACAGTAGCAACAATGAACCCAACACGGTAGCAATAACGAACCCAACACGATAGCAATACAGAACCAACAGCACTGATCCTTAGCCGGTCTGTGAATGAGTGATGATGTATACTGAGGTGTATAATTAGGTAATGTATACTGAGTTGTGTAAATGAATGATATGTACTGATTGTATGACGCGGGCAGCCCGAGTATCATGCCAGAACCGGCTTCGCTCATTACTTTAGCTAAAAGTATATTTATATACCTATAAACCCCACCCCCAAGGTCCTGGTCCAATATATTTCAATAAATACATTATATTGAAACTTTGTCTAAATGTATAAAATAATATATGAACATATATGGGAAATACTGCATATTTTGTTCAATGTACCTTAAAATATGTATGGACCTTGTATAGCCATATGTCGATACATATACAGTATTATATAACAATATAGGGCCTACTGCAAATGACAAAAACTGCATATTTACAAAATAAAAAAGTTGTTGTTTATTCTTCATTGCCCATGGCTCTAGAACAGGGGTCGGAAACCTTTTCTTTCAAATGGTTACATTTTGTTGTTGGTTATACTGTACCTGTTATAAATACCCTATGGCATTATAAATAACAGGTTTACCTATAATATCTATTATAAAGGGCAACAACAAACTAACTGCCAAAAAACTAGCAGCAGTAGTTAATATACTTTGTGAAAGTATTTGCTCTGATCAGATTTCCGCTGAAGCTCCGAAGCTGCTCTTTTTCATTCATGTCCAGCTGTGTAGTTTTCAGAAAAAGCTGTGTGTACTGGAAATGTCTTTTAGCAATATTTCATGTTGTTTTATAATTTCTCATCACCTTTCAAGCACAGTGTATCCCACATGTCAGTTAGCATCGTCAACAGTGAAAGCAATTACATTTGTCTGTGCAGAATTAAACTATTTTCTTTTGAAACTTTTCTTTTTGGGGGATTTATCAATGGTTAGCTTGCCGTCAAAATATCCCACCGGCAATGGAAAAAGACAGCAATAGACTTTGAGGATGGGACACAATGTTTGGCTGACAACATATTAAAACGCCTATAAATCTTTTTTGCTTCTTCCCATCATGGCCCGCATCAGATTCAAGACCCTGGTGCTGACCTTCCGGGCTGTAAACAGGACTGCCCCGACCTATATCAACTCTCTCCTCCAGCCCTATACCCCCACCCGTCACCTACGGTCATCTGCAGACAACCGTCTAGTGGTACCTCCCCTCAAGAGCGCCCGAGCGCAACACACACTCTTCCACTGCCTGGCTCCCCAATGGTGGAATCAACTCCCTACCTCCATCAGAAGCACAGACTGCCTACTTACCTTCAAGAGAAGGCTTAAAACTCACCTATTTAAAGAATTTAATGGCACTTAGGAATAGTATGGAACTTCACATAATCTAATGTGCTTTAGAACAATCTGTTGGTCCCCATATGGTGACTTTCCAGTGTTGTTTGTTGTATCTCTTGCTTTATGTTCACAATTGTTGTGTTATGCATTTATAGTTCTTCCCTTGGCACTTATTGGTTCTCATGATGTATGATTCACAATCTAAAAAAACGACTGTGTTCGGGGTCTATCACGTTGCTATGCTCAATGACTGATGCTCTTTGTAAAAGCTCTCTCTTGTAAGTCGCTTTGGATAAAAGCGTCTGCTAAATGAATAAATGTAAATAAATGTTATTGTCACAGTATCACATCCACCTCCGATATTGAGGTGTTCCGTTTGAAAGCCAAAGCGGCAGGTAGCCAGCGCAGAATGGTTAAAGAGCCACGGGTTGCTGACCCCTGCTCTAGAAGAACACTATTTCGTAAGGTTGTGCTTGCCTTTCACGAGAGCATGACATATTGTAATCTCACATGTGTACTTATAATTTTCCACCCTAAACCTCCTTCAGTATTTGGACCACATAGACAATACCCATGTCTAAATGTTCGTCTTGCTTTTGATTAGGTTGCTCGTATTTTGATTTAAATTCAGTTAAATAGGGGGGCGGCACATATAAAATGTGTTGTAATTCCTACACCGTTCACCTGATTTGGATGTAAATACCCTGAAATGAAAGCTGAAAGTCTGCACTTAAAGCACATCTTGATTGCTTTATTTCAAATCCATTGTAGTGGTATACAGAGCCAAAATGATGAAAATTGTGTCAATGTCCAAATATTTATGGACCTGACTGTAGTTAGACCTACTAAGCTCATAGTATAATCAGCTTCAATCAGTCAGCCTCTTCACTCAGGGCTAAAGTGAGAGTAAATGGTTGCATTTTGCCTTGTTACTGACAATGATCAATACCAGTTAACCTTTTTTGAATGAGTGATTTCCTGCTAAATAATAGTACGTTTTGGGGGGCATATTTTCACTTAGCAGATGGTACGGTTTGAATCACTTCAATCAGAGATACTGCCATTGACACTATTTTTATAATAAGCTTGTTTCAACGGGGGTTCTGCATTAATGAATGAATGCAATGAATTGTAGGCCAAAAGATCTAGTAGGCAAAAAATCACTAGAAGGGAAAAATCGAAGTAATGTTAGACCATTATGGAACACTTTTTACATAGGATTTCCCCATTTCTTCCTTTTGATGAAACTTTTCAACTGAGGCTAGCCGATCAGCATTCCCTCGCAGGGGAAATGAGAAGACGACTGTTTCATTCTACACATAATTCTATTTTGAATTGTGAGCAGTAACAAAGGTATGGTTTTAAATACATGCAAATATATGCAATCTTCATAAATAATAAGTATGCATACTTACTGCAACATGCACACAAACAAGTACACCTCACAACTTCCTCAGAAATTATACACTCTCTAGTTATTCTTTTGTATTAATCCATCCGTCTTTAAAAGAACAAAGAGGCTTTGGTATGAGCTAAGTGAATCAAACAAGCACGAACATTTACAAATAATAAGATACATTTGAACTATGGCTGTGGCTTCAAGTCAGCACTGAAGCAACTCAAAACAGCCTATTTGCAATTACAACACAAAACACACTAGGCCTACTGTTCAGAAATAAATTGTCCTTGTTTAAAAATGTAAAAATATAAAAATGATTTAAATAAAAAAATGTTTATCCAGTCATTCCAGAATTTATATCAAGGCTCATGTCTGGATCCATCTTCTCACTTGACAGGATGGAATTCTGTCGGTGGTCCGTCCAGAATGATTGTCTATCATGCTGCCGTCTTTGTTATGGCTCAGGATTTCATTTCCCAACTATGGTTAGAATCACACAGATAACTCATGTCAAGTTTAAACAGCATGTTGGTGTAGCATCGCCTGCTCAGCACATTAGCTATATTTACTACCACCCGTTTCCACAGGAAATTGCTTTGGCTGAGAGAAAGGGCACCGGGGAACCAATCTTTAAATTTCAATCAAGTGACAGTTTTTAAAAAGACTGTTTTGGCAAGTAAAGGGCTGGGGATGTCATCTTTGTTTTTGCTTCTGTTATTTAAATAAAACGCCTTCCCAACTTCCAATTAAAGAAGCATAAATTGAAGTCTCTTCTATTGTGTGGATGCTAATGGAATATAATGCCAGGATCAAATGAGCATACTCAGATGCTGGGTTCTTAATGGACCATCTGTCATGACGGCCCAAAGAACACTTTCATGCTCTTTGCGTTGCATGAGCTTGGATCACATAACATCACTATGTAAAATCCCTTTGTAACAATCCTGTTGAAGGAAATTGGAGGCTTATTAGGTTCAATGGGTCATAAAAGGAGATAGTGGCGACACCAGTCACCTATTGTTAGAATAATATACTGTTAATGTGCTTGTGTGTAGAACGATGCTGTTGTATTCAGTAAGGGTGTCAGCTAGACTGTCATGTGTTTTGTATTTCCCCGGCTGTTTCAAAGAGGCTCAGTGTCTGTTATTGGCGGTGTTTCCAGGTTTACCCCCACCCTGTTTTGGTCCCCATCTGTTGGTCGATTCCCCCAGAGAATGTTCACCTAAACATCCCTCCTGTCATCCCTTTCGCTGACCATGTCTACTGAGAAGTATGTGTGAATTCATACTCACACACCATCGTAAATCAACCCATCACTCAAAATCACACAGACACTGACAGGAATAGTGAAAAGTGAGTACTGCCTGTTCGAGTGAACCAATGACTATGGAGAATTGTTTGTGTTTGTGACATTATAAATAGCTATAAAAAGCTATGGACTTCTCCTTCTGTGAAAACACAGTAATCTGACCCTTTGCCTTCAAATTATAAGAACCTCTTACAGGGGAATTGACCACACTGGCCAGATGTCATTTTATGAGGGGTCACTCTACTCAAACTCCTCTGCCACAGGCAGAGCCCTCACTACTCAAATCACTCAGAGACGCTCCAGAATAGCAAGATTGGGTCTGTATGTTTACGTAAACATAGGATTATTTTTGAGATTTTGAGATTATTTCTTCTGTTGTAGACAACCAAGATTACACTTAATGTTTTATACAGAATAAGGGTAGTATTCTCAATGTCTCTGACAATATATTTTACAGCAGGGATGGGCAATCCTGGTCCTCAAGGGCTGCTGTCCTTAAGGTTTTAGATGTTTCCCTAGATTAGCACACCTGATTCTAATGAACAGGTTGTTATTGAGCTCTCTGGAAGCCTGATAATGACCATTCATTAGAATCAGGTGTGCTAGAACAGGGAAACATCTAAAACCTTCAGGACAGTGGCCCTCAAGGACCAGGTTGCCCACCCCTGCTTTACATCATATGTACTGTGTGTGTGTGAATGGAGGGGTGACCCTCCCCCAAAAGATGAAATGAGAAGGTAAACGGCACGCTGGGAGCTGTCAGGGGCGAGGAAGGGGGGGTCTCTGCTGAGTGGACTGTTCTTCCTGACATTGATTAAACAATATTTCCTGGGGGGGGGGGGGGGGGCATCCTTTAAAAATTGTTGATAAATAACCTTGTGTCTAGCATGTGATGCTCATTTTACCTCACCTGGGGACCTACAACCGCTGTTCGGGGATACCTAGTGGACGGCAAGAAAAAGGAACCTAAACGGAACCAAAGAAAGGAAATAAAAATTAAGCGTTCTACTCCAACTACCTTCCTAACTCTCCCTGCCTACCTCTGGTCTAGCCTGCGCTGGTGCACGATTTATGCGCCCTATCCAAAATACAATTTAGTGGTCCGTCCAGGTTGCTGAAACTTAAAAGGGGAGTTATCCTACTTCTTATACTGTGTTTGCCTTCCCCGAGAGGAAACGATCACAGATAAAACAACACAAAACAAAAAGAGAGACACCAATGGCCAATTCGCTGGTTTTTCACCAGCTCCAAAAAAAGTCAGTTGATGGGACGGGGACATTTGAACGTCGAATGGATGCAATGACGCGTCCTCTGCCGGGCAGTTCATGCCGACCTAGGTGGATCAACCTGTACAGAATACAAAAGCACTGGGGGATGTAACAACTATCTGCAAGGAATCATGAAATCTGAGGATTACCAAAGATTTGGGGTCGCAATGTAGGGCCCAGTGTCAGAAAACTGGGCTTGTGTCCAAGCTCATGGGTCGTCCAGCAGGACAATGACCCCAAACATACTTCATAAAGCACCCAGAAATAGATCTTAACAAAGCACTGGAGAGTTCCGAAGTGGCCAGCAATGTGTCCAGATCTAAATTGCATTAAACAGCTACAGAGAGATATTAAAAGAATTGTCCTAAACTCCTTCTGAGAGGTGTAAGAAGCTTACTGATGGTTAAAGGAAGCAATTGATTTCTTTGTTTTCAAGGGTGCAAACATTTAGAGTTATTTCTTCTTCCTGTTTTGTGTTGTTCCAGCACACACAAAGTAAATAAGCATGTATAGCAAAACATGTGTAATTGCAATACGTTTCTTTGAGAAAGACTGCCAACAATTTTGGCCATGACTGTATTTCTACAGCCTATCCACATATCACATTCTCATCCGTTCTAAATTAGACAATTAGAAACATGAATCTCAAGATAGCTGGAATAAAACCTGTCATCCACCCACTCATCAGTCAATATTACAGTGTTAAAAATATCTGTAAACTCTCACAGCTTGGGTTTTTTGCTCCATTTGATCCCTGCTATCCAAGCACAACTGTTGCCAAAACACCCTCTATGAGTCTAGAGATGTCTTAACCCTCCCCCTTCCAAATTTACATGAAAATACCTCAGTGGGAGAATCTCAACCTGTGTGGGTTTGTGAACAAGGTAGGATAGTCCCCTTTTATTTTTGATAAATTAACTCCTTTACTACATCTCAATGTGCATATCAATGAATAGTGTTAGGCACTGTGACATATAGGATACACACACACACACACAAGCATCTACTCTTCATCATCTCAGCTATACAAAATACTGTACTTCAAGCACACCAGCAGCATCTGGAAGAACTTGAAGATGTCTTGCAGCACAGAAACAAAATATGTATTCATATACAGTACCTGCTGATTAAAAGATTCTTAACCTTGTCATGTGAGGAAGACCAACCTTCCACCCACACTTGACCCTCACCAGTTTGCCTACCGCAGCAATAGGAGCACAGACGATGCAGTTTCCTCAGCGCTGCACTCTGTGCTGACACACCTGGACAATAATAACACTTATTATTATGTTGTTTGTAGACTTCAGCTCTGCTTTCAACACCGTCATCCCCTCCAAGCTGATCACCAAACTTGGAGAGCTGGGCATCAACACCTCCCTCTGCCACTGGATTATGGACGTTCTGACCAACCGACCACAGCATGTTAGGTCAGCCCACTCCTGCTCCTCCACCATCACACTCAACACAGGTGTACCACAGGGATGTGTGCTCAGCCCGTTCCTCTACTCTCTCTTCACCCACAACTGCAAGCCAATGTATGGATCTAACTCCATCATCAAGTTTGCTGACGACACCACGGTGATCGGCCTCATCACCAACAACGATGAGACAGCCTACAGAGAGGAAGTGCAGCACCTGGCCATGTGGTGTGGTGACAATAACCTGCTCCTCAACGCCACAAAGACCAAGGAGCTTATCGTGGACTTCAGGAAGAAGAGGGGAGACACGCACGACCCCATTCAAATCAACGGGATGGCCGTTGAGCGTGTCTCCAGCTATAAGTTCCTGGGGATCCACATCTCGGATGACCTGTCCTGGATTACTAACACCTCCGGCCTGATCAAGAAGGCTCACCAGCGTCTCTTTTTCTTGAGAATACTGAGGAAACACCACCTGTCCTCAGCTGTCATGGTGAACTTCTACCGCTGTGCGATCAAGTGCATCCTGACGAACTGTGTTACAGTGTGGTATGGGAACTGCACAGTCGCTGAGCACAAGGCACTGCAGCGGGTGGTGAAAACCGCCCAACGCATCACTGGGACTATTCTTCCGACCATTGAGGACATCCAGAGGAAGCGCTGTCTACGTAGAGCTCACAGCATCCGAAGAGATTCCTCACACCCCGCCCATAAACTGTTTGCCCCCCTGCAGGCGCCTCAGGAGTCTCCGGTCTAGAACCAGCAGACTGAGGAACAGCTTCTTCCCCAGAACTGTGTCACTCCTGAACTCCACTACACCCCCGCCCCCCTATATAACCCCCGCCCCCCCATAGAACCCCCATCTCCCTATACTTGCACATTCTGTTTGTACATTTGCACCACTTGCATATGTGAGTTGTTATTTGCACTATCTGTCCATTTTGCACATCTGCACACCTGTTACTGCACCACCTGCACATTTTGTTCACATTTTGTTCACTTTGCACATCTGTTCATTTTGTTCAATCGCATCATTTGCACTAACTGTATATACATGCTACCCGGTAATTTCTGCCTGTCTAATTTGAATCTGTACATACCCTGATTGAATCTGTACATACCCTGTATATTCTGTCTATACTGTTCATAATATGTATATTCTGAGTATACCCATATTATTATATTCTGTTGTTAATAACTGTTTTGCACTTCTGGTTGGATGCTAACTGTATTTCGTTGCCCTGGACTTGTACTTGTGTAATGACAATAAAGTTGAATCTAATCTAATCTAATGTGGTGGGGAGTGGTCAGCTGAGGGGGGGGATCCTTGTCTAAATGTAAATAAGAGCAACTGTATTGCAGCTTCTCCCCAGTTCAGTTCAAATGGATAACATAGCCATGCCTGTAATTACTCACTGTCTCAGTTCGGAGCCTCTTTCATTACTCCGTTTAGGACATGCTTAAGCTCTGCTGAGCTCTCCCACCCCAAAACAGTGATCTTCTTCCCTGCCATCATCTCACTTCTACTGCCAACATTTAAGTTTTAGTGTGGTCCTATTTTATTTATCGGATGTGGGTGTGTAAGCAATGCTTTTAAAATAAGTTACACAAATACCATTTGACTGGATTTACATGGAATAATATGAAGTGAAAGTTGCATTGTCCATGGTTCTTCATCTGTCTTAAGAGTGTATTATGACTGCTTCCATGCAAGCATCATTTTTGGGTTTGGGTAATGAACTGCAGGGGTAAGTTGAGCCACCCTTGGTGTCTAGACAACGATAAAGAAATTTGAAGAAAAGACCATGCATTTTGAAAATGAGAGAAAATAACAAAATTTAACATAAATATGGTATCAAATAAGGGAGATTTGTTGAAACTTCTGATGATGTGGAGATTTAGTCTTGCATACAATAATAGCCTTAGCAAATTGAACATGGCACCACACTTCCTTGATTGAGTTTAATGAATGTGGAAAATGTCAGAGGCCAAGTGAATAGTCTGATTTTTAAGTGGTTGATAAGCTATCGCAAAAAGCTACCCTGACAGAGGTGCAATTATGCTGATAGGCCACAGCATTAGGAAGCAGATAACAAAATGATTTCCAGGCCGCAATTCAGAGAAATATGAGGGACCTCGTACCTTCAGGCAGATCTGATCTGGCTTCGGGAGCCCACCCCTGGCTGGTGTGTGTAGGGGTGGGGTGGGGGGGAATGGGGGCCACAGGGCACGCATGGGGGGTTGGGTTGGGGGTGGGGGTGGGGCATGGTAGCAGGCCTGAAACAGAAGAAAATGGTCTCCAGGCTAATCAGATTGCTGTCATATTCAGCCAGTAGATGGAAAAACAGTTATCAGACACAACAAAAGTGGATTTTACAAAATTCTCAAAAGAACATCTTTCAAGAGAGGGAGGCGTGTCTAGTCATGTGAAAAACCTTGTGCATGGAAATGAAAGTAAAGAAAGTGGAAGAAAGTAGAGCTTCTGAAACACTTTGAACAGCGATAATAATATTTTCATGTCACAATAATTTAAAGGTGGGATCCCCTCTAAAAAAGAGTTCTCGAATACCTTGCATATCCCTCTCCTTTCAATTTTCCTTCCTTCTTTTTTACCTCCTCCATGTTTTTTCTCTTCTTCTCCTTCCTCTGTTATCCACTTGTCCTCCTCTCACTCCCTGTCCTTGCTCCTCACGGTATGTTCAGAGACAATTTCTGTTCTTAAGAAGCCACTTTAGAGTATTTGATGAAGACCAGTTGAAGGATCCCTTTTCCCACAGAGAGAGAGAGAGAGAGAGAGAAAGAATATAGCAAGAGAGAAACCTTCAATTACTGGGGGAATATACTGTACATTTCCTTTTGCTAAAAGTAGAACGAGGAGATGGATGTCAGAGCAGAATGACAGGAGTTCAAGGAGGTTGTCACGGTCTCTGCCAATTACTTCACAGAGGGTCGAGGTAGGAGCGATGGAGAAAAGTATCAAAGGACTCTGTAAAACATGCAATTTCCAAACCCACTAAGCTGCAGAGCCAGTGGCACAACAGAAGGAAGCTTGGGAACTGGTGTGTTGTAATTGAACTGTACAAGGAAGCAAGCAAGATAATCTCCACCATCTGGCAAGCCAAATGCCCAATGAGTGAAGAGAGAAGGGTGTTGTGACAGTTTACAGAAATGTGATGCTAATGATTTATCCCTCACAAAGCTAAAATTAGGAGGCTTCAAAATCAACCGTCAATGTTGGTCTTCTTCTGCCATGTATCTCTCTTGATGTTACCAAAATAAAACTGCACAGCTTCAATGATGTCTGTCACAAATATAAACATTTACATTTGATTGTGCTTTTGTAGTTTTTGTCGTTTTCAAATACCAAAAAGTATCTACTGTGTTTTACAAAAGGATTCAAGGATGAGGCTCGGGAAATTGATCTTGAAGTACAAAAGACCAATGGGACAATTGGGACCCTGAAGTACAAAGATTAATTAGCAATGAGAATCAAAAACATATATAAACAGGGGCTTCATTAGCAACAGATTATGTTGATTAGGGCCTGAGAGGGATTTTTAAGAATGATTGTTTGGGTCTGAATGGTTTTGGAACTGATTAGAAGTATTTCCAGGAAGTTTGTCCAGGAATTTGAAGACTACTTAAAATAAATCTGTTTCAAAATTTAGGCAGACAATTACTTCGAAAATTTAGAATGTAATTATTATTATTGTCTATCTGACCTCAGATTCCAGATTCATTTATTTATAAAAGGGACAATGCACATTAATCAACAGTAGAACTGTAAATGTGCCAGAGTTAGCCTGGCAGGTTAGTTTTCATCTGTAGTCCCTATGCTAGTTCTCATGGGCGTCGTTAGCCCTCCTAAAATGTTCTTCAGCCTCCCTAAATAATTATCGGGATTATTATCGGGCCGCCGAAGAAATACGATAATTAATAACAATATTTTATTTTGAAAAATTACCGGATGCTCTCGGTTAAATGTCGGTCACTTGAGCGTCAAAAATGTAACCCACAAGTTCGAAAAACGAGTAAGTGTCTTTGGGAATCGCTGGCTAGCTCGCATCGGACTAGTGCGACGAGCCAGTCTGTGATGTGGAACATTTGTTAGCTTCACAGCCACCTGTTGCTTTGTGCTGCCGTGAGCATAGATGACAGTATCATCAGCGTAAAGCTGAATCTTTACACCTGGGCATACAGAAGGCAAGTTGTTAACGTAGAGGTTGAACAAAAGTGGCCCCAGGACAGATCCTTGTGGGACCCCAGTACTCACGTTAAGTGCGGGTGAATTCTATCTGAGGACCTTCACACACTGAGTCCGCTCATGCAGATATGACTCAATCAGCGTGAGCGCAGTTTGGGAGAAATTAACTCTGGACAATTTGGCCAACAAAACGTGGTTAACTGTGTCGAATGCCTTTCTCAGGTCAAGGAATACACACCTTATGTTTGAACAGATATTTTCCAAAGTGAATGCACTTTTGAAACACGGTTCAGACAAAAAAAAGGACATTTCTCTCAGAAGATATGGGAACAATATTGAAAGTGTGAAGAGTTTTGAGCAGTTCTTTTAACCTTAATAGCATACCAGGCTGTTAGGAATCTAAAAAGAGAAAACCTCATCATGTCAGAGTATTCTCCTGTGGGACACCAATTACAGAGACAATGTATCCCCCAACCCTCTACTGTCATTCTGTAACACATAAAAAAGACTTAAAATCTCTTATTTCTTTACAGAGAGTAGAAAATGAAAAATCCTTCTTATTCTCAGTCTACTAATAACAGGACTTTTGTTGAAAGACAGTACAGTCTGTGGAGAGAACGTGTGGGAGGAGAAGAGATGTGTTCTGGCAATTGCAGGAGAGAAGGGAGAGTAAGAAGATAAGGGAGAGAAAGTGAGACTGCGAGTGTCTCAAATAAAAGGGTTTAGAAGAACAGGGGATAGACAATGGGTTGCATGAATGAATATGAAAAAAAGATGGGGAAAGGAGGGAAAGTAAAATAATTTAGTATGCATTTGTGTGTGTGAAAAGCACGGTGTCCGTGAGCTACTGTGTCTGTAAATGTTTGCGAGCAGTGAGCGCGTGTGTGTGAAGAGAAAGGGCGTATGCTCACTGGGAGACAGCAGCTGGTTTAATAGAAATTATCTCCCTCAGCCAATAAATGTAAAGAGAAAGGCAGATGTCATTTGCCTGAGAAGACCCGCCTACCAGAACTGAAGCGTCTCTTGTCTGTGGAAGCAGCTCCGAGAGAGCTGTGCTGTCACATCGGCACTGACTGCCTTCTCCCTCTGTCCTCTCCGCCTGCTCTCTTCCTCATGCTCACTTGCTAGCTCCCTGCTGTTTCTTTTCTTCCCCTTTCTCGCTCGTGCTCTCCTCCTCCCTCTTTCTTTTGCTCCTCTCTCATGTTGCGGTCTCTCTCCCACCTTCCTTTCGCTCTTTTTTCACTCTATCTATGTCCCACTCTAAATTGCTCACAAACACAAAGACGTAGAAATACAAACGTGCCGCGGCGTTGGAGCCAGAATCAGTAGCAGCACAGGTAAGACCCTTGCAATACTCACTGTACCAGAGATCAGAATGTTTTGATAATAATGGTTTTGTGGGTGAAGTCTTGTGTGCCACTGAATTTATTAGAATCTGATATGTTCATTTTATTTCTCAGGACTGTGCTTTTTTTGTGTTGTCTATGTGATGTGGGAAAGTGAGGGATAACACTGGCCAGTGTTGAGTTCTTGCTGTTTCTCACAAACTAGAAGAGCTAAGTTGTGGCAGAGATGAGCTTGGGTGTCAGTTATGCAAGTGTCCACATTACTGGTGCCGAGAAACTGAGATCATGGTATATGCAGGTGACTAGATTGGGGAGACGTGAAGTAGGAGGAGAGAGATCAAGCAAGAGGGAGGTGAAGCAGGAAAAAGAAGGAATAGAATGGAGGTAATGGAGGAGATAGGGCAGCTGGATGGATTTCTGATGTTGCTGCATATTTATTATACATGGAAGCTTCAAATGAATCAAGCTGTTCTGAGGCTGGGACAGTGTCCAGGGAGGTCTGTGTCAGAGCACAGGTGCTCATAATAGTGTTTGAACGCCTGTACTCTGACACAGATACACACACTTGCTTACACACCCTACATATGTAATCTCTCACCATCCAGTGGCACCCGCATGCAAAACTCACATTGTAAAAACCATATGTAATGCAATTCTAATGAGTGAGGAGATAACCATATTCCCTCCCCAACAAACAGAAGAAGTGAGCTGGATGCTTTCTGATAAAAAATAATGTGCGTGCGCAGGTGCATCCTGTGTGTGGTAAAAGCAGACTAATGGTAGTTTGTTGTAGCATTAGTCTGTAATTATTAGTTGTAACTTATTTTGTTTGGAGCCATCAAATGCTGTAGAGAGGCAGAGAACAAATTGCCTTCACTTTGTTGTTGCTGTCACTTGCAGACTCAGAAAAGACTAAGAAAAACTTGAAGCAATGTGTCAATCAAAAATTGTTTAGGCTTTTTTTAAAGACACACAATCTAAGCTTTGTTCTGGTCTATGTGTTAATGGAATAAACAGATGAAGATGTTTTTTTTAAGGAATTTGCTTTGATAGTTATGGAAGCCCATTTCCGCCACACACAAAAAAGATGATTTTGTTTTTTCCTTGTTCAAGAACACTGTTTTTCATAATTATGAAAAACAGTGTTTTTTATGTTATCTCATAATTATGACTTACTAAGTCATAATTATGAGATACTAAGTCATAATTATGAGATACTATCTCATAATTATGAAAAACAGTGTTCTTGAACAAGGAAAATAAAGTGCAGACACATCTTTGATATTTAGTTCCTCCATCTGGTTCTGGGATTTGTGGTTTCTGAATTGTTTCCATTGTTGAAAGTCCTTTACCACTGTAATTGGTACAGACATTAGTGTAAAGTCAAAGGGAAGCATTTGCTAGACTGATTACAAATACCCTCCAGTCCCTCTGTGCTGAAACATCCAGAAGACTAATTCCTTCTTTTACTGGAGGATGGCAATATCAATCACACCATGAAATCTTTAATGAAAACGGCAACTAGCTCAGAGCCACCTCCTGCTCAACACTCTGTCAATAATATGACCGTGCAGGCTAGGCTAGTTATATTTCATTTATGCCAGAATTTGTCAGCAAAAAGTGTATCAGGCGCATATAGCTGCAGCATCTGTTTGACATCTGGCTCATCTCTGTCACCATCATCTTTTATTTACTATTCAGAAGAGAACCAAAGTATTTCCTTTTGACCCTTTTTGGAAAGAAATGAGGAGATCAGAGAAAGCACCAAGAGGGTTTGTGTTTTCAGGTAGTTATGAGCTTTCCGTAGTGATGTTCTCACTCTGCCTGGCTCCCTTGCTGCTCAGCTGTATCAGGAAGCCAGATAAATTAGGACTGGGAGACTGATGCATATTCTCAACCTTGAACGCTTTATATACAGAAGATGGACTGCTGTGGTTTGGAGGGAGCATGGAACTAAGTGTTGTGCTGTGAATCACCTCAATGAGCGACACTACTTCTCCATTGATCTTTCTCATGACTCCTGACCCAATTCACGAAGACACATACAGTCATACTGACTTGACTCCCCTCAGAGTTTCTAATTTAATTCCACCAAGCTATTGATTGAAATATGAGGCTGGTGTTTGGGACCTTAATAGCCTGGGGTCTCTTTTATAAAGGAGTGCATAGAATTCTTACTAAAAGTGTGCGTACGCCCAAAAGCGTAAATTGGCGTACGCACACAAAAATTCAGATTTATAAAACCGTGCGTACGCACACCTGTAGGCAATGTTCGCTTTATAAATCACAGCTTAACCACAAGTGTGCGTACGTAAAGTATCATTGCACCCCGCCCTGAACACGCCCATTTTTTACCATAAATGGTCAATGCAAAGGACCTCATGAATGCTAATCTAGTATCATTCTCATGAACCTGGCAGGTGATTCTTCACGGTGAATCAAGGCAAACAAAAAACAACACAATAGTGCGACAGCGCCAAGTGGCAGAACCGGAGAAGAAGCGGTAACACCTGCAGTAGTAAATTCCGTGTTTATGTATCTTGCATGGCGATTAAAAACGAATTCTGATTCTGAAGTGTAATGAGTGTAGTGATAGCGCGGGAGCTTAACAACTGTATTTCCAGTTTTTGACATATGATGATATATGCACAGTATTAAAGAAATATATTTAGTTATACTTTGTGTTCTGTAGTTACATGCATTTCAGCCTCCTACACTGCGGTAAAAGGACAATCTGATTGTGAGACAGACAGCGCTGAATATTGATTTAAAATTTGAGTTGCATTGTACACGATGTGTATGGAACAATTATCATGCCATTCAAGCTCAAATAACACTGATGTATTTAATCTTCATTATAATCATAAATTGAGTCAATGTGTGTGAGGACAACAAAACACATAAATATTACGAGTAATCGCTTCTCCGACTTTTACTTTTTGCAGTATGTGTCTCCAATTCCCACTGTCTCCAAAAAGTGCATAGGTTTACGGGAGGGTCATAGTTTGCGTGTTAGTTTTTTATAAATCACTGACTTTGCGTGAAAACTGGCGTACGCACGTTTTCAGCCCCGTTTTGTGCGTACGCAAGCTTTATAAATGAGACCCCTGGTGTGTCTGTAATCATGTTTCTTTGTTCAGGGTATCCTGTTAGTATCCCAGCATGTATTGTAAACACAAATGTATCTGTAGCGCAATCCTATGTACAATCCTTTAAAGAAGACGTGTACAAACAACCAGTGGGATTTTCACAGTTAAGTAGTCTCCTGACTGAGAGAAAGAGCAACAATAATTTTTTGGAATCAGATTGCTTTGGTGACGAACAGTAGAGGACAGTTTTTGTTGGCAAACATGCCCCATCTGCTGCCTAAGTCCGATAAGAAAAGGGAGAGCTTGCCAGTACCCACGCTCCGTTAAGAAGTTATGTCTCTAAATATCTGGATGATCTGTCCGCCCCTCTCTTGCCGGTTGTTGTCTGTTTTGCTGTGTATTCTGGGTATTCCTTACTTTTAAGATAACTTGCAAAAAATTGTGGTTTTAAGGGATATGTAGCCCTTCCCCTTAACCCTTACCCTCCATCAAGATAAGTATTTGGACAGCATTTACGCTGACATGAACGCACAAAAGTAAGGGTAAGTGGTAAGGGTAGGGTTAAGACAGAGAATTGGGATTCACCCTACCTCTCCCTCCCAACCATTATCTTCAAAAAGCCAGTCAGGCTCTCCTGTTTGATATCTGCTCTCAGTAGGGGCTGTATTTGTACACCCTAAACTCCCACAGCAGAACCAGGTAGGGATTTTACAGTATTATCACAACTATGATGGTTGTCATGCCTGAGACATGATTTATACCATGGTATACTCGTGATTGAAAGGTTGCGAGTTTGATTCCCGGCTGTGGCTACATGAAGTAATCTTCATTTGTAAGCATTCAAATCACCCAGTTTGATGGTTTTTAAAACTGCATCTCACTTCAATGATAATGTAATTCAATATGAAATTAATTATATTTGATTGAAACAGAGTTCTTGCATTATTTTGAGAAAATACTGTGTGTGTTGAACAATATTTGTCTGAATGTGCCTTATAATTGTGAATGAGTATTGCAAAGCACACCACACAGCTATACACACATATATACATATACATATACATATATATATATATATATATATATATATATAGGGTATAGAGCAAATATAGTACTCTCTTTTGGTAAGAGCTTTGCTTGTAACTAAAAGATGAAAGCAAAAGAGAAGCACAGTACGTGCATATTCAGCAGTCTGGGTTCTCAGCTTCCATCTGGTCCTCTAATGACATGCTGTGGAAGGATACAGCCTCTGGAAAACTATTTATCAATGACAAGATTATCCTCACAGGACTGAGCATGCTTCATTGAACTTGGAAATGTTATCTCACTAGTGACGTTTTTTGGTAGACCAGAGGTCCTGTGAATCATTTGCTGTCTCACTTCACACAGGGCAGATATGTTGTTGATAGTCCTGCCTCCTGGACAGAGGAGCAGGACAGAAAATGACACCATGTACAGTGGCTGCTCAATGGTCCTTCAAACATCAAACAGACTAGGCACCATAACGATATAAAAGTAGTTATATAACAAATTGGACCGTTCGTGATTACGATTTCACAAACAGTTTGCAATAGACACTACTATCTAGAAGGTGAGATTACTAATTTAGCTTTGTGAGTCAATTGTGCATGGCGAGCTATAAAATTACGTCATTTTAATGAAGTAGCCTGTATTCAGTTGCTGTCTTAGAAACTCCTTGGGAGTCTGGACATTGATTAGGTTTTACCACCTTAGCTGACAGAGAAGCCTCCAACAGCCTACAGTGGGAGGCTAGAGGAGCCTGAGGGTGAGATTAGATTTTCTGCAGGGGTGGGGGCCAGGTTGTTTGTGCATGTGCATACATGTGTGGGAGTGTCTGTCCATCTGTGTGTGCATGTGTTTTTGTATATTTGTGTTTTTATGTGTTTGTGTGTGTGTTTGTGTCAGGGAATTATCATGGCCAAGAGCAGCCAGTTGTTCCCTAATCTCATTACGCTGCCAGACACAGGGGCAGGAGAGGGTCTGATCAGCTGAAGGTCAAGTTCTGCCAAATTGTGGACTACAAACACCCCTCTGACCACTGTCCTCCATGTGTGTGTCTGTGACATAGAGTTCAATCTGTGAGCATGTGTGCGTACGTGAGAAAGCAAGTCAACCAGTCTGAGTGCATGTCAGGTATCAGGAGGGATAGTCACCCACTGAACACAAACACTTAGTAGAGTCTATTGGATTTGCTGATCCCTTACACTTTTCAATTACATCAAAGCCCTGTCCGAATATAACGAGGGAGGCATTGTGTGAATTTTGTCATGGGGATGTGTCAAGTCAAGATACTGGCTCATTTGTCGGCTGACCATTTCCACCCCCCTTCCCCATCCTCTCCCACTTGTCTGCCACCTGCCTGACTGCAGTCCCCCCTATCCCCCAGGGCTCCTATCGCTGGCGAGGCTGAGCCCACCCAACCATTACCTTTGGATCACTGAACATATTCAGTTCATCTCCCTGTAACATAATGGAATTAGCGCAGTGAGATACTCCTTCCAGTGAAATGCATTTTCCCATATTCAGACCCCTGCTTGTTTGTGATTGAGTCCCAGTGTGTCTTTGAGGTGTCAAGGGTAATTACATCCAAAGAAAAAGCGGGAATTGTTCATTTGGAGAGAACGTGGTGACCTATTACTAAGGTGTCTTTGAGGTGTCAGGGATGAAATGTGTGTTTTCAAGTGAAACACATACAAACTTCACTGCAAATGATTACCATGCTTGGGTCTACAGAGTCAGATAGCTCAGCAGGTTAAGTGTTGGCCTCATGAGCAGAAGGTTGTGAGTTTGAACGCCAGCTGTGTGGCTATTTGATGTTGTGTCCTTGGGTAAAGCACTTCATCCTACTTGCCTCAGGGAGAATGTCCCTGTTCTGACTCTAAGTCGTTTTGGATAATAGTGTCCTCTAAATGAGTATTTACTTATTTATTACATGGCTGTTACATTTCACTCTATTTATTTGAGGCTTATAGTACTCATCCATGCAGAAGGACTCAGATCAAACGTATTTCCATATTGAAAACTTGAAAACACCTGAGACATTATAGAAATACCTGGTCTTCTGATAGTACATAGCTGCAATGTCAATGTCAACGGGTGTGTATTCCATCACTGCTATAGTGCGCCGACTCTTCGCCGGAACATATGGATACTTTGATTGATTTTATATTGATTTGGGAAAATTATATAGCACAAACATACTGTAAAATTATATTTACTGTTTGTTAACCGTACACAATGTTACTACCATTGAATCTTGCTAGTATAACGGTAGCTTTTGGGCTACCAACTCAGCAATGTCAAGTTACCTTAATCTCTGAACCACTTCACTGCCAACTGGGGGTATGGAGGCTTTAAGATCCTCATGCACATATTGTGGCATGTGTTTAGTTTAGAATTTGTATCACGGCAGATGTGTGGCAAAAGTAATGTATTAAAAACATCATCAAGTGACAGACCAAGGCTTTGTGACTACATATTTGGAGTGCTTTTATGAATGCACAAATCTCAGTGTGCATTTATGGATCAGAATTACTTTTTTGATCCCCCAAGGGGTAACTCTTTAATATTGTTGTTGTTGCTTTATTGTTCGCTACAAGTAGACTACTGTCCATCTGTGGTACCTGTTTTAAATGTATAAACTGTTTGGCTGAATGCTCTTATGACTCTTTCCTTGGCACTTGGTTTCTCACAATGTATGTTCCATAATCTATAAGTCTGCTATATTTTGGGGTCTATCACTTTGCTAAGCTCAATGACCGATGCTCTTTTGTAATGCTCTCTCTTGTAAGTCTTTTGTAATGCTCTCCCTTGTAAGTTGCTATATGAATAAATGTAAATGTGAATCCTTTTGATTTGAGGATTTTGCTGTGCATTTGTATCATATAGATTTTTCATGTTACCGCTTCAGAAACAACGTTTCACTTTTTGGTGGGTTTTGTCGTGCCATGATTTCCCTCCTAGTAAAACCCCCTGAACCCTTTTGATGTTGAGTTCTGTACAGAACACTATAGAGGCCTTTGAGGATTAGGCTGCAGTTGTCTTAGTTGCACAACTAAGAGGGGATCTGCTTGGATTTACGCAGTCATTTTAAACTGTAAATTTACCATACATTAAAACAAAGACTCCAACCTCTTTGGTGCAGAGTTACTTATCCTGGAAGATTGACTGTGAGGAATTTATCGATTTCATGCCTTCCACAAACCTGGCTTTTCTCTTCAGACCTGTAAGTGTGAGTGAAAAGCTGTTTACAAAATCTTTCAATACAGCCCATTTTTGTCACCAGAGAGGATTCCCTGGCAGTTTATTATCAGGGGATCCATTAGATTCGACCTAGCAGCTCACGTGTTTCCTCTCAGTGTTTAACATTTCACAGTGACTCTCCATGCAGTTTCTTTTCTCCTTTCCATGTAATTAGCACACAGACTGCATTGTACGCCTGCTAACAATGAGATAATGACTTTGTTTGCTCTGGTGGCCCTGCATTCTATTTAAGGATGCTGAGAGCCTTTTGGCTCAAGCCACCATCACAACAAAGAAACAATGCCTTTTCATAGAAGGTGTAGTAAACACTCTACATCCAGAACCTACCTTCACATCTTACCTCTGTTCTCTAGTTGGCCTGGGTCATGTATGTCATTGTATTGAAACCCCCAACTCTCAGTCAATAATGGGGCATGATTCAGCCCTGCATGGCAAGATCAGCTGAACAGAATGTAAAACTTGTGTGGTGTGACATCAGCAGTGCTGCTTGTTGTATGAGCTTTAGTGTGCTTATTCAATAACCCATTAACCACTGATGCTTGTGTGTTTGATGCTTGTGAAGGCATACAGTATAATTGTATTTGGAGTAGTAGCACTATACTTACCACGTTACGCATGAATAACTGAATGCCAAATGCCAGTACTCCTCAGGTTCACCTTTGTGAGCATTGACTGTGAGAATTGCGGAAACATGCTAAATAAACATGTCTACATGTCTAAGAGGACATAACATTTGTGGAGATTCTCATATACAGGTTTGAACATTAAACTTAACTACAACTTCCGCGAAACTTGATAGAAAAGTTTTCAAATGTACAAAAGTAATTTAGGGGGTATTTGGTTTGTTGTTTAAATTAGAAACATTTCAAGGGTCATTTATTAACTTCAAAACGGAGGCAGGGATGTGTGTAGAGGCCCTTGTGAGAAAAGGCTTTTTTTTCTTACCATACGTAGGAAGTAAATGGGCGAAACTAGGGAGTCTGGTGGCTGAGTTGTTAGGGTGTTGGGCTGGCAATTGGAAGGTCGTGAAGAAGGTTGTGAACAACTTGATGTTGTGTCCTTGGGCTGTTGTGTCCTTGGGCTCTTGATGTCACAACATCAAGTTGTTCACGACCTTCTTCATGACCTTCCAATTGCCAGCCCAACACCCTAACAACTTTACACCCAACACCCTAACACTTTACCCTACATGCCTTGGTATGTATGTGCTGTAAGTTGCTCTGGATGAGAATGTCAGCTAAATGTCAATCTTTTATTTCAGTTCATGAAGCTTGTAGCCACACTTTACATGGTATTTATGTTTCTGTTCTCAGCAGTACAGGCTGCTTCTGAGTGCTCTTTCATCAGGCGAGCATTGTGATCAGACTCAGGCGATGAGGATGTGATTTCCCTTGGTTATCATCTCTAAGCGTAATAGCTGCTACAGTCGACAGCTACTTTAAGTTTTAGAAGGTTTATCATTTGTACTGCGTAGACTTGGATCTTGCCCACATATGGTGAGTCACCAGGATAGTAACTAAGACCAATTAACTGAAGAGCAGGGTGCCCTATGTAGCAATGGGTAGCATTGAGGGCACAGAGGACAGGGAAGTAACAGAGAGGACAGGAGTGTAACAGAAAGAAAAGGGAGGTCAGAGAGGACAGGGAGGTGACAGAGAGAATAGTAAAAAGACAGTGTGGTGACAGAGGACAGGGTGGTGGCAGAGAGAACAAAAATAATAGGGAGATGGCAGAGAGGACAGGTGGATGACAGAGTAGACAGACTGTGGCAGAGAGGACAGGGTGGTGACAGGGAAACCAGCAAGAGAATGGAGATGACAGACTAAGAAACAGGAAGATGACAGTGAGGACAGGGTAGTCCTGCAACAACCCGCCAGACAAACGTGGCATCCAGTAAAATATGAAAAATGTTTATACGCTTAAATTGACTGAATTATTACCTGTGAGAATCTGAGATTAGTCATCTGTTTTCACATGTAAAGTTCCTTTGTTGTTTAGGTCAGTTGCAGATGGGTACGTTTTTTCCCAACTGATATTTCTGTATTTTTAAAGTAATATTGCATAGAATAAAAGACATTTGCTCCATTTCACTACAAAATACACAGAGTAAAGTGTGGAACGAAATAGGGTTCTCTTCTTATTGCCAACAGTGCCAGAGGGAATAGTGATAGGCTATATGGCAGCCTTCTATAGTAGAAACATTTTCATCAAAACAAATACATTGAGCAACACCTAAGACTAAGTTTCATACTGTTGAACGATTTATTAATTAGCTATGCATATCAGGTGATTTTTTTTTAAAGAGACTAGCAAGTGCTCCCACTCTCACAAATGCCGGCAGAATGCCTCAAACTAAGATCAATTCACGTTTTTAAACGTTGGTGAAATGAAATGAAAATAAAAACTGGGAATGAAGTGCGACTGAAGATGTAAAATTAGATTGGCCCGATCCCTAACCCCCCTTCTCCTTCCATACCTCCTCCCAACCCGTCTACCTCCATACCTCCTCCTTCCCTCCCCTTCTCCCTCCATATATCCTTCCTCCTTCCCCACGTACCGACTCCATCTCCCCTCCCTTTTTTCTATTCCCTTCTCTTTACCTCTCTATTAGGCCTTCTCAACACCCCACTTCTGTACGCTGCTAGGGAATGTAGACTTTATATGAACAAGGCATCATGGTTTTGGTCTAAAATTCAAAGTCACATCGTTTTAGTTATCAAATGTCAGAAGCATTGAATATTAGACTGGCTCAACTTATCCCTACTCTTCTGGCTCAAATGACTCCACACCGAGCAGATGATCAAACTTGCCCATCCAGCAGTTTACAACTAAAGTTATGCAAACTGTACAGCCTTATATTGTAATGAACTAAATCACAAACACATTTGAAATGTATTTAAAACGACTAAATAATAAATGTTACACTTTGCACTTTGGGTCAACTGCAGTGGTTTTAAAGGTGCTATATAAATTATAAACTGAACTGAAGAAAAATCATAACTCCTTGAACATGCACAAATGACTTGGAACGGCATGATTCTCTTTTTTTTAAATGTAAAAGTGTTTACCACTTCACACGAGTGTCTCCTTCACAGAGAAGGTGAAAAGAAAGAGTCATCTTTTTTTTGTTGTCTAGAAACCAAGAATGCCACAATTTACTGGTCCAATTTACCCTTTTCGCCCCTTTAAACTAACTAGTTGGTAGCTTAGTGTTATCAAGCTCACGGCAGGGCAAGACTCCAAAAGCAGGACTCAGACACACTCACAAGTTCAGGTTCTTTATTCCGAAGAAGGGTTCAGTACACAGGAAGGCAGTCCGAACAGGCAAAGGTACAAAAGGTAGTAGGCAAAATCCAAAGAACAGGCAAAGATCAGAAGCACAGGGTCAAAAACACGAGGGGAAAAAACTGGAGATTACGCTGGAAAGTTTGACACGAGGGACAAGACAATCTGGCAATGACACAAGGAACAAACACTCACTATATAGACCAAACAATTAGACACAGGTGAAACACATTAGGGCGGGGACAGAAATCAAACCCAGGAAGAAGGGAACTGGCCTTAAAGGGACAGGGTGCAAATCAAACCCTGACAAGTGTTTTACAGATTAAAGTCCTTTACGCCTTATCATTTATGTTGCACTGCAATTTCCACCCCCTGGAGGACAAATAAAAGTTTATCTAATCTAATCTAATGTTGCAAAAATTTAATTGTAAACCAGCAGAGTGGTGTTGATTTCCGCAAAACACACCCAACAACACCAACATGAATGACAGATTGAGGCAAGTTTGTTTTCTGCAAACAACCCCAACAAGTAGGGAAAATTGGCTTGGGTCTTTTAGTGTTGAGGGTGTTCATAATGATCCGAACAAATTTCAAAACAGTAATCTCTTGTTGTAGGCTAGTCTAAAGAGCTAGGCCTGAAGGTATGTGCAACCTACAGGGCTGAAAAAATGTAGCCAATGCAGAAGTGTCAAAAATCTGGCTTCAAGTGAATCCCATTCAAAAATTGTCTAAATGAAATATCAAGTAAAAAAAATCCACTATTCATTATGCTGTCATTAGCTAAATTCCCTTCTTCTTATCAGCATCCTGGTGATCCATGTGGAAGTAATTTAATAATAAAGTAGATGAAGTAGGCTTTATTTACAGAAATTAAAAAACCTAATAAGGCAACCAAGAAGTGCAAATACATAAAAACTGGCTTTAACAAATACATGGGTGACATCACAATGACATCCAATCTTTATAATATACAGTCTGTGTGCTTTGCTGATGCTGTGCTTTTCCTGCCTGTATGCACGCCTAGACATCCCATCAAACACTGAAAAGAAGTACTTGTGGCATAGGTTATTGCAGTGGTGGGCCATCAGGGCCAGCAAGGCCTTCTCTGCTGGCCTAAACGTCATCAACAAATAATATGCTTACACGTTATAATCTTTATTTTTTATTTTTACAAATGTATATTCAATTAGTCTGCGTAGTTATACTCTTCAATTCATTGCTTGATTGGTTGCATGCAATGCTTCCAGCCAATTATATACAGCTATCGTGTGTTGCCAGGGTCTAAAATCTGCCCTCAGGCCTTCAGAATCAACAGTGCAGGCACCTGTACCTTAAAGTGAAGAGAAATTAAACTCTATCGTTGACCAATCAGCTTTCGAGTTGACTACTCTAAGCAAGAGCCATATAAAAAGAAGAAAATATTTTCATATGGCTCTGTTGTAGGCCTGCTAGCTGATTCACGTCTGATTCCCATTATAATCCTCTATCACCACTTCTGTACTCTAAAATGTGACCATGCCAGCTTAGTCAAGGTAGAATGTCTTAAACAGGTAGTTAAGCGGGTTTTCATTCAAGCCGATTCCAAATTATTTGATTAGTCTACCTAGAGTCAACCTATTTTAGTTTGTCCTTCCTGGAAGTGATCAGTACCAACAGAACAGCTTTTATAAACACATCATTTCTTCAACAATCTAGACCTTTGACGATGTTAATTAGATTGTAAAATGTGAATTGAGAGTTTCTAGATGTTTCACTTTTGCAATTTAAACCAGTAGAAACCATTTACTGTAAGTAAATAAATAAATAATAATAATGTAAAAATTGATAAAACAAAGCATACATTTCCCGGATACAGGTGCTGTCATCGAGCACTGGTGATGTCATTTGGACCCAGAGTCTGTGTAATAGTGATTGGGCGGTGGAGCCACAGTATCAATACTAATATGCACGCTCAAGACGCACTTGTTCTACAGTACTCTGGAACGTCTGCTGGACCTAATGTACATTTTTCCTCCAGGATCATAATGATTCCTACTGGGGGACCTGTTGTCCTTTTTGCCCGGTTCTAAACTGCTTTTGAATGTTTGGTACTCGCAGTGAGGTACACTGTTATTGTTGCTTGCTTTCTTACAGGTACACTATTGCCCATTGTGGCGGGCCGTGCATTTCAACCGTAGGCCTTCAGTGACGTCATATTTATTCCTCCCTAAATTAATACGCCTCATAAAAACATCAGTATGACACCAGGGCTTGAGAATCCACACATATACATTACATCACCCTTAATATAGGATAATCAAGCAACACTTAATTTCCAGAGCATTAAAAATATTTGTTGCCAATATTGGCAACAATTGTTACCAATGATTTAATAACTAATAAGCATGACAAAAACCTATAAAAAAATACAAATAAAATGTTTGCACTAACCAACATAGATCTGCACAGTGCCTCATTATTTAAAAATCAAATCCATCCTTCTTTCTTTCTGTCTTCAATAAGCCATGGATACCGTTCATAGTTTCTAGTTTGGAAATTAATTCATTATCTACCGCTTATTAGCTAGTCGCAGGGCTATCACACAGACAGTGATAGAAAACGTAGAGACAACCATTCATACTCATAGTCATACACTAGGGGCAATTTTTCACAATGTCCAATTAACCTACCGCTGCCACTATGCACCCCTGGTTGACAATGACAGACAAAACCTTTTCCTTGCTGGGAAAGACAAACAAACACAGCGCACGGGGTCAGCTGACCTCTGCTCACACTATCCAGTTTTTATTGGAACGCCCATCTTGAATGGTGTGGCAAGTATATCTGCAACCAGATCCACCTCTTCTCCTCCTTCAGCAAAAACACCAATACCTGTCGGTAGCAAGCTAATCTCTGACTTCAGATTCAATATGTTGCAAAATGACATTGTCCGACACTCGGGAGAGCTTATCCAATCACAGGACACGTACGTGTTGGCTTCTTCCTAGGGCCAGCTAGAAGGCCCTGAGGTCGCCGTCTTGCGAGATGATTGGTCCAAGCGCTGTAAACTGAATAGGCTGTGTCTATTCACTTACAGCGAGAGAGCCTTCACTTGAATAAATGTGTTTTTCTGAGTATGTTTAGGCCAGCAGAGAAGGCTTTGCTGGCTCACCACTGCCCGTTGGAGATGCATGCCATATAATTGTAACTTGTTTGACTGAATGCTCTTATGGCTCTTCCCTTTGGCACTTGTTTGGTTTCTCACGATGTATGTTTGATAATCTATAAACCCGTACTGTTGGGGACTATCATGTTGCTATGATCAGTGACCGATGCTCTTTTGTAAAGCTCTCTCTTGGAAATTGCTTTGGATAAAAACGTCTGCTAAATGAATAAATGTAACAAAAAATGTAACACGTTTCTCAAAACAATAACAGCTTTCTCAAAACTGCACACACAAAACTGAAAACTTCACACACAAAATGCTAAACCTGACGTTCCCCTTGCAAGATGACTCTTTGTCATCGAGTCTCGGAACTGTTCACAAAAAAGAACTTGTGTTCTCATTTGGTAAACAAAGCTATATTTTCAAATGACACACACATACCATTCATAACAGTGCTCACAAATAAGCATTTGCTGCACACTGTAGTGAATTGTAGTGATTAGTCGACTAATCGGATCATACATAAATTGACTGTAAAACATAAGGCGTACCGCACCATTACATTAGCTTTCAGCTTGAAGTGTTTAAGGTATATTCTAACTGAAAATAAAAACAATTAAGATGATGGCTCATGAACCTTTTAATCAACAAACCTTGTATCAACAAACAATTATATAACAGAGCAGCTAACAGCTGAGTAAAATAAGAACAAGGCACTGGCCTAAACAACACAAAAATGAATCAAGTTTTCAGGTGTGTCTGCCATGGCTCTGGCATCAAACACTACTCTTGTAGGAAAGTAAGCCTTTCTACATGGCTTGGAGAAAGGCTTGCTCTCTTTTAAGAGCAGATGTTTCCTGCTGCAGAGAAAATCCTCTCCGATGGGGTGGAGGTTGCAGGGATGCAAAGAAAAGATTTAGCTATCTTTGAAACTGAAACGTAACGATGAGTATGTAGCAAGAAAGCTAACTGTTTACCCTAATATTGGCAGCTAACTAGCCGGTTAACTTACTAAGACGACGGACCCTCTTCAGAATCATCCACAATTAGATGTTTTCTTTTCAGATGCTCATGCATAGCTGTTGTGCTTCCATGAAATGCAAGTTCAGCTTTGCAACTGTTGCACTGCACGCTTTTCTCGCCACTTAAAAAAAAATGCTCCCACACTTTGGAGCTTCGCTGCTGGCTAGCCATGATACTGTTATAGATTCATTTATGGTAAAGTCAGGCCTGACGCCGATTACCACTACTGCGCATGTGCGTAGGTGTGTGGGTGTGTGTGAGAGACAGAAGGCAGACGCGCTGCCACAGTTTCGTGAGAAAAGCCAAGTAAAAAAATAAATAATTTTAACCGATGCGTCGACTACTAAATTAGTTGTCGACGATTTTGTTCGTCGACATAATCGTGACTAATCGACTAATCGTGGCAGCCCTATAGTCAAACATGAAACGCCACACAAATATGCAGAAAAAAAAGGTTTTATTTCTGAACAGTACTCTACTGTCAACGGGCCAGCTCAAGGCGATGTTATCCCTGTCCAAGGAGAATTGAGAGAAACACAGCGAGTGGTGCATGAAGCTCTAACAGGCCTCAACAGTCACATCACCACCACAGGCTTCCTCCATGGCCTGGAGCAGTGGGACCCAGCCCTATAGGTTCCCTTCTTAAACCCACACTTCCACCTCCAAGCTGAAAATAACTCCTTGATGGGATTCAGGAAAGGAGAATAAGTGGAATGTATATATCCCAAAAATGTGGGTGGTTCTGGAACCACTCACGCACCTGAGCAATCAGGTGGAAGCTCACATCATCTAGTACAATGTGAGCTTCCACCCGGCTGCTCAAATGCATGGATTTTCCTCCTCCTCCTCCTTGTCTTCTTCCTCTTCTTTCTCCTTCTTGTCATCCTCCTCCTCTTTCTCTTCTTCCTCCCTTTTGTCCTCCTTTCTCTCACTCCTCCTTCTCATCATCCTCTTCTTCCTCTTTCTTGTCCTCTTGGTCTGCCTTGTCCTCCTCATCTTACTCTTACCCCTCTCCTTCTCTGGTCATCTAAGTTTTCCAGGTTCACCAAACAAAACAGAGGCTGAAGGCCATTTCAATGCTACAGTTATGATTGCAAATTGTTCATGAGACCTGAGTGTTTAGAGATTTTAGTATTTGTGTGTTGTCGGTTGATGCTTTAAGATTTTACTTGAAGTGTGTGCAACAACTGAACATCATGTGTAGTGTTTTGACAGGTGATGTGTAATTGACGTTAGGGTTAGGTGAACCCTAAACAAGGAAAGAGTCTAATGTAGATAAGGCAGTGTGAAGCAGTGCAAAATTGAGTGACATGAGGTGAAGGTTGTAAGAATTGTGCCAACCTTTAGCTTATTGTGTGCTAACAATAGTGAAGAACTGTAAATATTGGTTAATATGGCCAACTTCATAAGGAGGATATCAAAGGTTTCTTGGTTTGGTGCAGGCCAGGGGCTGACCTCTGTGTTTCCTCTATCTTGAACCCTGGACATTTTTGCATGAAGGTTAATTGGGAGACAGAGCTGTCCTTACTTGCCAGAATTTCAATTACTGTCTGATTCTCACACACACACACACACACACACACCCACACTCCCAAACACTCGCATATACACACATGCACAGAAACATACACACCCAAAGGCAATGCTGCATTATTCATGACAGTACCCATCAGTTACTGTCTGGCGATCCGAGGTGCTCCATCTCCTCTTTAGCCCCAATTATTCAAATCTAGCACCAGCGGAGGCGTAATCACTCGCTGGCAACAGTTGGGGGACATTAAAGGATACACATACAGTTCATATTTCCATCTCACTGCAGTTAATAATTTTAATGTGAAATCACCCCAAGGTGTTTTCACTTCTTGCTAACTTCTTGTTGTTGCTGACAATCATATTTTACAAAATAAAAATGTCCCCATATCTACCAACAAACTGAAATATAGGCTTTTTTTTGTTCCATAGCTTTGTTTACAGGAGAACTCTCTAGCCTACAATTATGTCTGTAGTTTGAGGAAGGAAGACACTGCCAATGCATCAAGAAAAGGAAAGTTTTCAATACATTGTGAAGTATACATAGTAGATAGTTTAATCCAAAACAATGCACAAATAATGAATTGACTGTCAATGACTCATGGATCCGAAATTGGCTTTTAAGGTTGCTATGGTGAGGTCCTTTGTCATACTGTCTGGTTTATTAGTTTGACTGACTCTTAGAGAGAAATATCTTATTAAGACTTGGTCATGCTGAAAGCTACTAAGCAGTCAGGTACACTATACATCCCAGCTAACGGCCAACCCCAAACAGGAAGTGGAGAGTTATTTCTGTCTTTAATGGAATCTGGGCTCTTTTATCTGCTTTTTCATCAGTTGATTAAGCAATGCATTGTTCCCTTGAGAGATTTAGCTGGGCTGGGCTCACTGAAAAAAAAATGAGTTTACCTAGGTCAAGCACAAGGTGAGATGTAATCAAATGCCCCTCTTGTATACTGGCCAGGCCTGCTAGACAAGATATAATTACATTACATAAACTGTTGGAGTCTGAGGGTTAAAGTTCTAGATAAGAGCTGTTGTCACAGGTTCTGGGAAACCCTAGCTACTAAGGCACATTGTGGTATTTTTCATGTTAATTGTATTGTCAGGGTTCTTCATTGCTTGGCTTTGCAAAGACTAAGTTCCAAGGTGACTTGGAATCTTTTACGTTGCTGTGTTGCTTTCCTGTTTAAGTTCACAACTTTGAACTGTTCTCTTAATTAAAGATAATGAACCCCGAAGGAATGTATTAGTTGTGAATCCAGTGTAGTGAGGCAGATGTGAAGCCATTTCTCCTTGAAGGCTGGATATGGACCTTATCACCAAGCAGCTAGATTTGCCATGCTCATCAAGTAAATATTTTTTTCCATCCAGTTTTGACTGGATTTGTTCATATTGTATACCAAATAACAATGAATCATATGCTAAGGTTAGCTTTTCATCTGCATTTGTTTGTTTTTATCTAACTAGTCATTTACATTTAGTAATTTTGCGGACACTCTAATCCATTGCAATTTGCAGCAAGTACAGGGACAGTCCCCCTTGAGTGAAGTGCCTTGCCCAAGGACACAACATCATATTGGGATTACATAGGGAATCAGATGGCTCAGCGGGGTAAGGTGTTGGCCTCATGATTGGAAGGTTGTGAGTTTGAACCCCGGCTAAGGCTAAGTGATGTTGTGACCTTGGGCAAGGCACTTCGCCCTACTTGCCTCAGGGAGACTGTCCCTGTACTTAATGTAAGTTGCTTTGGATAAAAGTGTCTGCTAAATGAGGTATTATTATTATTATATTGGCACAGACAGGATTTGAACCAGGAACCTTTTGATTACTAGCCTTACTGCACAGCCTTACCGCACCCTAACTGCACAGCAACCTGACTCCCATTCAGAGACCACATGAGTAGCTAATTATATTTTAATGTGGTGTTTCACTTGGTTGAGGTGTCTACAATGCAACTAGTCTACTAAGGCTGCTATCCATCATCTCCTACTGCGACAGAAGCACGGATCTCATATTCATGTAGCAGGATATCAAATCATTGCTTTGGTTACAAAGATATTGGAGATTTAAACAGGATGAAAGGAATCTCTAATCAGCCATGCATGATGATTATGAAAGCAAAAAAACTAAACGAAAAATCTGTCACTGAGATACTTTTAGAAACAAAACATCCATTAGTCCATAAGACTGTGGCAACAAATTGTTACTTTATTTCCATGCACACATTTTTGAGGGGTTAGCTCTACAACTTTACTAGACATACATATCCATTTCAATAGCCTCCAAGTTTTGTCCCTCCCAGCCCAGCCCATTCCAGAACATTCCAGCCCAGCCCATTCCAGAACATTCCAGCCCACACCCAGCCCAACCCAGCCACCCTGCTGTTATAGTCCATTTGTATGCTGACACGAATACGATTTCTGGACACCAGTTTTGCCCTACTGCATCAGAGCCTTATTGAATTACCACCATGTGGACCAGCAGCTGTTGGTTCTGGCCACAGCAGGCTGTGGCTGGCTAATTGAAACATAAAGGGATCAAGGAGGGATCCAACCTTGCCCAGCCCGTCAGGTTTCGTGCAGGGGTTTATTTAATTGTAACCCCTCCCAACAAATATAAAAAGGGGCGAGGACACTGGGAGAGGGGGGGACTCTGTAAGATGGAGATGGTTCTTCAGAGTCCACATTTGGAAATTGCAAGCAGTTCTTCGGTGACAACACGTGAAAAGATTCTGTGAACTCAAACCAAGCCTGATTGTGTCTGGTAGTGGAACCCCTCATATGGTGGATATGGCTTAATGGAGGTTGCCCACAGTTCCTTATTGAGAGGGTAAGGATGTGCATCCCTGTCCATGTCTCTAATTTGTATTTTACATTATATTTGTATCTAATTTGTGTTACCCTTATTATTACCTTACATATATGTTCTATGTTTGCTCTTTCCTGCCAAGTAAATTATGTGTTTGTATGTCCTGCATAGCGAATAAAATAGATTTTGATTCTGATGATTCTTTCCTGCCCTCGTTCATCAATGAGAGCCAGCCATGTCTGCTAGCAGTCTGAGAGCAACTGCAGGCTGAGCTTCACCAAATTGGCTTTAGCCTATTACAAACAAGAAGTGTTAGAGTCACTGGGAAAATAACAACTTTATAAGCCATGTCATCAAATATTACTTATTGTTTTAATGGAGATGACTATGTAATTTGGATCCTCTTTGATCAGTGTGGTCTTTAGGAATTTTACTTTGTTTTATTGCTGACATCTGTGCTTCCTGAATCTCCGTGGAAGAGATGAAAGGCTTATGAGTCTCAAAAATGTCGTCAGCATCAATATTTCAGTCGGTTATCTCCTGGCACCTTGAGATCTCCTCTAAGAACCAGAGGAGCTAGAGCAGGGTTTCTCAAACTTTTTTGTGCTGGGGCCCAGTCATATTTGACTTGGGTGTTTCAAGGCCCAGTGGGCGAATTGCCCCCGCCCCCGCCACCACCACCAAAACCCACCCACCACCCAATTTTTTTTTACTTTTTTGTGTGTGTGTGTGTTACCCATTTTGAATAAGCAAACCCCCTAACAAGGTTTTTATTAAGTCTATGGTTCTTTAATTTCTCCTTGTATTATTTTTGTCCCAGCTTTTGCTAACTTTTCATTAGCAAGTTTGTTTTAAGCACAGTTACTTTGGTTGGCCAATTTATCTGTCTTTCTTTTGAAAAAATCCTCTGGTTTGTCTTTTTGTTGAGTGTCCAAATGCCGGCACAATTTCGATGGCTTCATTGCCTCATTAATTAGCATTGCCTGGCAGATAACACAGATTGGTTGGGGGGGGGGTGGAATTGTTGGAGACAAAACCGAATTTCATATAGTTTTGGTCATAGTTTCTAGTGAATGGGCAATGTTTTTTTTTACTGGTGGTTCATTGGAGACAACAGGTGTAGCAGGTTGCCCTCGATGCGATTAAAAGTCGTTCAGAGTGATGGTGTGACCGCGATAGAACAGAGTATTTAACCGCTCGTGGTCGGGAAAGTATCATGTTAGAATGTTGGATGGGTGACGTAGGGACAGGGGTGTGCCGAGCAGAGTCTCGTTCATAAACAATAACATAACTTGCATTTTGACTGGAGGAAGGGCAGGATTCGGGGGACTGGCAGCGACCTCTAGCCCATAGATTGAGAAACTCTGAGTTAGAGGACATTAGAGACATGATATAGATTGTTGGAACAGGATCAGAATGTACAGGTTCCCAAAAGGATTTATGAGTGACAACCCCTTGCAGGTTGATATGAGTTTAAAGCTAACCAGGATATAGCACACTTTACCCAGGGTCAGACAGGCCCAAAAGCTCTCCTCTGGGTTCATGTTACCTTACACTGAATACCATAAGCCATTCAGCCAAACAAGTTCCAATTATAAGGCAAGCATCTTCGACGGGAGAGTGTACCTGTAGGAAGCAGATAGCAAAGCAACAACAACAACACCGCACCTGACTTCAAGTACCGAATCCTACGCTGGTAAGGGCCGTCAAAAAGGCAATAGGTCCCTGTGAAGGAAACTTTCTGATGGAAGACGTTGTAAGGACACAAAGTTCAGTTGTTCGTTAGATACAAATTTATTGAACCTTTCACAAGAACCTTTCACAAGAGTATTGCAATAAGAACACATGGAACAGACAGGAGAGACATGACACACACACAACAGAGCTCTGTGACCTGGTCTCATAGACACTCAATAGTTCTAGAGAGAAGGCCCTGAGCCTCCTCCCGGCACTTGTATATATAATCACCCAACAGTTGTGAACTCCCCCCTCCCCACCCCATTGTCCTGGTGTGGGGGGGGGGGGGGGGAGGCCAGAGCCAAAAGGTGGTCTGTTGTCTTCCAGCCGTTCTTTGTCTCCAGTCCACTGTGGGTGAGGAGCATCCTCTGCCAGTTGATTAGCACCTCCAAAGGAGAGTGGTGTCCCAGACCTTCTGTCTACGAGTGCATCATTTGCATTGATAGAATAAGCAAGTCATCGTCCTGTCTGGGGGAGGTGTTAACTTTGGTGGGAAACTCTGACAAGAATGTAAATCGCCATATGTCCATGCAGTTCTCAAAACATCAATCCAACTTATAGAATTCAACAATCTGACAGTACAACTATGGAACATCAGAATACGGCCAGTACATCCCCCGGTAGGAATCTTTATGACCCTGGGAGAGAGACTATTATTAGGCCCAGCAGTTATTCTTAAGTACTGTTGAACTCCCGGAACAAGTGCATCTTGACCCTTTTCTTGAAGGTGAGGAGACAGCCAGTGTTTCTGACAGAGGTTAGGAGTGGATTCCACCATTGGGGAGCCAGACAGGAGAAGAGCTTGTGTTGGGACCTGGCGTTCTTGAGGGGTGGAACCACTAGACGGTTGTCAGAGGAGGACTGTAGGTGGCGGGCAGGGGTGTAAGGCCAAAGGAGAGACTTGACATAATTCGGTTTAAACAGGTTCATGTTGCTTTTTAATTTTGTGTATCTAGCTAACTAGGTCAGTAAGAGTTAATTGATGCTGTTTTTGAGTCAGCACAAGAGATTTAAATATAAGCGTTTCGTGTTTATTTAAATACAGAAAAAAATGTGCAAAAGATCAGTGTCTGTAATCAGTAGTGTAGGTGTGTATGGATGCATGTCAGTGTACAAGTGCAAAAATAACAAGGAACACAGGAAAACACAGCCGAGCCGTGGCGTCTTCCTCAAAACGGCGTAGATCGGTGAGAGCCCGCGAGAACAGCCAGCGTGGAGATAAATACACGTCGCATGCCCAGGTGTAGCAAATCTCCTGATGATGGTCCCACCTCTGCTGAACCTAGGACAACAAAACCCAACCAGCATCCCACAAATACACACCCCCAACATAGAAGGTGGGGCCGTCACAATTTATAAAGAGAGAAATGCTAATGCAGGGGTGCACAGTGGCAGTGCGGTTAGCACTCTCACTTACCAACAAGCATATCATGGGTTTGAATCTCAGACCTGACCATGATCTCTCTGGGTGGAGTCTGCATGTCCTCCCCATGTTACCGTGGGTTTTCTTTGGGCACTCTGATTCTGATCTTGTCTGTATGATAGCCCTGCGACTAGTTGGCCCCAGTCCAGGGTGTACCCTGCCTAAGGTCTGAAGTAACTGGGATAGGCTCCAGTCACCCATGACCTGGAATAAGCGGCACCGCTAATTTGTGGTAGATAATGAATGAACCAAAAATGCTAATTCAGTGGTGTGAGATCACACCTGGGAATTTACTGCTCTGAAAATTGTTCTGCCTTTAAAGAAACAAGCAGACTCAGAGGGAAGTATCCCATAGATGAGACCTATTCACTGAGTCTTGTCCCCAGCAACAAGACTCACTCCCCCTTCCCAGCTGCTCTCATTCTCCCTGCACCCATGCCTGAACTCTGGTAATCCCTTGATGGGGACCGAGAGAACCATGGGCCTCTCAAGTATATGCCTCAATTGTACCCCCCATTTCAAGCATTTCATGACCTGTGAGTGAGGGCTACAGGTTTGGAGTCATTAAGACTACTGACTACAGTTTTTTTGGGAACAGGGACGACTTTAGGCAGTGGGGATGGAGGGTTGTGTAAGGGAGCTGTTGAAAATCTTTGTAAAGACCCCTGAGAGTTCGTCTGCACAAGCCTCAGTACTGAGTTGCCGAGTACTCCATCTGGTCTAGCGGCCATGTTTGGATTCACTGTCCTCAGCACATCTCACTTTTTCTTTTAGTATGAGAGTTTGCAACTTGGGGGAGGGTGGAGGCAGTGTGACTGGATTTAGAGTTTTTGCCATTCGAGTTGTGTCTGCAGTCAGCAATGTAGAGGGTCAAGAGGAAGGGTGCTAGCACCGTCCCAGGAGGGGCACCCACACTGCAGGACAGGAGGTCAGACACACTGTCCCCGGTTCTCACTAACTGGGGCCTATTTGTGAGGTCCATTCTGCCAGGGGTACATCCACTCTAACCTGCATTCAGCAGAAGCATTCATTCAGCCAGCTGAAAGGTGGCTGCGCTGGAGCTGTCAAAGAACATGATCCTTACAGCGCTGCCAGACTCTCCGGGTGAGTTAAGGCACCCTTCACCCCAATTCCAGGTTGGTAGGCAAACCGGTGTTGAGGACGGAGGACGTTGCTCTCTGATCATGTGGTATTGTTCTCATAATAGCACACACATGCAGTTTCTCATCACTTAGACAAGGGGTGGGCAATCCTGGTTCTGGCGGAAAACTATCCTTAAGATGTTAGATGTCTCCCTGCTCTAGCACACCTGATTCTAATGAATGGTCATAATCAGGCTTCCGCAGAGCTAGTTAATGACCCATTCATTTGAATCAGGTATCATTTATAGTGTCCCATACTGTAGCTTATCTTGTCAAGGCCCAGTGTGCTAAGTTTTCTGCTTTTCTATATTGGTATGCATGATGGAAGTTCCAAACTAAACCCTGCATATAAATAACATACATTGAAGACGATGGCATGCAATTTCATTTTGAAGGCTTGGATTTACACCAGTGTATCTCAGTGGTATCAATTTCAGTGAATGTGAGGACAATCTTAAATCTTCACATGGTAAAGGAATGCCTTTTGATGGGTACATTTTTGTAAAGAAAAAATATTTGTACAACCAAAACCCCCAAAAACGTTTTGAATAACCCAATGAAATGTAAATAAATGTAATTCGCTGAACCTCCATTATAATTTTACCCATGGCTCCCTCTCCTCAGACTCTGTAATGGACTTTTACAGGTCCACAGCCAGTCAGACTTGCTGCATCATCCTGGTTCTTCCCTCCCCCAGACACTCTCTGCATACACCTGCTCTGCTGTCAGGGTCCAGGGGCCCACCAGGGAACTCCGTTATCAGCCTGCACCAGCATCCAGGCGTACATAAGGTGCTTAAACATGCACACAAAGACAGAAAGAGATACACACATACACAAACAGACACACACAGAGGCAGATGGGCACATATATACACACCCCAGTCAGAACCCCTTCAGGACAGCCACTAGCCTGGTCATCAGCATACTTTGATTCCCCTCCGGCCCTCTTATCATATGCCAACGGTGACGGCCTGCCTGGCAGTGCAGCCTCACTGCGATGTTAATTATAAACCTGTTAACAAGCCAAGTGGAACTGGGAGGTGGAGAGTTTAATTAGTCTTGGGTTATGTCCAGACACACACTCTCTTTTTTGGTCGGTTTCTCTACACCTCTTTGTTTTTCGTTTCATAATTTTACTTTCATTTTTCATTTTTCGTTTCATTTTTCTCTCTCTCTGTCAGTCTACTTCAACGTCTTTGTTTTTTTTCTGTTCTGTCCTCTGTCTTTTTTATGTTATTGTTTTGGCTTTTCACCTTCTTGGTTCAGCATTTAAGTGGATATTAGTTACACGTATGTGTGAGTGTTTTCTTTTACTTCCTCTATTCTTCATTCTTACATTTCAAATGTTTCATACTCTCTGTCATCTTAAGTGAAGAGTAGCTTGCTTCACCCCAGTGAAAATGTACTACCTCAAAAGCAGCCAACTAAATTCAGTGTGACAAGGTGGTTTTATTATTTTGTCCATATCTTGAGTAGATAAATCTCACCCCAGGTTTTGTTAACACTTCATTTGCAGTGCATGTAGATGATGTTTGGAAATGTAGATAACAGATACTAAACTAGAGAGGGTAGGGCCTACGATTTGGGGGGAAAACTGTGGGGCATGCTTATGTCACTTGCAGATGGATGCATTTAAAACAGTACATTGTACTACAGACATTTCTGTTCATTTTATACAAAATGCATACTTATTATAAAACATTATTTAGATTTAAAGCATGCAGTTGTTTCTGCTCCTTTACAACTCAAAATACAAAGAGTGAAAAGTAGAATTAAAGTGGAGTTTTTTCAAGAAAATATACAATTTTGATATCAAGATTTCAAAAGGTTTGAAAGTAGTTTGAGATAAAGGTATACTGTCCATGAGAAAGTTGTTCAGTATGACTCAAAGTAACAATTAGTCATGTAATTTGTCACAAGGTGGCCATATTAGAAAATGTTGAATTTTGATATCAAGGTTTCAAAAGGCTATAACTGCGATAAAGGCATACTGTAACTGGGGAATATCTTCAGTTTGAAGCTAAATTTGGGCTGGAAGTAAATTGTCATCTAATGTGCATATTGTGACATCAAGAAGTGGCGCCATATTGGAAAATGACAATGTTCTTAAAAAGATTTGTAAAAGGCTGTAGTTTAAGAGTGGTTTGAGATAAGGGAATCCTGTCAACAGGATTATGTGAAATATATTTTGTATGAAACGAAATTTGGGATAGAAATAAATTCACAGAACCAATTTGTATAATCTAATCTAGTCCTTTCAGTTCAGAGGCAGTGGAGGTTAGGGTGCGGGTTACCGACACTCATTCTTTTAAGCACACACGGAGACGATGTCCATCCAAGTTTTAGTTCCATTTTATTAAACATAAATCTCCGGTTGACTTTCGAATAATTAAACAAAAGAAACAACTAGTAAATTAACAAAACCATTTGTATGTGTGTGTGTGAGTGTGTGTGTGATCGGAAAACTTCACTCTCCGCTCCTAACGACCCCAAATTGGCTCAGTGATACAATTAAATAGCCACCTGTGTGGGAGGCGCATTACAGACATCACCATAAAAGGAAATGAAATAACATTCCTCGCCTGTATCTTTAAAATAGGTTAACTTAAATAATTTCCTTTATAATAATTCTCTTTAAAAATAAAATACCACAACTGAAACTGAAACCAAATTGATAGCATTCCTACAGTAATTATGCAAAAAGATTGAATATGGCTCCAACATACCGGCCCCTAAATGTAGACGCCATAGCAAATCAATTACAACAATAATATTTAAATGGAGCCAGAAAACAGAATATGCCAAAATATTTGACTTTACATTAGACATCTTGCATTTTTCAATCATGTCAACATACATTTGATTAACATGTCATTCCACTTTCATAAGTCCCATGTGAACTCCTCCCAAAGTCCATTCTGCATGTCCGTGAAGGTACACCTGCCACATATAGTCTATTGAGTGGGAAAGTCTGAAGATTGGCAATGTGGTGCTGGTATATAGATGTATGAAAGAATTTGGGGTGTATGTAAGGGCATGGGCTTGATTGGGTGCATAATGTTCAGGGCAGGGGCACTGGGGCTTTGACATTGTCCTTTTCAGATAAATGTTCACCTTCCAGAAGTAAGCAGAGCTTATCGATGGGTCTTTGCCGGATGCCTGTCTTAGTTTGAACTAATACATTGACATGAAAACCTGAACCTTCCTGGCCCTCAATGGCACGAGTTTGACACCAATGCTTAAGGGCAGGGTTAGGGAACCCTGGTCCTTGAGAGCCATAGTCCTGATGGGTTTTTGATGTTTCCCTACTCTAGCACACCTGATTCTAATGAAGGGTTGTTATCAAGCTCTGTGGAAGCTTCATAATTAGAATCAGGTGTGCTGGAGCAGGGAATCTAAAACCTTCAGGAATGGCCAAGGCCTGTTCTTTTTGGGGCCAAAATCAGATAAGATTTGGGGTTGTTGTTTTTGACGATTCAAATTCCACTTCTGATGGTCTCCATGTCGGGCAGCCTTAGGGGGCTTTTGACAGCTGTAACCGTTTCATTAAGTTACGATATACTAGGGTAGTGCCCAATTCAATCAGCAGAAGCCTGTAATCATGGTTCAGAATAGAAAGATGTCTTCAATCGTCCACGGAAAGCACCCCCAGGCCCATGACATGCCATCATCCCACGTGTCCAGTGCATTCGTCGTACCTGACAAAGTAAACTGACCTCTTGGTATCGTGAATAAATGAAAAAACACTTGTACGCTCTGCCCTGCTCTCGCTAGATCAAGCTGCGAACATCCTGTCAGGACAGTTGGGTTCCTCTGAACCAAAGCTTCTCTTTGAGAAGATGTTGTAAATTGCTTGGAGAGACCAGCTAATCAATTCCATGTTTCTTGCTTCGAACAGTGAGTCTCTCTAGTACAAGACAAAGACAAGCAGGAAAGGTCAGGGGCTGTGAGAGAGGGAGAGAAAATGTGACCACCTCTGTCGAGAGCCAAAGAAAATACAACTTAGGCCTCAGACTCTGGGTTGCCCACTGGTGTTTTCATAATGTTGGATTTCTTTAACTGAGCTTGTTTCATTCTGTGGCCATCCTGAACAAAATGTTTTCTATTCATATTTGAATGAATGAATGAATATTTGGTTGTCCATTACGAGAGTATTATATATATTATATATATATATACTGTATATATACATACACACATACATATGCAGATATACACATAAATATATACACATACAGATACCTATACAGATATGCACATAAATATACATATATATATACACACACAGAATATAGAAACTTACAATTACCACTGTAATGGATGCAACCAAAAAGGATTGGGCTGAAGCAACTTTCTTATAAGCCCATCCCAAAAAAAAAGTAGATTGTAGATGTAGATTACTCAACAACATAACAATATCAATTTTAATTCAGTGTCCTAAACCTAAAATATTTCCCTTGTTTATAAGTATTTTAGTTCATAACAACAATTTATATGTGTTAATAATTTCATGTTTTAAAGTTTTTTTTTATTTTGACAGAGTATTTATTAACTTAAATTCATCACTGAGATGATTCCAAAGTTTGATTCCTTGAACTGACACACATCTTTGCCTAAGATTGGTTCTTACTATTTTTAATTCAAATTGGAGTAAACCTCGGAGGTTATAACGATTATTTATTAACTTAAAGAAAGACTGAATCGTTCCCTTGCTCACAACACGAAACAAAATTTCCAATATTTTTAACCTAACTATGTCCATAAACTTTAATATATTTGATTTTATAAAAAGTTCATTGGTGGGATCACGAAATCCAACTTTATTAATAATTCTTATTGCCCTTTTTTGGAGTTTAATTATTGGATTAAGGTGTTCATTTACAAACACATCTGTGCCCTTGAGTTTTTTGGTTAACTTTAGCACTTCAACTTTGTGTTTACGGTTTACAAATCTCAAAAGGATTTTGGGCCTGTTTCCTTGTTTCTAAGGGATGGTGTGGCATGCCGAAATGTTGCTACTTTCTAGAGGGATGCATTTGCTCTGAAAGAAGTTTATGACTTGTTGTTCAAGTGTGTGTTCACCTGGTGGTGTGTCTTCTCCCTCCTTGACGCCAGCTGTGGTCCTGGCATAGGTGCGGTGTCGAGTCACCAATCCAGTTATCACCAAGTCATCCATTCTTGTATATTGTTCTAAATCATCCACCCTCTTTTGTAATTCCTCAATCTTCTTGTCCTTTTCCTTGATTGTCTCCTTCAGTTGCCGCACTTCATCAATTAACGTCAACAGGTCCTTTTGCTTCACCACAGTGCTTAACTCTGCAGACATGAAGTTAAGTGACTTCTTCACTTCTTCCATGTCCTCTGCCATCTTCTTCGCCATTTTGTAATATAAAATGGATAAAAGCGTATTTGGATAAAAGCGCTTTGGATAAAAGCGTCTGCAATAGACCTTAACCTGCTGAGCCATCTGACTCCCTTAGTCTTACTTGCAATCAAAAAACAAATGACCAAAAAACGTATATCATTAATGTTGCTAACCAGCAGTTGTGTGAAAGTGAATGACGAAAACAAATCTTTTCAGAATCAGAATCAGTTTTGTTATGTTAGTATAAAGATCACTCGAAAAAAAATTCTACAGGATCGGTTTCGACTACATTTACTGAGCCTATGCAGGTCACTTGACAAAGGATTCAATGACTCATACCCGAATGAGGATATCGTCTTTGGATCATTTTTCACGTGACCTACATAGGTTCAGTACTAGGAGCTAGCGGAAACAGAAACAATTTGTTCATTTTTCTACAGGGTCTTCGGGTTACCCTAGTACTGAGCTTATGCAGATCATGTGAAAAAGACTCATATCCAAATCGGCTAAAGCAACAGCAGGAATAGTTGTTGTATGATAAGGCAGTTTTTTTCAACCTTTTTTGAGCCAAGGTAAATTCTTTTAAATGAAAAAAAAATCTAAAAAATTATACTCTGTAGCCACCTAATAATATATAATGAATGGTAATGTATAATCATTCTTATCAAAGTGTCTTGAATAGGAATCAAATATACATAAAAATACATAAATATTTTATCATCCTTTATATGTCTTAATTCAAATAAAAACTGCACTTAACATGTCCATATCAGGAGTACACCTGGCACATGAAAAGCCACAACAATGTGGACCTAAAACTAAAAATGTAGAAAGCTTCAAAGTGTTGTACTAAATTGAATTCATTCCAAAATATTCCTGTTAGCAGGAATATAGAAAATATTTTAATTAATTATTATTATATATTATTTTTAATATATACACTATAGGGCACACTAGATTATAAGGCGCACTGTCAATGAATGGTCTATTTTCGATCTTTTTCATATATAAAGCGCACAAGACTATAAGGCGCATTAAGCGGAAAAAAAACTGTCAGATAAATCAGTCATTTTGGGATCCTTATACACACACTGTAATATTATGGTGAAGCACAGTATGTATTACTCCGCGACGCTCCTGGCTACGGTAGTCGTAATGCTGCAAGCGGTGCGGCTTTGTAGTTTACCAAAGTCGTACTAAAACATTTTGACTTAGCGCTGTGAGCGCCTTGTACCACACAAAATCGCTTTGAGGTCAGTAAGCAAAACCAGAATTAATCCATATATACGATGCTTCGGATTATAAGGCGCACTGTCATTTTTTTTTGTAAGTAAAGGCTTTTAAGTGCGCCCTATAGTGCAAAAAATACGGTAAATAACATATACATAAGTATTCACAGCGTTTGATTAATGCCACCTGTGCCTTTGTTGATCCACCTTTGGCAGCAATAACATCCTCAAATCTTTTTTAATATGATACCACAAGCTTAGCTCACCTATGTTTAGGCAGTTTTGCCCATTCTTCTTTGCAGTAATTCTCAAGCTCCATCAGGTTGGAAGGGAGACGTCTGTGCACAGCCATTTTCAGGTTTCGCCAGAGATGTTCAATCAGATTCAAGTCTGGACTCTGGTTGGGCCACTCCAGGACATTCACAGAGTGGTTCCCAAGCCAATCCTTTGAGATCTTGGCTGTGTGCTTCGGGTCGTTGTCCTGCTGAAAAATGAAACTTCGCCCCAGTCTGAGGTCAACAGCGCTCTGGAGCAGGTTTTCATCCAGGATATCTCTGCATATTGCTGCATTGATTTTTCCTTCTATCCTAACTAGTCTGCCAGTTCCTGCTTCTGAAAAACATGCCCATAGCATGATGCTGCCTGGTTTTCTCCAAACATGACGCCTGGCATTCACACAAAACAGTTCAATCTTTGTCTTATCAGACCAGAGAATTTTCTTTCTCATGGTCTGAGAGTCATTCAGGTGCTTTTGGCAAATTTCAGATGGGCTGTCATGTTTCTTTTACTAAGAAGTGGTTTTCATCCAGTCACTCTACCATATTGGCCTGATTGGTGGATAGCTGCAGAGATGGTTGTCCTTCTGGAAGGCTCTCCTCTCTCCACAGAGGAATGCTGGAGCTCTGACAGAGTGACCATTGGGTTCTTGGTCACCTCCCTGACTAAGGTCCTTCTCCCCCGATTGCTCAATTTAGACGGCCGGCCAGCTCTAGGAAGAGTCCTGCTGGTTCCAAACGTCTTCCATTTCCAAATAATGGAGGCGACTATGCTAATTCGGATCTTCAAAGCAGCAGACATTTTTCTGTATCCTTCCCCAGATTAGTGCCTCAAGACAATCCTGTCTTGCAGGTCTACAGATAATTCCTTTGAATTGGTGTTTGTGCTCTGACATGCACGGTCAACTGTGGGACCTCATATAGACAGGTGTCTGCCTTTCCAAATCCTTTGAATTTACCACAGGTGGACTCCTATTAAGCTGTAGTGTCATGTTTTCAGGGGGTTTTACTTTACTTCTGCCCAAACTTGAAAAAGGGCCTTTCCCAGGGTAGTATCCCTGGGAATGGCCAGAAAGTAAAGTCCTTATCTCCAACAAAGTAACAGGCCACACCATATGCTTCCTCAGCCTTTCTCTCCATGACTCAGGTTCCTCAGCACTTCCTCCTCCTGCTATAAATCTCCACTCCCTTTTTCCAAAATAAAAGTCTCAAATTTTTCTAAACAAAAGAGTAATTGAGAACTGACAGCACATGTAGAAACATCTCAAGGATGATGAGTGAGCTTCATGGCAAAGGCTGTGAATACTTCTTAGTTTTCTATTTTTAATCAATCAAAAAAATGTAAAATACCCCGAAATTTTCACATTGTCATACTGGGGTATTGTGTGTAGAATTTTGAGGTGAGACATTCATTTAATACAATTTGGAATGAGGCTGTAACATGGCAAAATGTAGGAAAATATAAGCACTGTGAATACTTTCCGGATGCACTGTATGTGCATATCGAAAATGGAAGCAATATCAGAAAAGCTTTGCTTGCCAGAATTGCTTTTTGATTTAGCTACAAGTTCAGCTACGTGGTAGCTAGCTTTAAGGGCTCTCTCATTTATCTTTATGGTTTTTTAAACAGTTGCCTGTTTCTCTCTCAGGCAAACAAAATAGTCTGCATTCTTGTTTTGAAGTGAAGGGTGTTTTTTTTTTGGGGAGATGGCGTTTAAGTTTGCTTGGTACCATAGCACTGTTGGATAGCTTTTCACCACACACCAAGCTGAACTGAGTCGGTGTGTGGTGAACTAAATATATTTAATACTGTACATTATTCTGCTGCTGTAGCAAGTAAATTTCCCCCGTTGTGGGATGAATAAAGTATATCTTATCTTGCATATATCATCATATGTCAAAAACTGGAAATACAGTTGTTAAGCTTCCATGCAATCCCTCCATTTGTCCTTGTTACCGCTTTTTCCCCAGTTCTGCCACTGGGCGCGTTGTCACACTTTTTTGCTGTTTTTTGTTTGCCTTGATTCACCGTGAACAACAATCATCGCATGCCAGGGTCATGAGATACTAGATTAGTAATCATGAGGTGCTTTGCATTTACCATTTTACTCTTTTGGGTGCACGTACACTTTTAGTAGCACTGTTTTGTAAATGAAACCCCAGGTCCTTACACTGTCTAGCAATGATTACTATTCATCTTGTGAAAGTGTATAGCTTAAAGAGAAGAGTAAAGATGTTTTGTTTGTGATGACAGTGTTGTATTTTGTTGCCACAAAAAAGTACTTAGGAATCATCAAAGCAAATGCTGTAGCCTAAGTATGTAACTCAGATCCAGTTACAGCAAGGATGCCAGCTCATATATGCCATTGACAGACAGCATAATGGCATGTCATCTGTGACCTTCCCTGCCTGCTTGTTTAACCACCCGTATTAGTGCACCTGCATACCAGTCAGCCAGGCAGCCCGGCCTGGCATGGCAGGTTCCACAGCGTAACAGTAAACACCCAGCTTATTGAGTTCACAACCCTGGCCTTTAAGTACAGTCAGCAAGGCTCCCTGTATCCGGAAGCAGCTGTGAGGCTAGAGATACCTTGACTAGCCCTAAACTTTGTGGCACCTTTCAGTCCAGTTATAATGTGTTTATCTAAAAGTCAGGAATTAGAACATTTTTGACCATGACAAAGCTGTCATTATAATTTGATGAAATTACTCTCACACATTAATGCAGGCCTGTGATTTTTCACCATTGTGTTAAAAAGAACTAACAATACAAACCCATTCACATAACATAGTTCCCAAAAAGAATGATTCAGCAGGGAGATATTTTATTGCTTAACCAAGAGGATATATAATAGATTTTGCTCTTACTCTCGGAAAACCCCTTCTCAAGGCAGAAGGCGTTTATGAAACTTGGAAAAATGGAAATCTTAAAAACCCTGGGAAATTAATATGTGGTCACAAAGGATGTTAGGGGCAGAAGGATGACCTTGAAATAAAGGTCAATAAATAAATGAGGGTGGTGGGGAGGTAGAAGTGGGGGGTGAATCAGTATGGCTTGGAAGGGATTGGTTGATGAGTATATGTTTTGAGGATGAGAGAGGTGGGGGTAGATAAGGGTAGGCTGGAAGGGAGTATTAGTAGATTGGCAGATTGGAAGTGGTAGGAGCAAGGAGTTAAAGGTGAAGAAGAGAAGAGATAGGATAGATGTTAATAGAATGAGGGATGCTCTTTCAGCAGCATGAGGTCTTAGTAGAGGGCCCAAGCGGAAGTGGGGAAAGGTAATCCCAGAATGTCATGGAAAAGATAAAGGTATGGAAAGTGCAAGTCTTTGGTTGTACTCATGTTTTTGATATTGCTGACAGACTGTGACAAATGTAAGGGAGAGCTGTAGCTGCAATCCTCACGGTTTGCTTGAAATTGGCAACAACAAAAATAAAGCCATCTGGAATATGTTATAGTATCTTAAGAAATTGAAAAAGTGTGGCTAATTTCAGGACACACATTTGTGTGACAGAACTTCTCAGAAATGTCATATTGCAGCAAAGGAAATTAAATAAACAGAAATATCCAGAAAGTTTAGGCATCGCAGGAAGGTAATTTTTATGGATCGCTCATAAAATTAGATAATACCTCATTTATTTTGAGATGATTGTTGTTTGATTGCATGGGTTTCATGGATGTTAATAACAACATCTGCCTCTAAACATTGTTCTTATAATGTGGCTGTAATACTTTTCTTTGCATTTGTGAGCCTGGTTTAAACGTCCCAAACCATCGGTGGACGTGTCAAGACTTTTGATTTGATTTGTTTTATCTAATTCGGTTTGGAAGTCTTCCCTCATAGGAAGTGAAAAATGAGACTGGCATTAAAGAGGGGATAACTAATACCATTCGGACACTTAGGTGTCCAGTGGCTGAGCGGTTATGGAATTGGGCTAATAATCAGAATGTTGCTGTTTCGACTCCTGGCTGTGCCAACGATGACATTGTGTCCTTGGGCAAGGCACTTCACCCCCTACTTGCCTCAGGGGAATGTCCCTGGATTTGTTGTAAGTTGCTCTGGCTAAAAAAGTTTGCTAATGACTAAATATAATGTAATGCAAATGCTTTAACAAAGTACGGTCTCAACTTCCTTTCCCTTTCAGTGTTCATTGAGACTGTTTATTGTGTGATGGATGTTTTCCAGGAAACATGACTAATCGTCTTGTTCTCTTTTTTGAAATCCCTCTCTCCTTTCATTGATCTCTGTACAGGCTCACCGTCTCCCACCTTCAATACTCCCCAGGGGGATTTGATCCGGTGGATACCTGACAGTGCATTAGCAGGAGGGGACTGGAGCACAGTGTTTTGGGAATGCTGTGATGAGGGGATATCGCTCAAGGTCCCCAGTTGTGTACACAGCCTCACAAAGGACACATAGCTGCATGATGCATCAGGAGGAAGACAAGGCTATGTTTGTCAAGCGTCAGCCCTAGTGAACAACAACTCCTGGGACGAGACATCTGACAGCACCTCAAACACTTGCCAGTCTGTGGAAAGGGATGACTTCCAGTCCACTGGTTCAGGTACACAAAAAACTAGCAATAAAACACAGTAATTAAGTCAGATTAAAAACGGATAAACAGTAAAATGAGTTGATGTTAAATTACATTAACGTTTACATTTAGCAGACGCTTTTATTCAAAGCGATTTATAGTAAGTACAGGGACATTCTCTTTGAGGCAAATTGAGTGAAGTGCCTTGCCCAAGGACACAACATCACATAGCCACAGCCGTAGTTCAAACTCACAACCATCCGCTCATGAGGCCACGCCTTAACCCGCTAAAACATCTGACTATTGGGGGAGGAGTATTTTTTTGTGGGATTAAGTTCCTTCTCCTAGTGTTGGAGATAGAAGTCACAAATCCACTTCAATTTAGTCAATAGATGGTTTATTTAAGTAGTGGCAAATTTTATGCAAAATAACAACATATTTCTTTATTTTCGTATAGATCTTCTTGCAAAGATATGTTTTAACAGTTTTTAAGAGTCAAAATATATTTTTATGTTGATTCATTTGACTATTTTATGTTGATACATTTGACTATTATGCCTAATATTTTGCCATAATTCTTTTGGGGGGGTTAAAATTACAGACGTACATACGTTTTATTAAAATTGTAATTTAAAGGTGATATAATACAGATATTTAGTGTATTCTATTTATACAAAAAAGTGTTCACTACTACTACCCTATAAGAATCCCTGAGTTAAAATGTTTTTGTGTATGGTTCACTGAGGGATTCTTATCCCAAAAGGTGCAGGGGTTTTACTACAACATACACATTGTAAAGAAAGAGCAAGTATTTTGTTTTAAGTGTTAAGTAAGTGTTTTTATTTAGAAATTGAATATGAATGCGTCTAATGATTGCATTTTCAATCAATTGCAGTTATATATAAATTAATAATTAAAACCTTCTAATCATTCTAATCTCCACACAAATATTGTGGGCACAAATTACCGAAATGAATCAACATTAATATTAAGACAGTTTTCTCATGTTTTCTTTAAATCTTTAAAGGTGTTGTTAGTCTGCCAAAGAGAGATGCCAACACTTCTTAGTTCCCAGACAGTCAGCTTCAATTTTTTCCATTTCACAGCGTCCCATTAAATTCACAAACTAATTGTATCAACATTTTTGGAGGGCTCACAATGTTTCTCTGGAGACTATGTGTGGAGAATGGGTTGGAAGGCTTCACAGGAATGTCCCTGTCAGAGACACAGGTTTACCTGTACAGCAGACAAACAAGCCAGTCTGGCTGTAAATTGTATGGAAATCAAGGAAAGAGGGTGGCTGTGTTAAACAGGCTGGGATTAGAATCCTTTGTTTTACTCAAAACCACCTCCTGTTTTTCCATGGAATGGAAAATGAAAGTGTGTTTGTAGAGTTAAGAGGATTCCGGGCATGTTTCTCTCAACCCAATATCTCATGTCATTGATTTGGTTAAAACGTAGGAATGATTAATTATGGGGTCCTGTGCAGAAAGTGGACTAGCCCAACCTTTCCTGTTGAGCTATGGAGAATCTGCCTACAGTGAGACCTGTAACCTGTTAACAACACCTCCCCCCCCCACAAACACACACCTTCTCTGATATCTTCACAAGCAGACAGAGGAAACACAGAGAATGCCACAGGAGAGATTGCCTAAAATATCGTTCCATCAGATCATAGGTTTTCTAGATCTTTGCCAAATATACGTCAGCAGGCTAGCTCCAGCTTTCCACATGATGCCTCCTTTGACCCAGTTTTTCCGTAAAAGCTGCTTACATTTTGGGGGGACACAGGAGAAAGTCCTAGTTTGTTCTGGGGACGGGTGCACACAGGGCATCCAGAGAAATCGGGATAGACATTAAGTATATACCCCATCCTCCTAACTGTCATTCCTGCAGATACAGTAGCTAGCCTGTCAACCATTTATTCATAGGGCTTACCTACCAAGTGTGCTAATATTTGATTAACCAGATCAAACTGTGGGGTAATCTTAGCCATTCTTCAGGGCCACCAAGATGTTTGGGGTTCTCAGATGCTTTTCATTGCGGTCATAGCCCAAAGAAAATAGTTTCCCAATCCCGCTTGCTCTATCTGCCTGTGAAGAGTTCTCTCCTGTACCTGCGGAAATTATACAAGCCATAGGGAGGATGTAAATTGTGTTCAATCAGGCATGTCTGGCACATTTGGGGGCTTGTAATCAACCGGAGAAGTGTCTAATAGTGTCTAGCATCTTCACTCATAGCACGGCAGGCTTTGCAGGAAGGTTAGCCAATCTGGACCTTGAAACTGAGGTGTCCATTTTAATTCCAAATCTTCTATCAATAATGTTGGACTGAGAAGAGCGTAAAAAATACTTTCAGTCTGTCCAGACCTGCTCTCCCTCCAATGCTGAGACATAAAATAAATTCCTAAATTAAATCAAGCACAAATATATTGGCAACCTGTGGTTTTACAGAAAAATAGGGCACTCACCTTCAATATTTATCCTCCCATCAACACACTGGTTATATTCAGTTATGCAGGCAGAATTGAATGATCACAATAGGAAGTGGGCTGCTGAAAGAGGAATACGAATTAGAAATCAAATTTGTATATGATGCAGAGTACTGCATGAGATTATGTCTGTTCAATAACTCAATGATCCCACAGGTTTAGATGACAGCAGCATGCAGGTTTTAATCCAGATTAAACTTAATTTCGTGTTCCGAAATGTTAGGTTTACACCTGAGAGGGTGATAAATTTAGCCTTTTTTTTACTTTGATGGGTAATCTCTAAATACTCACCCAGCACCACAATCTGAGAGGATTCACACCTTAATCAAATCACTCCATGATTGCTTCGATACGAATAAAAATGCATCATGTAATCAAAAGTCATCATGTTGTAAAAATGCCAGGTTTATTATGTTGTTGTCCATATGATACTCTTTGAGGGCCACTGGAGAACACGGATAATCCCTCTTGTTTGCAAGATGGGAATGAGGCTGACAGATGACAGGAATAAATGAGCTGCAATAGAAAGGTGTTAATACCGTCCCTTAATCCTATCTTGAAATCTCCCTCCCTTCATTACAAGCATGCATTTTACTTTGGGGATCACCATGGTATTCAGGCTGCTCTGACCAATTAGCTTTGCCTCTCATGTTCAGAATTACTGTTTGGTATTAAGGTCATGTCAAGTTATAGTTTGTCAGCATTCTTTTTTTTTAGGACTTTTAAAAACTTATATCATCACATGCTTCAAACTGAAAACTTTAAAATCTGTATTCTGATTGCACTGAATTAACTAAATGGTTACTTATTGGTTGTACTTATTCAAGTACAACACTGTTGTTTGTCACAAACTACTTTTATCTAGTTTGCTGTGTCTCCATTTCTGGATTCTTACTGTCAAACCCCTCCCAGATGTCCAGTGGAGTTAAATGATGTGTGCTGAATAACCTGTGCCTTCTCTTCCCCAGGAGTAGAAGAGGTCAAAAAGTCAATTGGCAGGACTATGATTCAAAAAGATGACTCGGGTATATCAGACTGGACACGACGAGATGGCCACCCCCTCCTCCTCATCCTCCTCTCTCTCACTTTCATTCACGTCTATTCAGACATAGATTTTCCCAAGGACAGTCAGCACTTCTCATGGAAAACAGGTAAGATATTTGAGCTACCAGCATCACTATTGTATGCTACTTTAGCACAGGATTGTGGATGTCTAAATACTGGGGCTGCTTCTTCATTCATCTCTTGTTGGGTCAGTTCAATTACGTACCAATTACGTACCTGCACTGCAGGAGAATAAGGCCTCTAATTACGCAATTATATTAATTGTAGCACTTTTGAGGTATAATTAGGTCGATGGTCTGCAAGAATTTGTAGCTGTTGCTGTCGAGCATCATTATGAAAAGAACAATGTTTCGAAATAAGGAAAAATGGGTTTACTGAATATTTACCCATGCACTTCTGCTCTCATACAAGTTCATCCAGCTTCACTGTTGGGAAAGTCTTCTGTCATTGAACATGGTGTAGACTCTCAGATGGACACTGCAGTGTTAGATTGATTCAGCCTCATTTCGACCAACAGCTTAGATTTTAATGATTAACTCACACCATCTTTCAAGTAGATGGGCCCTCCCAGCTGAATGCATGGTCAAAGGACAAAGTCTGGACTGGCCACTGTCCTGACAGTTTTACATGTTTCTCTGGATCTGTTCTCCCTAGGTTTAATAGAATCAGGGAAACATCTAAAACTGTCAGGACAGTGGCCCTTGAGGACCAGATTGGAAACCCCTGGTTTAGACCCTACATACCGTATTGTGGCACACTGGGGGAGTGATACAAGAGTCCAGGATGCAGCTCCAGCAATGCTTCTTGTTGTGCTTAGTTTAGACTGACATGAGTAATAATTCCTTGAACTTCAAGTAATCTCATAGTTTGATGAATTCCTTCCTTATAGCACCTGGCGCAGGAAACCACCCCTTCCTTCTGAAAAAAGCTCTCGCTGTGCGATTAGCACTTTCATTTCTCACTTTGTGGTTGGATAATGACACTGCCCAAGTGATAAAGAGACTGATTAACTTCACCTGAAAGGGTGTATGTTCTGGGGAATGTAATCAGAGAGCCAGTGGGTAGGGATTTGACACCCTTGCAGGTTCTAAGAATACTTATGGATGATTGCAATGGGAAAATAAGAAATCACTTTATGAAACTTAATTTCACTGCACCTCAGAATGTGTGTATGTTATTTTGCCGCTGCAAAACAACCTTGACAAAACATGTCACACTACTAAGTGTGATGGAAGAAATTGCTTTTTTGTGTTGTTTTTTATATGTGTGATGCTTAAGCAGTTGTGATGATGTGCTCCCTAACCTGTGAATAGAACTATGGAACTTCTGCTAAGGCTGAGAGTTGTTATTGTTGACCATCGTGTCTGGGAGAGGAGAGGATGGGAAACGATGAGGGGAGAAATAGGAGAGGAGTAGACAGGAAGAGAAAACAAAGAGGAGCCTTTCACCAAAAGTCTTTTACCAATAAGACAATCATTCGCCTATTATAATATAAGAAATAAGAAAAACCTTTATTTGTATTTTTATATATATATATTTATATATTTATATATAATATATAACTATATTTTATATATAATATATATTTAATATTTCATATATTATATTTGAAATTGCAGTTACAACAGCAGCTGTGTACAGTAAAGCACTCAGCGTGACAGGGTAAAATATAAAATAAAGAAGATACAATAGAATACAAAATATCCATCCATCCATTTTCTGCCACTTATTCGGGGCCGGGTTGCCGGGGCAGCAGTTTTAGAAGGAAGGGCCAGACTTCCCTCTCCGCACACTCCTCCTACAGCTCCTCCGGGTTGATACCGAGGCATCCCAGGCCAGCCGAGACAAAATAGTCCCTCCAGCGTGCCCTGGGTCTTCCCCAGGGCCGCTTCCCGGTAGGACATTCCTGGAACACCTCCCGAGGGAGGCATCCAGGAGGCATCCGAAACAGATGCGTGAGCCACCTCAGCTGGCTCCTTTCAACGTGGAGGAGTAGCGGTTCTGCTCCGAGCTCCTCTCGTGTGACCGAGCTCCTCTAAGGGAGCGCCCGGCCACCCTGCGGAGGAAACAAATTTCGACCACTTGTATTCGTGATCTTGTCCTTTCGGTCATTACCCAAAGCTCATGAGTGAGTAAGAATATAGATTGACAGGTAAATCGAGAGCTTTGCCTTGCGGCTCAGCTCCTTCTTCACCATGACAGTCTGATACAGAGACTGCATCACTGCAGATGCTGCACCGGTCCAACTGTCAATCACGTTCCGTCCTTCCGTGACTCATGAACCAGACCCTGTGATACTTGAACTCCACTTGAAGCAAGGGCTCCTCACCCACCCAGAGGGGGCAAACCACCTTTTTACGGTCGAGTACCATGGCTTCAGATTTGGAGGTGCTGATTCTCATCCCAACCACTTTACACTCAGCTGCAAGCCATTCCAGAGCATGGTGCAGGCCCCGGTCCGATGAAGCAAACAGGACAACATAATCCGCAAACAGCGGATAGCGCCGCAAATAGCGCCGTCCCCTGATGGGCACCCACACTGCAGGTCAGGAGATCAGACCCACTGTCCCTGGCTCTTACAAACTGGGGTCTGTTTGTAAGTTAGTCCAGGGTCCAGTCAGCCAGGGGTACATCCACCCCAGCCCGCACCAGCTTGTCCCTCAGAAGCACTGGCTGGATGGTGTTGAATGCGCTGGATAAATCAAAGAACGTGATCCTCACAGCGCTGCCAGGCTTCTCCAGGTGAGATATAGGACGATCATGGCGTTGTATACCTCGATTCCGGGTCGTAGGCCGACTGCAGCAGCAGAGGTGGCACAGGATCCAGTGTCTTCATCATGTGTGATGTGAGAGCCACCAGCCTGAAGCTGCTGAGGTCCTTAGCGCATGGTGTTTTGAGCACTGGTAACATGCAGGAGGTCTTCCATAGCTGTGGTACCATGCTCTTCTTAAGGCCAAGGGTATGCAAGGCTGTTGGGTGGGAGGGAGGGCATTGCCCAGGTGACAAGGTGAGAGACAGCAACCTTGGAGGGGTAATAGGTGAGTGAAACCTATTGTAGTGTTGGTTCAAGTTGTTTGCCCACTGCAGGTGGATTATAGGCGGGTTAACCCTTTAAGCACCAAAGTCGCAGAATTGCGACTAGCAACATTGCTGATTAAAACAGGTTGTAGCTATAAATGTGAGTCCACCATCAACACATGCTTTAGCAGATGCTTCACCTCAGCGTGGCTGGGGTGCAAGCAATCTGCAAACGCCAATCAGGGGACATGGTCGAGGTGGCAGGGGGGCTTATAACGCCACGAATACGGGTTGAAACCACGGATGAAAACATACCTGTTTCCACACAGATCCAGGAAATGGTACAACCACATTTTTGATGCGCTTCTGAGCATCAGTGTGGTCAATGCGCACATTGATTATACAAGTTGGATCAATTAATGTATTTATATCCCAAATATTGTTTAATACTAACGATATTTCACATCGACTGTTGACAGTTGTATTCCCTTACCTCAAACTCTCAAGAAAAATATAAATGCAACACTTTTGTTTTTGCTCCCATTTGTCATGAGATGGACTCAAAGATCTAAAATTCATTCCAGATACACAATATTACCATTTCTCTCAAACATTGTTCACAAATCTGTCTAAATGTGTTATAGTGAGCACTTTTGCTTTGCTGAGATAATCCATCCCACCTCACAGGTGTGCCACATCAAGATGCTCATCAGACACCATGATTAGTGCATAGGTGTACCTTAGACTGTCCACAATAAAAGGCCACTCTGAAATGTGCAGTTTTGTCTCACAGCAAAATGCCACAGATGGCACAAGCATTGAGGGAGCGTGCAATTGGCATGCTGACAGCAGGAATGTCAACCAGATCTGTTGCTCGAGCATTGAATGTTCATTTCTCCACCATAAGCCATCTCCAAAGGCGTTTCAGCGAATATGGCAGTACATCCAACCGGCCTCACAACGGCAGACCACTTGTAACCACACCAGCCCAGGACCTCCACATCCAGCAGGTTCACCTCCAAGATCGTCTGAGACCAGCTACTCAGACAGCTGCTGAAACAATTGGTTTGCATAACCAAAGAATTTCTGCACAAACTGTCAGAAACCGTCTCAGGGAAGCTCAACTGCATGCACGTCGTCCTCATCGGGGTCTTAACCTGACTCCAGATCGTCGCCGTAACAGACTTGAGTGGGCAAATGCCCACATTCGATAGCGACTGGCACGTTGGAGAGGTGTTCTCTTCACGGATGAATCTCGGTTTACATTGTTCAGGGCAGATGGCAGACAGCATGTGTGGCGTCGTGTGGGTGAGCGCTTTGCTGATGTCAATGTTGTGGATCGAGCGGCCCATGGTGGTGGTGGGGTTATGGTATGGGCAGGCATCTGTTATGGACGAAGAACACAGGTGCATTTTATTGATGGCATTTTGAATGCACAGCGATACCGTGATGAGATCCTGAGGCCCATTGTTGTGCCATACATCCATGAACATCACCTCATGTTTCAGCAAGGTAATGCGCGGCCCCATGTTGCAAGGATCTGTACACAATTCTTGGAAGCTGAAAATGTCCCAGTTCTTGCATGGCCAGCATACTCACCGGACATGTCACCCTTTGAGCATGTTTGGGATGTGCTTGACCGGCGTATACGACAGTGCGTACCACTTCCCACTAATATCCAGCAACTTCGCACAGCCATTGAAGAGTAGTGGACCAACATTCCACAGGCCACAATTGACAATCTGATAAACTCTATGCGAAGAAGATGTGTTGCACTGCATGAGGCAAATGGTGGTCACACCAGATACTGACTGGTTCTGAGTCCCCAGACCCCCAATAAAGCAACAACTGCACATTTCAGGGTGGCCTTTTATTGTGGACAGTCTAAGGTACACCTATGCACTAATCATGGTGTCTGATGAGCATCTTGATGTGGCACACCTGTGAGGTGGGATGGATTATCTCAGCAAAGCAAAAGTGCTCACTATCACACATTTAGACAGATTTGTGAACAATGTTTGAGAGAAATGGTAATATTGTGTATCTGGAATGAATTTTAGGTCTTTGAGTCCATCTCATGACAAATGGGAGCGAAAACAAAAGTGTTGCGTTTATATTTTTGTTGAGTGTACTTTCAAATTATAGCCTTTTGAAACTTTGATATAAAAATTGAACATTTTCCAATAAAGCCACCCGGTGATGTTCTCATATGCAAATTTGATGAAAAACGTCACTCCCATCACAAACTTTGACTCATACTGAACAATCTTCTCATTGACAGTATATCTTTATCTCAAACTACTTTCAAGTTATAGCCTTTTGAAATCTTGATATCACAGTTGTATATTTTCTTCACAAAACTCTGGCGCCTAATGGGTTGCACTACACAGTACTACCATTTTCAAATTTGTATTGCTTTTAAAGTCTACCACTAGTAGTCTGTAGAAGTTATCGTACACTTTCATTCTTATCTGTTTGCCATGGACTGCTTCTTGTCTGCTTGAATGTCAGCATGTGGTGTGTTCAGTTATCCTCACTACAACACTGGCTTTGATTGATGCACATTTACATGATTAGTTCTCTCTGGGATGCCTTATTGATTTCATTATAACAGTCACAAGCATGTTCAGATTGCATTAAACTAAAACTTATGCTCCTCTACGACTATTGCATTCTGCAGAGAAGCAGGGTATAGCGGGATATGTTTCAGAAAGCATGGATATGAGATTCAGACAGAAAAAAACCTGTCTATAAGCTTTTGATACGCTATTTGTTCCAAGAAATTGAATTAGTTCAGGTTCAATGTACTGCACCCCAAGTACACAAGTTAACACCTTAAATCATGTTTGGCTCTGAGCCATGTCCGGTGCTATTTTTTTGTGTGTGTTTTATCAATTTCAAACTCAAATATGTTACATTTCTCAGTCATGTTATAGTAAGCATTTTCTATGGTTTACTCTACATTTAATAAGTCATTAAGTCCCCAAAGAAACTGATTTTAATGTTGCTTTCATTTGAAAACCAGCTTTGGTGGCAACCTGTGTGAAATTGATTAACCCTGCCAAGCTACTCTGGAGCTTTAAATGATTGAGTCTCTTCACAGTTCTTTCCAATTAGTCATGTGAATGTTTTTGAGGTCCAAATGACAAATCGACAACAGCTTTTCTAAATATGAACTGTAAAAATGGTGTCACTGTATATAGCTACACTATAGCTATAGCTATACTATGATATAGTTATAAAGAGCTTGGGACATGGACACCAAAAATGAAGAGATTGATTACATTAAACAAATAAATACAGTACAGCACGAAACAATTTTAAATAGATATACAGAATGTGGTGGATATCTAGATGATAACGTTTTCCTGACTAAAGGTTTTTTCTTGATACAGACACTAATGCATGCCTCATTGATGTTTCAGTTATCAAAGCGACCTTGAGAGGATCTAAAGGTAAATATTCAAAAGGCTCTCGACATTGATCATACGAATCGAGATCTGTCAGTGAGAGAACCTTATGGCCTGCTATCTGGTTTGCTCTAGAACTGATTGAATTAGTCATAAAAGCTGCCTTATAAAGAGTCCTGGGAGCAACTTGGTTGGAATTTCCAAGCAGAGCTGTCTTAATCCCCAGCGAAGATTCTTGGGGTGGAATTTGCATCTCAGAGAAGCCCCTATCTCAGACCTTTAAGCTTTCACCTCAGCCTTACGCTAAGCGTATCTGTTCCTGAATATGCTTCGTCCAGTATTCCATGGAGACTTTTTTTATAAATGAAGGAAGAAGCACAGAGCAGGGGGAATGAATGATACTTGTGCTTGAAGAATGATGTAACCCTTATAAATATCCAACACTAATAAAACACAACTTTGGTTATTTATATGCACAAATAGTGACATATCTCATTAGCATAATTGTCAGGATGTTGACATTGACCAAAACCCACAGGCTATTTGAAAGTCTCATAACTAACAGTGTTTCATCATGATATCCAACATCCCTTTTTATGTTCTCTTTGCACCAAAGTCAAAGTCTGACCCTTCTGATGTGAGCTGAAAAACATCCGATAAAACCAACGCACAGGCCAATGCGTACCCTTTCATGATAACTGCGTTTTCAGATAGCCATTGGAAGTCTACTTGCACATGGTGTGTGTAATGGCTTGATAGACAACGCTAAAGCATTCTGAATACAGAATATTTACATTTGATCAACACAGTTGCTTTTATCCAAAGTTATGTACCAGTCTAGTGGATATAGAAAGAATATCAAGGGTCTCGAGTGCCAAGATCTAACAGTGTTTTGGTGGTCAGAGTCACAGTCCTATTTACTAGCCACATCGCAAAGTTACCATATCTCAGCTACCTGTCACGTTGAACAAAAAATATTACAATGCTATAAAAATCACAATATTTACAACTCATCCACAGAATTTGAATATCAACAGTCTTAAACACTTTCTTTGCTTAGTTACATGCAAATCAGCAGTAAGGGCTCTTAACTACCAAAATACCAGACCAGAAAATCTGATGCTTATCAATTTGACAGCTGGATGATAATGATTTAACGTTATAGGTTTATAGTAAATAAGTCATCAATTCAGCTTCTGTAGGCAGTTGATAGACCGACAACAGATGAGACAATGTTAGACAATAACTTTGTCATTCATTTTCTTTATTATTTTCATTTAGTAGTTTCTCAGCTATATATACTGTATGTAGATGCTCTCATCCAGAGCGAATCAAAGGACATTCGCCCTGAGGCAAGTAGGGTGAATTGCCTTGCCCAGGGACACAAAATCATGTTGTCTCAGCTGGGAATCAAACTGGTGACCTTCTGATCACTAGCCTGATGCTCTAACAGCTCAGCCTTACGATTCCCTACAGTATAGCAGTGTTACAGATGTAGCAGTAGTCTAGAGTCTGTATGTATGTGTCAGAGAAATTAAAAGAATGTAATCTTTTATTCAGTATGAAATTATACTGTGCTTAGCATTGCTGGCCTACAGAAAGTCAGCCCCTCAAAGGGACTCTTGCTACCCTGAGGGAAGGGTGAGCATTGGTCTTGTGGGGCCATGAGATCCCACATCAACACAAACTCTGGGTGTGAAAACATTGCATCACATGTGCACATTCAAATGTGCATTATATCCTTACTGTTACAGTGTATTCTAGTATATAACACAAATGTGTTATGGTTTTCTTACCCATGTGATGTTGTGACAACCCTTTATATCAGCCATAGATCTTAAAGAGATATAAAATGAAGGTGGGGTCAGGAAAAAGGGAGGAAAGTAGGGTTGGTAATTGGCAGTGATCACAGTTCAGTCAAGACACTCACGTGATTGATCTGATAATAATTTAGATTCATTGATACCATGATGTGTTACAGCCCGTCTCATTTTGGAGAGCAGTAACATATTTTTGGGAAATTGAAATTAAACTGGACGTGGCAACTGGACAGGTTCTGGTTAAATGAAAGCCTTTAATTAATCAGTAAAGAAAATGAGTGCGCTTGCACAAGGAAATCTAACACAAAAAGTAGCCTGTACAAAGGCTAGAAAATAAATATTTGGCAACATGGCATCGAAGGGTGCTTTCACACATACACTGTTTAGGTCGGCCCAAATTACGTGTCGCTCCGAGTACGGTTCATTTGGGTCAGTGTGAACACACCAGCCGCACTCCGCTCTAAACAGGTGGTCTCGGAGTGGTCTCGGAGCGGTCTCGGAGCGACCCATCTGCGGTGTGAACGCTGCTCGACCTCGGGCCGAACCAAATACAGGAAGTTCTTCACATGTCACTGAGATTCGCTGTCTACTGGATATTTGGAGCGATTATTTTATTAATGCACAGCTGTCTTCCACCCACAAAAACAGTGATGTTTAGGGGTGTTTAGCAAACGGCTCCGTGAGAAAGGGTTCTCATGAGTCGTAAAATTTGGCATTGCGTCCTGTAATGCATCAGCACTTTCCTCTCCCGACATAGACATGTCTCATTTTCAAACTGAACAATTTGCCAAAAGTTTAATAAACAAATTATATAAAAACTATAAAACCAGCGCCAGGGTAAACAGACGTGCTTTGTTTATCTCCATCTCTCTAGCTTCCGCGTGTTAGGCTGGTTGTCATGGAAACATGTGGGGGGTGGTCATGGGGGTCAGAGCTGTCAGAGACCAATGACAGCGCTGACAGTTGTCACATGGTGTACGGTGCGGCGTTTAGAGTACAGTAAAAAAAAACATGTGAACACGGACCACACTAACTGAAAAATTATACAATGTATTTTGGAGCGCTCCAAAGCCGCACCATGGTGCGCACCAAAATATGTGAAAACAGCCGAAGAAAATAAAGTACAAAAAGTCCAAATATAACAAATAACAAATCACAAATATCAACTATCAAATCTCAAACTCTAGGTCAACCCAAGTGGTAAGTGACCAATCTTAATTAGGCGAACTGATCACTGGTTCACAGCCGCCCAGAACTATGGACAGGTTGGGTGGTCTCAGCTCCAGAAAAGGACCAATCCATGACAGGGAAGCATACACCTGAATTTGCATAGTCAAAATTAAGTGCAAACAAAAAGGCAGCCACCAGGGGCCGTAACACTCCCCCCTTAAATAAAAGCCCTTGTGGCTTGACTTGATTTTTGGGCGCAGACTCATGTAAGCACTGGTCATGCAGCGACTTAAGCGCCCCACGGGGTGTGTCCGAAAACAAGCTGTGTAGGACTAAAGCCAATCGATTCCTGCACAGCGTCATGGGCAGCAAACATAACAAAGGGGACTCCCTCGTCCCACTGTTTCTCGGTCTCCACACAGTACTTCCTGAGCATCAACTTCAGCGTCTGATGCCAGCGTTCTAAGGCCCCTTGCGATTGGGGATAAGCGGAAGACACGATGTGGTGCACACTCAAACTCTGGAGTACCTGTCTGAAATGACTAGACTTAAAAGTAGAGCTCTGATCTGACTGGATCACTCGAGGTAATCCAAAAGTAGAAAAACTTCAGTAAAGCTTTCACTACAGCACTAGTGGTTATTGAACGGAGTGGAATAGCTTCTGGATAACGAGTGGCAGCACACATAATAGTTAACAAATACTGATTTCCACTTTTAGTCCAAGGTAACGGGCCAACACAGTCAATAATCACTCTCTCAAATGGCTCTGCTATCACAGGAATGTCCTGCCCACTTACTCTCATGAGCCACCGACATCACATGCTGGCGGCATTCTGCAGGAACAACTATCTGATACACAGAATCACAAACACAGTCACCAGTTACGAAGGAAGACCATTTACACAACAGCATCTCACCATCCATAATATAGGCTACCTTTTCATCCCTTGTTTTGTCGTTACTCACCACCTTGCCAAAACACTCTTGCAGTGTTGGTATGCTTTCTGCATCTGGCTCAAACAGGCTCGGCGGACTGGGAATGCAGCACCTCCAGCTAACGGCAGTTCCTGGTCAGTCTGGGACGTTTTCTCAACAGGCTCATCCTGAACAGACATTAAGGAGCCATCCATCTCTTTCTTCTCCTCTTTGTCACCTGAATAAACGGACATGAATAAACTGTCCGACAATGAAACGTCACAATCATCTGGACTAATTGCACTAGCACGAGCGCGAGTCACAGCACAGGCTGGTAATACATCTGGGAGAGTCCGACCCGATGTCTGGGCGCCATCACTCTTCGGTTGATCTAAGATTTCTAACGTGGGAGTTACTTTACCTCCTGCGATATCGTTCCCTAGGGAGCATGATACCGGGGAATGGCAGTTCCATACAAACCACAACTGCAAATAATCCGGTAACAAGGGAGGACTGAATATCGATGCGGTGCACTCACATAACCCATTTAAACTCCTATAAGAACTGCACTGTAATGACAAGCAGATGTATCAGAAAAAGGCAGAGCTGACTCAAGAATAACAGATTGGGAACATGCAGTATCTCTTAAAGCCCGTATTGGGTGTTGGTCAGCTGACTCACCCGTCAGTGACACAAAGACATCACACACAAATTGCTTAAAACAGTCATCAATTTTCTGATCAGATGAGTCAATGTTCACACCACGATCTGCTTTAATCAGTCCTACCCCTTTTGCTGGAGAAGAGCGTGAGGACTGTTCTTTGCATTTCAGTGTCAAGCAATTTGCAATGACATGGCTGACTTGGTGACAGTAGTAACATTCCCTTTCCCCTTTCAGCCCACGTGGATTAGGGTTTCTGTTAGGAGAGGTGAAACTTGGGACAGCAGAGGCTGGAGAAAAAGCAGATTTATGGGTTAACACGTACTCATCTGAAAGCACAGCAGCAGCCGAAAGTGTACTCACTTTCTGTTCATTCAGATACACAACAATACGCTCAAACACTTCTTAAAATCTTCTACCAGGATCAACTCTCTCAATGCATTATAATTACCAACTTTACATGTTGCACACCATTTATCAAATAGAGTTCCCACGGGCAAACTCAACATAAGTTTGAGCAGAAGTTTTCTTGTGGCCTCGAAAACTTCGGTCGGTACGCCTCAGGCACAAGTTCATATGCTCTTAAAATAGCAGTCTTGACAGTTTCATAATCTAAGCTATCTTCAACAGGGAGTGCAGCCATAGCATCCTGCTAAACACAGGCAACAAGCAGAAGAGACTTGTTTGGGCTAAAGAACACAAGGAATGGACATAAGACCAGTGGAAATTTGTGCTGTCTGATGAGTCCAAATTTGAGATCTTTGGTTACAACCTTTCCATCTTTGTGCGATGCAGAAAAGGTGAACGGATGAACTCTACATGCCTGGATCCCACTGTGAAGCATGGAGGAAGAAGTGTGATGGTGTGGGGGTGCTTTGCTTGTGACACTGTTGGGAATTTATAAAAAATTGAAGGCATACTGAACCAGCATGGCTACCACAGCATCTTGCAGCGGCATGCTATTCCATCCGGTTTGCGTTTAGTTGGACCATCATTTATCTTTCAACAGGATCCTAAACACACCTCCACGCTGTGTAAGGGCTATTTGACCAAGAAAGAGAGTGATGGGGTGCTGCGCCAGATGACCTGGCCTCCACAGTCACCGGACCTGAACCCAATCGAGATGGTTTGGGGTGAGCTGGACCGCAGAGTGAAGGCAAAAGGGCCAACAAGTGCGAAGCATCTCTGGGAAGTCCTTCAAGACTGTTGGAAGGCCATTTCTAGTGACTTCCTCTTGAAGCTCATCAAGAAAATGCCAAGAGTGTGTGAAGCAGTAATCAAAGCAAAAGGTGGCTACTTTGAAGAACCTAGAATATAAGACATTTTCAGTTGTTTCACACTTTTTTGTTAAGTATATAATTCCACGTGTTAATTCATAGTTTTGATGCCTTCAGTGTGAATCTACAATTTTCATAGTCATGAAAATAAAGAAAACTCTTTGAATGAGAAGGTGTGTCCAAACTTTTGGTCTGTACTGTAAATCCAGTGATACTAATCATACACAACAGGTTTCTTCGAAGAACCCAGTTAGCCGGATCATGATTAGCAGGATGAAATCATCTTGGATGTGTCATTTGATCTTGGATGTATTAAGCGACGTACAAAGAACGGGCCCCTGCTCTATAGTGCAGTACAGACCTGTACACCTCAACGTTCTTGAGGCAAGTGAGGAAGATTGTGGCCAACTCACCCACGCTGGTCACTCTCTGTTTCAGCTGCTCCCCTCTGGCAAGAGGCTGCGACCCATCAGGACCAAAACCTCTCGCCATAGGAACAGCTTATATCCTTGTGCAATTGCCCTCTTCAATAGGGCCAAGGACTCAGAATGAGCCAATTGTCCAATTACTTTTGGTCCCTTAAATAGGGGGGCGGCACATATAAAATGTGTTGTAATTCCTACACCGTTCACCTGATTTGGATGTAAATACTCTGAAATTAAAGCTGAAAGTCTGCACTTAAAGCACATCTTGATTGTTTTATTTCAAATCCATTGTAGTGGTATACAGAGCCAAAATGATGAAAATTGTGTCAATGTCAAAATATTTATGGACCTGAGTGTACAATTTCTGGATAACATGAGGGTAGGAGAGATGCAGGGTAAGCAACAGTAACAAATCTATGTGTGTGCGCCTATGTATATAACAAAACAGTATAACAACAACAAACTGGCGAAGGCGTTGGATGGTATGTAGGCTTATCAGTGTAGATGAAGTTTGTGTGTTCGTAGAATCCATGTTGGCGCCGTGTACAGGCACAATCGGTCTGTTCCCAGACCAAACCAGTGAGTTTGTCCTTGGAGTCAGTACATCCTGCACCGGCAAGACATCCCCCACAGAATGTAGGGAGGGGGTATTGGGGTGAGGGTTGTGCAGAGACTCAACAGACTCCATCAATCTTCCAAGGGGGGGGGGGGGGGGGGGCAGCAACGGTTCCTGGCACGGCCGTGCCGCAATTTGGGTCCGAAAGCAGAAAAAAACAATTGCTCGTAGAGTCAAGATATCACACTCTACAAGCAAGTCCCGATCCAAATGTCTCTGTGTCTCGAACCTTCAAATTTTGTTGGTCAATGCGTTCCATACGTTGGTCAATACGTTGCACAGTCCCCTGCAGAGCCGCCAGTTTCTCCTCCATGTGTTGTACAGCCACACTCTGCCCATCACTTCAATCAATTGGGGCAGCTTGAAGGGGTCTTTAACGGCTGCCACAGTCTTGATAATTTGTCAATATCCCAGGGCAACGCCTAATCCAATCAGCAGAAACCCGGTAATCATGATTCCCAATACCTGACTGTACCTGTACTTGTATAATGACAAATAAAATGTATCTATCTCATCTCATACCCCCCCTCCCCCCTGTACTGTATATATTAATTCTCCTCCCTATTCTATACCCTTATTTTATATATTTTTCTCATACCTGCTACAGTTAGTTGTATGCCCCCCACCTGTACAGCTAGTGCCCACTTTTTACTCTTACTTCAATTTTTTTTATCTTTCATCTTTATCACATCTTATTTAAGTCCATATATGTTCTATGTTTGCGCTATCCTTCCACAATAAATTCTGTGTTTGTTGTAATTTGCATGGCGAATAAAACTGATTCTGAAGAGGCATGTGTTCTTGTCCCAGAATACACAGTGCTGGCAAACATTTTGGTTGGCCATGCAAGAAAGATACCTTTGTGGATGTCCAAAAAAGTGGCAGAACAGTGATTAATGTTTAAGAGGCAGAGGGAGCAGAGGTGACAGATGGAGGCTGGAAAACTTATTTAGCCTCAGCAGGATATAGCTTGCAGGGTACTTGCCTGAATAATCCATTTACACGTTTCTCCAACATCCTCCTAGTTTTTCTACAGTATTCAGACTTTTACTGGCAGAATCAGAGAAACTTTGGTCAGGATGAAAGATGTAAGAGTAACTTTAATATAACATATTGTCTATAGGGAGACAGCGGAGAGGCACCGCCATTATATTACTGAGTTAGGACATCAGGGAAGTTTAGGTTTAATATCTTCGTAAATAACGTAAAGGATCAAAATATAAATGCAGATTATACACAATGATTTGTTGAAACAGTAATGTGTTATTGGCTTCAGAAAGAGTTTGATAGGCTAACACCAAATGCTAGTCCTATTCATGTTCACTGGTGTGTTGAAGTTGTGGGTCTAATTCAGAGTCTGTTTAAATCAACTTGGTTTTATTCGCCAAATACATTTGCATGAACACAGAATTTTGCTTGGCAGGATGGTGCAAACAATAAACATTCAGATCTTAAATGTAAAAAATAGGTATAAACTAACAATTACAATACAATATCTTATATGAGTGAGGATTATGTGCACAGTAGTGCAAATAACTTCAAGGTAGCTTGTGCAGAGTGCAAGTAGGTTTGAATGGTTGGTAGGTAGAAGTATAAAATGTAATTGGGAGTCCCTGGTCTTGTTGAAGAGGACAGTAGCAGATGGCAAGAAACTGTTCTCATGGCCAGAGGTTTTGGTCATGGTGGACAGCAGCCTTCTGCCAGAGGGTAGTAGCTGGAGTAGTGTCCAGGGTGGCAGGAGTCAACCACAATCTTCCTCACTCGCTTCAGGGTCATCAAGATGGGCAGGTATTCAAGGCTAGGCAGATTGCAACTGATCACCATCTCAACAGTGCAGATGTTACGTTTGGTGTTTCTGGCTAAATCAGGTTAACAATTTACATTACATTTACATTTATTCATTTAGCAGACGCTTTCATCCAGAGCGACTTCCAAGAGACAGTGTTACAAAAGAGCACTGGTCACTGAACATAGTAAAGTGATAGTGCCCAAACATAGCGGCTTTATAGATTATGAGCCAAAGTGCCAAAGGAAGAGTCATAATAGCATTCAGCCGAACAAGTTTACAAATTTAAGGCAAGCATCTCTGACGGGAAATAATGTACCTGAGGGAAGCGAACAACAAAGCAACAACAAAAACAGTGCACCTGACTGCAAGTACCAAAAACAAATACAGGCTTAGGACCGTCAAAAAGACAACAGGTCCCCCAGTAGGAATCCTTAAGAACCTGGGGAAGAGACAATTATTAGGTGCATCTGTTATTCCTAGGTGCCATTGAACTCTCGGAAAAAATGAGTCTTGAGCCTTTTCTTTAAGGTGAGGAGACAGTCATTGTTGCTGATGGAGGTGGGAGTTGATTCCACTTTAGGGGAGCCCGACAGGGGAAGAACTTCCCACCAGAGAAATGCCGAATGAGAGTGGTGTCATCTGCTAACTTTAAGAGCTTGGCTGATGGATGACAAGGTGCAGCTGTACCTCGGCTGTAGTAAACAAATCCTGTAGTCAGTGGGATTCAGTCGGCTGAGCGGTTAAGGGCTCTGGCTAGTGATCGGAAGGTTGCGAGTTCAATTCTTGGGTTTGTCAACATGGCATTGTGTTCTTGGGCAAGGCACCTCACTTACCTCAGGGGGAATGTCCCTGTACTTGCGGTGAGTCTCTCTGGATAAGAGTGTCTGTTAAATGTTCATGGAACACATTTTAATGTTAAATTTCACAGGATTGGCAAGATTAGTTTTGAATGCCAGTGGTGTGTTTTTTATGTGGGTCACTTGGCCCCCTTCCATGGGGAGAGTGAGGCAGCAGGTCTGGTATCAACCCTTTGAGGCTCATCAAGAAGATAGTGACAGTGTATGAGTTGTAATATTTTCTCCTTTTTTGTAGAATACTTAATTTGTTAAGTTTGTAATAAACCGGGCACCACCCAGCTATATTTGGTAAGGGAGCCAGGGAAACATTATGGATTAATAGTATTTAATAATCTTTTGAATAATCAGTGGCGGTCCGGAGTTGTGGTCGCAAAGTCTTGCGGCAACCCCAGAACCTGGTGGTGGACACCGGAAGTAAGGGATGCCATCAAGCTTGTGAGACTCGCTGTCAGCACAGCAAGGCTGTTTATAAACCCCTACTTCTTTTCTGTCTCTGTTCCACTGTGACTTCAGGAGATTTTTGCCATCCCAACAGCAGTGTTTTCTCCCCTCACAACTGTGGACTCTGGGTATGGCTACTAGCCCCTGCCTGTGGGACTGGCAGAGGACCAGACAGTAAATAGCCAGTCAGAGAGAGAGAGGAAGATTCTGTGTGATCCCATCCAGTTACTTGCTACGTATCCAAAATTTGTTTTTGAGACCTTTTGATTTTACCAATTTTACCTGGAGGGTTCTGATTGACACGCTTACGTCAAGGTTGAGGGAGATGAAAGTCTTGGGTGGTCTTTTTAGAAGTCATTGGTTTTACATCAACAAATGTTGGATTATATTTGAAATCCACCATAACTACAACAAGGTCTTATGATGAATTCAAGCAAGGGGAAAGGAATGCACTAGACCCAGTATACACACTATAACAGTTTGCAATCGAGGAATAGGTCAAAATTCCTCAGGAGACCTGTGCCAACCTAGTGAAAAACGATTAAAAGAAGTTGTTGTCAGTTGTGAGTCAAAAAGGGTACACAATTGACTATGGTCAGGGGGCTGATCATTTTGAACATTGATTTTTGCTATTTTTTGTTAAAACTCTGTGCGACAGTAAAATATCCTATTGAAACTTGTTGGACAATGTCTTTATAATGCATTTGTTTCTAGAATAACATAACATACACAGGCAAAGCCAGTTCTGGCTCGACACTCGAGCACTGCGCTTAAACATTCACACACATCAGTATACATTATCATCATTCACACACCTCAGTTCATATCATCTCTCATCCACACATTTCAGTATTCATCATTACTTAGTACATGTCTTGCAAGAAAGCACTTAGCACTACTCAGTACATGTCATCACTCATTCCCTCACATGCACAAGCAGCGCAGGCACTCAGGTAGTACACGTAATCCATGAACACACCTGACTCAGCTAGTGCAAGCCCATTGGGCTTCGTCCGGGAAGACGGCTTTAAAAGCCGCATGGATATTCAAACACTCACCTTGCCGATCCGCTGATCAGTGTTGCTGCCGCCCACCACCATCCCCTTTCTCCCCCCCGTCTGTTCGTCTATATGTCTGTCTGTCTGTTTATGTCTATCAGGGGGATTATATATCTCTATTGCTCCATGGCTCTCGTCATACATGTACGCACGCTTGCGTCGCTCGAGGCCATAGGAAGTGCCCCGCTTTTAGACATTCCACTCCGCCAAAGTCAAACATATGCCACGTCAGAGTTATCAATAAATCACGATTTATTATCAATCAATCACGTGAGTGTCTTGACTGAACATTTGTTGTCAATGGTCTGGGCTAATAATTTTGACTTCAACTGTATTATTTTTCAGATGTTCGGACTACTCTTACTGTAAACAGTAATGTTCATTCACACATTGGAACATCCAAGTACTGAATGTGGAAGAATGTTTTGCATTTATATTGTGAGACTGAAAATGCAATTACAATGGAAGTCCATTGGGGACTTTTTTGCTGTTGCACCCTAAAGGTAATTCATTAGTGTGTGTTTATGATGAGTTTAAGCTTCATTTGAAGTATGGCTCAAGGGGGATGGTTCTGTTACCAAGTGTTAGTACTCAAACAAAACTGAACAAACAAACCTTGAGACAAATTCCACGCAGTCTTTAATAAACATTTAGTAAAAGGACTTTTTAAACCAAACAAAAGCTTTTAGTTTGGCATTATTATTTTTTATTATTTTTCTAAGGTAGCTATGTGCTGATGCTTTATTGAGTCATTGAAGGGACTAAAAAGGGACTAAAAATGGGCCTGTAATTGGATCAACAGGCAGAACAGAAATATATGTGTTCTCAAGATGATGGAATGTAAATATTTTCCAAAAAGCTATCCCCACAATAATTATTTATGAATTAAACATACTTTATATCTGTCTCATGGTGTAGAACCCTGCATGGAACAAGCTGATTCAGGTCTTCAAATGGATTGACTCTCTGAATGATAATCTTCAGACTTCCTGTATGTATATGCTTTAATCAAGGTTGTATCTCACTGCTTGTACATCACATCCGATGAAGAATGACAAGTCAACATCTCAGTGCACCACTCTGTAGCTCCATCTGGTATAATTTAGGATAGAGGGAGGGAAGTTTGCAGATAATACAGTTTTAGTGAGCCTTTTGAACAATTCAGATTCAGATTACTTTATTAATTCCATAGGGGAAACTCTTTAGCAACAACGGCACACAGTCTCATCAAAGCACACAGAAGTAAGGGTGTGGAGGTAAAGAAGTAGAAGAATACACACAGGGATAAAGGAATAGGGGTAAATAAGTAAGTAAATGCCTACAGGGGGTAAAGGCAAAATAAGAGTGCAGGGATACAAAATATATACGTATTGTGAAATAAAAATAGTCCCTATTGACTAAGGGTCATACACACTAATACTACATTTACATTTATTAATTTAGCAATTTTATCCAAAGTGACTTACAAGAGAGAGCTTTACAAAAAAGCTTCAGTTAATGAGCATAGCAACTTGATAGACCCCAACATAGCGGGCATCTAGGTTACAAAACATACATCATGAGAACCAATAAGTGCCAAGGGAAGAACTATAAGAGCATTTAGCTGAACATGTTTTGAGGTGAGCCTCCACCAGGCAGTAATCTACCTGTTGCGCAAGTCATAAAGCAACAACACAACAATAGGGATTTTCTGAACTATAGCAACAAGAAGTGATATTTCTGAGTGCCATACTAATTCTAATGTTTCTAGGTGCCATTCAATTCTTGGAATAAGTGGGTTTTGAGCCTTTTCTTGAAGGTGAGGAGACAGTCTGTGTTTCTAATGGGGGTGGGGAGTTGATTCCACCATTGAGGAGCCAGACAGTGGAAGAGTTTGTGCTGGGCTCTGGCGCTCTTGAGAGGGGGGACCACTAGGTGGTTGTCAGAAGAGGACCGTAGGTGGCAGGCAGGGGTGTAAGGCTTGAGGAGAGACTTGATATAGCTCGGGGCAGTCCCATTCACTACTCGGAAGGTCAGCACCAGGGCCTTGAATCTGATACGGGCCATGATGGGAAGCCAGTGGAGGGCAATGCGGAGTGGGGTGACATGGACGGGTCTGGGTAGATCGAGTGCATTTTTGATTCTCTGAAGGGGGCGGATTGCACTTGCTTAAAGGCTTGCTAGTAGTGAGTTACAGTAGTCCAGTTTTGAGAGGACAAGGGCTTGGACTAGGAGCTCGGTGAAATGTTCGGACAGGTATCTTTTGATTTTCCGGATGTTGTAGAGGCTGAATCTACATGACCGAGAGACTGTGAATACTAGGAGTTGTAATGTGTACTATTCACAATTTACATGCAGTATTGGTTTTTATGTACACACTATACAATTGTACAGGATCGTATAGGAATATATTCCTAGTATTGGAACTGTTCAGGATGGCGTTTAGTTTGGCCAGCAGACCAGTTCAAAACACCTCATGAATGCTAATTTAGTATCTCATGACCCTGACATGCGATTGGGCTTCATAGTTCTCAAGTTCTCAGACACAGAAATTCAAGTTCTTGTAGGCGAGGTAATCTTCTCCCCTCAGATTGTTGCCTAAAGCTACCTAGGTTAAAAACTGGTTGAGACAGAGATTCCTTTCTTCCTGTGGTTATTGGAAACCTGAATTCACTTGGCTGACATCAACAACAAAAAATTCTGAGTAGGTTATTATTATTTGTTTATTTTCCTGTCAATGGCCATTATGATGGATTCCTGTTGGCATTTGGCTTTATGTTCAGTGTCTATATGTGTTTCTGACCCCTGCAGCACATCAATTTCCTTTTTTAAAGATAAAAAATTGAAAGTTGAGAAACCAGGAAAGAGAGATTATTCTGTTCTGGCTTCCTCTCAGTTTAACCAGCCCCAGTTATACCTGCATATGTCACACACACACACACAAAACATGTACACACACATAGAAACACCCTTCTGGGACTGCGCTGGTATTTCTGCTGAGCAAAGGTGGTCTTGCTAAAAATGTCAAGGCACAAAGGCGTTCAAGAAGTAAGCCCATCAGGTTTTCTCTGTAAGGAGAGCAGGACTGGGCTGAATCACTGGTCTTACTGAAGGCACGTCCCTTTACCAGGTCTGGCTTTTCATTCTCAATAGCCTAGCACCTTGTAATAGACTTTGTTTACATTGCACATCATTTAACTAGTTCCTATTTCCAATGTGACTGCACAACCACATGGTAATGTGCCACATCTTTCACTCTATGTATGAGCAGCCCTGTTAACGAGAAAGAGTGTGTCTCACAGGGGTAGTCAGCAGAACTCGTCGTCCAAGGGTAGTCTGCAGAATGTGTTTTCCAGGGCTTGTCTGTGGAATGTGTCTTCCGTGGGATAATCAGCAGAGCGTCTCCTCTGAAAGGTAGTCTGCAGGGGAAAAATAATTAAATTTCTGCTTTGGTGCCCTTCTAGTGACTTTTCAACCTTAAAACATGTATTTTTAGTTTACTGAGACTGATTCTGTTTTGAGAATGAAGTGTAGAATCTAGGTGTTGTCAGCTATTATGCAGCTATTATAAGTCGCTTGATCTGTCTCCCTGGCCTTTATAATGTGAGGATAAATAAATGCAATGATATGCTCCAATGAACTATGGAACAATTCAGCAGTTTGAAATATTTTCTCCCTAAAGCTGAGTATAGCAGCTTGTAGGTAAAAAATTATTCATGTTGATCAGTGTTCAAGGCACACATTGTAGCTTTGTCATTGCATACATTTTATGATCTACTTTTTCTGTCACCATTTTAAACCAATAATTGACGCAGAATAGGTAAAGCAATGCTCTCTCAGTTTTTTTCAGTACCAGAACTAGAATGTGTTTGTATTTTTGTTCTGTAGTTATAATTAAGGACTGATCATACCTGTGTCCATCATATTTCCTTCTATATTTACATGTATTCATTTAGCTTTTATCCAAAGCGACTTACAGTAAATACAGGGACATTCTCCCTGAGGCAAGTAGGGTAAAGTGCCTTGCCCAAGGACACAACGTCATATAGACACAGCCGGGGCTTGATCTCACAACCTTCTGATCATGAGGCCAACGCCTTAACCGTTGAGTCATCTGACACCCCAATTTTAACAATTGATATCAAATAATAGGTTTAAATATGTTTGTGAGAGCAGCTGATTATTTTGAAATTTAAGGGTTGGTCTGAACAATAACAAAAATTGCTTTTAGGCTGTTTTGAATTGGATGGAAATTGATGAATGGTAATGTTTCCGCTTGGTTACAAGGATAATCTCCTGTTTATAAAAGGAAATAGGTTACCCAGTCTGTTTTATTACGTTTAATAACTTAACTTTTCTTTCAATTTCCTTCTTCCTTCTTGACTCACTGAAAACAAGTTGTTTCTTTGGTTATGAAACTCAGGTGCAGAGCCAGCTGACACTGTTGTGAAATTATATTCTGATTCCCATGTAATCTCTTCGCTGGTTGTCTGTCTGTGTGATAGGCCAGTGGGGTCGCTGCCAGGGGGAGGAATGTGGGTCAGGAGGGACCCAGACCAGGATGGTGTGGTGCGTTCATGCAGAAGGCTGGACCACCCACCACTCCAACTGCCTGCAGGTGGACAAGCCAGAGGGCCAGCGCCATTGCTTCAAGGTGTGCGAGTGGCACCAGGACCTGTTTGAGTGGGAGGTGTCCGAGTGGGGCCCCTGCTTGCTTGTGCCTTACTTCGCCGATGAGCTCAAGCTCCAAACCGCAGAGTGTGTAACGGCGCAGCATGGCATCCAGCGGCGACGCGTCCAGTGCTCCCGCACCAACAACCAGACAGTGGTGACCTCACGCATCTGTGAATTCTTTTCCCAGAAGCCCTCAGGGGAGCAGGCGTGTCTCATTCCCTGTCCCCAAGATTGTGTGGTGTCGCTTTTCACTTCCTGGTCCAGCTGCAGTCGGAGCTGTGGGACAGGGCTTCAACATCGGACTCGTCACGTTCTGGCAACGCCCATGTATGGAGGGGCTAGTTGCCCCAACCTTACCCAGACCAGGACATGCTCCAATATCGGCCCCTGCCCTCCACAGGAAGGTGAGTTCCACTACAGCCTGAAGGTGGGCGCCTGGAGTGAGTGTCGTTTGCTCCTGCCGAGCAGGGTCTGGTTGAACGGGAGGACCATGGTAGATTTCAGCTCCGACTCCAGGGAGAAAAACACAGTCAAACGGCATACCCAGAGCTCTTACCATGACCAGCACTACCTGGACCACAAACCCGAACCTGACTCTGACACCATCCCTGACCTCAACCCTGAACTTGGCTCTAACCCCAAGCCTAACCCTAGCCACAACCCTGACCTCAGCCCCAACCCCAACTCTGACCTCAACCATAATCCCAACCCTGACCTCAACCAGACCAACCCTAAAATGTGGGACATTGAGGTTGGCTACCAGACACGCCAGGTCCGCTGCACACGGAGCGATGGAAAAAATGCCATGCTGAGGTAAGCCAATCACGAGCGCACATCTCTGTACCATCCAATGAGAGATCAGACAGCATGTGTACTCTAGGGACGAGTTGGCTGTGAAAACAAGTCATTTTAAGGTCTAAATCCCAGATAAGTGTTATGAAATCAAGGTCTGCAGCAGCTGCTGAAACGATAGCTGTGAGTCTTCTCAGGCAAAGCTGCTGTACAATACAAAACACAAGAACCTCAAATAAATGTGATAATGTTCATAACGCAAAAGCACCTACAGCCTGAATATAACAACATTTTAAAGATTGTTTTTGTGACGTATACAGTTTGTGGTTTCATAACGTCTCAGTCTGTGAGAATCAATGCTAAATCACTTTACAATACTGTGATTTCTTTTCTTCCTGAGGGAACAAGAGCTTTCTGCAGAAAGGCCTAATTCATAATTGTTTAGGTTTTCAACAATTCAGTTATTGTGGGATTTGGTGAGATCCCAGCAACTCTAATGCTTTTACAACACTATGGCTTGTAAATGTCAAATGCACTGTAGTCCTAAGAATCACAGCTAACCATGGTATTTTGATAAGATTGACTTTTACACATACTTCTCCACTCACACATACAAACACAGACACACTGGCACATGTACTGACACATACTGATGCACACACTGACACACACCTCTATATGTATTCAATGGAATAGAGACCACTTTCTAGGATTCCATGAGCTCAGTGAGTGCATTGTAGTGTGGCTGGCAGTCATGGAATATTGATGTGCCGCTATCATATCTGTCCGCTTTAAGTGATGTCATTAACTGACTGTTGGAATATAGATGAATGAACAAATGACCTCCATCAATCAACTCCCATTGGTTGCCATGGTTCCATGTACAGCAGCTGAAATTAATTTCATATGCACGCTGTGCTGCACAGAGCACACTGGAATAAACCGTTTTATTGCTTTCTGTCCCTTTGTTTAGACATAATTATACATTTACAGTTTCTAATTAAAATGTCTGTATTATAATAATATAATTTTTATGTGACGTATTATGTAATGCATTTATTTAAATTCAGAATTAGTGACTTTTAAGAGCATTTTGAATTGAGCCCCATGACAGCAAATTGTGTGTAAATAATGTATGGTGTTGGTAAATCTGACTTGACTTTTGACTTGCTTTGATATTAGATATAACTTTTTATTTGTTTGATCATATCTTCATCCAGAGCTCAAAGTCAGTAATCTGGATTTTCTCACAATTGATACTAGATCTTACTTCTGAAATGTGATTTTTAAGAAGTTTGTCCTGGTGGCTCATACTCTGACAGTCGAAGGCCTATAATCTCATCCTTATCTGGATGACATCCATCATCCTCACTTCTGATTCATCATACTCTGAAGGGGTGAAGGAGGGAGAACATTCACAGATAAGAGCCTGTACTACGAATCAAGATCAACGTGCCCTACAGTTACCCCGATTCACTAACACGGTCCTGCATAACCTGTGTCATGACAGTGGTTAACAAATAGTTCAATCTACCCAGGTATTTCCAATCTCACAATGCATGCGCTTACATAAAAGGGGCGGTGTTTGCACCGTATGTCCACTGCAAACATGGACAAAACGAAAGCCGCATATTTCACGCAAGAGAGGCAAACTTTATTGATATCACATCCCCAGGCACAGCATGTAACCATAATGACACTTGCGCATTCCATAACGTTAAACCTTTGTTCTTGTATTATTATAATTGAAACCCTGGCAGTGGCAAACAATTGTGAGAGCAAATAAAACATTTATATAAGAACATAAATCAAATCCATAAGTAGCAGAGGGCAACAGGCCTATTTGCACATACTGTATGTTGGGCAACAAGTAAAATAATGAATTGCCAGTTAGTCCTTTTTGTAGGATATTGGTATACAAAGGGCCTATAGAACAATAACATTTATTAAGTTCTCCGGTATCTCTGCATCCCCCACACTACACATAAAATTAACCTGAGAGAAATAATGTAACACCATGGGACTGAGAGCACAAATTGGATGAGTAGCACTGGCAACATATGTCTCAAGGAGTTGGCAAAGATGCGTAATTCCCTTTGCTGAGAATCTATATATTTCAGAAAGATACTCATCAGGGAATGCTTTGTTGGTTTCTAAATGTTGTAAGAATGATGATGCCATTATCATCATGAATGAATGGGAATGGGCGGTGCTTTTTTACCAGTTGATCTTGATCTCAAACTTAACCTGCTCTCGACTAGGTTAGTCGTTCAGCATGAGTAACCATGGTGACTTAACCCAATAACAATTGATCCACGGTCGTGATACAGTAACCCCTGAAGTTACCTAGTTAACGCCAAATCTTGATACATATTAAAGGTCTCAGGTCCTCTGTGTTCATCAGAACTTACTTTGTTTGTCAACAGCCTCTGTACACATGGCGATGGCCCATTGACCTTCCGGTCTTGCGTCATGCCTAAAGACTGTATTGCCTCCAATTGGTCCTCCTGGAGTCCTTGTTCAAAGACGTGCCGGGCCATGGACCTATCACCTGGCTTCCGGATCAGGACCCGGTGTGTGATGCAGATCGCCATTGGTGGAGGCAGAGAATGTCCCCCCCTGGAAGAAAAGGAAGCTTGCAACATCATCGGAGACCTGCTTCCCTACTGTCCTAGGTGGTCCATAATTTATGGAAATTCAGTGTTACATGTATCAGGGAAGCAGGCACTTGAATCAAAAGCAATTGCCAGGGGGCAGTAGAATTCCATCCCATCCGCTGCATGGGACGGTGTGATTAGGGAAATACTCATAACTGAGATTAAGCATGTGATAAATGTCTTCAGAGTGGTGTGCTGTGAAATTTCCTTAACATTATTACTTCCACTATCACAGCATTTTTCGCAGTCTACCCGTTTGCCATGAGTCGACACTGTTCATGTGGAACTATCCACAGTACTTAATCAATAATGAATCATTCTTATTCTGTGTTTATGTCTGTGTGTGCGCTTGCATCTATGTGTCCATGTGTGTATGTCTATTTATGCATGTGTCTGTCTGAGAATATGTGTATCTGTATGTCTTTGTGTGGTGCGACTGTATCTACACGTCTGTGTGTGTGCATCTGTGTTGGTATGTATATCTGTCTGCTTATGTATGCCCTCTTAGATACGTGTGGCAAACCACAGACTGGGGTGAGTGTCGCGTCGCCCCCCTCCTCAGCCAGCTGGACAGGAGACTAGTCGACACCAGTGTGCTCTGTGGAGGAGGGCTGCAGACCAGAGACACTTACTGTGTTCAGGTGTCCGACACCTTGGCACCACGTCACAGGAAGGAAGGTAAGAACACTTTTTGAACTCACAAGCCAATCAAGGGTTTTGGCATTTTTCCCATGCATTTTTTATTGCTAAAATTACCAAGGGCCCTAACTTGCACCCAGCAAAATTGACTTTGTACAGCAATGCTTGTATCATTCCTATTTTGTGCCCAAAACACAGCTGACTCTGAACTTGCGCTCCAGGGAGCACGAATGTTCTGGCACGAATGTTCCCTGGTGTTCCCTGGTGCTATTTTACAGTTTCAGAAAACAAATACGCCACAGACCAGGAAAAACGCAGTCTAAAGTCAGTGGCGAGTTATGCAAACGCCTGGTTAGGCAAATTAGGACACAGGCTTGGCCATAATGTAGCTTGCACACGACACACATGCACTTTGCTTCTCTCACAGCAGCATTTTTGCAAATATAATTACAAGGAAACATTACCAAACAAGGAAAATCACTGTGGTGTCCATAAAGATGTTAAAAGGGCTAGCGTAATGAATAAAGTATCTACTTCAGACCAACCCATTTTAGATTTGCATCATTTATCCCACCGGTATAATAGCAACAGCGATACAAAGATACACAACGATACTTACGTTTTGCACTAAATACCTGCGTTTCAGATTATGTAATGTGAGTACCTCCACAGAATATTTACTTGGTAGTGTTCCAATGACAGGGGTGACAGTGGCAGTGCTCTCGCCTCCCAACAAGGAGATCATGAGTTTGGGTCTCAGGCCTGACCATGATCTCTCTGGGTGGAGTCTGCATGTCCTCCCTGTGTTGCCGTGGGTTCTCTTTGGGTACTTTGGCTTCCTCCCACCATCCAAAGATCTTATTTAAGACTAAATCAATCAATGATGCACAAGGGTAATTAATTAAGTTATGCCCCCAGTAAAGTCTGTCCTAGATTTGAATGCATAACTACATTGAGTAACTACTGACCCCCATTCCAAGCCAGACCAATGTAGTCTATTTCATGGTTAATAAACATCATTCATGGTTATTTCATCTTGTCACCTTGTTAAATCTCTCCATTGATTTTATGGTGCAGGCATGAAGGCTCCGGAGAGTTTTTCTAGAATCCTCCATTGAGATAAAACCTCTCATTGTCAAAGGAGGGGCAAGGGGCCTTTTACTTGCACAACAGCGATGTGTCACCAACGGGAGATCCAACGGGAGATCCCAACAGTGTTGGGCCTCCATCTAAAGAAGTAATTTCTGGTGCTAAATGAAAGAGAATCACTGTTTGGGAATAAATGAAGACGCAGAGATGAAGCTGTATATTAGTGGTGATGTTGAAATGTAGACACGACCCAAACTGCTTCAGCTGATTTCAATAGAAAACCGTCAATACAGTTGGTTGTTAGGAGATGGCATTGATAAAGTGGAAAGCACTTTGTTCCTTTGAAGGGTTGTGATTTACAGTTGGCAAAAAGAAGGAGAGCCTATTGTGTGTTTTAAAGGACGTAGGACAAAACCAAGAAACCTGTCCTCATAAAGATAAAATATAAACTGCTGTTCACTATCTTCTGAGACACACAGTCTACTTTTGGTGTTAAGTATATTTCTCTTCGGGCTTTCATTGAAAAGGAAATTTGATGCACAATGACTTGAGATCCAAAATACAGATAATTCTTTAATAAACCCTTTCATTGTAGATCGGTAAAACATTCTGTTCCTCAGACCCAGAAGAAAGAGCTCCGTCAGAAGCCATTAGTGGTTTACCAGAGTTGACCTAAAGTCTGGTGTGACCGAAACCTTTTTTTTTACCTTTTTGTGACCGAAACCTATTTTATCAATGGTTTTAGCAGCTTGTATATATCATATGATATCCAACAGGTGTATTGTACAGGACCCAAGAACGTGCTGTGCTGCGTTGGCCGAGCGGGTGGAGTGTTAAATAAATAAATAAACGTGACCCCTAATTCTTCTCCACCCTAATTTTAACACTCTCCTGTTACTCCTGTTTCTCCTGTTTCTTTGTCTACATCATTCATAATTTCTGTTTTCCCCTGCCCTCCTGTCTCTGCCCCACCTGTTTCTCCCTGTCTGTCCTTTGTTCCTCTTCTCCCACAGCAGTATCCAGGCCTGTGAGCCGGCATCTGTGTGCTGGTGCGGAGCTTCCCTCTGCTGTCCAGCCATGCTCCCTCCCTTGTCCTGAGGCCTGCATGTTCTCACCCTGGGGCCCTTGGGGGTCTTGTCTGCACGACAACTGCCTGGAGACCCAGGGACACAAAGGTATGGAATGGGGTAAAGAAAAAGAGAGAAACAACTGAAAATGTAAAAGAGGCAGAGACAGTAAAAAAGGGTAAATTAGAAATAAACAGGGGAGGAGAGAGAAGAGAGAAATATAGACAAAGAAAGAGGGAGGTAGGAAGGAAGAGATGCAGGTAGTAGAGAAGCATGTCTCAGCTCAGGGGTAGGCAACCCTGGTTCTCGAGACCCATAGTCCTGAAGGTTTTAGATGTTTCCTTACTCCAGCACACTTTATTCAAATGAATGTGTCCTTCACAGAGCATAATAATTAGATTCGATTCAACTTTATTGTCATTACACAGGTACAAGTACAGGGTAACAAAATACAGTTAGCATCCAACCAGAAGTATAAAACAGTTATTACAGCAGAATATAATAGTATATACTCAGAATATACACAGTATGTACAGTATAATACAGTACAGTATATAATGTTGTTGTTGTTGTTCAGAATCAGAAATACTTTGTTAATCCGAGTTCCCGAGCGGAAAATTGTTAGTGTTGCTTTAGTGTTCGCGTCCTACAGGTAGACTAATGTCCGTCGGAGACTTGCCTTAAATTTGTAAACTGTTTGGCTGAATTCTCTTGTAGCTCTTCCCTTGGCACTTATTGGTTCTGGCGAAGTTGAATAATCTATAAACCCGCTATGTTTGGAGTCTATCACATTGCTATGCTCAGTGACAGATGCTCTTTTGTAAAGCTCTCTGTTGTAAGTCGCTTTGGATAAAAGCATCTGCTAAATTAATAAATGTAAATGTAACTGACTCAACGTCCCCTTTAGTGTACACAAAATCAATTAGGCTCTCCTTTTAACTGGGCTCTTCAGTGCATGTGCATTAAACCCCTTTAATTCAACAGCAGTTATGGAAGAAAAAATCCTCTATGCTCTAATAACCCTCTATGTTATATGATTCAGTATAGTAGTATATATATTTAGTATATATGACCATTCCTCTAATGCAATGTTGAATCTTTGTTGTTTACAAGCAGACCTTTAAAACGTCTGTCTGTTATCTGAAGCTGTCATCTATCACTCTGTTACAGCTAATCACTATACCTACCCACAATCCTTTGTAGCACACAGGCAATGCTCAGAGCATAGCGGAGCAGAGGTTCTGTTCCAAGCCTCTAAAGAAAATGTGTTCTTTATTATTTTCCTCCAACGCATTTAAAGTATACCTTTCCCAAAGCAACATTCTAGTCTTTTTGTTATGTTATCCCGTACTTGTGAATATGAATGTAGGAGAGATGAAATAACATTGCTTCTCAGACCAGAGGCAGTCAGTGAAGCAAGACTGATAAGAAGCAAGCAATGGCCACCTAGCTGAGACACTCTCCTTCCTTTGCAGGAATACAATCTGATATGACCGCCAGCAGCTTTCAATTATTCATATCCAGAGGGATGTGCCACGTCCCCCCCAAAAAACGATTCTCTCATTGTTCCTAGATGGGTGTGGGGTTGGTCGAGGAGGGGGGAGGTTTGAGTAGGGGGAAGGTTTGGGGAGCAGGGATGAATAGAGCAGGGATTAATGGCTGTGGTGAGAGGGTGTTGGCAGAATTAATCTAAGAGAGAGAGAGAAAAGGCGGTGTAAGAGATGGAGAGGGCAAGAAAGAGTAGGGAGATCAGGGGGATGGCAAGAAAGAGAGAGAGAGCGAGAAAGAATGGGAGTGTTTGGACATTGAGAGACTCCTCTCAAAGTAGTTTCTACCTGGCAGTGCTACCTGAGAACACACTGGACAAAAAACACATAGTCTGGAGAATAGGAAGCAGTCGATGGACTGGAGACCTTCTAGCGTTGACCATAATCGTTATAACAACAGGGTTGGTAGGACATAGAGCTCTCTGTCTTCTGGGTATACTTGAGAGCTCTGCTGCTGTCACTAAAGAGGATCAGTGACTGACCATTGACACCATCCTCTATCCCATCCAATCCAATTTCAAGACTTTAATTAGTGATTTACTTATGGATTACATTAATGTAGCATGGCACTGCTCAGATGTAATGGAAGCCCCGGTTGCTTTGATAACGGCCTTCAGCTCATCTGCACTGTTGGGTTTGGTGTCTTTCATCTTCTTCTTGACAAATCTTCTGAGACAACATTTTGGGTCTCATTGTCTGTAGTTCATAAAATTAAAAGAAATCACAAATTAAAGGCTTGACATTTTTCACTCCTTGTGTAATGACGTTTGACTTTTTAACCTGAATGACCAAAAACATTGGAAATGCTCATGATATTCCATTTTTCTGAGATGTACCTGTACATACAAACACAAGAACACACACACAGACATACATGCATACATCAATCCAATCCAATCCAACTTTATTTCTATTGCACTTTAAAACAACATGGTTGACCAAAGTGCAGTACATAGCAATATTAAAAATGCAATAATTAGACACACACTATACACAGTACAAACAACACCACAATAGGTAAAAAACTCAATAGATAAAACAAATAGAGACACACTGTACACGGTAAAAGTCAACACATCACTGAAAAGCTAAGGTAAAAAGATGGGTCTTAAGAGCCGACTTAAAGACGGATAAGGACTCTGCCTGTCTAAGGTGCAGGGGCAGTGCGTTCCATAGTTTGGGACCCGCGACAGAGAAGGAGCGATCCTTCAGAATACATACATTCTGTACATTAATGCTATACAGACATAGACACATAAGAAACCTCTGCTCAGCATGTAGGAAGAGAGAGTCTGAAGATCAAACTGTTACACTTAAACTTTGTTATCAATGTCAACAGCTGTGCTTACACATGTTGATGTTATCTTCTTCTTATCAACACGTCCTGAACAATGTGCACTGCGACAGGAGGAATAGAACATGTGCTCAAAGTGCTTTATGAGTGCATCCAAGGCCGCCAACACCCAGCCTATGATGCCTGAGATTTATTAAGGGAAACAAGGTGAGAGAGTAAAAAGTAAAAACCTTGTGAGAAACCCCCCAACCACCTCTGATTTCAGCCTCCAGGTAATCAACATTGATGTATTGGAGGTTTTGCAGTCTTTTGTCGGCTCAATACCTCAGACTACAGGGCTTTAGCGATTCATTTCAAAGTCTCAGATATTCACAAACATTTGGCTTTAGGCACTGCGCAGAGTGCTGAACTTTATGGAACCCTGTAGTTCATCAACACAATCAAAAGAGCGAAATTGAGTCAAAGGTGAGATTAAGTCTGCTGAGAAAACAAGCCCTTTTTTCTAAATTTCTCCTTCCAATACGGAGATGACAGTAACGAAAAGAAAAATGGTTAAAATACCACTGTTGTGTTCTCACATTAAGTCATTCTTTTCTTTGTTGACAGTCATATAATCATATGCATTAGATGTAGATTTATGCATGTGTAATCCATGTTATGTTGTGTGAATATGTGTACAGTCAAGCTATAGATGAGGAGAAAGCAGGAGAGAGCAGGGTTGCAGTGTGAGGATGGGGAGCCAGGAAGGCGTGTTCTCATTGGGTAATCCCATCCCTTTCACACGGCCCTGGTAGTGGTGTTGAAGGTTGTTGAGGTGGAGGGAAGGGATGTGAAGTGGTGTGATGATTTTTATAATCTTGATATCCTGAGGAAACATAGATAATGGGAAAATACATATATTCAATTAGGCCTTTAAGTTTAAGTTGATATAGGCTACTTAAGCTGCAATCACACCGGACGCAAATTTGCATTTTGGGCGCCTGATGTTAAGTCTATGTAAGCACGCGTCTAGAGGTCTTGCGGCGCGAATCTTCAAATCTGTGTCTTGACTCCCAAGTTGAAAAAAATCAAACTAGCAAATATGTGCAGAGGCATTAACCAATCAGGGACTCTGCTTTTGGTAGTGATGTGTTGTGACATGATATGATCAGCAGAACCAAAGCAAAAAATGAAGCAAGTGCTCGCCAAGGCACTACATATAATTAAAAAAAGAAGAAAACATTTATTAAGAAGGGATAGGAAGTACAGTCTTATGTGCTTATTTTATTGATGAAACGGACAATTTGTACATTTGCTCCGACTTTTCAATATCCTAGCAGTGCAATGCAGTTCAGTTAACCCATGTAGACTCTCTCTTATCTCTTAATTACTTCCTCCCCACCTTGTGTCCCTCTTTGCAGGATTCAAGCAGAGGAGGAGGGCGGTCCTCTGGTCACCTCCTGGTTCTCCAGACAGCTGTGCCCACCTGGTAGAGTCCATTCCTTGTGAGGAGGCAACGTGCTACCAGTGGCAGAGCCAGCCAGGGCTCCTATGTGTGCCTAGAACAGGAGGCTGTGGCCCAGGCATCATGGGCAACACTATCCTCTGTGTCAACTCCCAAGGTACCAGAGCCATTATGTTGCTGATACCGCTGATTCTCACTTTCCTTTTCCTCCTTATGAATCGTGTCTGAGTTGTGGACCCAGTTTTTGACAGGACTGTGAGTTCTCTGTAACTATTATGAGGACTGGGTCTTATCTGTATTTCATGCTAGCTTCAAATACCTCTGTGGATACAGTACACATACCTAACTTGAAGAAGATTTAGGTTAATATGATGTGGCCCACATTGATTTAAACTACATGAACCAAGTTTTGACTTCCCTAGAAAGATTAAAACATGACACAGAAGGGAAAACTGACGCAGTGTGACTGACAGAACTAATCTAGTCTTTTAGCATCATTAATCGTCAAAGCTCAGGTAGATTGAGTGTGTTGCTGTTCCCGGACCTTCAGAACAGTGAAAACAGATATTCATTATGCATGAAGGAATGATCACTTAATGCCCACAGCGAACACACCAAAACCTGATTAAAAGTCTGATTCAGGGTTTTGCGCAAGCCCTTAATTGCTCATCTTCACAGATTATACACCTAATTGCATCTTTTTTAGCATGTTTTATTATTCTGTCAAAATAGATTACTTGTATGTTTATTAGTGAGACAGAGGAGGGTCCAGATGAATTACCCAGAAAGAGACGCTAACGAGGTTTGACACGACACACAAGAGCCATTGCTCTAATGGGTTGGAAAAGGAAAAATGTATTCAGTTATCAAGCCTCACTCTTTGTAGGCGAATATGCTTGACAAGATGTTTCAAATTAAAAGTTTTAATTGGCTTGAAGAAATGCCCCACGTATAAGTTTTGCCTCATCCAGGGAATTATTCGTTTTTTTGGAGACCAAACTGATGATATAGCAACGTAGCATATATAGGCTCCTTCCACCTTTAGACAAGCCGTCATTCACCGACGACTCGCTGTGTCTCTCCTGGAGTAGAAAAAAAAGTCTCATTAAGTACATAGTCTAACTGCCTTCAATAATGACTGGCTAATACAAGCAGCAAAACCTGATAATGGACATAGTCATTACAATGAACATTGCCCTTTTGCTGATCAGCTCATATTTGTATTGAATTTTAGATTAGTGGACAAATGCCATACTGAAGATTTCAGGGCCATTACTATGCTGCAGGCCCCTCTCAGCCTGGGGGAGGGGTGCCTTGAAGCCAGAGATAGTCTTCAGCCCCTTTCAGACATCCCTGGTGTTGTTGCGCCTCAGCTGGTCCTTCATCTTCCTCCTGTAGTTGGTCTTTCCCTCCTTGATCTTCTTCCTCAGCTCCTTTTGCACAGTCCTGGGGTCTCATTTATAAAGCTGGCGTACGCACAAAACAGGGCTGAAAACGTTCGTACGCCAGTTTTCACGCAAAGTCAGTGATTTATATAAAACTAACTTGGCGGTAGAATGTGCGGTCCTCCACGCAAACTATGACCCTCCCGTAAACCTACGCACTTTTTGGAGACGGTGGGAATTGGAGACACATACTGCAAAAAGTAAAAGTCGGAGAAGCGATTACTCATAATATTTATGTATTTTGTTGTCCTCACACACATTGACTCAATTTATGATTATAATGAAGATTAAATACATCAGTGTTATTTGAGCTTGAACTGCATTATAATTGTTCCATACACATCTTGTACAATGCCACTCAAATTTTAAATCAATATTCAGCGCTGTCTGTCTCACAATCAGATTGTCCTTTTACCGCAGTGTAGGTGGCTGAAATGCATGTAACTACAGAACACAAATTATAACTAAATATATTTATTTAATACTGTGCATATATCATCATATGTCAAAAACTGGAAATACAGTTGTTAAGCTCCAGCGCAATCACTACACTCCTTACACTTCAGAATCAGAATTTGTTTTTAATCGCCATGCAAGATACATAAACACGGAATTTACTACTGCAGTTGTTACCGCTTCTTCTCCGGTTCTGCCACTTGGCGCTGTCGCACTAGTGTTGTTTTTTGTTTGTCTTGATTCACCGTGAAGAAGAATCACCTGCCAGCTTCATGAGAATGATACTAGATTAGCATTCATGAGGTCTTTTGCATTGACCATTTATGGTTAAAAATGGGAGTGTTCAGGGCGGGGTGCAATGATACTTTAAGTACGCACACTTGTGGTTAAGTTGTGATTTATAAAGCGAACATTGCCTATAGGTGTGCGTACGCATGGTTTTATAAATCTGAATTTACGCTTTTGGGCGTACGCACACTTTTAGTAAGAATTCTACGCACTCCTTTATAAATGAGACCCCTGAGCGCCACTCTGTCCCCTGACTTGAAAGCTCTCTTCTTCTCCTTCAGAAGAGCCTTGATGTCAGGGGTAATCCACGGCTTGTTGTTCGCAAAACAGTGTACCTTCTTGGAGGGCACAGTGTTTTCAAAACATAAGTTTATGTAGCCTGTTATAGTGTCAGTGATGGCGTTGATGTCCTCCCCATGTGGAACACAGAGTTCAGTTGAAGCAGTCCCTAGTGCAGGTGACGTACTGTGTGAATGTTGGTGACACAGACGAGGGTGGTGCATGGTTGAAGTCCGCAGAGATTAGGAAGAGGGCCTGTGGGTGCTGTGTCTTCAGCCTGCTAACCTGGCCTCAGCAGGTCCAGTGCGACCATAGAATCTGGGATTTGAGGGGTTAACCATGTCTCAGAGAAAACTATAATTCCGCACTGAATGTACTCCCGCTGGTGTTTGGTCAGCGCTGCCAGCTCGTCGCTCTTGTTAGTGAGAGACCTCACATGTCCCACGATGATTGAGGGGGGAGCTGAACTCTTAGAGTGTGCCTTTTTCTCCTAGACTTTTCTTTTACTCCGGCGAATCCGCCTTCGTCTCTCCGATGGGGTAGGTTGTACATCTCCGGGCAGGGCAGGCACACCTTTCAGCTCCAGCAGCTGGTGCCGGCTGTAGGCGACGGGAACATGAGGCAGAGTGGATCCGACACACATCGCGTAACTGAAAGTAACAAAACTGAGCCCGGAAAAAGCCGGGAAATTAGCGGCATGTGTCATACACACCTTAAATGATATATGTACAAAAATATTTACAAAAGAAATGTAGTACCACCTCAAAGCAACACATACGTGCATCTATATATGACATGAGATGACATGACATTTCCGCTTTTATATATGAAATAATATCGAAAATAGACCATTAATTGACAGTGCGCATTATAATCTAGTGCGCCCTATAGTGCAAAAAATATGTTATATTGTACAGAAACGTCTAAGGGCTTGCCATTATGAGTTGTTGAGACTTTATTCTTCATCGTGAATGAGGAATCTGTAATTAATTTCAGGACTCTACAACAAAAGGGATACAAATTGGTCTCACATGGACCAAATTGGGTGTGGTAGTTCATAATGTTGTGATGTTACACCATGCCAGAAATCTCAACTTTTTACTAATTTGGTCCAAGGGCTGTCATATACTTCCACTTTACAAGAATAATTTAATTGTCTTGTAATGCAAAGTGCACCCTGCAGTTTGGTGTGACTATGTCAAAGATTTGCTGAGATACAAGACAAGACTACCAGTGTCATAGTCCATCCAGCAGCCAATAGCAGGGTGAAGGTGGGGGCTTACTCAGCCCACTGTGTCAGTCTTGTGCGTGTGAGTTGGAGCCACTGGGTCTGGCATGACAGAGAGAGGATTTGCAAGACAGCCTTAGCCTTTAGCCAAGAAGTCACATTTTAAATACACATCATTAATCTACTTTTTATCTTACATTCAACTTTTTCTCAGATTTGTATACAACATATTGTCAAGAGTCTACATATGAACTTGTGATTGATTCAGACTATCAGTTTTTGCTTGGCACTTGTATGAACATTAATCTAGCCTTAGCGATAAATTTGATTTATTTTATTTAAATCATTTTGAAATATATGAATTTAGCTATTGAATCCGGTTATATATATCGTAGTGTGTTGTTGGTGGCATATCAAGTTTGGCGTTGATGTCTCAAAGATTTTTGATTTTCATAGGAATCATAAGATGAACTTCCTGTTTAGTTGTGTTATTGCCAAATTAAAAAGGCTTGGTTTGAAGATGTTGCCAGCCAAAAATGGGGAAGATTGGATATGCTATAGTAGTAGCGAAAAAACACGTTTCATAAATTTGTAATGTACAGAAAAATCTCAATATTTGCCATTATGAGTTGTTGAGGCTGTTTGTTGTGAGGAATGAGGCACATGGAATGAATTTCAGGATTCTAGGACAAAAAGATACAAATGGCATCACTTTTAAAATGAGCAAATTGGGGTGTGGCCTGTAAATGCTACAAGAAAAAGAATTCCTACAATAACAATAGGTTTCCTCCTGACGAAGGAATCCTAATAACATAAAGGTACAAATAACATTTGTTAGCATAACACTAGCTATACAGGTGTGGGGGGGGGGGGGTATAACCATAGTGAGTTAGTGCAAAGAAGGATGGGTATATATAGTACGGGGGGGGGTGGGTATATACACAGTAGTGCAAACAGTGGTGCAAAATCACAGTAGTAAGTATTTAAGGTGTTGTGTGCTAAAGTGGCAGAGTGCAGTGGGATTCTGGAAGGAGGTGTGGGGCGTTGGTGGATGGCAATGTCATACTAAGTCCTTGGCCCTGTTGAAGAGGGCAATAGCAGATGTGTAGAAGCTGTTCCTGTGGCGAGAGGTGATCCTGTCCACTTTGTATACTGTAACGAAGCGCAGTTCGTTACCTGTATATTTGCACATGTGGTAACTGTATTTATTGACACAACAACAACGTAGGTGATGATAATAATTGCACATTGCACTTGAGTCACAATAGCACTTTATTTGCCATGGTTTGCACAATACATTTTGCACATTGCGTAGTTGCACATTCTTCCAGATATTTATTGTACTTTATTTACTGAATGTGTGTGAGCTTGTGGGGAACCTCGTGACCGCAGTTGATTGAGTACCGTCGGACAGGTGCGGGAGTGTGCACTCGGCTCCGCCTGAAAGAGAAGAAGAGGATTAAGCTCCGCAGAAGTTGTGCCCATTATTGGATAAGCAAACAGTAGGCATTGTGGAAGTGTTTGTGAAAATGTGTGTGAAATGTCATTGGTTGTAAGTGAGCAGGTTAGTGCAATAATGATGAGTTACATTGTTTGTGTTTAACACTTACCTTTCCGGTCGGATGTCTGCTCCAGGGTGCACGGCCAAAAGATTCCCCCGGGGGCACAGCACCATCATAAAGCTTCCGGGAGAGACCAAGTGGCCGGATAGGAAGTGGGGGTATTTCAGAGTGTGGTGTTGGTTTCTATTTAGCATATTAATGTTAAATGTGTGTACTTGAGATGATTATAGGGCCAAAGAGGGATTCTGTATGTATTTGGGGTGCTGGGTGTGTGTGGGGCTTGTCAGAGGTTAGTTTGGCCAGTGGAGGGATGTTTGGTTCACCGGTGGAGTGGAGGAGTCCTGTAATTGATCCGGGGGCACAGTATTTAAGGCCCAGTGGCTTTCTGTCTGGGGACTGGTCGGACATTAAATGTGTTGGGTATGAATTTTTGTACTGCACAATAAAAGAGAGAAACCTGACCATTGACCAAAGTTTTCCTTGGACATCATCCAGCCGCTCACGGGCCACAGTCTGACATATACCCTGTTCTATAACTGTGGACAGATTAATTTATCAGCCTTTACAGATGAGTCACATTCAGCTAAATGTCCATCGACGCTCTGATTGGATCATTGCACGTCACGCCCAAACCACACCTATGCCATAAACCTGTTTGCATACAAACTGGCATAGGCTATGCATTATTTTGTGCATACGCAGCATTCATAAATGACAGCTCAGGGCAGGTAAAAATCTAACAAAATAGGGGCACAGCTGTGACACTAGTTCTGGGTGTAAACAAGAGAAGATAAGGTGTGGTTACAAAAGACAATTTACACTTAGGCCTATTTTAATATGTTTTCTTATTCTCTACATTTCCCTGATTTCTAGGATATGTACCAAGTAATATAACTCTACATGGCTTTTCCTTGAAATTGATTTAAGCAATTATGTCACTTTTGAGTCACTTTTTTCCCCATGTACGGCTATCTCTGGAGTGTTTAAACTCTGGATTAAAATGAAATTCTTTGAAGCCTCCCAATCTTGTCTGGCCTGAGTCTAATTAAGTCATATCTAACACTCAGGAATTTATCAATCTACCAATCTATCTGTAATTATTACTTATGTCATAGTGAAGAGCTCTGCTGCTGATAGATACGAGAAACAGAGAACAAACTGGGATGATATTCGCCAGAAAATCAATTTCTCATGTGAAATATGTACAGTAGCTGATTCCCGCCCTCTTCCTTGCGTCTTCATTTCTCCCAGGAGACGGTCTTCTCACTGATTAAACCTCTCATCAGTCCCGCCACAATATCACCTCAGCTGTGTGGATGGATTCACACTCAAGGTTACCTTGCACATAAAAACCAGTTTACTTCAGAATTGTGTTTTTCTCTCTACCTGCATGGCGCTCTGTTAACTCGGATGCAGGCTTCATCATTGTTATCTCCCAGACGAACACCAGTGCTTTTGTTACATCTGTCATGAAAATCCTAATGCCTTTGGCAAGGTATCTAAAGTTGCGTGACTGGCAGACATGTTGATCAATAGAAGTGACAGATTAGGTCATCAGATTAGGTTGGAAGCTTTAGTGATGACTACGCACTGCACCTGCTGATACACAAAGATAAGGCTTGGTTCAAATGACTTCATATCAAAACCATTAACACTGTGTGAATATCTGACTGAGTACATTTCAGCGACTGATTTCCTCTTCCTGTGTTAAAGAATTGCTCAGAGCGTGAGTACATTGTGCTTTTCTCTAAGATCATCACAAAAGTGTGATTGAGAGTTGTATTCTGATGTCACCCCGCTCCTCATCGCCCTCCACTGGGTTCCCATCATGGCTCGGATCAGATTAAAGACCCTGGTACTGACTTACTACTGAGCAGTGAACGGGACTGCCCCGAACTATATCAAGTCTCTCCTCCGGCCTTACACCCCTGCCTGCCACCTACGGTGGTCCTCTGACAACCATCTAGTTCAAGAGTGCAGTTCCCAACACAAGCTCTTTCCCTGTCTGGCCCCCCAATGGTGAAATCAACTCCCCACGTCCATCAGAAACACTGACTGCTTCCCCACCTTCAAAAAAAGGCTCAAGACTCACCTGTTCCAAGAGTTCAATGGCACTTAAGAATAACAACTCCACAACTCCTAACCTGTTGTCTTTTTGACGGTCGTAATCCTACATTGTTTTTTTTTTGTTCCTCGCAGTCAGGTGCACAGCTGTTGCTGTTGTTGTTGCGGCTCTGTTGTTCACTTCCTACAAGTACACTATTGCTGTCGGAAATGCCTTAATTTGTAAACGTGTTCAGTTGAATGCTCTTATGGCTCTTCTCTTGGCACTTATTGGCTTCTCATGATGTATTTCTCATAATCTATAAACCCGCTATGTTTGGGGACTATCAAGTTGATATGACCAATGCTCTTTTGTAGTCTCTCAAGGAAGTCACTTGGGATAAAAGCATATGCTTTGTGTGTTTGTATTTTACTTATTATAACCACCAGGGTCAGGACATGACAAAACAGCATTCTCTATTGTGTCCTTTTCTAAGAGTCACTGCAGAAATATAAACTATAACAAAACCTGCATACAGCCATATTGTATTTGGGGGCGTTGGTGTGTCAGTGATACTGCCAGGACTATCAGGATCAGTGAATTACACATCCAGTGACAAGTGGACATGATGAACTGAACTGCACAGAAGCAATATCTTCTTAAGAAACAAAACTGGGATCATGTATATACTAAGAACATGAATAAAGCGTATAATGCATTTATGACAACATTTAACAATTTATATGACAAAAATTGTAAAGTAAGAAAAATTTGTGTATATGGTAAAAAGAAAATTCATAAGCCATGGATGATACAAGGGTTGATAAATGCCTGCAAGAAAAAAAATTACCTTTATCGAATGCTGCTCAAATTGAGAACTAACGATGCAGAAGTAAGGTACAAACAATATAAAAATAAACGTGTATCAATAATGAGAAGACAAAGAAAGGATTATTACACCAAATTATTAGACGAAAACAAAAATAATACCAAAGTCCTTCTTTGTCTTTGTCTTAGTCCTTCTCCATGGCCTCCCCGAACTCCTCCCAGACCCGAGTTTTTGCCTCTGTGACTACCCGAGCCGCGGCACGCTTAGCCTGCAGGTACCGGTCAACTGTTTCGGGAGTCACACAAGCCAGAACGGCTCAATAGGACTCCTTCTTCAGTTTGACGGCATTCCTTACCTCCGGTGTCCACCACCGGGTTCTGGGATTGCCGCCGCGACCAGCACCAGAGACCTTGCGACCACAACTTCGGACTGTCGCATTGACAATGGAGGTCGAGAACATGGTCCATTCAGACTCAACGTCCCCAGCCTCCCCCGGGATCTGTGAGAAGCTCTCCCGGAGGTGTGAGTTGAAGACCCCGCTGACAGAGGGGTCCGCCAGACATTCCCAACAGACACTCACGATACGTTTGGGCCTGCCAAGTCTGTCTAACTTCCCCCCCCCGCCAGCAGATCTGACTCACAACCAGGTGGTGATCGGTTGACAGCTCCGCCCCTCTCTTCACCCGAGTGTCCAAGACACATGGCCGCAGGTCAGAAGACACGACAACAAAGTCGAGCATCGACCTCTGGCCTAGAGTGTCCTGGTGCCATGTGCACCGATGGATACTCTTGTGCTTGAACATGGTGTTAGTTATGGACAAACCATGACTAGCACAGAAGTCTAATAACAGAACAAACTGAGAGCTACTTCATGAGGGACGCCTGTGTTGCACACCTGAAGATTTGCTCCGAATTTTGTCTAAGCTTTCTCCGGTGTTTTCGTCGTATTTAATATAATTTAAATATCGTTCATCTCCTATTCATCTCCGATTCAGTCTACACTTTACACTTTAAAGTCTACACTTTACAACCGTGTTATAGTTTTTACCGACCGACTTTTTTCGAGTTCCCTCCTCCCCCCGATTTGCAGCTGGACCTGGGCTAGCCAACAACGCCAACCGGCTTGACGGATTCTCTTCGCTGGTATAAGCTACAAACGTAAGTTCGCGACAATGTCTTTCACCCACTCACATTGTCCTTCATGTGACATTTTACTAGAGAGGTTGGCTCTGCTAGAGAGCCGTGTCCAGTCGCTGGAGGGAGAGAGTAAGTTAGTAACTTTAGATGCGACTGGCACACCATCACCCATAGGGAGTTCTAGCAGAGAGGGCTCTAGGTTAGCCTCACCGGTTTCACCTCAGCAGCATGGTGGGAGTGATGGCACTCCTCAGACTTTAGTCATCGGTGACTCTATCACTCGCAACATTAGATTAGAGCCACCAGCGACAGTTTACTGTGTACCTGGGGCCAGAGCTACCGACATAGAATCTAATCTTAGGGTGCTGGCTAGCACTAAGGCTAAGGCAAAGGCCAAAGCTAAGGCACATGGCACACACATTGACGATAAGTACGAGAATATTGTCATTCATGTTGGCACCAATGATGTTAGAATGAGGCAGTCAGAGGTCACGAAGGTTAATATAGCCCGGGCATGTGACCTTGCTCAAAAGATGAGTCGGCGTCGAGTAATAGTCTCTGGTCCACTACCTGTTAGTAGGGGGAGTGATGAGATCTACAGCAGACTTGTCTCTCTTAACCGCTGGCTGGCTCGCTTCTGCATGGAGCATAATTTAGGATTCGTTGATAACTGGTCTCGTTTCTGGGCCAGACCTGGCTTGTTGAAAAGTGACGGACTCCACCCGAGCTGGAGAGGTGCTTTTCTTTTGTCTAGAAACATTGAAGCTAGTTTAGTGCAGACCTGACACTCATTAGAACAAGCCAGTCTAATGTCTCTACTGTCTCTTGGAAAGACTGATAGGTCTGGGGCGATGTGTGCGAGGCCCGATAGCTTAGTTTGTAGTGTAGCCAGTGGGGTTCCTGATGTAGTTTTTCCCATTGAGACGGTGTCGGTCCCCCGCTACTTCTCCAAAAATATTCGGCCTGAAATTGCTAGGAATTATTCCAACCTATCTTATGTACAGCCTTGTTCTCCTGTTGTCAGCGCTCCTAAAGCTGCTGCTATTAATGTTATATCTTCAGAGGAAGCATCTAAGACTAAAGCTGTTGTAAAGCCTTACTGGACTATTGGACTCCTAAATATCAGATCCCTACCTACAAAGGCTGTTTTGATTAACGATCTGATATCTGAATGTAACCTGGACTTGATTGGACTCACCGAAACCTGGTTAAAACCTGATGAATATTCTCCCCTGAATGCAGCGTCACCTCCGGATTGCATGTATTCACATATCCCTCGTGTCTCTAAGAAAGGTGGTGGTGTTGCTATGATCTATAAAGCCAGTTTCAATTTAAGGTTAAAAGCTCTGAACACATTCAAAACATTTGAAATAATTTGCATGAAGCCACCAACTACACTGAAGAGGAATAATGCTACCATTCCGGTTCCTCCACCCTCTTTTTGTATAGCCACGCTGTATCGTCCACCAGGTCCTTACTCCCCTTTCCTGGAAGAATTTGCTGAATTTTGTTCGGATCTTGTGATGTACACTGATCATATCTTAATTATGGGTGACTTTAACATTCATGTAGATGACCCAAAAGATCCCTTAAGTAAGGCATTCAATGCCCTCATAGATTCTTCAGGGTTCACACAGGTAGTTTCCGAACCTACCCATCTTCATTCACACACTTTAGACCTAGTCCTCATACGGGGTATTGAGATTACTGATCTCACTGTTCATCCTCACAATCCTACATATTCGGATCATTACCTTGTTACTTTTAGAATGGACCTTTGCCAGAACCTTGGAGGTGCTATGCACATTTCTAGTAGCCGTCACATAACTCCAACTACAACTCTGGAAATGGCAAGTATTCTACCTGCAGCACTAGAAGCACTTGTTGCACCAGATAGATCCCTGAATGATAAAACTAGAGATCTGAATCTAGCTCTTAAGTGTTCGCTGGACTCTGTTGCCCCTCTCAAATCGAGGAAAAGGAAGGATAAGAAACTTGCACCTTGGTACTCAGAGGAAACTCGAACTCTAAAAAAGTCCACTAGAAAGTTAGAACGTAAGTGGCGGACCACTAAATTGGAGGTCTTCCGCTTGGCCTGGAAGGACAGCCTACTGGACTATAAGCAAATCCTCAATGAGACCAGATCAGCATACTTTTCTAAGTTGATCAGTAAGAACCAGCACAATGCTAAATTTCTATTTGATACTGTTGCAAAACTCACAAGTAAAAGTACACATAGTGAGAGCACGGATCTTTCTCCAAATGAATTTCTGGAGTTCTTTGACAACAAAGTCCATGTAATTAGGGACAAGCTGCAGACTAGTCGTGGCCAATTCACCATGAGCACTGAATATCCCTCTATACCAAGCATTCTTCATGTTCAGACTCTTCGGCACTTCAACCCTATTTCTTTGGAAACATTCATAAAATTAGTAGAGTCGTCAAACCCGACCAGTTGTCTTCTTGACCCCCTTCCTGGCAAACTACGCAAGGAACTCTTGCCCATTATTGGACCACCTATGTTGAGTATTATTAATGAATCTATCGAAACTGGCCAAGTCCCTGATTGTTTGAAAAAAGCTATTATCAAACCTTCACTTAAAAAACCAAACTTGGATCCTGGATGTCTCTGCAACTACAGGCCAATTTCAAACTTGCCATTTCTCTCAAAAATTCTTGAGAAAGTTGTGGCACATCAGCTTACTGAACATCTTACCGTAAATCAGCTATATGAACCTCTCCAGTCTGGATTCCGTTCTCATCACAGCACTGAAACTGCACTAGCTAAAGTAGTCAATGATCTTCTATTAGCCTCTGATGCAGGCTCTATCTCTGTCCTGATTCTTCTTGACCTAAGTGCAGCATTTGACACTGTCGATCATCAGATTCTCCTGGAACGTATGGAAAATTATGTTGGAATTTCTGGAATTTCACTTCAGTGGTTTAAATCATATCTATCTGATAGATCACAGTTTGTCCACTATGATGGCCACTCATCCAGGAGCTCCCTTGTGAAATATGGAGTGCCACAGGGTTCTGTCTTAGGCCCCTTGCTATTTTCTCTATACATGTTACCTTTAGGAAATATAATTAGAAGTTTTGGTGTACATTTTCACTGCTATGCAGATGACACCCAGTTATACCTCTCCCTTAAGCCTGACGAACTGCCTTATGCTTTGGAACAATGTGTCTCCGGGATAGGAAATTGGATGTCAGCAAATTTTCTACTTCTGAATTCTGATAAAACAGAGGTTCAAATCTTTGGACCAAAGAAGTACAGGAACAATCTATCCGATTTTACCCTAGACTTAAATGGCTTCAAAGTCTCTCAAAGCCAGCTGGTAAAAAATCTAGGTGTCACAATGGATCCTGATCTCTCATTTGAGCATCATATCAAGCAAATTACCAGAACTGCATTCTTCCATCTCCGTAACATAGCCAAAATAAGAAACTTCCTCTCAAAGGATGATGCTGAAAAATTGATACATGCCTTTGTTACATCCCGATTGGATTATTGCAATGTATTATTCTCAGGCCTCCCAAATACCTGCGTACTAAACTTACAGCGGGTGCAAAATGCCGCTGCTAGGCTACTGAGCAGAACTAGAAAGTATGATCACATAACAGCTACTCTTGTCTCTCTACACTGGCTCCCTATCCAAGCTAGGGCCGATTTTAAGGTTCTACTACTAACCTACAAATCCTTACATGGATTAGCACCACTGTACCTCTCTGGCCTTCTTGTACCTTATCACCCTGTAAGGACACTAAGATCCAAAGATGCTGGCTATTTGGTGATTCCCAAAATTAACAGAAAAACTGCTGGAGGTAGGGCTTTCTCATATAGAGCGCCTCTTCTCTGGAACAAATTACCGGTTTCAGTCAGTACTACGACTGTTAAAGTGTGTAGATGTGCTGGGTTAGTTAGTGTGAAGTTATTTGTATCTGTTGTACTGTGAAGTTATTCAATATTTGTTGTAATATGACAGCGATCTCTTGTGGTAGAAAGAACTCAGTTTACGGTGGGAGTTATTAGGCTAGTGTAGTTAGCTTAACAAACTTTAAAACTTACTACTGTGAATTCTGTATTATTGTTTACATTACTGTGAATATACACCCCCCCCCCCCACGTACTATATATATCCATTCCAGTCTGTACCCATGTTGTTTGTACTTCCATGTTACCTTTATTATTTGTACTATTGCATCACTTGTATTATTTGTATTATTTGTTTATATGTATCATATATGTAGTGTATTTTACATTGTATTTATTTATATTTTATTAGTATGCCACATATATGTTCTATGTTTGCACATTATTGCCAGAGTGAATTCTATGTTTGTTAACCCTTGCATAGCGAATAAACCCCCATTCTGATTCTAAAACCGTACAGTTAGAGACGACAGGAGACTTGGCTTTCAAAAGATACTATCTTTCAAAAAATAAAATAAAAAAAATAAAAAAAAAATAATAATAATATATATATATATATATATAAATAATAATAATAATAATAATAATATACATATATTATATATATCTTAGAGTTTTCTCTCATGGAACAGATTTATGTTCCAATTGAGGGGGGCTGGTGCTGTCTTGATGTCTAAGGCTGTGTCAATAGCCCCTTTTTTTTAAATTGCTGCATTAGCCCACATTGACCGGTGGGGACCTCATTCTGAATATTGCTATAACTGTTAGCTGTTCCTTGCACTCTCTAACATCTCCTCTACTCCGTCTCACTGTCCTCCCCTCCATACCTCCCTTTGGTATGGGGGGACTGAGCTCTCAGCACTTGCGTGGTCATCGGCCAATGTTGGACCTGGTGCCAGTGGACATTGATCCGAGATGGTCTTCCAACCCCGGATCTGGTCGCCAGTCGGACGTCAGTCTCCCTGATGGACAAGGAGAGAGTTCCCGGTCCTTTTCCTCATCCCCCTGCGTGTGATGCTGCGCCAATCATGGGCCCAAGCCCAGTGACTGCCTAAATTGACGCTGTGCAACCTAAGACCCACGTTGAGCATTGAGTATTGATGTTTCAGCAACTTGTTAACTCTCTCTAGAGTTATGACTGTTTTAGCCTGTGTTCCGCTCTTCACTTTCTCCAACCGTCCCTGGAGGAGGGGATCCCTCACTGAATTGCTCCTTCCAAGGTTTCTTCCATTTTTTCTACCTAGTGAGTTTTTCTGGGAGTTTTTCCTTGTCTTCCTTGAGGGTTTAGGTTGGTTGAGGGGCGGTTCTAGGGGCATATGTGAAGCCCTCTGTGACATTGCTTGTAAAAAGGGCTATACAAATAAATGTTGATTTGATTTGATTTGAGAACACCACTCGGGTTCCGATCAGGGGGGCCGTTCTTCCCAATCACCCTTCTCCAGGTGTCACTGTCATTTCCCACGTGGGCGTTGAAGTCCCCCAGTAGAACGACCCAGTCGGCGCACTGTTAAGTACGCCTCCCAGACACTCCAAGAAGGCCGGGTACTCTGCACTGCTGTTCGGCCCGTAGGCCGCCACAACAGTGAGAGACCTGTCCCCGGCTTTTAGGCGCAGGGACGCGACCCTCTCGTTCACCGGTGTAAACTCCAAAACGTGGCGACTGAGCTGTGGAGCTATAAGCAAACCCACGCCAGCCCGCCGCCTCTCCCCGCGGGGAACGCCAGAGAAATCAAGAGTCCAGCCTCTCTCGAGGATAATGGTTCCAGAGCCCAGGCTGTGCGTAGAGGCGAGGCCGACTATATCAAGCCGGTAACGCTCGACCTCCCGCACAAGCTTGGGCTTCTTCCCTGCCAGCGTGGTGACATTCCATGTCCCCAGCGCTAGAGACTGTGTGCGCGGCCCTGGTCGTCCGGGCACCTGCCCCTGACCAACGCCCAAATCACACAGCACCGGCCCCTTACGGCCCTTCCTGCGGGTGGTGGGCCTGCGGGAAGGTGGTCCCACGTCGCCTTTTCGGGCTGGGCCCGGCCGGGTCCCATGGGAAATGACCCGGCCACCAGGCGCTCGCCTTCGAGCTCCCCCTCTGGGCCTGGCTCCAGAGTGGGGCGCCGGTTTCGCCGATCCGGGCGACGTAACTGACTTCATTTTAGTCGTCATCATCAGGGTTTTATGAACCGCTCTTAGTCTGGCTAGTAACCTAGGACCTGTTTGCCTTGGGAGACCCTACCAGGGGCATAATGCCCCAGACAATATAGCTCCTAGGATCATCCAAGCACTCAAACCCCTCCACCACGTTAAGGTGGCGATTCACGGAGAGGTAGGGTAAATTCAAATATTCCAAATTACATCACAAAGAATAACGTTGATATTTTTGGAAAGGAAGAAATTGGAAATTAATGTAATGATTACTTTGTGAACATTGGTCCAACATTGGCACAAGCTATCCCAAGGGAGCATGGTGATGGTAGAACCATAGTTGAAAATGTAAACTCTATTTTGTTGGAGAATGTGCAGGGGAGCGAAATTTTTGAAATTGGTAATAAATGTGCAAATAAAAAATCTAATGATTATGCAGATGTACTAATGACTAACATCATTCATTTTTATTTTTAAACGTAAAAAAAGTTCACATTGAAAGATTTGTAGAATTGAGTAATCAGTAGGTTATCTAAGCATCCACATCTAAATCATTAAAGACTCTGACAGTGAAGGAAACAAAGAAGGACAGAGAAGTATTTAATCTGGAGTATTATATGAATCGCAGGAAAGCCTTGATTATGTCTGAAAATGTGGTGACCTTCAATAATGAAGTACATCTTTGTGAACTTATCCTGTGCTGCTGGGTTGCTTTAAAAGATAATTATGTTAAATTAGTGAGAAGATTAATGTTTACAGAAGTTACATACAGTACCTGTGTAGAAGCGGTATATTGACCCAGGTGAACACTAAGCCTTTGTAGCGGTACTTTGTAGTGTATCATTGATCAATCATTGCGCTTTGTAGAACACATTACTTTTACTTTTGAGAACCTTTTCTTCTGCAATTTTTACACACTCGCTCTTTGAGTCAGTGTTCATCGTCTCACCTTGTGTCAATCTGAATATCAAGCTAGCATTCCTGTTATAACCAGAGAAGATAACAAAGAAGGTAGTTGGTGTGGTTCTCCATTTCTATATGACTTTGGAGGTTAATTCATATAATTTACATGCAATTTTATTTATAGTATATTTTAGCATATAAGATGTATGCTGTATGCTGTTAGACTTAGTGCTTGCAATGTGACTCTGGGTTCAGCACCATTATATGAAGTTTCCTGTCCCAATCCCACTACTGCACTCTCAAGTGTTCAAATTTGCAAAGTGTAACCATATAAATTGCTGTCATTTTCTCATCAATGGAATATTTTATTTTGTGAAATGCAGGATGTTTCAGTGATTATCAGTGATCTGTGTCTATGACCATGACCTGTGGTGCTATACTACACATATTGTGCTATCTTCCAAACAAAAATTAACAGCCCAAACCGTTTTTATCATTATTATTTGTGTAGATGACAGTCTTGTGTTTGCTATTTTACTACTGGTATACTTTTGGTTACTGGTATAGAGCGCATCAAGTCTCATCGAGTATGCAACATGATTGTCACGTTAACTGAGCTGTAAGTAATTCAGACTGTGTCAGTCATTGTGTTTAGGAGATAGCAGCTTGATAAGCACCTAGCATGGAATCTAGTTTCACCGGAGTTGTTACCAGTGCAGTCCCAGACCCAACCTTGCTTGTGTACGCTGTGAGGTGATGTCCCTGTACCAATCATCACTTCACATGGCTTCTTCTACCACTGCTACACTGATGACACGCAGCTGTACCTGTTGTTCCCCCACCCAATCTGGGGATCTCCACTAGGATCGAGGCCTGCCTTACAGACATCGCAACATGGATGAACAAGCACCACCTCTAGCTGAACCTCACCAAAACTGAGCTTCACATCATCCCGGCCAAACCCTCCATCTCCCACGACCTCTGTCACCCTGGGATCTGTGACTGTGACCCCTTCATCTGCTGCCAGACACCTGGGGGTTACAATGTATGACAAGCTCTCCCTCAGCTCACATTGCTGCAGTTTCCTGGCTGTGTAAATTCACCCGCTACAACATCTGGAAGATCAGAAGATACCCGTCTGAGCCTTCTACTCTTCTACTACTGCTAGTCCAATCACTTGTCCTCACAACTTGCTGCTCGTCAGCCTCCCAGGATGCGCAACCCACCCTCTCCAGAGGATTTAGAATGCAGCAGCCTGCCTGGTCTTCAATCTACCCAGATGCTCCCATGTCATTCCGCTCCTCATCTCCAGCCACTGGCTTCCTATCAAGGCCCGGATCAGATTCAAGACCCAGGTACTGACCTTCCTAGTTGTGAATGGGATTGTACCCAACTACATCAAGTCTCTCTTCCAGCCATACATCCTCAACCGAAACCTACGATCTTCTACTGACAACCGTCTGATGGTCCCGCCGCTCAAGAGTGCCTGGTGTGTACAAAATAGAATGGGTTTTGTTTCCTGATCAGTTTTGTTATCTGATCCATGATCAAATAATGGGCTCTCAGCAAAGTTTATATTCTGCATGTGTCCTCTTTATAACCCAACAGGGTACAGTGCCAGGCTTGATGTTGTTTGAATAAGCATTTCAAAATCAAATAGTGAAAAAAAAGAATTTGCTGCAGCTTGTCTTGCTCGCTTCACTCTGATTGGTCGATTGCATTGAGTCTGGTCTGATATGTCAACAACCTTTTTATAATCTATCGAGGCTGCCACAATTGAACTATTGTGATTGAAAAAGGCATTCGCGATGGACTGAAGCAATGTATGGCAAATAATTAAATTCTGTATTTTTATTTAGAAGCAAATTTGCTTAGATTTTGGGGGGTGGGGGCTTGCGTCGGGTGCTTGCGTCAGTTGCAGATGGGTGTTAAAAAAAAAATCGTAATTGTGCAACTGATATTTCTGTGTGTATATTTTATACAAAAATGAAAAGCATTTGTTGCTGCTCATTTACAATGCAAAATACAAACAGTAAAGAGTAGAATGGAACCATTGTCTTTTCATTCGCCCTGCAAGAGGAAATGGTGATTGGCTATAGCAGCCTTATATAGTTGAATCAAAACGAATAAATTGGCCATCCAGTGTATATATGTGTATTATATGTGAGATTCCAATAGGTTGTGCTCGCCGAAGGCAAGAACACCAAATAAATAAATTAATGAAAATAGTGAATATTTTATAAATCATTGTGTTTACTGGTTGTAAATGTAAAAGCGGTGAATTACACCAACAGTTATGACAACTGGCTCAACCATTGTGCATGTCATGATTTGTTTCATGAACTAAAAGTTTACATTTTTGTGCCGTTAAGACAATTTAGCAGAGAACCAGTATTGCACATTTTTCTCAACATAACATACGCAATTTAAAAGTAGGAAAGCAAATGAAGCCTACATAATCATCAGCATGAATTCAGGCTACCACAACATTGACAATTTGAACAAGCATTTCAGAGAATTTCATTTGTAATCTGAGAAATATGGGTATAAAAACCACGGAGAAGAACTTTTCAGCAGCTGCATTACACAATTTATCTATAAATCTGTGTGCGTTACCAACATCATCGGGCACTGTGCCCTGCCATAATTCCAGGGATATCTGTGTACTACTACTATATACACTGTGTACTAGTTTATCTGAATTCAAAAAAGAACGTGTCATGTGTTGGCTTGTGAGCCTTCTTAGCTTCTTTACTACCGCTTTGAGTTCTAAAAGAGCCTTTTCTTTCTCTTTTTCTCTACGTTATCTCTCGCGCTCTCTTCTATTTTCTACCCACTCTCTGTTTCTCCATCTCTCCCATTTCCACACTTGGGGTGATAGAATGGATGCACGGGGGGGGGGGGGGGGGTGGAGAGCAGGGAGGAGGAAGATTGACAAATATGTCTTTTGGTTGTTATTGTTGAACCAGGTTGTGTGACAGAGTGGCAGACTTAGTTTAACAGAAGTAATGATTCCTACCCAGTAAGGCAGGGGTGGGCAATTCCAGGTCCTAAGGGCCGCTGACCTGAAGGTTTTTGATATTTTCCTGGTCTAACACACCTGATTGTTATGAAGGGTCGTTATCAAGCTCTGTGGAAGCCTCACAATTACCATCCATTAGAATCAGGTGTGCTAAAGCACGGAAACATCTAAAACCTTCAGGACAGCGGCCCTCATTGCCCAACCCTGCTGTAATGGAACACAGCACCGCCAATCATGCTCCTGGCAGTGCAGCAGTACATCTGAGCATTTTGAAACAATTGTGTCACATTGTGAGGACCAAGGGAGCAGAAAGGGTTAACCCAAGGAATAAAGTAGAATATACGTTTTATTGTCATTGGACAGCAGCAGGGGTGGACTGGCCATCTGACATACCGGGCATGACCCAATGTGGGCCGGGGCTGCCACGGATCAGTTGGTACCAACAATCTTTTATTTCGAAAAATTACCGGATGCTCTCGGTTAAATGTCGGAACTTGAGCGTTCGAAAAACAAGTAAAAAACTGACGTCTTTGGGAATCGCTGGCTAGCTCGCATCGGACTACAGTGAACTCACTCACCCCCGCTCAACAGAATTGCCAGGGCTGAATTTTGGTCCCAGTCCACCCCTGGGCAGCAGTTCAACAAAATGGAAGTGCCACATCTGAGGGGTATTGCACAAAAGTAGAATAAAGAAGTCCAGGGTAGCTAAGCAAGCGCGGCTTGACCTAGTCTGGTCAGCGTATACTGGCTTAATTGGGTGCACGTTTGCCAAGCCAGGTAGTCAGGATAAATGCGTGTTCACGGCATTCTTAAATAGACCTTGCGATCGATCACAGAATCACCAATCAGAACATGGACAAGAGTTGCGCAACATATTTCACGGCCACAGAACAACAGCTCCTGATTGAGTTTTATGAGGAGGAGAAGAATATTATTTAAAAAGGCAATACTCAAGCCATAATCAAAGAAAGAGAATAAGCCTGGCAGACAATAGCGGACCGGCTTAATGCGTTAGTATTCAAACATTGTACAATCCTCTGGAGCTGTCATAATTGGGCTACAATTAAGCATGTCCATAAGTTTAACTTTTTAACATTCTGCGAATGTTACGTACGTGTACAGTACATATATTACAGTAAACCGCAACTTTATTGACGCACAGGTAGAGAAGACGTGGAGAGACTGTTTAGCCAATCAGAATACAGGACACAATGCACGAGGCAAATCCGTGAAGTAGCGAAAAAAAGTGAACCGTGAGATCGTGAGGGTTCATTGTACTGAACCGTGATATCGCGAAGGTTCACTGTACTGAACCGTGATATAGCGATGGTTCACTGTACTGCAATAAAACACATCTTTATGAAACCTCTGACAGCAGTTTGACAAGCAGTCTTCATCAGCATATCAATATAACACTTCGCCAGAGTAATAATAATACCACTTAAATCAATATAAAAAGGCTGTTGTAGATTTAAATGAAATTACAATATACTATATATATATATACAGTATACAGAAACCTTGAATATATATAAAGAAACCTTGAATATATATATATATATATACATACATATATACAGAAACCTTGAATATATATAAATAAACCTTGAATATATATATGGATGCTACAGCAAAAAGTGAATGACAATGAGTTGGTCCGATTACAATATTGATACAGCAATATTAAACTGAGGACATCAGTAACACACTGGCGGAAGCGTGTACGGCCCAAAATCACCCTGATAGCCTGCCCAATACAGTTCAACTGACAAGGAAGTTCGCTCCGTTTTTAATCGTGGCAGATCTACTACAACAGGCTGCTGTTTATCAGGCCAACCTCAGCATGTCTTCAGCCTCACAGGAGAGCCCCACAACACCCCGTGTACAATCTCCACCCGTTAACTTGATATCGTTTTCAGGTGATTTAATAAAGGTGAAACACAGTGAATGGCCGTGCGTAGTGGCACTGCGCTCTGACGCGGCACTTCTCCGGGGCACTCCTGAGAAGTGGAGGTCATGCTCAGGTTGGCCCGATAGGCAGCTGTCTGGGCTGTTGTTGGTCTGCCATGGTTAAAAATTGAGCAAACTTCTTTGTCAGAAGAACGGGCAGGGTATTGGGCAGGGGTATCGGGAGGATTTTGACAGGCATTCGCCAGTGTATTTATCATTTGCTCATTATTTAAAATTGCTGCAACTAGATTGCGGGCAGCCTGACTCATTGTCTCTTTACACACTGTTGCACACAAGATGGCCGCAGGCACTGCCGCGATGTCTGTCGTCTGTCGTCAGTCAAGTTTCATTCCATATATTTAAGGTTTCTTGAAATATATATTCAAGGTTTCTGTATATATATATTCAAGGTTTCTTTATATATATTCGAGGTTTCTGTATATATATTCAAGGTTTCTGTATATATATTCAAGTTTTCTTTATATATATTCAAAGGATTAATTTCCTGAATGGCATGCCATAATATATATTATGTATATGTATATATATGTACAATTTTAATGCAGTATAATTAAAATGATGCAACATATTTAAAAAGATCATGGACATGCTGTAAATAAAACACATGAATTCCTCACAGGATTGACGGTGGAAATACAGGTGAATCACTAGGATTAATCTTAGCCTGGCTGTTAGCCTGGTCCGGAGCAGGCTAGCTGCAGAGAATAAATCACCTTTATCTGCTTTCATGCAACCAACCTGAGGCTAAATTCAGCCAGGATAACCAACATATCCCGGCTTAATCCCTTATCTTGGTTTTGTGCAATACCCTTCTGATCTGTGTCAAAGACATAATACACATAATAAATAAATTAAAAAATACATGAAATAATATTTTTTTAATTAAATAGCCACATTTATATGTTAAAATTGTAAATTACATTTGAAAAGTTATTGCATGTTAAAAGGGAGGTGTACAGTTTAGCAACTGCTGCCAAATTACTGTTAAATTACTTCATTCCAATTATTATTATTAAAATGGTCTCTTAATAGTTTTATGGGTATTATCGGTTTTGTATATATTTTTTAAACAATGTACTGTGTTAACAGTAATAATGGAGTGTATAAAATGGAGCTGTTGTGTTGAAGGTAATGACATTAAAACTGAAATTCAGATTACATATGACAGCTGTTTTCTTTGAGTTGGTGTCTGGATGAGTTAGCTCTGGATCTCACTCTTGAGAAAGGGGGAACTTCACACTCCTCTGATCGTTATCAAAGATCTATTGCAGTACCTTTTCTCCTATTACTTCCAAAAATATAAAAGTCTATGAAACTTAAATTGCCAGTGTTATGAGGTTGGTTTTTGTTTTGTCAGATTGTTCAGCTTCTATCGAATACTGTGTTGTTAAACCTTTGATCTCCAGCAAAATTCAAATAATTTAAGACCAAAGCATCTTGTTACAGGAAGTGCAGTTATTTTACGTTGTTGATGCTTCTGATGTTGTTACTATATATTAGATGCAGTTAGTGCACTATATGTGCTCTTAAATATACATAGCATTAATATATATGACTGAAGCTGTAGGATACTCTTGGTAATAGGACTTAAGGTGATGTTTCTGTGCCGTTGTAGTCATCAGTTCTGTTGCCAGACTCCCACTGTGTTGATCGTTTCACGCTGTCTTGTCATCCTTCAGGAATGGCGGTGTCATCAGCCCTGTGTCAGGACAGCCCCACCCCTCCCCCAGAGACAGCCTGCGAAGTGGCCTGCCCTGGAGACTGTGTAATAGGTTCCTGGTCACTCTGGTCCTCCTGCTCCAACTCTTGCTCCACCAAGAATGCAGAGGGCAAGCAGAGCCGTACCCGTGCTATCTTGGCGCTGCCAGGGAAAGGTAACTGTTATCCTCTTACCTCTTGACAACACCCTTAGACCATCGATCCTCTGTGTGTTTACATGGAAATTGGGATTTTGGAACGCATCTGATCATAATCCACAACCCCAATTCCAATGAAGTTGGGACGCTGTGCAAAAAAAAAATACAGAATACATTGATTTGCTAATCCTTTTCACCATATGTTGAACTGAATAAACAGCAAATACATGATATTCAATGTTCAAACTGATAAACTTGAGTGTTTTTATGCAAATAATCACACATTTTCAATTTGATGCCTGCAACACGTTACATTTACATTTATTCATTTAGCAGACGCTTTTAACCAAAGCGACTTACAAGGGAGAGCTTTTACAAAGAGCATCAGTCACTGAGCATAGTAACGTGATAGACCCCGAACACAGTCGGTTTTTTAGATTGTGAATCATACATCATGAGAACCAATAAGTGCCAAGGGAAGAACTATAAATGCATAACACGATTGTGAACATAAAGCAAGAGATACAACACACAACACTGGCAAGTCACCATATGGGGACCAACAGATTGTTCTAAAGCACATTAGATTATGTGAAGTGCCATACTATTCCTAAGTGCCATTAAATTATATAAATAGGTGATTTTTAAGCCTTCTTTTGAAGGTGAGAAGGCAGTCTCTGCTTCTGATGGAGGTGGGGAGTTGATTCCACCATTGGGGAGCCAGGCAGTGGAAGAGTTTGCGTTGCGCTCGGGCGCTTTTGAGGGGGGGGTACCACTAGACGGTTGTCAGGAGTGGGGTGACATGACAGTGTCTGGGTAGGTTGAAAACCAGACGAGCGGCTACATTCTGTATCCTCTGAAGGGGACGGATTGCATTTGCAGGAAGGCCGGCTAGTAGCGAGTTGCAGTAATCCAGCTTTGTGAGGACAAGGACTTGGACTAGCAGTTGGGTGGAATGTTGAGAGAGGTATTTTCTGATTTTCCTGATGTTGTAGAGGGTGAATCTACATGACCGAGAGACTGCGGCAATGTGAGCTGTGAGGGAGAGCTCGTCGTCCAAGGTGACCCCTAGGTTCCTGGCAGAGGATGAAGGGGTCACTGTTGCAGATCCCATAGTGATGGAGAGATCGTGGGTGATTGAGGGTTTGGCAGGGATGATGAGGAGTTCTGTTTTGGTGAGGTTCAGCTGGAGGTGATGTCTGGTCATCCAGGCTGAGATATCAGAGAGGCAGGACTCTTGATCCCTTGATCAGTTAGGGAAAAGGATAGATATAGCTGCGTGTCGTCAGCGTAGCAGTGATAGGAGAAGCCATGGGAGGCGATGATTGGCCCGAGTGAGGTGGTGTATAGGGAGGATAGGAGAGGACCAAGGACAGAACCCTGTGGGACCCCAGTGGAGAGCAGGCGGGTACCAGATGTTTTCCCTCCCCAGGAGACTTGATAGGATCTTCCTGTCAGGTAGGATGAGATCCATTTAAGCGCAGTGCCAGTTATGCCCATCTCTTCGAGTGCGGCGAGCAGGATCTGGTGGTTGACTGTGTTGAATGCTGCGGAGAGTTCAAGCAGAATGACAACAGAAGACCTTGAGGCTGCTCTGGCAGACTGGAGGGCCGTGGTAACCGACAGGAGGAGTGGCCGGTCTTGAAGCCCAACTGGTTAGGGTCCAGAAGGTTGTTCTGGGAAAGAAAGCTTGACAGTTGGTTAGCTACAGCATGCTCAATTGTTTTAGAGAAGAAGGGTAGCAGTGAGACTGGTCTGTAGTTCTGGAGGACGGTTGGGTTAAGACAGGGTTTTTTGAGTAGGGGTTTGACTATAGCATGTTTGTATGCTGAGGGAAAAGTGCCAGAGGTGAGTGAGGAGTTGAGGACATGGAGAAGGAATGGAGTAATAGAAGGAGAAATCGTTTGGAAAAGAGGGGATGGGGTTGGGTCAAGGGGGCATAAGGTGGGGCAGTGGGAGAGAATGAGGTCAGACATGCTTGTTTCAGATAGGGGGAAAAGGAGGAGAGGCAAGTAGAGGGTTCAGACAAGGTGTGAGAGTGGTTAGGCAGGGAGGGTTCAGGGAATTGGCTGCTGATGTCCGCAATTTTATCCCCAAAGAAGCGAGAGAAGTCGTCTGCTGTCAATTTTGTAGGAGGAGGAGGGGGAGGAGGGTTAAGGAGTGAGGAAAAGGTAGAGAACAGTTTGTGGGGGTTAGGAGCGTTGTTCACCTGTTTCAAGAAGTAGTCAGTTTTTGCCTCCGTTATGTGAGTGGAAAAGGTCTTGAGAAGGGAGTGGTACTTGTCGAGGTCTTGATTATCCTTGGACTTGTGCCACAACCTATCTGCAGCCCGGAGGGAGGAGCGCTCTTTCCGAACGACCTCAGATAGCCACTGGCAGGAGGGAGAGGGCCGAGCAGGTCTAGTTGCCGTGGGGCAGAGGGTGTCAAGGGACGTAGTTAGAGTTGATAGCAGTGCATCAGTGGCTGCGTCCATTGGATGAGAGGTGAACTCATTGATGGGACCCAGGGATGATGTTACCACAGAGAAGAAGCGAGAGGGTCATAGGCTGCGAAGGTTGCGGCGGAAGGTCAAGTGGCGGTGCAGTGGGAGGGGTTGGAGGGAGTGAGATGGAGAGTTGGATGCGGAAATGATCTGAGATGTGTAGAGGGGTTACTGATGTTAAGTCCGCGATGCAGTCTCGTGTCAGGATGAGATCAAGCTGTTTTCCTGCTCTGTGGGTTGCTGGAGGGTCCAGTAGCGCCAGACCGAATGAGGTCAGAAGGGACAAGAAGTCAGCAGCCTGTGATCCTTCTAGGTGGATGTTGAAGTCACCGAGGATTACGAGTGGAGTTCCATTGTCGGGGAGTGCAGAGAGGAGCATGTCCAGTTCTTCCACAAAGTCGGCTAGTGGGCCAGGGGGGCAATAGAGGACCACTAGTGCAACTTTGATGGGATCCAGAAACATCACATGATGGTGTTCGAATGCTTTGGTAGTAGGTGACAGAGGTGAGGACGTGAATTTGATGTGAGGAGCCAGGAGGAGGCCTGTGCCCCCTCCTCGTCCGGTGAGGCGCGGAGAGTGGGAGAAGGAGTGGTTCACTGAGAGTGCCGCCGGTGTAGCTGAGTTTTCAGGGCGGATCCAGGTCTCAGTTAGTGCTAGTGCATGGAGAGAGGCCTGGGATGCAAGTGCTGGGATGAAGTCGGCCTTCTTGACAGCAGACTGGCAATTCCAGAGCCCTATGGAGAGTGAAGGGGGGGAGAGGGGGAAGCTGGTATTTTGACAAGGTTAGCTGTGCACCGTTTACGTTTTAGAGTGAACCTGTGCCTCCGGATAGTGTAGTGCACAGGGATGTTAAGATAACACATGGTGACACTAGGGTATAATCAAAAGTCTTCAAAAATGCTCAACTTTTTTCTTTTTTTTTTAAGACACTTTCAGTATCGGTCTAAGTGATTAGTCCAGCTGCTACTCTCGATTGCTGATCAGAATCACCGCCCAATCAACACAAATCTATTCTCAATGGCCCTGCTTTCAACTACGAAATACCACTAAAATTAACTTTGTTACCTTTGTTAACTATGACAAGTGACAATAACAGTAGAATACTTAGCTAAAATAGAACTAGATAGAAAGAAAGAAAGGAACAGACCGTAATATTCCAAAAGGATGCTTCTTATGACAACTACAAAATACCACTAAAACTAACTTTTTGTTACCTTTGTTAACTATGACAAGTGACAATAACTGTAGAATACTAAAATAGAACTAGATAGAAAGAAAGAAGGAAGAAAGGAACCGTAATATTCCAAAAGGGTGCTTCGTAGATCAAATCAAGGCGCTAGCTTCTACAGTCTTGATTGAAACTTTCCGGTCCCAGGGTGGATGAATTTACCAACTCTATAAGGACGTTCTTTCACGCTAACTTGCTGCGACTTCAACTTGCTGCGACTTCAACTTGCTCCAGAAAAGCTAGAACAGGGGCAACAAAAGAATGGGAAAGTTGAGGAATGCTTCAAATCCACCTGTGTGGAACATTCCACAGATGAACAGGTTCATTGGAAACAGGTGAGGGTCATGATTGGGGATAAAAGGAGCATCCACGAAAGGCTCAGTCATTCACAAGCAAGGATGGGGCGAGGTTCACCACTTTGTGAACAACTGCGTGAGAAAATAGTCTGACTGAAAATAGTCTTCTGAAACAGTTTCAGAACAATGTTTCTCAACATACAATTGCAAGAAATTTAGGGATTTCATCACCTACGGTCCATAATATCATCAAAAGTTTCAGAGAATCTGGAGAAATCTCTGCTGAAAACCAACACTGAATGCCAGTGACCATCGATTTCTCAGGCGGTACTGTATTAAAAACCAACATGAATGTGTAAAGCAGGGGTATTCAACTAAAACAGGGGTATTCAACTAAAATGTAAAGAGGTCCAGTTCGAGAAAATTACATTAAGCGTCCGGAAGATCATAATGTCTAACTTTGTGTGATATATATTTAAGGGGCCTAGTACTTTTATGAATATCTGAATCTAATCTATACCTGCCTTGTAAAGCAAAACATCCTGACAATATTTATTGTCATGTAACACAGAACTGAACTTAAAAAATATGCACAATGTGCACATTAAAATAAAGGGCATGACTTAAAAAATTATATATATATTTAAGGGTTGCCATGCCACTGATGATACTGTTCCACATCCCCTCCCCCCATCTTATCTGGCACGGGCTCTAACGAAAAGAACCAGAAAGTTTTGTCTGGGTTTTGCAGCAGTATTATTTGCCAGTGCACCTTCCTTCTCTCCCTTTCTTACATATTAATATTCAGCCAGTCATTCATCATCTTCGAACACTGTGGAAGACTGTGTATCTGCTGGCCAAAACAAGTTTCTGAAATCAAGCTGCGCTCAAGGGAACACCTGGCTGGAATGACAACTTCAGTTTATTCTGTAGTACCCTGGAAATAAATCCAAATGGATTAGATCACAAAGACGTGCATGTAATGTACCATATTTTCCAGACTATAAATAGCTCTGAATGATGAATCACACCAGCCAAAATATGCATAATGAAGAAGAAAAAAACATAAATACATTGCACTGGACTATAAATCGCATTTTGGGGGGAATGTATTTAATTAAATCTGAGACCAAGAACAGACATTTCATCTTGAAAGGAAAATTACAGTAATAACAATAGAATAGAGAAAAACAGGCTGGTCTGGTATGTTAACATAGCATATGAACAGTTATTCAGATAATGCATAAACAACGTAACATAAAAAGTTTACTAAAATCTCGATGCCACTCCAAATCACTTAATCCATCGAATTCTTCATCCTCTGTGTCGTTCTGTCAGTGTCGGTGAATATAATGAATAATGAATATGTGAAATAAGTTGCAACTGAGTATAAGTCACAGGGCCAACCAAACCATGAAAACTTATGACTTATAGTCCGAAAAATACGGTAGGAAGAAGCGTCTTATCCCTTCATCTTTGACCCTCAGTACAGGAAGTGCACCTGGTTTGTTACGTGAAGGAGAGAGCTCGGACCCAGATGCAGAGGTTTACACAAGGAGGATTTATTGTCCAACACAAGAACACCCTTTCCGGGGAAAACAGAAAACTGAATGTCCAATGCAAAAACACAAAAGAACCGCAATGGGAAAAGTACAACAGAAAATCACCACAGGGGGAATAAAACTCACTACTGTTTGAAAACCAAAAAAACAGGACTGCACAAAACTCACTGGCTGCTAAACACAACGTCACAGAGGCTTGAGGGCGAGGAGATCCGCTTCTGGGGGTAAGGTCAGCGAGGATTTGGGGTGCAATTGACTCACAGTGGAGTGCAAGTCTGAGGAAGTAGAAATAGAGAGCCTGACTGCAGATGCCGGGCAGGTGCGTCTGGAACCTTGCCCCAGAAGTGATCAGCCCCGCCCCTCCACCTGGACCTGCTGGGAGGAAGGGAGAGAGAGATCAGCATAGTATCAGGCACAGAACCATGACGTGGTTTTCTCTTCAAGGTCACTGTCACCATCCAAAATGAGAATGCTAAGAAATTGCAGTCAGTTATTCTGAGGAACAACACCTGCAGCTGCCTTGTTGTTTGATGGTGAAGCAAGCTTGTGGTGATTTTAAATCACTACCTTGAGGTTACACCAGTTTAAAGGTTTATGGATGAAGGAGTTTGCATAAAAGCCACAGTAAGCTTACTCCCAGATCTCAGATTTAATCATAAAGTTTGTCCACATAATTATTTGAAACAAGGTACTCTGAAGCATCTCTGCAGAACATTAATGACATCGCTACATTGAGGTGACACAGGTTGAGAAGGCTAAAAAATACATTAAAGGCAGTGGATATTAAACTTGTTGTGACTCTCTGTGTTGTGTTGGTCCTCCCTGCCAGGTGGGAGGGCTTGTCCTGCAGGCCCTGCTCTGGAAGAGTGGAGGCCGTGTAACAACCACCCCTGCATGGTGTTCTACTGGGAGGCGTTGCCGTGGGGACCATGCATGGAAGACCCTGCCGCTACCCTCAATGAAAGCATCCTGTGGAATGGCACCAACACCTGTGCCGTTGGAGTACAGAGCCGCAAACTAACCTGCACAAAGATGAATGCCGGACAGGTGATGCCTAAAAGGTACATACCAACCTTTTTCCTGAACATATTATGATGTTATGATGATGACTGTACGTATTGTGGTATGTATATAAAATGTTGTCCTTCTCACCCTGCTGGGATGGACATGGTCCCAAGGACTTTCCTAAAAACCCTGCGCGACAATAAGCCATAGACTAAAAACGTTTTTGTGGTCCAGTGCATTTGGTTCAACGGTTGTTTTAGTTTGGGCTCCACTGTCATCTGATCTTGTTCCAGATACAGAGTATCTATCAGTTCCTGTCCAGCAAGAAGAGGCATTGTGCTGCAAAGTATTGTGTTGCAGGGATTTATGATGTGTCGTACATCAAAATGCTAGGTGGATAAATAATTCAAATGGTTTGTCCTGCTTTAGCCCAATATATGGGACAGGGACATAAAGCGGTTTATGAATAGGTGTATTTCATACGCTTGTTGTTTGAAGTACCCTATCCCACTGTATTTATAAGAGGACTTTAATGAAAGCGGGCACTGAACTAATGCACACGTACCTGTTCCTAGATCCACTGGGAACACATTGTTCATGTGACAAAGTAACTGCCTGTGTATACTGTCATGTGTCATGGAGAGTGTTTGTGTGTGTATGTATTATAGAGTTGGGGTGCAGGACCTTGGCTATAATACTTCCTGTCGGACAGTGTTGTGCGGTTGCTTCTGCAGGGGCCTGACACAACAACTCGTTGTTGACTGAGTTTAAATATCATGTGTTCCAACCCATGTAGTAAGCTTCTCAAGCACGTAGACCTATACCTGACCAAACAATGTTGAGAGATTCTGCTGTATGAGTGCTGAACACATTCGTTTTTCAGCATCTCTCCAGCAGCACCATTTCAGCATATTGATGTGGAGGGTCAGGAATCCAGAGAACAGCTTTGCTCCTGGAAAAACCCTCAGAACTCTGGCTTAGATTTTTTTTCCATCTCATTAAAGTCGATTTATGTAAGAGAGAGCACTTCTAAGGCTCTTCTCCACAGCTAACACATTTGCATTTTTTGTCTTTATCAATGATTGAGTAGACTAGGCTGTCTGTTGCCAAACCATTTTCTAGTCATATTCTTCACACTGAATTGTGTGACGTGTGTGTGTGCTTATGTGTGTATAAACACAAGCCACTGCATTATTTATGCCAGAGTTTGAGGTTAGATCCAGTTCACTGACATTTGAATAGAAATGGAAATGGAAATTCCATTTCATTGATGCTTGTTTGGCTGAACTTTATCCCAGTCCTAGTTCATTTACTAGGAGGTCATTCCAACAAACTGGTCCTCTCCCCCTGTCCTTCAAGAAAGGAAAAGAGGTTGTGAGCCTCATCAGGTGTGTGCGTGTGTGTGTGGGGGAGGGGGGGATAACAGGGCTGCTCACTGCTCAAGTTACTAAAAAAAGATGACAGCACGCCTCCAAAAAAAAGAATTCCTGCATGGTAAGGTGTGCTTGATCTTGCATAATCACAGTGAAGACCCCCCAAAAATGGTCCCCCAGGGTTATCAGGGCCAGCACTATACAACTCTGTAAAAGAGTCAGGTGGCTCAGCAGGATGAGGCATTAGCCTCGTGATCGGAAGGTTCTGAGTTAGCAAAGCTGATAAGCCATGTCAGCCCAGCATGCATTGTGAATTGTAGATTTACATGACAACACAGGTCTCAAGCAAATGACGAATGAAACAGGCTCAGTTAAAAAATCTGAAATAAATAACAGGCTCGTTTCTACAGAAAGCTGTCATTCCTGATGTTTTTGGTGTAGAATGACAGAAAACCAAATTATGTACACATTGCCAGTGAGTGACCCGAGTCTGACTGAGGCTTACATCAAAACAGGCTAACGGAGTCCCAGTCTCACTCAGCTTGATAGTTAGTTACAAACCACTAAAATAATCAGAACACCTGGCAGAATTCCTACAGGGGAGACCAGGGATACGGGGGAAAGTAACACATTTTGTTTGAGTGTCTGTAACTCAGTGGTTGTTTGTGCTGGGTCTCTCAAACTTTGATACATACTACTCATAACGGTTTCTACAAATATAACTCACTTTGACATATTTTAAACAATCACAGATTATGTGAGTTAGTGTCAAATACAAAGAGTTACGTTGTTACAATCTACCCCACAACTGGGGTGAGATGTAACACCAGCTGGGGATGAATGTAACTGAGAGATAATTTGCTAAAATAAGATCCACACTATAAAATTTACAGTTAATATTATTATAATATTATTATTAGATTATATAAATTGCAAATTTGCATCTACAATATAATTATCACTAGACAAAAAAAACATTGAATAAAATACTTTCTTACCTGAAAATCTGTTTTTTTGGTTGTAAAATTCAGTGTTGCTAACAGAGACATGCCACTTTTCATGTGAGCTTGAAACGGGAGTCTACGATATTGATTACTTCACTGTAGCTCTTTTCTAATTGGCCAAACTGACAGTGTTACAACTAACCCCGTGTTACCACACTACCCGGTCTCCCCTATCTCTTGAAAGCTGCTCTGCTTGACTTTTGTGGTGTAGAATTTCCTTACCGTGGTGGAGGGGTTTGAGTGCTTGGATGATCCTAGGAGCTATGTTGTCAGGGACATTATGCCCCTGGTAGGGTGTCCCAAGGCAAACAAGTCCTAGGTGACTAGCCAGACCAAGAGTAATTCAGAAAATCCTTATGATGACGTCTAAAACGAAGTCAATTATGTTGCACGGATTGGCGAAACCAGGGCCCCACTCTGAACCCAGGCCCAGAGTGGGAGCTCGCAGGCGAGCGCCTGGTAGCCGGGTCTTTTCCCATGGGACCTGGCCGGGCCCAGCCCGAAAAAACAACATGGGACCACCTTCCCGCAGGCCCACCACCTGCAGGAAGGACCTTAAGGGGCCGGTGCAGTGTGCCTTGGGCGGTGGTCAGACGACCAGGGCCACGCTCACGTTGGTCTATCACGTTTGTCTATCACGTTGCTATGCTCAATGACTGATGCTCTTTGTAAAAGCTCTCTCTTGTAAGTCGCTTTGGATAAAAGCATCTGCTAAATGAATAAATGTAAATGTCACCACGCTGGCGGGGAAGGAGACCGAGCTTGTGAGGGAGGTTGAGCGTTACCGGGTAGATATAGTCGGCCTCGCCTCCACGCAAAGCTTGGGCTCTGGAACCATTATCCTTGAGAGAAGCTGGACTCTTCACTTCTCTGGCGTTTCCCGCGGGGAGAGGTGGTGGGCTGGCGTGGGTTTGCTTATAGCGCCACAGCTCAGTCGCCACGTGTTGGAGTTTACTCCGGTGAACGAGAGGGTCGCGTCCCTGCGCCTAAAACTGGGGACAGGTCTCTGTGGTGGCGGCCTACGGGCCAAACAGCAGTGCAGAGTACCCGGCCTTCTTGGAGTCCCTTGGAGAGTGAACAGTGCACCGACTGGAGACACAGTTTGTCCATAACGAACACCATATTCAAGCACAAGAGTGTCCATCAGTGCACGTGGCACCAGGACACTCTAGGCCGGAGGTCGATGATCGACTTTGTTGTTATGTTTTCTGACCTGCGGCTATGTGTCTTGGACACTTGGGTGAAGAGAGGGGCGGAGCTGTCAACTGATCAGATCTGTTGCGAGTCAGATACGCTGGCAATGGAGGAAGTTGGACAGACTTGGCAGGCCCAGGCATATCGTGAGGGTCTGCTGGGAACGTCTAGCGCAATGGTGCTCAATACGTCGATCGCGATCTACCAGTTGATCGTGAAAGTACTACTGGTAGATTGCATGGCATTAAATCGTAAATGTCTTTTATTTATTTTATTTTTTTACTGATTTATTGAAATATAAAATCAAGACTTACAAACAGCAAGATCAAATCGTATATGGATAGACAAAATGCAAATAATAAAACCATAAAGAGGGCAAATACAAAACAAAAACAAACCATTACAACGTAGACGTCAGCCAATTATCCTCACTATGACATTTGTCACTTGACTGACAGTAGGTTTGACCAATCTGACCTTTTCTGACGTGTCACTGCGCATGTGCACATATTGGTGCCATTCTAGCAAGCTAGCGAGTTATCTTCAAATTTACGACTTCTAAACTTAAGAGTATAAAAATGAGTGGTGAAGCTGGACCAAATAAATAGACTAAAACTTACCATTTTCATACGGAATGGGAGTTGGACTTTCACTATGTCATTTTCAAAGTGTGTTTGCCTCATCTGCCAGACTGCAATCGCTATACCGAAAAGGGAAATGTGGAGCGGCATTTTCGGACTGTACATAAAAACTACGACACTAACTTCCCTCTGAAAAGTGAGTTGAGAAGGAGAAAGGTTAAGGAAGTAAAATCCCAGTTGTCAGGACAGCAGTCAAGACTTTGCTTTACTCGAGCCAATGTGCTACCCTTTTCGGGAAGATGCTGATGTTGTTTCACTTGCATCAAAAATTGCAAAACTGTTTCACCTGAACTCTTCTGGAGTGGAGGATGAGAGTTTGACACTACAAGCTGACATTGAGCTGAAGGCCAGAGCTCATGGACAATTCTGGAGCTTACTCACAGAGGAAAAGTACCCCAACATAAGGAAATGCGCAACATCCTTGACTGCATTATTTGGCTCCACTTATTTATGCGAGTCAGCCTTTTCCCACATGAAGATCATCAAGTCCAAGTACCGTTCCATCATGACTCATTGAGGCTGGCTATCAGCAGCAACTGTCCGGATTATGCATCCCTGGCTGATTCCATTCAGTGCAACTCATCAGAGTGAGGTAATGACAAAATATTTATTGAGCAATGTTACATGTGGGGTTTATGTATGGGCTTTATGTGAGTAGGCATGTCCTATTTGGTTCTGTGTTGTGTTGGTTTTGACTCCCTCTTCTGTTTCTACATGTCATTTTCTCAGATGCACCCCTGGTTCCTGTCGTTATCCATCATCTGTTCCCAATCACCAATCAAGAAATCCCACATCTTATATACACTCCCCTTTGTGTTCAGTTATGTCTCTTCCTTTGGCTTATGAGTATTGTATGCTATATGTTTGTGTACTCACCTTTGTTTTGGGTGAGGATAGGAAGATATCCTGGGGTCTACATCTAACGTCATGAAGTTTACCTGTTGTTACAACCCTAGGTTTGAGTGAGCACCACCCACTGTATTTATGGGTGCTTAGCACCTCTCAAGAGGGAGTGGGTTATTATTTATTTCTTTCAGTTGGTGGCACTGGCAGTCCTCCTTGATCCCTGTGTTGTTTTTTTGTAAATAAACGTTGTAAGCTGATTTGTAAGATGATTTCTTCATTTTGTGTTGGGGTTGTAACAAGCAATATGGGTTCACGCAATCATGCAAGGTATACTAACATATATGGTTCTTATAAAGAATTCTCAATATATTTCGGAATAATTATATGTTGCGCAATTTTATAGTAGGTAGATCACTTTGACTCAGTCATTTTGTAAGTAGCTTGCATGCTGAAAAAGTGTGTGCACCCCTACTCCAGTGTGTATTGTGTTCTGTGTTTCTTTTAGAATAGCTAATTAGTTAATTATTTAATAAAACAGAGCACCACCTAGTTATTTGGTAAGGAAACTGAGGAAAACCTTATGGATTCATAGTGTACAATAATCGTTTGAATAATCAGTCTTATCTTTAGGTATAAAGTTATTGGATTCAGTGCAGATCAGATAACTTATATGTAGAAACAAGGGTTTATTTCAAGCATGATGACAAATACCAGAATTATATGGATTAATTGGATCACAATACAGTGGTTCTATATTGAATATTAGGGAAAAACAGATGTCACAAAGAGGTTAGGTATACTAGGCCGAGGGCAGACAATAAATGGAAGCTAAGTTATGCTAAAGAGAGGATTTTCATCCTTAAATCAACGTACATTTCACCACAATGCCAATGTTCACTAGCAAGAATTTAGTCAGTTACAGTTACTTTGTCAGTTACTGTAGGAAGGTGGGGCTGTTGTCCAAGAAAAGCACAGTGTCTGTCGTCACAGGTTCGGGTGCTGTAGCAGGCCTTCCTGGCCTTCCAAAACAGGGTGTGGGCTTGATATGACAGGTCGGTCAGTCGAAAAAAGCAAAGCTAGTTTCTTTTTCTTGGGTTTTTATACCCGGTTGTTCAGATGAAAGGTTCATTAATCTGAGATGGAATGTTTTTGAGTTTAAATCTTCAAATGTCCATGGAAGTGCTTCACTTCACAATAAATAACAATAAAACATTCAGAAATGGTTTTGTCAGTATGACACCATCATTTTGATAGGAAGATTGACTTCTAAAAAAGGGAAATTCAACATTAAACATCAAATTACATTAAACACAGCATGTAAAGAGAGATTATTTATCACCACACACATTCCAATAGTCCTTCTTAGTGTCCACAAGCAGAATTGTCTTTGTGTGATGTTTGTAAATCCATTAAATGTCTGTTTTTCAATAGAAATAGTTGAGTTTTGCTAGGCCTTTGGAGAAGAGCAGAGCACAGCATTCTATCGTAAATCAGTTATTGCCTTGGTCAGTCTCTCACTGATGGGGGATGGTCGGGTTGTGCACTCTTACAACTCCAACAACACAAAGTTGATACTAATGTTCGTCAGTTATTAAAAGTTAAGATATAGTAATAAATATCCCAATGGGAAATACAAGTTTGACAGAGTGTACTATGTGAAATCATAAGCACAAGATATCTTACATGCACACATGCACATACACACAATAATTCTTATGTATGTGTTCAAAAGACATGTGGCACGCCTCTCCTTCACACAGGACATCCCTTAGTGAGCTGTAGTGTTGAATCTTGTTTCATAGGATAGGCTGGCCTTCTGGAGCTGTGTCCTTGGCTGAGGCTACATACTAATGAAGTTCAGTCAAGACACTCACGTGATTGATTTGATAATAATTGATGATTTATTGATAACCATGACATGGCAATATGTTTGACTTTGGCGGAGTGGAATGTCTAAAAGGGGAGCACTCCCTAATGCCTCGAAGCGATACATACAGTACGTGCATACGTATATGACAAGAGGCATGGAGCAATAGAGACATAATCCCCCTGATAGACAGACATACATACATATAGACAGACAGACAACAGGGGGAGAAAGGGGATGGTGATGGGCGGCAGCAACACTGATCATTAGACAGTCAGGGTGAGTGTTTGAATATCCGCGCAGCCTTTAAAGGCCGTCTTCCCGGGACGAGGCCCAATGGGCTTGCACTAGCTGAGTCAGGTGATGTTCATGAGTGATGACGTGTACTGCTAGTGCATGTGAGGGAATGAGTGATGTCATGTACTGAGGTGTGTGAATGAGTGTTGATGTATACTGATGTGTCTGAATGAATGATGTATATACTGAGGTGTGTGGATGAATGATGATGTATACTAAGTGTGTGAATGAGTGATGATGTGGGCAGCCCGAGTTTCATGACAGAACTGGCTCCGCCCATTTAAAGTCTGCTAATTGGTATTCCCAAGTTAAATGGCCTAGCAGACCATACTGTAAGCCTGAATAAGTATATGGAAACATTTCACTTTATTTCACTTGAATGAGGGATATATACCATAGCGTGCTGTTATATCTGGCTCTACAGTGAGGTTTTGGGTATACACTTTAGATGCTTTACAAAAGCGACTTTGACCATGTGAAAACTGTAAATCTTTAAATGTTTTTCATCAGTTTCCCCCCAGCTCCAAAGGAGAGATGAATCTGTCATGTTCACAGCACGTGAGATGTCAAGGACAGGGCAGTTGTTCCTCTGCGCTGGTGTCCTGTGACTCTCATCATTCATCATTCAGTAGCTGCAAAAGTACAGGATTTCAGACCCCTCTCTGTGTCCTAGGTGTCCAGATTCCACCCGACCAGAAAACATCAGGCCCTGTTTACTTCCCTGTAAGAAAGACTGCATGGTGACTCCCTTCAGCGAATGGACAGCCTGTCCCTCACTCTGCCAGCCAGGTAGAGTCGATAACGCTCCCCACAAAGCATAACCAGTGCATGTCTATGTGATGTGAGATGCACAATACAAAGCTGTAAATGAACAAGTAAGGCAAATACAGATTTAAAGAGAATCTTATTAGAAAATTATTATGCAGTTTTTCCCAGTGTCTCAAGAAATACTAATGAAAATGGCAGTGAAAGCATCTCAAGATTGAATCTTTAGGAGCTCATATTAAATTAACTTTTTCGTCTCAAAGAGGCTATCTCTGGTTCTATGTCCAATGAAAAACTTAAACATAACGGACAGCAAACCTGTGAGTTGTAATTGGTTGGTTTGTGAAACGCAAAATGATTAAGGGGATTTGACTGATATATTACAGCAGTATGGAAATCAAAAGAGAAGATTTCATCTGTAAATACACTTTAGCCTGTTGGCAGCTTTCTTTAATGCACTCTTTTCCATGTGTATTCATTAGCATGGTGTAATATGCCTTGAGTCTCAGCTATTACATCAGTCTGGTTCTTACCAATAAATTAAATGGTAGCGAAGTGGAGGAATTTTCATGGTCTACTTCTGCTTCAGCCCCATCAGCCAAACACTGACAGAATAACTGCACCTGCTACATGATTGCTAAACGTGTCTGAGCTCATCTAAATAATTCCAACTGAAACAAAATGCTTCCAGGTGTGTCTTATTTACCCACAGAACGAAGGTTTGGTTTTAATCTAGAATAGTGTTGACTCTTTATTCAGACCTTTATACACATTCGAAATGTTGTGTAACCAACCTTGGAGTATGGTGAACTTTAAAGGTGTTTGTGGATTCTATCAGCCAATGTTACAGCAGCCAGCCAATCCCGGTACAGGATCATCATCCAGAGGCCAGCCCACGGAGGCCAGGAGTGTCCTGACACTCTATATGAGGAACGAGAGTGTGAATCCCTTCCTGTTTGTTCTGTGTACAGGTAAACACACAAACACTCATTTTCAACAGTGATATAGCAAAGTATTTTGTTAAAACCTTAGCTTTAGGACTACAGGTTTTGTAACACTTTCAGAGAGAGGGGCAGCTTACTGTAAAATTATGTAAAGCAAACATGAGATATGATAGTAGGCAAGTGAATACATTTACTGTGTTTTAATATTGCCATCCAAGTCAAGTTTTCAGTTATATAATGTCCATGCCTTGACACCCGTGTAGGTGGAAGACACACAACTGGCAAGCATGCACACTGGTCCCAGACTCAGTCCGTCAAGGAATGGCAGGACCAGTAGAAGCTTGTGGCAATGGCTTAGAGACAAGAGGTCAGTATTCTCTCTTCACCCCTCCCCTCTCCAGAGACCATTTTAGCAGCAGATATCTTTATTGCGCCATCTCCTGCTGCAGCTCCTATCACTCTTCCCCGTCAGAACTGTAACAACCTTCCAGGGATGCTTCTCAGACATTGCCCTTAATTATGAGGACAGGCAAGTGATTGTGGCACAAAGAAGCTGCCAATTTTCTTCACTGAACACGAAGGCTGGGCAATGGAAATTGTCAGGAGTAGAATAGCAGGGCAGAAAAGCTACAGTGATTCGCAACCCTGGAGATGACAGGAGCTCTTACAGCGATAGAGGAATAACTACGCCCTACAATGCCATGTGGAGAAAACACACAAACATACTGTAGACATATACACACACACATACAGGCAAGCAAACACATGCACACCTACATATGAGTCATTCTATAATTAGGGGTACATTTCAGAACAGTTGACGGGAGTAACACAGTTGACAGGACACATTAGGGATGTGTAGCACAACTGCATGTAACACAGTTGACATTTCCTCAACTTTTTGGCCTTTGTGCAAGCTAAAGATGTTGAAAATGTCACCACATGACCATGATCAAGTCATATTTATGTGTGCTATATTACATTTTTGTCATTAAAAAAATCTCAAATAAATTCACAAGAAAATGTTGGTAACACAGTTGACGACCAATTAATTCACTCCATGTGTAGACAATCATTTTGATGAATTATTGACAAGGAGGAGTTGAAATTTAACACATTGTCTTCAAGGTTCCCACCAAAAAGGATGTACCTTCCAGCAATGTGAGTCATGTGACTTTGGAGCAAACCATTGCTTATTTATAGGGGTTTTATCAATGGGTAACACAGTTGACAGTGATTTCTTGGACACACATAAAGTGAATAATTTCATGTATTTTAATGTTTTAAATACATTTAAAAACAGCTTTATCATGTTTTAATACTTATTTTTGAACAACTAAAGCTAAAATAATATATAAAAACATGTATTTTATTGTTAAGTTTTAAGAGCAAACTGGACATTTAAGAATTCGGACAGCACAAAAACAGCAAATTCCAATATATAATTTGCATTTTTTCCAAAATAAATTATGGAACCTGTTAACTTTTAGTATTAAATGAAAGAGAAATATCATCCAATATCAAATTGGTCATTGTTTGAAATAATGACCAATAATATTTGGTAAACTTAACAAATATACCCCATGGACTTGTAATGTACCCCTAATTATAGAATCACTCATATGTCTGCGACACACATGCACTGATTTATGCAGTTTCCCCTATAAAACCATTTGTACATTTACATGTACATTTATCAAATCAACATTTATTTGTATAGCCCTTTTTACAAGCAATGTCACAGAGGGCTTCACATATGCCCATAGAACTGCCCCTCAACCAACCTAAACCCTCAAGGAAGACAAGGAAAAACTCCCAGAAAAACTCACTAGGAAGAAAAAATTGAAGAAACCTTGGAAGGAGCAATTCAGTGAGGGATCCCCTCCTCCAGGGACGGTTGGAAAAAGTGAAGAGCAGAACACAGGCTAAAACAGTCATATCTCTAGAGAGAGTTAATAAGTTGTTGAAACATCAATACTCAATGCTCAACTTGGGTCTTAGGTTGCACAAAGTCAATTTAGGCAGCCACTGGGCTTGGGCCCATGATTGGCGCAGCATCACACGCAGGGGGATGAGGAAAAGGACCGGGAACTCTCTCCTTGTCCATTAGGGATACTGACAGCCGACTGGCGACCAGATCCGGGGTTGGAAGACCATCGATGATGGATCGGGGTTGGAAGATCACATCGATGCACTGGCACCAGGTCCAACATTGGCCGATGACCACGCATGTGCTGAGAGCTCAGTCCCCCCATACCAAAAGGAGGTATGGAGGGGAGGACAGTGAGACAGAGTAGAGGAGATGTTAGAGAGTGCAAGGAACAGCTAACAAATAACTAATATATATATATATTTTTTTTTTATATAGATAGTACTTTTTGAAAGCCATGTCTCCTGTCGTCTCTAACTGTACGGTTTTACTAAGCTAACTACACTAACCTAATAACTCCCACCGTAAATGGTGTTCTAAACTGATGAAACAGTGTCCCACTCAAGCTCGGACGACTGCTTACTGTCTTTCAAGTATTTACTTTCCTCAGCATTCCCGTTTTTTCCACATGCTAGGCTAATTAGTACATTAACAGTAACCAATAGTATCTACATGAATGAAGAAGATCCGGCAGGTTAATGCATCCGCCCCAATAAACCAGCAGGGGGAGTTTTTTCCATCACAAGAGATCGCCATCATATTACAACAAATATTGAATAACTTCACACTAACTAACCCTGCACATCCACACACTTTAACAGTCGTAGTACTGACTGAATAAAAATGTTTTTAACCTAACTTTGAATGTCGAGACAGTATCAGCCTCCTTCACTGAAACTGGTAATTTGTTCCAGAGAAGAGGCGCTCTATATGAGAAAGCCCTACGAGAAAGCCCTATGAGAAAGCAGTTTTTTATTTTATTTTGGGAATCACCAAATAGCCAGCATCTTTGGATCTTCTTGATAAGGTGCAAGAAGGCCAGAGAGGTACAGTGGTGCTAATCCATGTAGAGATTTGTAGGTTAGTCGTAGAACCTTGAAATCAGCCCTGGCTTGGATAGGGAGCCAGTGTAGAGAGATAAGAGTAGCTGTTATGTTATCATATTTTCTAGTTCTGCTCAGTAGCCTAGCAGCAGCATTTTGTACCTGCTGTAAATTTTGTACGCTGGTATTTGGGAGGCTGGAGAATAATACATTGCAATAATCCAATCGGGATGTAACAAATGCATTTATCAATTTTTCAGCATCATCCTTTGAGAGGAAGTTTCTTATTTTAGCTATGTTACGGAGATGGAAGAATGCAGTTCTGGTAATCTGCTTGATATGATGCTCAAATGAGAGATCAGGATCCATTGTGACACCTAGATTTTTTACCAGCTGGCTTTGAGAGACTTTGAAGCCGTTTAAGTCTAGGGTAAAATTGGATAGATTGTTCCTGTACTTCTTTGGTCCAAAGATTTGCACCTCTGTTTTATCGTAATTCAGAAGTAGAAAATTAACATCCAATTTCCTATCCCGGAGACACATTTTTCCAGAGCATGAGGCAGTTCGTCAAGCTTAAGGGAGAGGTATAACTGGGTGTCATCTGCATAGCAGTGAAAGTGTACACCAAAACTTCTAATTATATTTCCTAAAGGTAACATGTATATAGAAAATAGCAAAGGGCCTAAGGCAGAACCCTGTGGTACTCCATATTTCACAAGGGAGCTCCTGGATGAGCAGCCATCATAGTGGACAAACTGTGATCTATCAGATAGATATGATCTAAACCATTGAAGTGAAACTCCAGAAATTCCAACATAATTTTCCATATGTTCCCGGAGAATCTGATGATCGACAGTGTCGAATGCTGCACTTAGGTCAAGAAGAATCAGGACAGAGATAGAGCCTGCATCAGAGGCTAATAGAAAATCATTGACTACTTTAGCTAGTGCAGTTTCAGTGCTGTGATGAGAACGGAATCCAGACTGGAGAGGTTCATATAGCTGATTTACGGTAAGATGTTCAGTGAGCTGATGTGCTACAACTTTCTCAAGAATTTTAGAGAGAAATGGCAGGTTTGAAATTGGCCTATAGTTGCAGAGACATCCAGGATCCAAGTTTGTTTTTTAAGTAAAGGTTTGATAATTGCTTTTTTTAAACCTTCAGGGACTTGGACAGTTTAAATAGATTCATTAATAATACTCAACATAGGTGGTCCAATAATAGGTAAGAGTTCCTTCCATAGTTTGCCAGGAAGGGGATCAAGAAGACAACTGGTTGGGTTTGACGACTCTACTAGTTTTATGAATGCTTCCATAGAAATAGGGTTGAAGTGACGAAGAGTCTGAACATGAAGAATGCTTGGTATAGAGGGATATTCAGTGTTCATGGTGAATTGGCCACAACTAGTCTGCAGCTTGTACCTAATTGCATAGATTTTGTTGTCAAATAATTCTATAAATTCATTTGGAGAAAGATCCGTGCTCTCACTGTGTGTACTTTTACTTGTGAGTTTTGCAACGGTATCAAATATAAATTTAGCATTGTGCTGGTTCTTACTGATCAACTTAGAAAAGTATGCTGATCTGGTCTGATTAAGGATTTGCTTATAGTCCAGTAGGCTGTCCTTCCAGGCCAAGCGGAACACCTCCAATTTAGTGGTACGCCACTTACGTTCTAACTTTCTAGTGGACTTTTTTAGAGTTCGAGTTTCCTCTGAGTACCAAGGTGCAAGTTTCTTATCCTTCCTTTTCCTCAATTTGAGAGGGGCAACAGAGTCCAGCGAGCACTTAAGAGTTAGATTCAGATCTCTAGTTTTATCATTCAGGGATCTATCTGGTGCAACAAGTGCTTCTAGTGCTGCAGGTAGAATACTTGCCATTTCCAGAGTTGTAGTTGGAGTTATGTGACGGCTACTAGAAATGTGCATAGCACCTCCTAGGTTCTGGCAAAGGTCCATTCTAAAAGTAACAAGGTAATGATCTGAATATGTAGGATTGTGAGGATGAACAGTAAGATCAGTAATCGCAATACCCCGTATGAGGACTAGGTCTAAAGTACGTGAATGAAGATGGGTAGGTTCGGAAACTACCTGTGTGAAGCCCGTAGAATCTATGAGGGCATTGAATGCCTTACTTAAAGGATGTTTTGGGTCATCTACATGAATGTTAAAGTCACCCATAATTAAGATGTGATCAGTGTACATCACAATATCCGAACAATATTCAGCAAATTCTTCCAGGAAAGAGGAGTAAGGGCCAGGTGGACGATACAGCGTGGCTATACAAAAAGAGGGTGGAGGGACCGGAATGGTAGCATTATTCCTCTTCAGTGTAGTTGGTGTCTTCATGCAAATTATTTCAAATGTTTTGAGTGTGTTCAGAGCTTTTAGGCTTAAATTAAAACTGGCTTTATAGATCATAGCAACACCACCACCTTTCTTAGAGACACGAGGGATATGCGGGTACGTGCAATCCGGAGGTGGCGCTGCATTCAGAGGAGAATATTCATCAGGTTTTAACCAGGTTTCGGTGAGTCCAATCAGTTCTAGGCTGCATTCAGATATCAGATCATTAATCAAAACAGCCTTTGTGGGTAGGGATCTGATATTTAGGAGTCCAATATTCCAGTGTGGCTTTACAACAGCTTTAGTCTTAGATGTTTCCTCTGAAGATATGACATTCGTAGCAGCAGCTTTAGGAGCGCTGACAACAGGAGAACAAGGCTGTACATAAGATAGGTTGGAATAATTCCTAACAATTTCAGGCAGAATCTTTTTTGAAAAGTAGCGGGGGACCGACACTGTCTCAATGGGAAAAACTACATCAGGAACCCCACTGGCTACACTACAAGCTAAGCTATCGGGCCCCGCACACATTGCCCCGGACCTATCAGCCTCTCTAAGAGACTGTTGACTGGCTTGTTCTAATGAGTGTCAGGTCTGCACTAAAATAGCTTCAATGTTTCTAGACAAAAGAAAAGCACCTCTCCAGCTCGGGTGGAGTCCGTCACTTTTCAACAAGCCAGGTCTGGCCCAGAAACGAGACCAGTTATCAACAAATCCTAAATCATGCTCCATGCAGAAGCGAGCCAGCCAGCGGTTAAGAGAGACAAGTCTGCTGTAGATCTCATCACTCCCCCTACTAACAGGTAATGGACCAGAGACTATTACTCGACGCCGACTCATCTTTTGAGCAAGGTCACATGCCCGGGCTATATTAACCTTTGTGACCTCTGACTGCCTCAGTCTAACATCATTGGTGCCAACATGAATGACAATATTCTCGTACTTATCCTCAATTTGTGTGCCATGTGCTTTAGCTTTGGCCTTTGCCCTAGCCTTAGTGCAAGCCAGCACCCTAAGATTAGCTTCTATGTCAGTATCTTTGGCCCCAGGTACACAGTAAATTGTCGCTGATGGCTCTAATCTAATGTTGCTAGTGATAGAGTCACCAATGACTAAAGTCTGAGGAGTGCCATCACTCCCACCATGCTGCAGAGGTGAAACCGGTGAGGCCCTAGAGCCCTCTCTGCTAGAACTCCCTATTGGTGATGGTGTGCCAGTCGCATCTAAAGTTACTAACTTACTCTCTCCCTCCAGCGACTGGACACGGCTCTCTAGCAGAGCCAACCTCGCAAAATGTCACATGAAGGACAATGTGAGTGGGTGAAAGACATTGTCGTGAACTTACGTTTGTAGCTGATGCCAACGAAGAGAATCCGTCAAGCCGGTTGGCGTTGTTGGCTAGCCCAGGTCCAGCTGCAAGTCGGGGCGAGGGGGGGTGCGAACTCGAAAAAAAATAGGTTGGTAAAAACTATAACACGATTGTAAAGTGTAGACTGAATCGGAGATGAATGATATTTAAATTATATGAAATACGACGAAAACACCGGAGAAAGTTTGGAAAAAATTCGGAGCAGGTCTACAGGTGTGCAACGCAGAGTAACTCAGAATATCGAATATCGCGAGAACCTATTTATTCATATAGCAGATGCCTTTATCCAAAGCGACTTACAAGAGAGAGCTTTTACAAAGAGCATCGTTCACTGAGCATAGCAACGTGATAGACCCGAACACAGTGGGCTTTTAGATCGTGAAACATACATCTTGAGAACCAATTGCCAAGGGAAGAGCTATAAAAACATAAAATAAACAATAAAGCATAACAATAAAGCAAGAAAACAACAACACTGGCCAGTTACCATATGGGGACCAACAAGTAGTTCTAAACAACATTAGATTATGTGAAGTGCCATACTATTCCTAAGTGCCATAAAATGCTCTAAATAAGAGAGTATTAAGCCTTCTTTTGAAGGTGAGAAGGCCGTATGTGCTTCTGATGGAGGTGGGGAGTTGATTCCACCATTGGTGAGCCAGGCAGTGGAAGAGTTTGTGTTGGCGCTCTTGAGGGGGGGTACCACTAGACGGTTGTCAGCAGACGACCGTAGGTGGCGGGCGGGGGTATATGGCCGGAGGAGAGTGTTGATATGGCTCAGGGCAGTCCCGTTTACAGCCTGTAAGGTCAGCACCAGGGTCTTGAATCTGATGCGGGCCACGATGGGAAGCCATTGGAGGGCGATGAGGAGCGGGGTGACATGGCAGCGTCTGGGTAAGTTGAAAACCAGATGAGCGGCTGCATTTTGAATCCTCTGAAGGGGACGGATTGCACTTGCAGGAAGGTAGCGAGTTGCAGTAGTCCAGCTTTGAGAGGACAAGGGCTTGGACTAGCAGTCGGATGGAATGTTGAATGTGACAGATATTTTCTGATTTTCCTGATGTTGTAGAGGGTGAATCCACATGACCGAGAGACTGCAGCAATGTGAGCTGTGAGGGAGAGCTTGTCGTCCAAGGTGACCCCCAGGTTCCTGACAGAAGATGAAGGGGTCACTGTTGCAGGTCCCATAGTGATAGAGAGATCGTGGGTGATTGAGGATTTGGTGGGGATGATGAGGAGTTCTGTTTTGGAGAGGTTTAGCTGGAGGTGGTGACTGGTCATTCAGGTCGAGATGTCAGAGAGGCAGGCCTGGATTCTGGTCGAGATCCCTTGATCGGCCGGGGGAAAGGATAGATATAGCTGCGTGTCGTCGGCGTAGCAGTGATAGGAGAAGCCATGGGAGGCGATGATTGGCCCAAGTGAGGTGGTGTATAGGGAGAATAGGAGCGGACCAAGGACAGAACCCTGCGGGACCCCAGTGGAGAGCTGGCGAGGACCAGATGTTTTTCCTCCCCAGGAGACCTGATAGGATCTTCCCGTCCGGTAGGACGAGATCCATTCAAGCGCAGTGCCAGTGATGCCCATCTCAGCAAGTGTGGCGAGCAGGATCTGGTGGTTGACTGTGTCGAATGCTGCAGAGAGGTCTAGCAGAATGACAACAAATGAGTGGCCATCTCAGTCTCAGTGGAGTGGCCGGTTTTGAAGCCCGACTGGTTAGGGTCCAGAAGGTTGTTCTGGGAGAGAAAGCTTGACGGTTGGCTACAGCACGCTCGATTGTTTAAAAAAAGAAGGGTAGCAGTGAGACCGGTCTGTAGTTTGTAGTGGTTGTTAAAATAAATTACTTCCTTTGTTATGCCTGGAGACTGAACTGGCCTTGGGTTCAATGTCAGGAACCGATACTTGCCTTCACACCAATCTTGTGTTTTGTTGTATAGACTCTCTCTCATTATTTAAATGTGCAATTTGGATTTTCGAAAGCAGTAGGCAGACAGAACAGTTCTGAAGACCGAACAGCACATGCACCAAATAGTTTAAAACACTAAGTGTTACTTAGATCATTTCAGACTTGGCAGATGAAGATCTACTACTTGTTAAAGGGAACTTATGTTACAATACTGAAAAATGATATAACTTTTATTAATGCTATTTTATCATAATCTCTTTGTCTAATAGGGGTTCTCTATGGCTATCAATGCGTAAATTGGTAATATATTTGGACAGTGACACAAGTTTTGTTATTTTAGCTGTTTACGAAAACATATTCAGAATATAATAAATATTAACTTAAAGTGCAGTAATTTGAGAGTATTCGCATCCAAATTGGAGCAGGGGTTTAGAAATTACAGCTCTTTAATATATAGCCGCCTCTTTTTCAAAGGACCAGAAGTAATTAGACAACTGACTCAGAAGGCTGCATAAAAAATATAACAAGGCTGCATGGGCTCTTCCCTTGTTAACCTATCATCTATTAAGCAGTTTAAAGGTCTGGAGTTGATTCCAGGTGTGGCGTTTGCATTTGGAAGCTGTTGCTGTGAACAACACAATATGTGGTCAAAAGAGCTCTCAGTGGAGGTGAAACAGACCATCTTGAGGTTGAAAAAAAATATCCATCAGAGAGATAGCAGAAATGTTAGGAGTGGCCATATCAACAGTTTGGTACTTTCTGAGACAAAAAGAGTTCACTGGTTAGATTGGTAACTCAAAAAGCCCTGGACATCCATGAAACAAAACAGTGGTGTATGATTGCAGAATCCTTTCCATGGTAAAGAAAAACCCCTCCCACACCCACTCAAGTGAAGATCACTCTCCAGGAAGTAGATGTATCAGTATCTAAGTCTACCAGAAAAAGAAGACTTCATGAGTGTAAAAACAAAAGGATTTACCACAAGGTGCAAACCATTAATCAGCCTCAAAAATAAAAGGGTATTGAAAACGCCTGAAGAAGCCAACCCAGTTCTGGAACAGCATTCTTTGGACAGATGAGGCTAAGATCAACCTGTATCAGAATGTTTGGAAGAAGAAAGTTTGGAGAAGAATTGGAACATGTGATGGCATGGCCATGCATGTCATCCAATGGCACTGGGTCTCTTGTGTTTATTGATAATGTAATAAAAGAAAAGCAGCCGAAAGAATTGTGAAGTGTATAGGGATATACTTTCTGATAAGATTCAGCTAAATGCAGCAAAATTGATTGAACAGCACTTCACAATACAGATGGACAATTATGCAAAACATACTGCAAAAGCAACCCAGGAGTTTTTTTTAAGCAAACAAGTGGAATATTCTGCAGTGGCCGAGTCAATCACCAGATCTCAACCAAAACGAGCATGCATTTCACTTTCTCAAGACAAAAATTGAGGCAGCAACAACTGAAGACAGCTGCAGTAAAGGCCTTGCAAAGCATCACAAAGGAGGAAATCCAGCGTTTGGTGATGTCCATGGGTTCCAGACTTCAGGCAGTCATTCCCTGCAAAAGATTCTCAACAAAATATTGAAGAGTAACATTTGACTCACCACCTCCTATGTTTATTTGTCCAATTACTTTTGAGCCCATGAAACAAGGAGCGTTTGTATAAAATGCCTACAATTCCTACATGTTTACTCATATTTTTTTGTTCCACCCTTTTTGTTCCACTCTCTGAAGTCTGCACTTCAATTTTGTTGTAGTTCCATTTAATTTCAAATCCAATGTGTTGGCATGCAGAGCCCAAATCATGAAGATTGTGTCACTGTCCAAATATTTCTGGGTCTAACTGTACACACACACACACACACACATATATACATACATACAGTACATAGTTGAATAACTTTAAAAGTATGGACATGATTCTGAATAGGCATTGTCAGTTGACTGTGCTGGGTTGAGAATAACCTGTACTGACCTTTAGTACTTATTATTTGAATATGATTAGAATATCAGCAAATTACATGTGACATTTCAAGAACTAAGTTTTAGGTCAGATCGGTTTATGACAGCAGTAGAAGGCAGTCATTAAAAATAATGAGAAAGGGAAAGTATTATTTAAAACAGAGATAAAACACTACGATGGGGACTTTGCAGCACCAGAAAGAAAGAGCGATAATACAATTATGATTGAAAGTAATTTATCAAAAATGTACCAAATGCAACAGACAAAGAATGAATATACATAATAAACAATATTAGCACATTAACATAATATAAACAATGGTTTCAGGAACAACAATATAGACATATATACGAGATTCTTAAATACGTATTAAACCCAGAACTCAACTGAACTATCACTCCGTTTATGAAGAGATGGACAGATGGTGCCTGCTCCAACTTGTCTCTTCATAAACGGAGTGATAGTTTAGTTGAGTTATGGGTTTAATACGTATTTAAGAATCTGCAGATTGGAAGAGAAATGACCAGATTTAATTATATGAAAATATAGCTGTTATTAGCATGGCCAAAATTGTGTGCACCCCTGACATTTTTCCAGAAAATTTTGTATTTCTCACAGAAAAGTATTGCAATTACACATGTTATGCTATACACTTTTATTTTCTTTGTGTGTACTGGACAACAAAAAATTGAGCAGTGGAAAAAATAATTCATAATTTCATTTTTATTGAAATTTAAGCAGTTCAAGTCCAGTGAATAACCTGAAATTGTACAAAGGTATAGAAATTGTACAAAGCGTTTAGGTTACCAAAAACTGAAAAATTATGTACATTTCAGAGTTATACAATAAGGCCTTTTTCAGGGAACAAGTAATGGGTTAACAACTTTCAGCTGTTCTGCTGCAATGGAAGTAAATTAAACTGCTGAACAACTTCTACGCTCGGTTTGACAAGAACAACAGAGAGACTGCCACCCCAATCACTCCATCTACAGACCACCAACCCTTAACACTCAACCCAGCAGACGTCCTCACCACACTGAGCCGGATCAACGCGCGCAAGGCTGCTGGCCCAGACGGCATCCCTGGCCGCGTGTTCAGAGCATGCGCTGAGCAGCTTGCAGGAGTTTTTACGGACAATTTCAACCTGTCCCTTGCTCAAGCAGCTGTGCCGGCATGCTTCAAATCCACCTCCATCGTTCCGGTGCCGAAGAACTCCAGCCCGTCGTGCCTGAACGACTATCGCCCTGTGGCACTGACACCCATTGTCATGAAGTGCTTCGAGCAACTGGTCCTGGCACACCTGAAGACCAACCTTCCACCCACACTTGACCCTCACCAGTTTGCCTACCGCAGCAATAGGAGCACAGACGATGCAGTTTCCTCAGTGCTGCACTCTGTGCTCACACACCTAGACAATAACAACACTTATGCCCGTCTGTTGTTTGTAGACTTCAGCTCTGCTTTCAACACTGTCATCCCCTTCAAGCTGATCACCAAACTTGGAGAGCTGGGCATCAACACCTTCCTCTGCCACTGGATTATGGACTTTCTGACCAACCGACCACAGCATGTTAGGTCAGCCCACTCCTGCTCCTCCACCATCACACTCAACACAGGTGTACCACAGGGATGTGTGCTCAGCCCGTTCCTCTACTCTCTCTTCACCCATGATTGCAAGCCAATGTATGGATCTAACTCCATCATCAAGTTTGCTGATGACACCACGGTGATCGGCCTCATCACTAACAACGATGAGACAGCCTACAGAGAGGAAGTGCAGCACCTGGCCATGTGGTGTGGTGACAATAACCTGCTCCTCAATGCCACAAAGACCAAGGAGCTCATCGTGGACTTCAGGAAGAAGAGGGGAGACACGCACGACCCCATTCAAATCAACGGGATGGCCGTTGAGCGTGTCTCCAGCTATAAGTTCCTGGGGATCCACATCTCGGATGACCTGTCCTGGATTACAAACACCTCCGGCCTGATCAAGAAGGCTCACCAGCGTCTCTTTTTCTTGAGAACACTGAGGAAACAACACCTGTCAGCTGTCATGGTGAACTTCTACCGCTGTGCGATCGAATGCATCCTGACGAACTGTGTTACATTGTGGTACGGGAACTGCACAGTCGCTGAGCGCAAGGCACTGCAGCGGGTGGTGAAAACCGCCCAACGCATCACTGGGACTATTCTTCCGTCCATTGAGGACATCCAGAGGAAGCGCTGTCTACGTAGAGCTCACAGCATCCGAAGAGATTCCTCACACCCCGCCCATAAACTGTTTGCCCCCCTGCCCTCCGGCAGGCGCCTCAGGAGTCTCCGGTCTAGAACCAGCAGACTGAGGAACAGCTTCTTCCCCAGAACTGTGACACTCCTGAACTCCACTAGACCCCCGCCCCCCTATATAACCCCCGCCCCCCCATAGAACCCCCGCCTCCCTATATTTGCACATTTCTGTTTGTACATTTTGCACCACTTGCATATGTGAGTTGCTATTGCACTATCTGTCCATTTTGCACATCTACACATCTGTTACTGCACCACCTGTACATTTTGTTCACTTTGCACATCTGTTCACTTTGTTAATTTTGTTAATTTTGCACATCTGCTCAATGCATCATTTGCACTAACTGTATATACATGCTACCCGGTAATTTCTGTACATACCCTGTATATTCTGATTATACTGTTCATACTATGTATATTCTGAGTATACCCATATTTATTATATTCTGTTGTATCAACTGTTTTGCACTTCTGGTTGGATGCTAACTGTATTTTGTTGCCCTGTACTTGTACCTGTGTAATGACAATAAAGTTGAATCTAATCTAATCTTAAACAGAACAACAGAATCGGAAGACAAGTTTCTGAGAGTCAACAGCTTGCATGATAGGCGGCTCACAGGACAACAACTTCAAGCACAGCTTAACACTGGTCGAAGTAAGCAAGTCTCAGTTTCAACTGTGAAGAGAAGACTTAGAGCTGCAGGTTTGACAGGGCGAGTGGCAGTAAGAAAGCCCTTGCTAAGATGGCAAAATAAGAAAAAGAGGCTTGCCTGGGCCATGAAGCACCGCCAGTGGACTACTGAAGACTGGAAGAAGGTCTTATGGTCTGATGAATCTTAAGTTCATCACCTAGGGTTTTTGTACGCCGTCGAGTAAGCGAAAGGATGGTTACTCGGTGTGTGACACCAACTGTCAAACATGGAGTAGGAAGCGTGATGGTCTGGGGCTCTTTTGCTGGATCCAGAGTCGGCGACTTGCACAGAGTGAGTGGCACCCTGAACCAAAACTGCTAACACAGCATTTTGCAGCACCATGCAATACCCTCTGGTATACGCGTAGTTGGTCAGGGGTTCATCCTACAGCAAGATAATGACCCAAAACATACCTCCATGTTATGTCAGAACTACCTTAGAAGAAAAGAACAAGACGGTAGGCTTCAAATCATGGAATGGCCAGCAGTCTCCAGACTTAAACCCCATGGAGCTGGTTTGGGATGAACTGGACAGAAGGGTGTGAAGCTATTGCAGTGGGCCGGCGCTGTCCCTGACCAGGTCCGAGAGTGCCGGGTTCCCTGCCCAGACGACTGCACCCTCAGCGCCTGGTCGAAGTTCTCAGAGTGCTCGGGATGTGGAGGCTCACGGAACCGCAAATGATCTCTCACAGGTACAGCGTCAAAGCAACCTACAAGTGCAACACATTTGTGGGAACTTCTGCAACAGTGTTCGAAATTACTTTCCGAACAATATTTGATTTCCATTGTAGAAAGAATGCCACGAGTGTGTTCGGCTGTTATATCTGCAAAAGGTGGCTTCTTTGATGAGTCAAAAATTGATATTAAATTTTGTTAAACAAAACGATTCCATTATTTCTTTTTTATCTCCAATTGTTTATTTGTTCTATGCTTTAATTTCAGATTACACTGAGACATCAAACTGTGTAAATTTCAATAAAAAATGAAAAATTGAGGCGTTCTAAAACTTTTGACCGGTAGTGTACATCTGCCTACATTTACATAATGCTTCATTTAGCAGACGCTTTTGTCCAAAGCGTCCAAAGTACATGCAGAAATTATCCACCTACAGTGGATATAGGGTACAATTGCATCATTGATGAGCTATTTATTATCTTGATCACGTCATCAATTTCTGATCCCTCCAAGCCTTATCACTGTTTGCTGTAACACGCCAGTCTTAACCATAAGGAAAAATTAGAGTTTGCCAACCTGGTTAGCTATCAGTATAATTCCAACCTTCCTTTTCTACCAGAACAATGGACAACTTGTCTTTTGCTGATTTTATAAACCAGCCTACTGTCAAACTCCGAGACTGCCAGTGAAGTACATGTCAAATGTAGAAGAATCAATTGTCCAGTTGCTTTAATAGTATCTCACAATCACAGCAACACACACAATCTTATGGAGAATCAAACCTGAGGTAGCGTGCTTTCGGTACATGTAAATAAGAACTCCTACGCTCCTTGAACGTCTCCCACAGTAGGTAGTCGGTATTACAGTAGCATCATTGGAATTTTTTGGGGTTCACAGAATAACAATTGATAGGCTCTGGATTAGGGTCATACTCAGGGTTAGGATTAGCTTTAGGTATGGGTGAACTCTGTAGAAGTTTGAATGCCCCCCAAAAATAGCATAGAGGTGTAGTATATGCTTTTACATTTGTAGCTTTCACAGTTATAGATGCTGAACTTCAGTCTCAAAGTATGTCATGCTTCACGCATAAATAAAATAAATACAATGTGCTGTCCTCCTCCAGAGGTCAGTTGCGTGGGAGAAGATGATCAGCCAGCCGACATTGCGGAATGCTTGCAGTGGGCCGGCGCTGTCCCTGACCAGGTCCGAGAGTGCCGGGTTCCCTGCCCAGACGACTGCACCCTCAGCGCCTGGTCGAAGTTCTCAGAGTGCTCGGGATGCGGAGGCTCACGGAGCCGCAAACGATCTCTCACAGGTACAGCCTGATAGGTTTCAGAAATCTCACACAAGTATCCAGTTTTAGGGTGTACTCCTTTTCCACCTGTGAAGCAAATGTCATAGTGTAGTACAGACAGACATGTCTCTATGGATTAGGCCGCTGAAACATAACGTTTATTTACAAAAAAAACAACACAGGGATCAAGGAGGACTGCCAGTGCCACCAACTGAAAGAAATAAATAATAACCCACTCCCTCTTGAGAGGTGCTAAGCACCCATAAATACAGTGGGTGGTGCTCACTCTAACCTAGGGTTGTAACAACAGGTAAACCTACGTGATGTTAGATGTAGACCCCAGGGTATCTTCCTATCCTCACTCAAAACAAAGGTGAGTACACAAACATATAGCATACAATACCCATAAGCCAAAGGAAGAGACAGAACTGAACACAAAGGGGAGTGTATATAAGATGTGGGATTTCTTGATTGGTGATTGGGAACAGATGATGGATAATGACAGAAACGAGGAATGCGTCTGAGAAAATGACATGTAGAAACAGAAGAGGGAGTCAAAACCAACACAACACAGAACCAAACAAGACATGCCTACTCACATAAAGCCCATACATAAACCCCACACGTAACATTGCTCAATACATTTTTTGTCATTACCTCACTCTGATGAGTTGCACTGAATGGAATCAGCCAGGGATGCATAATCCGGACAGTTGCTGCTGATAGCCAGCCTCAAGCATACTTCCAAATGAGTCATGGTGGAACGGTACTTGGACTTGATGATCTTCATGTGGGAAAAGGCTGGCTCGCATAAATAAGTGGAGCCAAATAATGCAGTCAAGGATGTTGCGCATTTCCTTATGTTGGGGTACTTTTCCTCTGTGAGTAAGCTCCAGAATTGTCCATGAGCTCTGGCCTTCAGCTCAATGTCAGCTTGTAGTGTCAAACTCTCATCCTCCACTCCAGAAGAGTTCAGTTGAAACAGTGTTGCAATTTTTGATGTGAGTGAAACAACAACAGCATCTTCCCGAAAAGGGTAGCACATGAATGTAGCGATTGGCTCTATTAAAGCAAAGTCTTGAAATTGTTTGTCAAACTCTGACAGACAGTTGACAATCTGCTCCATGTAGCGTGCACTGTCAAGCTGCACACATGCCTTCCCTTGAGTCTCCAGCTCTGACGCAAAGTTCTGGAAGTTCGCCAAATCACTGCGCTGGAGCTATGATAAGAGATGTTGCATTTTTCGTTTGAAAGCATTAACTGAGCTTATCATTTTTATCACTGTTTTGTCTTTTCCTTGCAGCTCTAGATTAAGGTCATTCAACATGTTGGTCAGATTAGTTAAAAATGTCAAGTCTATTAGCCACTGGTTGTCATTTAGTTGGTTATATTCTTCAGCTTTATGTCATAGTGAGTATAATTGGCCGACATCTACGTTGTAATGGTTTGTTTTTGTTTTGTATTTGTCCTCTTTATGGTTTTGTTCTTTGCATTTTGTCTATCCATATAATATTTGATATTGCTGTTTGTAAGTCTTGTTAAACTTGATTCTATGTTTCAATAAATCAGTAAAAAAAAAACGTTTTAATGCCATGCGATCTACCAGTCGTAAGCGTCTATATGAATGTGATAACTAAATCACTTTTTTGTTTAACAGTAGCCGACTCAATACTTGTCCTTGTAGTCTTGCGCTGGGTCTAAATTAGGCAGCCTTGCATCTACACTAAGCAATCTCTTTATTTCAGCACAGATGACAAACTCTCTTGACTGAGTTACATGGTGTGGTTCCACAGTGAGCCTGCAATAATTTGTCTTCATGAATATTTGATCCATTGCCTTTAAGACTAAAGTGAGCATAACTGAGTCTTCATCAGTATGCCTTTTAAAAAGCTAACATCAGATGTGTGTGCCACCACAGGTTTAGCTAGTCAGGAACCCAGCCTTATAAACTTGAACAAATTGAATAGATTGGCCAGCTTGTTATGACACTGTAGATACAGCATAACACTGAACACTGCGAAGACATTGAGAGAGGAGGCCAAGAAGCATCTGTCTGAATGGAGTCTGAATGAGTCTGAGGACAGGCAGAGCAGCATAATCCACTGCCATTGTGCTGAAACAAGAGTTGTCAAATTGGTCAATTAGAATTAGTTAGATGTGTTCGTTACTGAACAGGTTAACAGAAGAAAATATGGTGTAAGAGAGAGAGAAAGAGAGAAAAAAAGTAAAGCATAGTTCCATTAATGCCTCTTTGAGGTAATTTCCCTGCACTAATGTGTCTGCAGAGTGTTTTTTGCAGTACTCATTTCACAGTTATTTTCATTTTCAAAGATTACCCCCTGAGAACAGTTTCAGCAGCAGATTAGAAAACAACTGAGTGGTACTTGGGGGAGCTTGGTAGTGGAAAGCTTTCCTCTCCTCCACCCACCTCACCCCTACAATTATCTTTGCCGTGTTTTCCAATATATATATATATATATTTTGTCCTCTGAACTCCACAGTTTAAAATGTGTCAACAAACATTTCCCAGTGGTTTAAGTCATCTTGCTTAAGTTTAACTTAAGGGTAAATTTGGATTTCTTCATGTACAAATTACAACAACTTTATATAAATGTCACGGCACTTTAACGTGACAATTTTATTTATGTATTTATTAATAGGCAGTATACTATTAAAGATGTAAAAACTGCAATGTCAGAAAAACTAAAGTTGCTCTTAATTGTAGCCCGGTAGGGCTCAGTCAGGTGGTTTGGGCCTCCCACCAGTACCAGACCAGCTAAGAAGAATCTCATGTCTGGCAATGCATTAGGGTGAATGCAGAGCAATGTTATCTGGAGTGTTGTGTTAGCTTGAGAGCAGCTCTGCAAGAAAATTGAAATTGCTGTGTGAATGCCAACTGATGAAGATGGGTGAACCATGCTGGTTGAGTTTGGCAGAGGCCTCTCTTTCTCCTGACTGACTTGACACAGCGTCGTACCAGATCCACTGTGCTGCTACAGTAGTGGTGAAAAAGGAGCTGAGCCGTGAGGCAAAGCTCTTGATTTACAGGTCAATCTACAGTACGTTCTTACTGTCAGCTATGGTCATGTGCTTTGGGTCATGACCAAAAGGACAAAATTGGGGATGCAAATGGTTGAAATGAGTTTCCTCTGCAGGGTGGCTGGGCGCTACCTTAAAGATAGGGTGAGGAGCTCGGTCTCACAGGAGGAGCTTGGAGTAGAGCTGCTAGTCCTCCACGTCGAAAGGCAGCCAGCTGATGCCTCCCTCAAGAAGATTCTATAACACAATACACATGTAGAACTTTCACATGTCCAAAAGAAACAAAAAAAACACCGGCCCCTAATTGTGTGATAAAGCATCAATTATTAGCAGAAATACTGAACAAGAAGCCATTAATGTACTTAACACTATTGTTGTGAGGTGGAAACACAGAAGGTACACTTTTTTACAGCTACTCATGCCATTCGGTCTTCATTTGGTGACTTCTGCTTCTGGAAGCAGGCAATGTTTTGACACCGGTCTCGTCAAAACACCTGTCTTGGTCTTTGAACCCGGATAGACTTCCAGTACTCTTCCCAGAGGCCAGGATCCTCGCAGAGCTGTACAGTCGAACACCATTACTACATCTCCTGTCAGTAGTCCTCTCTTCACAGTGAGCCATTTCTGTCTCTCTTGCAACAATGGCAACTACCCATGGGTCTATCTTTTCCAAAAACAAATCAGCCAGGTACTGAACTTGTTTCCAACGTCTTCTAATGTACAAGTCGGACCTCTGGAACAGTCCAGGTGGGACAACTGGATGAATTTTTCTTCTGTCACAGTGGTAATAGGGCGGCTGTTCAAGATGGCTTCAACCTCACACAGAAGTGTTTCAAGCCTTTCATAGAACAAAGAACTTCTTACCATGTGACTAAGTCTCTCCCAAACCCCACCGTGATGGGAAGCTGCTGGAAAATTGAAACTCCACTGAACTCCTTTTCGACAATTTTTTTTCTCAATCCTGTTGTAGTTCCAGTCAGGTATGGGCTTTCGAAGCTCTTATCTTGCCCCGACCACGTTAGTCCCTCTGTCTGATCTGATGTGTCACTTGACCTTGTCTACTTCCAAATCTTCTCAGGGCATAGAGGCAAGAGTCAGTGTCCATGGAGTGCGCCATTTCCAGCAGTATGGCTCTGCTTGACATGCATGTGAATAGAACCCCATACCTTTTCATACGACTTAGTCCTCTTTTGACCTAAAAAGGTCCAAAGTAGTCTACGCCGACGTTGCTGAATGGTGAAAGATCGGCTTTAAGTCTCCTTGGGAAGATCTGCCATTTTCTGCTCTCCCAACTTGTCTCTTGTGCAGCTACAGGTAACGCATCTTGTTATGACTTATGGGCTGCAGAGTTGGCATTAATAATCCAATACTTCTGTCTGGGTGTTGAGAGGATGTGGTTACTGCCAGCATTCCCAAGGTGTTTGTGTATGTGATGAAGCAGAAGAGTGTAGATGTAGTGATCTTTTGGCAGAATAGTTGGTCAATTGCCCTCATCAGGCATTGCTGACCTACTCAGCCTTACTTAGTGGTAGCGGTGGGAATTCATCCTCATTGTGCGATTGCAGACTCCAGTCCATGCCATATCCATGGTTGTGGTCACTAGTTAACAAGCTGGTGTTAGCCTCCTTGGATGAGTTATGTTGCTTTTGTCCATTTTCTTTGACATTTTGAATGGACTAGCCTTAGATTAGATAACAATACAAGCAACTCAATCGAAAGCACAACAAACATTTTGACATGGGCATTGTCTATGTAGTCCAAACATTGACGACGCCCTAGGGGTGGAAAAATAATAAACAATAATAATAATATATGTGAAGTTGGTCTTTGGGAAACTCCTTTGTTATTTAAAACAACATGTTAAAAGCACTCTTCTCAAAGACCGAGGTTTAGGTAACGTGGTTTGAACAACCCCACCGGTACGCTACACAACACCACCTCTTCTGAAAATAAAAATAATTGCATGGTCAAATAATATTTGTTGTGAACTCCTTCTCATAGGTTCCTCAGACTTCAGAGAAACATAGACAGCTTTAAAAAAATACATACGTCTTGACGCCACACATTGAAACAGCGGCCAGCTAGTCGCAGGGATATAATAGATTAACATGTTACGATAATATATTCCTTCTACAAAGAAGGTTATTTGTTACAATGTTTTAACACAGGAATCTAGAGGAATTTTTTTAATGTGTGTGACCTTCTTGACAGGGCGGAGCAAGAAGAAGAGCCGCTGCCTGAGGGCCGAGCTATACCCCCTGGTGGAGACAGAGGCATGTCCCTGTGACAACTTCCTGTCCAGGCCGTATGGGAACTGGTCATCCTGCATCCTGCCTGAATCCCCAACACCAAGCTCCATGCTAGGCTGGAGGGGCCACGGGGAGGGCCTAACCGAGGCCCAAAGGGAGGCCAGGAAGTGTGGCCAGGGCCTGCGGTACAGAGCCCTGCTCTGCCTGGACCAGAAGGGACACCTTGTCAGCCACATTCTCTGCAGTGACTCAGGTACTGAAGTGTGTATTTCATCAGACAGTGTGTTTGGTCACCAATACACACATTTCATTCAAAAAATTAAGAAAGTTACATTGGCCTTATAACTGGACAAACACACTCCCAAAAGTGAACTGCTGAAAGGTTCCTACTAGCTGTGGAGTGTACATCTTCACACAATCATTACTCAGAAAGGGTGCCCTCTGTCTGCCATGGTGTCACTACAAATGAGTTAGAGGTCTCAGCCTAGGACTCCAGACATTATTACTGTGATAGCGTTCTTGATCCCGGTGGCTCTCTTCTCTTCTCCACTCCCTGACCCCTTCCACCCCCTGATCTCCTCGTCTGTGCATTTCTCCCCCTCCCCCATAGGCTACCTGGAGGAGGTTTGCCACATCCCCTGCCCCCTAGACTGCAAGCTCAGTGATTGGTCTGCCTGGACACCCTGTAGTGCCCCCTGTGGAGGAGGACTGAAGATCAGGTCCAAGTGGCTCAGAGAAAAGGCCTTCAACGGTGGCCGGCCCTGCCCCAAGCTGGACCTGAGGAACCAGGTGAGCAGAGGTGTAGTTCAGGACCCTTAGCCCTGCTCCTGGACCACTACCATCCAGCAGGCTTTCAGAACAACCCTCATTTAGCAACACACACTTTTATTGATGAGTTGGTTAAAAAAATTAATTATGTTAATCCAAGCTGGGGTTGGAGCTAAGATTCACGGATACTCACAGGACTCTGATTGCATGAAAAGCATACTGGTGTTGGTTATTGTTTTGTTGGATTAAGTTAGCCATTTTGATGTGAAATCATGAGCCATGACGTCACTCCTACCGGTCATCACTACCCAATGTCTTAATTGGCACCGTCACTTTTTTTTCTCTTCGGATTATGATTTTGAACATTATTAATGTCATCCACATTCCCTTTTTTAAGGGACTGTCTCATCACAGTGAATAGAACAGAGAATAATGTCTCTTCATTTGTATGGTACAATGTGCATCGAATGTGTGTAATGTGTCCATCCTGCGTGTGTGCCTCTTTTTGAGGTGATTCTGTGTCCTAGCAGGCACCTCTCATTTCAATGACAGTATTTATCCAGAGATTCCTGGGTCCCCAATGGACCTGGTGTTGTCTTGATATGGACCAGATCAATGGTCCTGTCGTCAATGTCAGGTTGTCATGCCCTCCCTGACTTAAACATTCTGCGTGGTGCGGAAGGCTCGGAAACAGGACAGATGGACAAGCTCTGAGTGCCACTGTCAGGTGTGGCCCCTCCCTCCTGGTACTTGAGACAGCATGTCTCCCATGAGCCGTGGTTAAAAGGGGTACGTGTTATTGTAAATGCCGCTGGGTATGCTCGGATGGGCTTGAAAGGACATTCTGGTTTGTAGAGGTCAGAATGCAGATGAAGCGCAGAGCATGAAAGATTTTCCCAGTGTGTACTGGTGGAGACTTGTGTACAGATGGTTAAGTGTGCACTAACAAGCTTTACGTGCCCCCTGTTGTACTGCCCTGTAATAATCCTCCCCAGGAAATCAGCACAGAACCATCTCCTCTTTCCAAAAGGAAGGGTGGGTTGTCTGTAATAACTGCATTGGAATGGCCTTGTAAGAGAGCTTAAATCAGTTCAAGGTTAGATGGGCCGAGCTAAAAGCTTACCGATTCTCCATTTTCACTTGGTTAGGGTTAGGGTTAGGGTTAGCCACTTGGTTTTGTCTCTGGCACTGTCACGCCAAAAAGTGCCCTACCTGACGTCACAATGCCTTTCAGATGCAAGGACGCATCCGTCGCTGTGCCAACTTAAGTTTTCACTCGTTCAACATTCCTGAGACAGTAATGCTCGCAGGTAGAATACTATACCTGTTTCTTTACTGGTCTGTTAAAATCAATGCAAAATAGCACTAGCTATCAAAAGAATGAAAACAACCAGCTACGTGGACAGTTTCCTGTTAGCTGAGTAGCTATCTCTAAATGTAACGTTGGCATAGCAGCACACTCGTTCTTGCATTGGAATGCCAGGTAGGAGACTTTTTGTCATGACAGCACCACCTGGTTCACATGCAATTGGCTGGCAGTGCAGTATGTGACACTGGCAGAGCTTGCTGAATTATGTACAGAGAACTAACTGTATTTTCAACTTAATGGCTGTTTTTCTCTACTTTTCCTGATGGACAATTTGAGGAGGAGACTCTCCTCTCAGGAAAGAGTGTCCTCACATGTCACTCGAGGTGACCTGCCCTCTGAATGTGTTTGAATACCAGCTCTTCCTCTAGCAGATGTGGACCTTCTCCCTGCTGCCAAAAATTGACAGGCTTGAAAGAGACAAGATTTATACTGAAACACATCTCCTCTCTGCATGCCTGAAAGAGAAGGGAGGAGATGGAGGGAGTGAGAGAGGGAAAAGGGAGTTGAGAGAGAAGTCGAGAGAAAGAAGATAAAGAAAAGGAATGGAAGAGGAAGTCAGAGAAGGAGGCGTCCTGACAAGGAGGTAAAGAGAGGAATGGTGGTTGAAAGACAGAGAAGATAGAAAGAAAGAAAGGGAGGGAGAGAATGAGAAAATATGGAAGAGGATAGAATAGAGAGAAACATCGAGAGGTTTGGAGAGACAGAAAATATGAGTGAGAAAAAGAACCGGAATATAAATTGGTTGTAGAGAGAGTAACAATGACTCAAACACAGGGAAAAGAGAAAGAAAGAAAAAGGAATCTGAGTCAGAGGGAGACATAGAGAGATCAGAGGGAGACATGACAGAATGAGAAAGTGTCAGACTGGCACCTTGGAAACAGTAAGACAGCACTGTCACAACTGGGAGTGTGAGTGTGTCTTAGACTGGCAGCCTACGTCAGCAGGGATCCACATGACCCAGTATCATTACATCAGACAATGCAAAGGGTAAACCAGGGAGAAAACGCAAGAAATGGTTCCTGGTGTTTTGCAGTTCTACATAACTCTACTGTAAAATAGCTGAGTATATTCATTTTTAAATTATAGGTAGGAGGCTGTATGACATGTGGATTTATAACAAATCAAGCGCATTAGCATATTAAGTCGGCAAGTATTTTGCATTCTTTAAATCTTTGTGTGGGACCAAATGGAATGTTTAAAGCATCATCATTATTGTACACGTACACTGTTGTTATTATTGCAAGAGGTATTCAAATGTGTACATGAGTTTCACAAGCTAAGCAATTCAGTGAGATGGTGAACAAAACATGTATGAGTTGTAACAGATCAGTTTGACCCTAGTTTGAGTTCCTATTAGCTGGATGCTATTGGATCTGACACATAATCGTGTGTTGTGTGTGCTTGCATTTGTGCATCTGTGTTGTGTGTGCATTCATGCTTCTCTCTGTTTTTTTTGTTGGTGTGTTTCTCTGGCCTAAGATGTGAAGAGCTCCACTCCAATGCTCTTATCCGTAGGGCTGAGTTGTGTTTGTCCATTTGTGCGTTTATCAAGTATAATAAACTTCTTCCAAAAGAAAGTAAATTGTTGGTTTAAAAACCTTAGAAATCCTTTTAAATCAAATGTTTTTTTATTCAGTGACACTCCTTAGGAAATGCCGAGTGTATTACACACTTACCTGTACTGGAGGAGCAGGATATTGATCAGGAAGTGACATTTTGTCCAGATATTGTTCCCACTCCCACACAGTACAACCCTACACCTGTTTTCCTGTGGAACATCGTATTGGTATTTTGACACTGATCATGTTCCACGTCAAACTGATGGCTCTGGATTGTTTTGTGCCACTGCAGAGGAGGCAGTGAGATTGATGTTTTGATATTCAGGGCCGAAGCCATCCTCATTAAGGAGCACCCCTCAGAAGCATCCCTAGCCTTTCCCCTGCATGTGTTTGATGCTAGTTATTCATCCTCTCCAACCAATTCAGCTATTCAGCATTAGTCATATCAACAGGCAGACAACAACTCTCTCTCACGAGGCTCCATGCTGGAAAGAGTGACAGATCAATAGAGTGGGAGAGAGAGACTGACGGAGAGAGAGAGACTGATGGAGAGAGAAAGAGGCACAAAAAGAGTGTTTTTGGCAAGTCTGACCACCATTTAAATTCCTGTTAGGTTTTTACGAGTTTTCAATTGAACTTGGAGTAGTCAGTCAGTGTGAACCCGTTGTGTGTTTTTCTGTCTCACTTGTGATTGGCAACACAACTACAGCTGCTATGGACTCACACGTTAAACACATTATACTAAGCACTTTTTAACCATACTAGTTACAACAATTGTATATATTTGATTTGATCTGAAATGTGCTCCAAAGATCTGTCAATCGTCAGTCTAATCAACCAATAGTGCTGTATGCTCAGAGTAAGGAAATTGGGTCGTTTTTAATCTGCTTGTGGTGCAAAAGTGGTCAAATACGTAAAGTCCAAAAGGTCATCATTCACAGCAGCATGAGCCATGCTGTTTCCATATTCTAGTCTGAATCTCATTATCAATGCAGGGCTATTAATCTACCATCTGCATATGGCCCTGGTGGGGCTGATGGCAGTCTGTGTGCTTCATTATCAGAGCAGGTGTGAATCCAGTTAGCGGGAGAAGACACCTGAGGCTGGCCAGGTGTAATTACTGAGAGAGCTACTTGTGTGTGTGTGTTATCTCCACCACTACCCCCTCCCCCAACCCCTCCAGCCATACAATATTCCTTTTTTAATCTAAAACCTCACTGGATAAAAAAATCTGCATTTTAGTTAAGACACTCACATGGTTAATTTGATAATAAATTGATGATTTATTGATAACCATTACATGGAAATATGTTTGACTTTGGCGGAGAGGAATGTCTAAAAGGGAAGCGCTCCCTACTGCCTCAAAGTGACACATACGTGCATACATATGACACGAGGCATGGAGCAATATAGATATAATCGACCTGATAGACATACAAACAAACATACAGACAGACAACAGGGGGAGAAAGAGGATGGTGGTGGGTGGCAGCATCACTAATCATTAGACAGTACGGGTGAGTGTGTGAAAAAGTAATGACGCGCAGCCCGATTCTCCTTCCAGAACTAGCTTCGCCCATTTGCTTCAGATTGTCTCATGTGATCATGATGTCTGTCCCCCGGCTCTGTCCTGGAGCCTCTCCAGTTCCCATCCTCTGATTGCTCAGAGGGCCCACTATGTTTTATCTGAGCCGCAAAAGGTTAGCCATGGTGCTTTGGGCTAATGACTACAAAAAATAATGAATGAATAACATACATTGTGTTGCTATCTGATAATGTAGGAATCTCTTCCTCAGAGGAAGTAAGTCATTGGCGCTCAGAAATTGAATTTGGGCATTAACCCCATGCAATATGTTATGGGAGTCAGGTGGCTATGGGGGGTCAGGTGGCTGAGCTGCTAGGGACGCAGGCTAGTAATCAGCAGGTTCTTGGTCTGAACCCCGGCTGCGCCGACGTGATGTTGTGTCCTTGGGCAAGGCACCTTACTTGCCTCAGGGGGAATGTCCCTGTATTTGCTGTAAGTCTCTCTGAATAAGAGCGTCTGCTAAATGTCTAAATGTAAATGTCTCTCTCATGCTCTATCATTAAAGAAATGAAGCAGCTATTTCAGCACAGCCCGCCACTGAAAAAGTATTCATGAAAGCAACAGCAGAAGGTTTGATGAATGGTTGATGCTGCGACATTGTGCATGCTCATCGCGTGACTGTGAGTAGAATATTGCTTGACGTCCATAATGCTGTAGTTTTAATTAACACCTATCCCCAACCCAGGTAGTCAGTCCTGGGCAGTCAGTCCTCCCCAGTCGATGATGATTGTTAATGCAGTGTTATGAAACGCGGATGCCTATTGTACGAGGCCTTGCTTCAAAAACAACTCTGCGCATGGGCTCAGTGGTTAGAACACTTGATGAAGAGTCTAGAGATCATACGTCCCACAAACTTTTACAGTTTTAGAGAAAAGTGTCAGCGTGAAAACGCTGTTGTTGTTGTTATTATTATCACCTGTCTGGTTTAAATACACCCTTCCCTCACCCCAAACTTTCCTGCATCTCCTCCTCGTCTCCTGCCCACGCCTGCCGTCTCATGACTGTTTTAGCAGCCATTATGACGCGGGCCTTCATCACCTCCTGTTCACCAATGCAGCCATTGTTCTGGATCTTGATGGTGGTCCTAAAGACAGTAACAGCCTCATCTGTTTGAAGCTGGAGCCACTCTGTGTGACATTGAGATTTATTTATGGAGAAGCCATCTCACTGGCTCCTCTTTCCAGTGAGCAACTCCAAAGAGTAGCACTGTGTGCGTGTGCGCACCAACATTTTATATTCTGATTGCTTGGATTTGCAGATTTGCAGTCTCATAGTCTGCCAGCACAGCCAAAATCATTAGGCACACGATCATGAACCAGTATTTCACAGCAAATGTGTCAACCCCAAATAACTTCCCGTTCTGCATACTAGCATCAGTCTGAGTTTCAAAACCTCCTCTCTCAGTGGCAGATCCTCATTCCTCTCCGCTCGCTGGGGTATACTTCAAAAGGTCAATATTCATAAAAGAACCCCAAACCTGACTAGCATAGTTGTTGCGGTCCACTGCAACACTCTGTCTCGGCAAACAATGACTTATTATAAGACAAAATGTCCACCACCTGTAGATACAGAATACGATGAGCCTCTAACTCAAACTAAATAATTTCCGTCATTAAATAAACCACAGTGGTGAAAATCTATCTAAGTCTAGCAACGCAGTTGGTATATATGCGTAGACACTGTGGATGGTCGAAGAAAGCAAACTAATGGCTATATTACTGTTCTTCTCTCCCCTGTTGCTTGTCATGCACTGCTAATATGGACATCCACACAGGCACAGGTCAGTGACCATCCTTCTGTATCTATGCTATCTGCTTTAACTAAAGAAAACAACTGCATGCTCATAGGCCTATATCTCTTTCAAACACACACACGCATGTCACATGCACATACACACACACACACACACATACACAGGGATAACCCCTTCCCCATCAGCTTACTTTGAACGAGGAAGAATAGGCAATTTGTTCTGAGAACTCCTCACATATAATAAAGCAACTTTAAAAAGCCTGCTCAATGAAATTCCATTTTCATTTAATCTAGTGCCCTCTCTCTGAAGGAGCGGGGGACTTCATTATCCAAAGAATTGTGGATCTGCTTTTGAAGGGGGAGCTCAAAGGAGCAGACCTAATATTATTATTCTTTCCTCCCACCAAAATATTCACTTGAACTGAGAGGTAAGCAGCGTTGAGAGATGGAAGGGGGAATCACCTGATCTCTTTTTGTTTAACTTTAATATGAGAATCCTGTGTCCTATCCTATATGATATGATATCCTATGTTTTGTTCAACTCAGTCTTTCCAATAAAAGTTAACAGCAGTATACTTGGTCTAGATGGAAACGACCATTCCGGAACACGTACTAAACTACGTATATGTGTTGCTGCTTGTCTTTGGGTTGATCTCCCAACCCTCCATTACTGGTATTCCCTTAAGTTGCCCTATTGTATTCACTGCTCGTTTTACTTTGACATGATACAGTGATCAGATCTAGTAAAGAGGTGGTGAGGGTATTAGGAGGAAGATGGGAGAGGGCTGTTTGTCTCTGGCATAGAGAGCAGTGGGGTGGGGCCCTGGGGAGCTTGAGCAGGGTGTGTGCCAGAGTACCTGGCAGGGGCATCTGCTCTCACAGATGGGAAATGATGAGGGTGTGTAATAAACGTCTGTGGGCCCTGTAGGGGTTGGAAATACGCACACACATATACTATACGTACACACACATTCACACATGTACGCAGGCACACACAGGCGTACATCCGCACACACAGTACCTTAGACAGAAAGACACACTGACTGGAACTGACAGATACATAAGTGCACACAAAAACACACGCAATCAGCATTTACATGATGGTCTTTCATGATTCTTGCTATGCAGCAGATATTGTCGAGATATTGTCCAGTTATGACCATGTAAAGAGACCATTCATATGTCTGTAGATGTGTGTACCAGGAGCTGTGTCATTCCCAGATGTACACTTCACAGCTTAGCTGGAGACTAGTGCATTAGCTGGAGACTCATCTGTATTTTCATAAGGTAATTCAAGGATTTTATAGGTAACTAATTATCACTTTAACAGTATAAACAGTGTGTGAAGGCTGTCTGACAGATTTGTCTTGCATAGCAAGCATCACGTTTGTTTTTCACACCTTTCCTGAGTCTGACAGTGAGTAATGAGGAAGATCCATAGAGCCCAGGGTTAAATAATGTATTTGTCTAATTTAATTTATTTACTGTTTATGTACCCACACATTCATTTTTATCTGTGTGTGTGTGTCTGTGTGTGCATTTGTGTGTTTGTATGTATCCATAGTCAGGGCTGGCTCTTGGCACAGGCGACATAGGCAGTCGCCTAGAGCGCCATTGGCTGAAGGGGCGCTGCAGGGGCGCTGGAGTGGCGCTGCACCCTTAATCGATAATTAATAACAGTCTTTTATTTCGAAAAATGACCGGATGTTCTAGGTTATATGTCTGCAAACGAGTAAAAAACTGTGGTCTTTGGGAATCGCTTGCCCCTGTCCTTAGTCATTCATACATCCACTGTTCTCATATAGTATCTTGTGTGTAGACACCCACTTTAAATGTTGTGCTGTTTTGACATAGGTTTTAGTATGTGTGGACTATCCATAGTCACTGTATTTAGATTTGTATGTACAGTGAACCCTCGTTTATCGCGGGAGTTGCGTTCCAAAAATAACCCGCAGTAAGTGAAATCCACGAAGTAGATAGCTTTATTTTTTACTATTATTTTACAATGCAATATTGTACTATAGAATGAAACGAAACATCAAAACTTGTTTTAAGGCCCAAAATAAATACAGATATGAACGTTTTTAACAAAAACTCTGATAGTTTAAAGAACGGTTTTGTAAAACAGGAAATATTGTCTCTCGCGTATTTCACAGTCTTTGCCCGAGGCTTTGCCCGAGAGAAGAACATGGTTATGGGCAGTTGTTGGCGCTCTTTCTTTTTCTGAGCAAGAAGATTTTTATAAACGGACATGCCACTTTCAATTATGTTTGAGAACTGCAATGAATGACTCATTAAAGGGTCCCATTCTTCTGCCGCACGCTGAAGTTCCGCGCCTATTCTCACCAGGGTTGCTAAGCGACCAAGTGTCAGTCCAGTCTCCTCCTCTTTATCAGGACGCGTGTCGTCTTCTTCCTCTTCTCCCTCATCCTCGCTTGGTGGCTTTGTCATCTCTGCCAGGTCTGTGTCCGTCAGCGGTTGTGCGTGCGCATCAATCAGGTCATTAACCTCATCAGCCGTCATGTCATTAAAGCCGTCTCCTCCGAGCTGTTTCGCGAGATTCACCGCTGAATGTAAAAAAAATCCGCGAAGCAGCGAAGCCGTATTAAATGAAGCGCGATATAGCGAGGGTTCACTGTATTGGGTATGTATTGGGTATGTATACCCACACACTGATCTCAAATCAAATCAAAATTTATTTGTATAGCCCTATAAACAAGCAATGCCACTGAGGGCTTCACATATGCCCGTAGAACTGCCCCTTAACCAACCTAAACCCTCAAGAAAGACTAGGAAAAACTCACAGAGGGGAAAAAAATAAAGATACCTTAGCAGGATCAATTCAGTGAGGGATCCTCTCCTCCAGAGATGGTTGATGAAAGAGAGGTGCAGAACATTGGCAAAACAGTCATACGGGAGACCGGGGAGTGTTGTAACACGGGGTTAGTTGAAACACTGTCAGTTTGGCCAGTTAGAAAAGAGCTCAGTTACGTCATCAATATCGTAGACTCCCATTTCCATTTCAAGCTCAGATGAAAATTGGCATGTCTCTGTTAGCAACACTGTGAATTTTACAACCTGAACTGATTTTCAGGTAAGAAAGTGTTTTTTTCAATCCACATTTTTTTTTTGTCTAGTGATAATTCTATTGTAGATGCAAAGTTCATATTTATATCACCTAAAGTAACCGTTTCTCTAGTTTAATTTGATGCTCAGTATTCATGATAACTTCAAACCCACATAACTTAAACAGTTAGCTATGTAATGGCTGGTTGTTGTGGGGATAGTTGGAACAGGAGAAATTCTTGACAGGGTATTTAACAGAAACAGCTGATCTATTGTATAGGTTAACCCCTTGAGAGGTAACAATTAGATAGGCATAATATATTTTTATTTATTTATTATTATACCTATTATTAATAGGTAGAGAATGTATTTAAAGCTATCCAAAACAATTGTTGTGGCTTACTTGTTGCCCCAAGGAGTCATACATCATTAATGAGGATAACATGTTTACTGATCACTTGCTTTCAGGTCAGGAAGTTTGCATACCAGTTGACACAGGACAATAACTGTATTTTATAGTGTGGATCTTATTTTAGCAAATTACCTCTCATTGTTACATCCATCCCCAGCTGGTGTTACATCTTACCCCAGTTGTGGGGTAGAATGTAACAACAGAACTCTTTGTATTTGACACTAACTCACATAATCTGTGATTTTTTTAAAGATGTCAAAGTGAGATAATTTGTAGAAAACAGGTATGGGTAGTATGTATCAAAGTTTAAGAGACCTAGCACAAACAACCACTGAGTTACAGATGCTCAAACAAAATGTGTTACTTTCATCCCCGGTCTCCCCTACATCTAGAAAGAGTTACCAATATTATTTGTGCAGCATCACAGACAGGGTGATCAGGAACGGGACTGCGAACTCGCTTGTTGTCCATCTGGCAACCAGATTCAGGATTGGTAGACTGTCTCAGATTGATGTCCACTGGCACCAGGTCCAACATTGGGGGTATGGAGGAGAGGAGAGAGAGAGAATAGAGTAGATATTAGAGAGTGCCAAGAGCAGGTCCCCACCGGTCAAGTGTGGGCTAGTGCAGAAATTTAGAAACTGACACAGCCTTAAACACCAAGACATCACCACCACCAGATAATAATTTAAGATGCCCTGTCCTCTGTTGTCTCCAGCTAGCAACAGAATCAATACAAATAACATACAGTAACAGGTTTACATTATTTGAAAATTCACCTTTTTTTGTAAAAGATTTGTAAAATCTCCACCTCCTCTGTGTGTGTCCCCAGGTGTACGAGGCAATGCCATGCCACTCTCAGTGCAAGCAGTATGAGTGGAGGGCAGAGCCGTGGTCCATGTGTATTATCAACACTGTGGATGATTTACCAGCCTGCGGAGAGGGGGTGCAGAGCCGCAAGATCAGGTCAGTGGGGCCACGCACATCCTCATGGCTAGGAATAGCAGCAATGCTGTATGGGTGACATAGTTAAGAGGGGCCTTATTTAACACTGTAACAATGTAACATGTTCCCTTCTATGACATGGATTTGACATTGGTGTCACCGCAAAAATGCCATATGTAATTTACTAATGTCAGCAAACAGTCAATATTGTTGAAGTGTGTGGCTGACAAACTGATTTGATTTAAAAAGGTATTTTTCTAACCCTAACACTCTTTTCAAATTGTCATCGTGTGTATTTAGCATGTTAATTACTATTCAGTTAATGTGGTAGAAAGAGCAGGCCATGTGGTTATTAATGTTGTTATGAAGATTAATTGTGTTTTCATGTTAGTGCGTGAGCCCCATCACCACACTTACAGTTCTACTTGAACAGTGCAACATATCTCTGATCCTAATTACATTATACGCAGCTAATGCATAAAGAGGCATACCAAAAGAGAAGATTAAAAAGCAACTGTTTGAAGTAACCGATTACCGACTACGTTTTACGGTTGTATTTTCATAATTTTACAAAGTAAAGGAGCTCAATATAAACATGTGTGATAGTTGATATTTTTGGAGGTAGTTAAAACTGTCCAATACTGTTGAAGGTGGTTACAAGTGTAAAGTACTGTAGTAGGAGGTAGTTGATTCAAAGGGTAAGTGGGTTGTGACAGCACCATGTCTCGGGTGGCTGACAGGTGTGTGAGGAGGGGAGCAGAGAGGGTCCAGGAGCCCAGTGAAGATGATAGCCTGTGTGACCAGGAAGAGATTCCACCTGGCGCTCAGACCTGCTTCCTGCCTTGTCCAGAGGACTGTGTGATGTCAAACTGGGGACAGTGGAGCGTCTGCCCTCTGGTAGATATTCTGCACATTCTGTCACTGTCATAGATGTTTTCGTCCAGTAGGATTTACCAGCTGCCAATGTGGTGATATATTGGTTGTAAGGTCCCATTACTAACAACTCAAGCGTCTTAGTTCTTCTTTAATTTCTTACCGATTATGTTCTTTTGGTTCTTGTAATTCTATTTGGTTATGATTATCATAATGGCTTCTAATTTCATATGTCAATCACATGTGTTTCATTCCTTATGTGTAGCTAGAAATGTCACTTTCGTAGCAAGTTATTTTACTGTGTAGCTAGTACTGTAGGAGTGTCACACTGTAGCTAGCATTATCATTTTCTATTGTAGCAAACTAATTACTAATTGTGACCTTGCATTAGATTAGATTAGATTCAACTTTAATGTCATTACACAGGTATACAGTTAGGGTCAAAAGTTTACATACACTAGTGAAGATCATGTATGCCATGGCAATATAGGGTTTTCAATAAACTCTACAACTCTTATTTTTCTGTGATGGAATGATAAGGAGCACATATTTCTTTGTCACAGAAAACATTCATGAAAAATGGTCCTTTTACGAATTTATTATGGGTCTTTTGAAAATGTGTCAAAATCTTCTGGGTCAAAAATATACATACAGCACCTTGAATTACCAATTTGGTGATGTAGAAAAAGTTGTTTCAATCCAATTTGCTTTTTGGCATGGCCTCCTAACTTCTTACGAGTGATTATGATTGACTCCAGCTGGTGACTTCTTTCAGTCCATGTAAATAGGGCTTGTTTGACACATTCACTAGACTCAGCCAGAAATACTACAATGGGAAAGTCTAAGGAGCTCAGCACGGATCTGAAAAAGCGCATCATTGACTTGAACAAGTCAGGAAAGTCCCTTGGAGCCATTTCAAAGCAGTTGCAGGTCCCAAGATCAACTGTGCAAACAATTGTTTGTAAGTATAAAGTGCATGGCACAGTTGTATCATTGCCACGATCAGGAAGAAAACGCAAGCTATCACTTGCTGCTGAGAGAAAATTGGTCAGGTTGGTCAAGAGTCAACCAAGAACCACCAAAAAGCAAGTCTGCAATGAGTTGGAGGCTGCTGGAACACATGTGTCAGTGTCCACAGTCAAGCGTGTTCTACATCGCCATGGGCTGAGAGGCTGCCGTGCAAGAAGGAAGCCATTACTCCAGAAGCGGCACCTTACGGCTCGACTGAAGTTTGCTGCTGATCACATGGACAAAGACAAGGCCTTCTGGAGGAAAGTTCTGTGGTCAGACGAAACTAAAATTGAGCTTTTTGGCCACAATGACCAGAAATATGTTTGGAGGAGAAAAGGTGAGGCCTTTCACCCCAAGAACACCATACCTACCGTCAAACATGGTGGTGGTAGTATTATGCTGTGGGCCTGTTTTGCTGGCAGTGGAACTGGTGCTTTACAGAAAGTAAATGGAATAATGAAGAAGGAAGACTACCTCCAAATTCTGCAGGAAAACCTAAAATCATCAGCCAGAAAGTTGGGTCTTGGACGTAGTTGGGTGTTCCAACAGGACAATGACCCCAAACATACATCAAAAGTGGTGAAGGAATGGCTAAATCAAGCTAGAATTAAGGTCTTAGAGTGGCCTTCCCAAAGTCCTGACTTAAACCCCATAGAGAATATGTGGACTGTGCTGAAGAGACAAGTCCGACTCAGAAAACCAACAAATTTAGTTGAACTGCACCGATTCTGTCAGGAGGAGTGGTCAAAGATTCAACCAGAAGCTTGCCAGAAGCTTGTGGATGTCTACCGAAAGCGCCTAATTGAGGTGAAAATGGCCAAGGGACATTTAACCAAATATTAACATTGCTGTATGTATATTTTTGACCCAGCAGATTTTGTCACATTTTCAAAAGACCCATAATAAATTCATAAAAGAAAAAATTTTCATGAATGTTTTTTGTGACAAAGAAATATGTGCTCCTTATCATTCCATCACAGAAAAATAAGAGTTGTAGAGTTTATTGAAAACCCTATATTGCCATGGCATACATGATCTTCACTAGTGTATGTAAACTTTTGACCACAACTGTAAGTACAGGGTAGCGAAATACAGTTAGCATCCAACCAGAAGTGCAAAACCGTTATTACAACAGAATATGATTGTAATTGTATACTCAGAATATTGACATTATGTACAGTATAATCAGAATATACAGGGTATGTACAGATTAAAGTGATTTGAGACAAATGTACAGCTGTATTGTACAAGATACTACAGTTTCTCTACAGAATTTACAGAGTTGCATGTATGTTCAGTTAGTGCAAATAATGCAATGTGCAGATGTGCAAAATGAACAGATAGTGCAAATAGCAAAATAACAACAGAAATGAGGCAGATGATGCAAAATAAACAGATTATGCAGATAACAACAGAAATGATCTTGCAAATATAGGGTGGCGGGGGTTATATAGGGGGGCGGGGTTTATATAGGGGGGCGGGGTTTAGTGCGGGTGGAGTTCAGGAGTGTCACAGTTCTGGGGAAGAAGCTGTTCCTCAGTCTGCTGGTCTCAGACCGGAGACTCCTGAAGCGCCTGCCAGGGGGCAAGAGGGCAAACAGTTTGTGGGCGGGGTGGGAGGAATCTTTTTGGATGCTGTGAGCTCTACGCAGACAGTGCTTCCGCTGGATGTCTTTGATGGATGGAAGAGGATTCCCAGTGATGCGTTGGGCGGTTTTCACCACCCGCTGCAGTGCCTTGCGCTCTGCGACTGTGCAGTTCCCGTACCACACTGTAACACAGTTGGTCAGGATGCACTCGATCGCACAGCGGTAGAAGTTCACTATGAGAGCTGAGGACAGGTGGTGTTTCCTCAGTGTTCTTAAGAAAAAGAGACGCTGGTGAGCCTTCTTGATCAGGCATTATCACTACTCCATAGTTTTTAGGCCACAAATAATGGGTCAGTGATCCAAAGCACAATTCTTCTAGTCATTAATGTTTCTTCAATTACAGGCTCTAGCCTTTGGCCTCTAATGTATACTGTAACTTCTCAACCAGCACAGATAATAAATGAACCTCTGAATCTGGCTCATTAACAGTCATTAAGCATTGACAGTGATGGAGATGGATATTATCTCACCATAGCCATCATGTCCTATGAGGCAAACTGAGATCACATCCTCCATTAGAGCTTTTTTCAACCTTGATGCTGTACTCTGTTCAGCTGACCACTTTTAATCTCCTCCCTCCTGCCTTGCTGTGAAAAGTAGCAAATTCATAAAATTTAAGATCTAGGATGTTCAAGTAGTCGCTAGACTTCAGACATCCAGTTGTGTCTATTCACATCAAACAGGAGCAGGAGGAAGGGTGCATCTTTTCAGTCCCTGTAGATTAATAGATTAAGATTGTTGTTTAATATTTTAAGACACAGTAGGTAAAATGGTTCATCTGATGTTCTTCTTGTGCTCTGGAGCCGTGTGATCCAAGCATGTTTAGGAACAGGACCAGACAAGTACTTCGTCTGCCTGCCGTTGGCATTTCTTGTCCAGAACACACCCAAAGGGAGGCTTGCCTCCTCAACTCCAACTGCTTCTTCTACAACTACAATATCTCAGGTAGGACACTGGTCTAGTACAGTGAATCCCAACACCGCAATGTTTTACATGTTCCCCTGTTTATGATGGTTCATTAGCTTGCTCTGTAGAATCCTGGTAACAAACATGCATTAGAATCAGGTGTGCTGGAGCAGGGAAACATCTCAAACATGAAGGACAAGGGGTCCCTAAGGACCAGAGTTGGGAACAGAGTTCTGTCAAATAGGAGATTGGTCTAGTATAGACTGTCAGGAAATGTGATTTGCACAAGGTATCATAATTTGTATGTGTGTGTTTCAGCATGGAGCACATGTCAGCTGAATGAGAATGCAGTCTGTGGCCCAGGGTCCCGGTTCCGCCTCCTGGACTGTGTTCGAAGCGACGGCAAGGTTGTTGAACTGAACCCATGCAAGGAGGTAACCTCTGTCTAACCAGTCAGTGATGGACAGCTGGGAGTCAGTGTTCGAGTGTAGCTCTGTAAGGCTGTGGGGCACCTGGCATTCAGGATCAAGTTTCAATACATTGCTTTTATCAGACAACCTCACATTCTTATGAATAATCATTGAGTGTTTTTATTCTTGTGAGAGTCATGTGGCACAGTCGGTTAGGGTGTCGGGCTAGTAATCAGAAGGTCCCTGGCTCTAACCCCAGCTATGTCAACATGACGTTATGTCCTTGGGCAAGGCACTTCACCCTACTTGCCTCGGGGGGAATGTCCCTGTACTTGCTGTAAGTTGCTCTGGCTAAGTGTCTGCTAAATGACTAAATGTGTTCATGTTTTTCTCTTTTAATAGATTTAGTGTTGCTGTTTTATAACACTTGGAAGTACAGTGTCACATTGCTTGAGTGGGTTGGATTCTTTATTTCAGTATGTTCTTCTTATCCTTTCCTCTGCTTCCTCTCCAGCGTGGTCTGGTCAATGAGAAGACGTTGGCAGAAAGCTGTATGGTCGGCTGTCCTGTTAGTTGTGTGCTATCCGATTGGTCACCTTGGTCGGAATGCTCGCACACCTGTGGTAACCAAGGTGCGTGTAGGCTGCAAGCTCCTTCATGGGGGGTCAACATACAAAAAACTTTGATCAAACTATTGTAAATTAATGTATATATTAAATACATGTATTCATGTTAATATATTAAAATCCACATTTTAAAATGTATGCATGTGTATAACATTTAGGGTAATTACAATGTATCCAGCAATGGGAATCTATTAAAAATTTACCTATGGGTATAGATATGGGGAGTCATGTGGTTGAGTGGTTAAGGTGTCAGGATAGTAATCAGAAGGTACCCGACTCAAACCCCAGCTGTGCCAACATGACGTTTTGTCCTTGACACCCTTCACCCCACTTGCCTCCGGGGGAATGTCCCTGTACTTGTTGTAAGTCACTCGAGATAAGAACATCTGCTCTTGACTAAATGTAAATGTAGATAAAGTTAACTGAACTGAACTCGGGTTTGCTTTACACTGCACTGCAGCCATGTCATTCAAGTGATGTAAATGCAGAATTCTGGGGTTCACAGGTTAATGAATGACCTAAACCTTGCCTTTAATAATGTACTAAATGATTTAACATCCAAATTCATTATTCATCTCAACCTTTGCATGGTGTCAGGATTGCAATTAGTTATTTAGAATCAAGCATTAGGCTTGCCTTCAATCTGATAAAGTGTATGTTAATACTTCATGCAATATACAACAGGTAATTATCTAACCAAGGGGTGCATGGTGGCAGTGCGGTTAGCACTCTCTCCTCCTAACAAGGAGATCGTGAATTCAAATCTCAGGCTCGACCATGATCTTTCTGGGTGGAGTCTGCATGTCCTCCCCATATTACTGTGGGTTCTCTCTGGGCACTCTGGCTTCCTCCCACCATCCAAAGACTTGCATATTGGACATTGTAAAAATTGCCCCTAGTGTATGTCTGTGAGAGTGAATGGTTGTCTATCACTGTCTGTGTGATAGCCCTTTGACTAGCTGGCCCCAGTCCAGGGTTTAGGCTCCAGTCACCCGTGACCCCTATCTGGACAATAAGCAGCCACAGCCACAGAGGGAAATCAATTAGAAAGTGTCTCGCTTTGGCATGGTGGCAAGGAGACATATTGGATTGCTAAAAGGATTCCTCCCATTTATAAAGAAAGTATATAATTACAATTAACTCTGACTTTTTGGATGTTGAAGTTATGTGTGTCTCCATGAAGATGCATGTGTGGTTTATGTGTGTTTATCTGTGTGTGTATGTGTGTGTGTGTATGTGCGTGTGTGTGTGTATGTATGGGCGTGTGTGGGCATGTGTGTGTATCCCTTCAGGTCAGACTTTGCGCTTTCGGACCATCCTCCAGCAGGCCCATGAAGAGGGGCGTCCCTGTCCCCTCTTGCTGTCCCAGACCAAGCCATGTCCCATCAAGCCCTGCTATACCTGGCTGCTCGGAGACAGGACCCCCTGCACTGTGGAGGTACGACACACAAAGGACTACAGCTAGCTAAGCTAAAACTGTGAACTGTAAAACTGTCTTTTTGAATCTGTTGGAAACAAAAGATCGGGTCATATTTATGCCCGAGGGTCAAAATAGATCTCTTGAGTCCAAGATGTGAATAGTTTTACCAAGTTATTTATTGAAGGCAATTGCAAAAAAAAAACTTGGAGCGGAACACAGGAACAGGAATTTACAACGTGTCGTGAATCAAGACTTGAATTGAAGAATATTTATAAGTAAACAGAAAAATAGGTGAGAACTCATAAGAAGAACAGGATAAAGCCAAGCCTTCCATTTCTAATATTAAACACTAATCTTCGGCTTGAACATCTGTTCCGATCTGGTTAGATTTCACAATCTCTGTTTAGGCTGGCCGACCATTTCTGCACATACAACCTCACTGTTTCCACAAAGTCTGGGACTTTTGGGCTCAAAAGGAGGTTGGTACTTCTAACTGTATCCTTAAACAGCGATCACCTCATCAGTTATTAGTACTGTAAATTCTAATTTTAGCAGATGCTTTTATCCAAAGCGACTTACAGTCACCATTACCATAGATGGGCACTATCTGAATCAGGCAAGCAAGACAGATAAAATCCATAACATGTCAAATACAAGCGGTTTATTAATCTTAATACACGGTTACATGTACAAAAAACAGTGGGTAATACACCTGGAGTATACATATACCTGGAGGCCACATATGGGGCCTTATGTACAAAGGTTGCGTACGCACAAAAACGTGGCGTACATCCTTTCCCACGCTCACGGTCAGATGTATCAAACGTGAAATGACCGTGGAAATGTGCGGTGCCCCACGCCAACTTCATAGCTGTCGTACGCACGTTTCTACAGCTGTTGTTCCTTTGGCGACACTTAGAGGTGATGCTGGGAAACTGTTAATGTTTTTGTTTTTATTGAAATTAGAGCTGCAAAGCTTTCTATCAAGCCCCTGATTGACTCTTTTCTTCCCTCTACTCATTTTGATTTATCTGATCCAGGGCCGGCTCGTGCAGTTATCCCATCTGTTCAATGTCTCCAGTGTTCTTGTTGCCTAATTGAGGGACCGTTAGGCATAGTTTCAGATTCGAGAGACCAACTAAAGTTGCTTACACATTAGCTGCTAATATCTGGGTCTATCTAAGGTCAGTTATGGTCAGGTTTGAGTTCATCTACAGACAGTCAGACAGAAGCTGATAGTTTCATACAGTTTTCGCCCCAACACTAAGCTTAGCTAATACTGTATTTTCTGGGCTATAAGCCAATACTTATTTCTTTCACTTTGAACTCTGCGCCCAAAACAACGATGCGGCTAAGAATGTATTTTTCTGGGCTAACGTGGATTTTCATGCTATAACTTCATCAACAAAGACAGTTTGTAATCAGTTTTTTGGGGGGGTTCTTGCGACAAATCCTATCTTTTTTTCTCACTCCCCTTTTTCTCGCTCCCTCTTTCTTGCTCTCTCTTTTTCTCTCTCCCAGAGTCTTGTATTGTTTCATCTTGTATTTGATTGTGTTGTGGTGTTGCGTTTTGGGATATTATTTTATTTTGTGTTGTATTGCAATGTACTGTGTTGTGTAATAAGGTGTTGTGTTCTGTTGTGTTTCCAGGGAGCAGTGTGTGGGGAAGGGGTGCACAGGAGAAACCTGACCTGTGTGGTCCATGGAGGAGATTGGCCCACAACCTCCTCTGCCAAGGCCGTGGACGAGCGCCTGTGTGGAGGCAGGCTGGGGAGAGAGAGCGAACCAGACCTGCTGCCCTGCTCCATCCCTTGCCCTGGTACTCAGCTGACTACCCTAAACTACTTTAGATGGGATGGACCTTACCCCTAGATCAAACCAGACCAGAACAGCTAGAGTAGCTCTACTGTACTAGACTGGGCTGGACTGTTTCTCTTTGTTCTATAGATGTTGGCTTGGCCAGCCTCACCTGATTTGACAATCTTCAATCAGACTCAGGTGGAGGTGGAAGAGAAGCACTGATCGTCACTGCAGCCTGTGCTTTGTGTCTGAATGACCTTCGCTAAAGGATCTATTTATAAACATGCATAATAGAGCTCTCTTTTTCATCATGGTCAGCTGTATTGAGAAGTGTCTAATGATGTATGATTTTGTCGCTAACAATTACTAGTAAGTGTTAGTTAACACTATTATATTGTTGAATTCTGCCACAAAAAAGTCAAAGAGGACAGCCTTTAAGAGAGAAAGTGATTCCCTATTGATCTGTTGGGTCACTAAAATCTTGACATTTGAGTGAGAACACGTTGCCCAGCGTAAGTCCGCATAGTCTTAGGCGGCAGCCAAATCTTGTTACACTACGTGAAAAAGGATCCAAAGACTCATTGACAAAGACCCAGTCTAAAAATGAACGAATCGTTTCTGTTTCCGCAATAGCTCCTTGTACTGAGCCTATGCAGGTCACGTGAAAAATTATCCAAAGACTCATACCCGAAGACCAGGTCGAAAAATTCACAAATCGTTCATTTCTGTTTCCACTATAAGCTCCTAGTCCTGAGCCTATGCAGGTCACGTGTGCAAAATTATCTAAAGACCCGAGAAATGGTCCATTCAAGGCTTGTTGGAGAAAGATTGTGCAACTCAGTAATGTAGCCTAACGATTGGCATTGCAAACTAGCAATTTTTACAAACGTTTAGATTAGGAACAGGGTTGCAAATACACAGTATGTACAATGTAGACTGTAGAGCAAAACAAAACAATACTTTTGTAATTTTGTAATCAATTTTGTAAGACGAAAATACTGAAATCTATGGGACTCTATGGGATGATCTGACCGCTATTGTTGCCAGTTGTTGCCGCATAGGTAGTGTATTCTGGGTACCCCTTGGTTTCTTGTGAAATATCTTGTTTTTAAGGGGTATGTATCCCTTTAGTCCTTACTGTCGATCAAGAGGAGAATTGGGACAGCATTTACTCTCACTTGAACGCACAAAACTAAGGGGAAAGGAGAAGGGGAAGGGATAATACAGAGAATTGGAATTCATCCTTAATATAAAACACGTAACAATCCAGGATTGAGCAGTGCCAATGCTGGATTCATCTCTGTGTGCAGGAGACTGTCACTTGACTGACTGGTCTTCCTGGAGCTCGTGCCAGCTGACCTGTCTAGAGGGTCGAAGCTTCGAGACCACCGGTCGACAGGCGCGCTCCAGAGCTGTTGTGGTGACAGTCTTAGAGAACCAGAACAACTGTCCCCAGCAGGTGTTTGAGACGCGACCTTGCAAAGGTACATACCTCTCCTACCTCCCCTCCTCTCTATAATCTCCTCTCTTCCCCACCTCCTCTCCTCTCTCCTCCACCCCCTCTCCTTTCTTCATCAACCCTCCGACCCTCTCCCCCATTTCTCCTGCGCTCTCCACTCTTCCCCTACACTTCATCCAATTTCTCCCTCCTGCCCTCCTCACCTTTTCCCATGTGTTTACTTCCAATTAAACATGGGGGGGGGGGGGGGGGGGGGGTTGGAGGTTGGAGAGACTTCACCACATCAATCTCCCAAGGGGAGGGTTGCCCCAGCAACGACTTTGGGCCAAGCCAGTGCTGAAATTTTGAGCCGAAAGCAGATAAGCAGATGCACGTATAGTGCAGTTTTCAAACTCTACTAAAGTCTCTGTCTTTGTCATTTTCCTCATTCCCATGCTGAGTCGCCTTCTGCGCCGTAGACATTTTGCGTTCCGACAGCTCTGCCCGTCGTGTTAATCATGTCGGGCAGCCTTAGGGGGCCTTTGACAGCTGCAGTCGTTTCATACATTTTCTGATACACCCAGACAATGCCCAATCCAATCAGCAGAAATCCTGTAATCGTGGTTCCAACTTCCAAATACGAAGATGTCTTCAACGTCCTCCACGGAAAGCACCGCCAGCCACACAGCACGCCAGTTCTCCCATGCGTCTGTCATGTAGCCAGCTGCGAACATTCCATCAGGACCGTTGGGTTGCCTCGAACCTAGGCTTCTCTTCAAGAAGATGGTGTCAATTACGTTACGAGGCCAGCTAATCATTTCCATGTTTCTTGCTTAGGAGAGTTATGTGAGACAGTCTCTCCCGCAGACAGACACGGCAAGCAGGGAAAAGGGGATGGGAAGGAGAGAAGAGAAGAGAATAATGTGACCTAATGCAAAAGATAAAAAAATAAATGTACATTTATTTTTTTGTCTTTTGCATTAGACAGAGACGGTCGCATTATTCTCTTCTCTTCTCTCCTTCCCATCCCCTTTTCCCTGCTTTATATATATATATATAGAGTATATATATATAGAGTATATATAGAGTAAATGTATATAAATGTAAATGTAAATGTAAATGTATATATATATACATTTATTTTTTGTATATATATATATAAATATCATGCACACTGACATGGTGTCCGATCTAACTAACTGAATGCATTACAGTAATGAAATGAATGAACTCAAATAGGCATGCATTTATAACTATAATTATTATAAGATAGCAGCCTGTTGTGTTTTACAATTACAATTATTCATTTAGCAGACGCTTTTATCCAAAGCGACTTACAGTAAGTACAGGGACGAAGTGCCAAGGACATAACATCACATAGTCACAGCTGGGGTTCGAACTCATAACCTTCCACTTATGAAGCCAACGCCTTAAGAGCCATCTGACTCCGCCCTTAACTAACATTTTGTGTGACAATTCGGTTGTTACAATTGTTTGCTTTTTTGTTTATTCTAAGGAGCAACAGATAGCTACCATTAGCTTTGATCCTATTTGGGGTTCTGTAGCTATAGGTGAGAAGGTCCCTTGGAATCCACAAATTTGCATTGCTATGACAGTGTTGGAGTGATGGCATGTTGTGTTGGTTACAGGGGGGCGGTGTCACAGCTACGAGTGGAGAGCCAGTGGATGGAGCGAAAACGAGAGAGTCGTGTGGTGCCAACGCTCAGATGGAGTCAATGTCACAGGTAGCTGTATACAAACTAATATTACCCCATTGAACATTGCGAAGATGCACTGCAATGTGTGGCATGCGTACTTGGACTCATACATAGGCACATGCATGCACATGCACATGGTCTCACATTGACAGACAGGAACAAGAAGTTGTTGTAATAGTTTGTTTTGTAGATTGTACAGTATATAACCCACATAATTGCTGATGCTCAGCTCTGATCTCCTCTATCATCCAAATACATGCAGTCAACAACACTAAATCTCAGAGGTTCTTCATCCATACAAATATGTTACAAATACAAAAAAAACATGCAGACAAGAAGGGTAACTCGAAGGTGTTCTCAATAAGGGACCGTGAATCTTTGGAGAGCTTAATGTGCTGCAAATAGCAGGTGAATGGGATCGTCTCACTGTCTGCCACAAAGCAACTCTGCCAGTGTAATCTCTCCCTGAAGAGAATGCGAAAGCCAAAGGCATTACTCTTTGATATTCTGACATGTAATTTTCCATTTTAGAATTACATGCTCTCACATTGATCAGAGAGTCTGATAGCAGAACCAGGCACATTAATCAGGAGTGACATCACATTCATTTGGTTATCAATGGAGGGCCGGTATTAAGAACTTCTATTTCACCGTTATAGGGGGGTGCTTTCTACACAACCGGCCAACGACAGTCCGACACTGCCACCCTCTCTGCACCAAGCCCTTCTCCCACTGCACACCGGTAAGACCCACAGGCTACTGACTCATACACATTAATCCCCTTGTCCGCAACGTCTTTCACCTGTTGTCCCGAGGCCTTGACGGTAATGGCGTTTGCCATTTTGTGATTTTCTCATATTTGAATAATGGGCTAGAATTAATGTGGGCTAGCATGTTTATGGTGGAACGACCATTGATCCAGAGTTGCACTGGAATCAAGTAACTGATATCCATAGTTGAGATGCTGCTGCCTCTCAGACGATGGTGTATGTACCGTATTTTCCAAACTACATGAGTCGCTGCAGAAAATGCATAATAAAGAAGAAAAAAACATATATACAGTAAGTCGCACTGCACTATATGTCACATTTTTGTGGGGAAATGTATTTTATAAAATCAGAGACCAAGAACAGACATTTAAACTTGAAAGGCAAGTTAACTGTAGAATAGAGAACAGGCTGAATAGGTGTCTGGTATGTTAATGTAACATATTAAGATGTATTCAGATAATTATAGCATAAACAACATAACATAATACGTTTATGGGGTAGGGCTACATAAGCTGGTGCATCTTCCTACTCCTTTTTGAACATGTGGCACATCTATTGTATGTATGTTGTTGCTATGAAGCATCTGGATTCATTTGAATATAGTTGACTGAAGTCAATGATGGCACATTTTTCAAACAAACAAATTAATTAATTAAATACAAGTTGAACTAACTCTTGATTTCACTCAGAATCACTCAATCCATTGAATTCTTCATCCTCGGTGTAAGAAAGGCTGGCAGCAATTTCAATATAATCTTGTAGGGAGCATTTGTTAATTTTGGTTTGGCTCTTGTTATTTGTTTCAGTTTTTATGTCATTATTTTTGTTCTTAAGGTTTGCAATTAATACAATGTAGTGGTCGGAATATTTATGTATCGGTTTAGTTTTCAACGAGTTGAAAATGTTATTCAGACATGTGAATTAATTGTCTTTCTGTGTTATTTCAGTACCACCAAATAAATCAGACCAAAAAAGAAACAGTGAAAGATTATTGTGTTCTAACAGAGACATCGGGATCGAACACAAATAGGCAACCAGTAAATGTATTTAATTCTCACCTACACTCAATGTCGTCCTGTCAGTGTCGGTGACAAATCTCGCCACTCTTGTTCAAGCTGTCAACTGTTTCTTGCATATCTTATCGAGCGTGCTGTAGCCAACCAACTGTCAAGCTTTCTCTCCCAGAACAACCTTCTAGACCCTAACCAGTCGGGCTTCAAGACCGGCCACTCCACTCCTGTCGGTTACCACAGCCCTCCAGTCTGCCAGAGCAGCCTCAAGGTCTTCTGTTGTCATTCTGCTAGACCTCTCTGCAGCATTCGACACAGTCAACCACCAGATCCTGCTCGCCACACTCGAAGAGATGGGCATCACTGGCACTGCGCTTAAATAGATCTCATCCTACCTGACAGGAAGATCCTATCAAGTCTCCTGGGGAGGAAAAACATCTGGTACCCGCCTGCTCTCCACTGGGGTCCCACAGGGTTCCGTCCTTGGTCCGCTCCTATTCTCCCTATACACCACCTCACTCGGCCCAATTATCACCTCCCATGGCTTCCCCTATCACTGCTACGCTGACAACACGCAGCTATATCTATCCTTTCCCCCAACTGATCAAGGGATATCGACCAGAATCGAGGCCTGCCTCTCTGACATCTCAGCCTGGATGACCAGACATCACCTCCAGCTTAACCTCACCAAAACAGAAATCCTCATCATTCCTGCGAAACCCTCAATCACCCACGATCTCTCCATCACTATGGGATCTGCAACAGTGACCCCTTCATCCTCTGCCAGGAACCTGGGGGTCACCTTGGACGACGAGCTCTCCCTCACATTTCACATTGCCGCAGTCTCTCGGTCATGTAGATTCACCCTCTACAACATCAGGAAAATCAGAAAATACCTCTCTCAACATTCCACCCAACTGCTAGTCCAAGCCCTTGTCCTCACAAAGCTGGATTACTGCAACTCGCTACTAGCCGGCCTTCTTGCAAATGCAATCCGTCCCCTTCAGAGGATACAGAATGCAGCCGCTCGTCTGGTTTTCAACCTACCCAAACGCTGTCATGTCACCCCACTCCTCATCGCCCTCCACTGGCTTCCCATCATGGCCCGCATCAGATTCAAGACCCTGGTGCTGAATTTCTGGGCTGTAAACGTGACTGCTGCGACCTATATCAACTCTCTCCTCCAGCCCTATACCCCCACCGCCACCTACGGTCATCTGCTGACAACCGTCTAGTGGTACCCCCCCCCCTCAAGAGCGCCCGAGCGCAACACAAACTACTGCCTGGCTCCCCAACGGCGGAATCAACTCCCCACCTCTATCAGAAGCACTTGTTTAGAACTATTTGTTGGTCGCCATATGGTGACTTGTCAGTGTTGTTGTTGTATCTCTTGCTTTATGTTCACAATCGTTGTGTTATGCATTTATAGTTCTTCTCTTGGCACTTATTGGTTCTCATGATGTATGATTCACAATCTAAAAAACCCACTGTGTTCGGGGTCTATCACGTTGCTATGCTCAATGACTGATGCTCTTTGTAAAAGCTCTCTCCTGTAAGTCCTTTTGGATAAAAGCGTCTGCTAAACGAGGCCGGCTCTACGCAGGGGCAAGAGGGAGCAGCGCCCCCTCAAATAAATGTCTTGCCCCCTCAAATCTAAATTTTAGAAGTTGAGAAAGCACATTTTAATACGCTCACAAAAATACTTGTAGCATATTACAAGTTGGCAAAACGATCTGCCGTAGCAGAAAAAGTCAGCCGAAAAAGGGACACACAGCTTCCCTCTCATATCGTTGTTGCAGTATGCAAATGAGCCCAAACGTAGCCTGACAGTGTGGTGTCAGGTTTCACCACAGAGCGGTAAAACTTTGAACAAGCAGCAGCGTTACAAGCACAGAGATGAGCATAGACATTAGAAATTCATTACATTCTAATGTCTATGGAGATGAGTGCCCACGTTCATCGCATGTGACAAACTTAAGACAAATGACACGTGTCTGACAGACCCCTATGTAAAGCCCCTCCCCAGGCTGATTGATCTGATTGTTTCATACAATCACAGCGTGTTTTTGTTGTAGAGTGGAGAGAAAAAAGAGGAGTGGAAAGAAAGGAGAGTTTTTCTAGCTGTTAAGTTGCCAACAAAAAATTTAAAAACAAGCAAAAAAATTAAAATAACATTCTGCTCTATATCTGTTGTGTTATATAAATTACTTTAAGAATAAACTAATTTTAATAATTCAAAAGACTGCCTTTCAGTTTTGTAAATGTTGACTATAGTGTGTGAAGTCCAACTTTAGGTTAAGATTTATTTGAGAAATAGGCCATCCAGTTAAGATGAATGTTATGTTGTTAGTTTATAAAATAAATATTTTTTTTTTCAGTTCCCCCTCTGAAGGATTGCCACCTTATTGTGGTCAGGGGGTTTGCGTGCCTCAGTGACCTTAAGAGCTATGCCAACAGGTCTGAAGGTAGAGGCCTGACAAAGTGCAATCCACTTCTCCAAGTTGGGGTTGGACACATAGCTAACAACCCAGTTCAATGAAGAAACACTGTTACTATAAGCACAGAAAAAAAGTGCTGGAGCATGATGTGTACACATGATGCCCCCTTCACATTTCTGACTGCCCCCTCATATATGCCTGTCTAGAACCGGCCCTGCTGCTAAATGAATAAATGTAAATGTTAGTGTTGTGTTAGAAATAAACTTTTCATTAAGCCCTTAGAATGCCTCATAAGTGCCGTGAGTAAATGTATAATATTAGATTTAAGTAAAATACAGTATATATATATATATATATAATGATATATATAATGTCTAAATATAGGGGAGACCGGGGACACAAGTACACAAGGAACACATTTAATTTGAGCATCTGTAACTTGGTGGTTGTTTGTGCTGGGTCTCTCAAACTTTGATACATACTACCCATAACTGTTTTCTACAAATATAACTCACTTTGACATATTTTAAACAATCACTGATTATGTGAGTTAGTGTCGAATACAAAGTGTTCCGTTGTTACAATCTACCCCACAACTGGGGTGAAATGTAACACCAGCTGGGGATGGATGTCACAATGAGATAATTTGCTAAAATAAGATCCACACTATAAAATTTACAGTTATTGTCCTTTGCCAACTGGTATGCAAACTTCCTGACCTAAAAGCAATTGATCAGTAAACATGTTGAATGATGTATGACACCTTGGGGCAACAAGCCACAACAATTATTTTGGATAGCTGTAAATACATTCTCTACCTCATAATAATTAAAATTTTTCTTTTTTATTATGCCTATCTAATTGTTACCTCTCGATGGGGTTAACCCATAGAACAGATCAGCTGATCTGTTAAGAGTTTCTCCTGTTACAACTATCCCCACAACAACCAGCCATTACATAGCTAACTGTTTAAGGTATGTGGGTTTGAAGTTAGCATGAATACAGAGCATCCAATTAAACTAGAGAAACGGTTACTTTAGGTTATATAAATTCCAACTTTGCATCTACAATAGAATTATCACTAGACAAAAAAACAATGCGGATTGAAAAAAATACTTTGTTACCTGTAAATCAGTTTTTTGGTTGTAAAATTCACAGTGTTACTAACATGCCACTTTTCATGTGAGCTTGAAATGGAAATGGGAGTCTACGATATTGATGACATCACTGTAGCTCTTTTCTAATTGGCCAAACTGACAGTGTTACAACTAACCCCGTGTTACAACACTCCCCGGTCTTCCCTACGTATTTTAAACGTTCTGGTACCCACACACACATATGCAGAAGTTCCTAGGGGGCAAATCATACGTTGCGGATTTTCACTTATGCGAGCGGTTCCAGTCCCCATTAACCGGGATAAACGAGGGATTACTGTATATAAGTATAAGTCACCAAAACCAGGAAACAAGTGCACCTTATAGACCGACAAATACAGTAACTTCAGGTGAAATTCAGCCACCTCCCCAGTCCCACTCAGTTGGTCTCTGACTCTGATATGCCTGTAAGGTGAAGTTAAACCTCTAACATTAAACATGCTGGATTGAATTGTTGTTTTGTGACACAATTGTTGTATGTGTCGCCCAGAACTAAAATAGTCCATATACACTCTAGCCAAGACACAAAACACATCACAGAAGAAGCAAGGAAAACAACCTGCAGTTAAAAAGCTGGTACATTTGGAAAAAATGAGTGAGAATTGAGACTCAGCCAGCCAGAGCCTCCCAAGAACAGAAGCTTTAAAGTCTTTAAAAACATATTGATGACAGCTGTTACCCAGTTAGCTCTGAACAAAGCCTCCTGTCCCCCCTGTGTCCTCAGAGTGGGGTATGTGGGTGTGAGAAGGGCTACACAGAGGTGATGACCCCCCACGGCTTCCTAGACTACTGCACCAAGACCCCTGGGGCCGACACCAAGAAGGCCGATGTGAAGACCAGCTCCGGCAGGCTGAAGCCGGGGCCCGCCCAGGCCCAGGACCTCTTCAGTGAGTGGAGCCTGCAGCCTGTCGGACCAGGTACTGCAAACCACATATCACTCCCCAAACACAGAGCCTCTGGATCTACTCTGTGCTTGTCTTTTTGGTCTAGAGTAATTTTATTGTTTCCTATATATGCTTTTACACCTTTGTACTTTACTAATGCTAGTCTCACAAGAAATACAATACTTTTTTTTCTTCATTTAATTCACAACAGTATGATTGTATGAAAACTTAAGAACTATAGACAAAAGTAAACTAAAGCCTCTGCTCTCTGCTCAGATGGAAAAGTGAAACTCTGGGTGTATGGTGTGACAGCTGGAGGATTCATCTTGATATTATTAACTATTACTTTATTGTTCCTGCTGTGGTATGTATAAATGTGTACCGTAAATACAGTATATTGTTTGTCTATATTTTACACATTGTATCCATATTTATGCATGAAATTTAAGCCACATCATGTCACATCATGTGTTTGGAGAATTAATAACAAATCGATTCCAGACTACAAATGTGTTTGAGTTAAATTGATGGTGCAACTTCCAGGTCCTCTCTGCTTTGAAAACAATTAGCAAACAACAAAGAAAAGTTTGTATAATGTTCACCTTTGTATCAATTCATTTTTGTCACATAAACTTATGTTTTTGTAACTTAAGTTATCTTCTGTTTTATTCTTTTGTTTTTTCAGTAAACCTCCCAAGATGAAAAAGACAGCGTCTCCACCTCAGAAGCCTCTGACTCTGGCCTATGACGGGGATGCAGACATGTAGCCATGATGTCGTAGACATATTCTGTACTGAATTGTACTTTAATGACACACAGACAGGATATTTACTGAATTGTTTCTAAGATGGTTTGGGGAAGAAAATGCATCTTTAAGAGAGGAACGTTTCCATCCCTCTCAGAAAGAGGAACTTTTGACTTCTAACCCAAGGACCATGAGGTGGACGTATGTGGATCAATACTGCAGCTTGTCATGAGAGCTTTTAGATTTTAACTTGGGGAGTTGTTTGTTTTTCCAGAAACATTTTGAGAGTCAAACTTTCTCAACATTTCACATTATCAACAGATATTGTGTGAGAGTGAATTTTTAATGCCAGAAGGATAAACTCAAAGCTCTATGCACTATATTAGTGCTGATTCATTCTTGTTTTTCTTTTCAAACAAGTTTTTTTCTAGTGTTTTCATTTTAATTCAAGTTAATGCTGTGAAGTTGTGTATTTCTTGATAATATCATAGGATGCTTGATCAAACTCTTGATTTTGAAGCTTGGATTTTGTGACAGTTCAACCAAATGTAGGCTTGCCAGAATTCTATCTGAGGTCATCGTGCCCCTTTAGCTTACTGTCTTGGTTACTCCCAAAACATCTGCTTTAGTCAGAATTTTGTGTTATCCAATTAAACTAGAATTTTTTTCCATATACACACAATGCCACTATGCAGATGGAATCCTTTGGTAAGTATTTTTACAAACTGGACTGTAGTGAGATTTAGAGGAAGAAATACCTTCAGTTACTTGTATTTATTTCTGATTGTTTACCAGCATGACCAACAGGAGGTGCTTGAATTGTATTCATAGTGACAAAACATTTGGAAGAAACTGTTATTTCTCTTAGCTGCATATGGAATTACCTCCCACTCTTTTGTTAACATACAAGCTATGAATAATGATGGTGAAAGATGTAATAAAGAAGGCCAGATGTATTTGTATCATTTACATGCATTTATTTAAATGATTCAATACACAAATCATGGCAGACATTAATAGGATTCAAAGTATTTCACTTCACTTCAGAAATGCAATTGGACATAATTCCTTTGTTAATTATACAAAGAATGTCTCATAAACAAGTTTGAGATTATGAACTTGTATGAATATAAATTCGGGCTACAACAATAATATTTCATCACCCAGTTGTATGCATGCATGTTTGTTCTGTTCAGACAGAAATCATGATGCTCTATAAGTGGCCTTGCAATTAATCTGTTTAATTTCCATGTGAAGTTCTGTGGTGCATTTGGGTACTTTTGCAGTCTAGTTTATTATATTTTCCAGCTGTTGTCGTGTTGTTTGCTCAGAAATTATGGGGTACATCCGATCTGAGTCTTGACTTATCACAAACAGTATCCCAAAGTAATTGAATACTTAAACTATCAGCTTGTTTCTGTACCATGGAATAGAGTGCAACCAAAACGTGCTCTCCAGTGACTATGAGGGCTGAAGTCCCTATGAATGGCCTTTTTTACATCACCTTTTATATTATGCTATTATGTTTTCAACACAGTAGTATATTGAGTAGTAACATATAGTTTACTGTATCTTGTCTTTTGTGTTTTTGCTGTATGGAGAGTTGGACAGACATGCTAATAAAGTGTGGTACTAATGTGCACCAACAGTTATGAAGCTCCTTCTGTGCAAATCAGGAAACAGCACATGCAGGCTCTTCCAATGATTTACTGACTTAGATCACTTCCTGTTAGGCAACATGTGTCTGGTTAACTGACATCCCTCTATACTCAAGACGTGTGTGATTCTATTACGGACACGTCCTTTTAGGAAAATATGACACCTAAAGTACCAGATATTCTTTTGCTGAAGATTAATAAAAATCTATTCACTTCATCAAGCCTGAAATAAAAATCAAGAGGTTTTTTTTTGCGTGTGAAGCATTCTCTTCACATGTTAAATATTATTCACCTCCATTACCACCTAACGTAGTGAAAGAGTAGCTTTCCATTATCTTAGCCTATTTTTCAATAATAATTGTAGGCTCCTTGTCTATATAAACTGTAATAACTTTTATAGGATAACTATCTGGGCCAGCTTTATGCATTACTGCTGAGTATTTTTTCATTCTAAATCCAGATAGACTATTCAATCATCCCAAGGTGTTCTGAGGATATAGGAGGAAACTGATTTAAATCTTTTGTTTAATCAAATTCATTTAGTGAAGTCTGTCACTTCTGATTAGCATGGATGTCGATTATAATGGTTTTGTCAAGGCCAGAGAGAAGATAAGCAATGAGAGAAAGCAATCTACTTCCTTTACAGCAGGGGTGCCCAATCCTGGTCCTCGAGAGCCCCTATCCTGAAAGTTTTAGATGTTTCCCTGCTCTAGCACACCTGATTCTAATGAAGGGTCATTATCAAGCTCTGTGGAAGCCTCATAATGGTTATTCATTAGAATCAGAAGCAGGGAAACATTAAAACTTTCAGGATAGGGGCTCCCGAGGAGCTGCTTTACAGGGTTTGCTTTATTTTGCAGTTTTCTGGGGGGGCTCTTAACAGCTTGAGGGGTCATTTAAATTATCTCATAGCTCTTACTAATGAATTGAACAAAGTGTAATGTAAAGTAAAGTGTATGTAAAGTGTAAATGGGCTCATTTGAGTGCAAAGCGCTTTATAGAATGATCAAAATGAGTGAAACTGAAATCGCCCTGTAGATTAATGTAGAAATATGTATCCAGTGTTAACAAAACTAAATATAAGTAGGCCCCAAATACATATATTTAGTTTATATTCATACTGTTTATGAGCGTATACCAAATATACTTTTTAACATGTGGTTTCTATAAGCCCTAGTTGTTAAACATGCATTCATTTTCTACCGCTTATTCCCGTTAGGGGTCATGGGTGACTGGAGCCTATCCCAGTTACTTTACAGGGTATACCCTGGACTGGGGCCATCTTAGGCCCCGGGTCTGCCTCTCAGCAGACACGCCGATTCTTCCCAGTGGCCACTCGTGGTATTGCAACATAATCCCCATGGGGCCCAGAAAGCATTTTCCCCTTAAGCCTAGTTTATGCTCCCGCGTCACACCCTACGCCGGGGTGATCAACACACACAGCACAACACAGTTTACACACCATGCATAGTTCACAGTTTATTTTCACTGATTGAGTTAACCCTAACCCTACTCTGCAATTCACCGCCATGCCACCAGGGGCGTGTCAGGGTTTATAGCCGAATCCTTGCTCTTTCTTCCAGTCATTTCCTTTATAATGTCTATGGCATATGGTACCAACAATAGACAACAGCAAGCAATGGCGACCGAGGAGGAGCGGCTGTTTTTGGAGTGGGAGCTCATCGATATTGAACAGAAAATACTTATATTGCAAAAGCGGAAGCGCAGGCGACAGAGAAGACGTTTGCGGAGGTGGTCCGTACGACCACTAAACTGGTCGAGGCTGGAAACGGGTGAATTTGCAACACTGGTTCACCAACTGAGGGACCTGGGGCCCGTTCTCTGTATGTCGCTAACTCAGTGAGCTGGATTTGATTGTTGATGATTTGGCATGATCTTGGATCGTTTGGTTCTTCGAAGCTCATCCTAGACTTGTTGTCATAGCAACAGGTCCATGAACTCAAACCTGCTCGGGAGCAGGTTTACTTCATGTAAACAATATTAGATTGAGGCTTTATAAGCGGAGGACATAGGGAAGTCTGTCGCAGCCATACGCGAGCAACCTCTTGCGGAAGGTGGGAGAATAATTCGCAGAGCTTCACAAATTAATTGGGTATTGGAGGGATAAAGTGTAATTGTTAAGAGATACCGTTTTTTTCAGCTTTTTTCTTTGTGGCTGTTATAAATAGACAAACACATCATTTAACAGTGGTATTTAAAAGGGAGGAAAAATAAGTGGCTTTTTAGCAGTATGAGACAGTATGAATTAAAGGCTACCATTTTGTAGAATATTCTTGTATTTCACTTTTACTTTAATTTGTCTGCTACTTTTTGCCAGCCCACTCTCCTGGCATTTGCAGACTTTGAGGTGTTCCCTGTCGTTTTAAATAACGACTCAAGTTCGGCATAACCTTCCATTAAAAGCTCTTGTTCTGATTGGGAGAAAAAGTGGGCACGTTCTTTGGCCATGCTGAACAGCCAATAGCAGCGTTGCTGATCAATGTTTCTACTATCGATACATATCCCCTTTTAAACCAACACGATCGCGCAATTATCTCAAATAACTAAATCCAGTGATACTTATCATACACAGCAGGTTTGTTCGAAGAACCCAGTTAGCCGGATCATGTGAACCCAGTTAGCCGGATGTGTCATTTGATCTCGGATGTATTAAGCGTCTTACGAAGAACGGGCCCCAGGATGAACAAATGCACTTTCGATACTTTAGAATATCAGCGGGCCGATTTGACGAGCTTCTTCGCCGTATACAGCCTGGCGAGTGGAGAAAAGTGGTGGCCGATGATTCGAACTTCATGATGGTGTCCTGAGGCACACGCAATCAGTGATAATAAACTGTGAACTATGCATGGTGTGTAAACTGTGTTGTGCTGTGTGTGTTGAAAATAAATATCAAAACAACTGTTTGAAAACAAACTTGTGTGTTTTATTCTTATGTATTATATAATACAAAAAGTATAATAAAAATATAATAAATCACAGCACTAAACCAATACAACACAATATACATTTTAGTATGTATAAAATGTAATATAAAAAGTTAAATAAAAAAAAATCACCACAAAGTGCACTCAAACAACACAACACACACATCTCAACTATTTACAAAACTACGTCACATTCTGAGCGGACCAATCACAGCGCTTGCGACGGAGGCAACGCGACGAGTAGTTAGGATTTTTTGGAGGTGCGCGTCAGGTTACGGCAGGAGGGTCTGCGTAGTCTGCGGAGCTATGCGGGCGACGTGACGCGAGAGCATAAACAAGGCTTTAGACCGTAATAGGAAAAGAGAAGCCTGTAAAAAGGTTCTCAGGACACCTCCAGCTGTAACCACTATTAATTGCTAATCTTTTTATTCCATATTTTTAAGTCATGGACTTTTAAACCGTCTAAAAAAATTACAGAAAAGCCCCCCAAAGTCTCATTTTCTATGGTGACACAGCTGTGTGCGTACACTCCCAAGCGCGGTCCCGATGTGTCTCGGGAACATCACACTGTTTAGGAGCTCCTGGACATTAAGTGTAATTCCTAGCCTGATATCTTGTTATAGTCGACCCTAAAACACTGTTTTCTCCTGTAGTGAGATGTCAGAACCTATTCTGAGCCACATGCTACTGAATAAATAAATACAAATTCTGTTTTGTGGTGTATTTAACATAACTTAGTGTTCCTATGCAAGGCTTTATAATGAAATAGTTCAACACTTTTCAAAGTAATAATGTGATTTTACTGAACATTAACTATTTACAATATAACGAACATAACATACAAAAACAGCAGACTTCCGATAGAGTGGGTGAACAGTGTTCCCGAGACACAGCGGTACCACGCTTGGGAGTGTACACACAAAGCAGTGACATCACCATGGAAAAAGACACTTTGGGGGGGCTTTTACATTTATTCATTTAGCAGATGCTTTTATCCAAAGCGACTTACAGTAAGTGCAGTGACATCCTCCCTGAGGTAAGTAGGGTGAAGTGCCTTGCCCAAGGACACAACATCAGATGTCCTCAGCCAGGGCTCGATCTCACACCTTCCAATCACGAGGCCAACGCCTTAACCATTGCGCTATCTGACGGCCTTTCCTTTCCAGCCTTTAGAATTTTCTTTGACGGTTTAAAAGTCCATGACTTAACAATATGGAATAAAAAGACTAGCAATGGTTACAGCTGGAGGTTAGGGTTCTCTTTTACTATTACGGTCTATGGGAAAAATGCTTTCTGGGCCCGATGGGGATTTTATGTTGGAATACCACGAGAGGCCACTGCGAAATATCTGAGAGGATAATAGGTAGACCCGGAGCCTGGTGAGGACATGCAGACTCCACCCAGAGTGATGATGGTCGGGACCGAGATTTGAACTCATGATCTCCTTGTTGGGAGGCGAGAGCACTAACCACTCTGCCACCGTGCCACCCACGTCAAACATTGCTTTTTAAAATTTGGGACGTGTTCAGTTTCGAGTGAATTTGCAACTTGTGGAAAGTATGACTTGGCCTCGGCTAAATTAAATTTCTAGGGTAAACGTCACTGCGCAAGACCTCCAATTGTTATGAAAATGAGAAGGAAGTCGCAGCTGCACTTTGTCTCGCAGGAAGGAAAATGTTGACCGGAGATCTGCGCGAAATCCAAACCCTGTAATATCGTCAGACCAAATGTAAGTTTAAAAGAAATGCAGCTATGACATAAGATCGATAGACGTAGCCCACGGAATTATTATTTAATTCGCAAATGAGTTAAGCGCGTTTGTAAATGCAATTCCTTACCCTGTACCCCATTTAGTCTTCGGGGTTATTCCTCTATGTAAACCGAAACCTCCGAAGCATAAGATTGAGAAGGACAAAGTCAGGGATAGCGTATATACCCAGGTATATACGATTACCTAGATTTAAACTCCACGGCCACTATGTGAGAAAATCTGTTTTATTTGCCGTTTCCCTGTGCTTTGCATCAGACGAGGCTATACCTACGCCCTACCTGCCAAGTGGTAAGGAAATTCACCATGGCATCTTTAAGGAGTCTGATTGAAGACGACAGCAGGTATCAGAAGTCTTTTCAGATATTTCTGGACCGCTCCTCTGAGCACCAGTGCATGCAGGACTTTGTCCGTGGCGTCCTTCCAGAGATACTGTCCAGGTAAAATTGCAAATGTTCCATAACTCTTTCGAATAACCAAAATAAAGCAGCCTTATTCTCGATCACAGCATCTTAAATAAGTATCACATTATTATTTTGTACAATAAGCCTATGTAACGAAGGCTAGTGTCTTGATAGGACCACAAAGCCCTCTAAGTGAAAGTATTGCCTCTGCAGCATTGGAGAGGGCAAAGGACACCTGAATGTCATAGGAGTTGGGAGTGGGGCAGGTGAGAAAAAGTCAATATGGCCATCATTTATGTATCACTTTGTAGACCTCACTCCTTCAGCAGGTCGTATTGATCAGTCTAGATGCTTGTGTCTGCAGGTCAGATTGACCTAGAGATTTTCTCCCAGCTGCGTCTGAAGCACCCAGGGGTCACCGTCAAAAATGAAGTGGTGGAGCCCAGCGCACAACAGCTGCACAACTACAAGGGTATAGTGAAACTCCAAGGGAGTGGTAGAACTGAAAGGAGGGAGTATAACTCCATGAATATTCTATAACTCCAATGAGAGAGTATAACTGTAAGGGTAATGTAGAACTCCAAGGGTGTAGAAAAATCACAAAGAGATCGTTTGACCTCTGAATCCGAATCAACTTTTATTAAGTAATTTTGCACAAACAAGGAATTAACTCTGGCAGGGAATGTGCACAGAGTAAACATAACACTTTTCTAGAAGGTACATACAGTAAACATAAACATTATCAAAATAATTATAACCACTATAACACAATGTCATATATAAATATACATTTAAAAATAAAATAAGATCTAAAGAAGGGTGCAATGTGATTTGTCCATTGCGCAATGAGCAACAAGTGACCGATGGGGTTCATGACACTGTTACTTAAAGTTGGAATTTATGAGCCATGTTGATGAGGCCTGTGGCCGAAGGAAATAAACTGTTCTCTTGAAACTGTCCTCTTGGGGCGTGAGGTTTTGTCCTGATAGACCGCAGCCTCTGAAGGGAACAATGTGTGCCCAGGTGTTTACTCAAACGTTAACGCAATGGTTAATGTATAACTCTAAGGATACAGAAGAATTACAGTGAGACAGTAGAATTCCATTGGTACTTAGAGTTGATACCACCTTTTCACCAACTAAATTAAATAAATACGGAAATATGTTCCGAAGGACTGCGCATATGTAAATATGTGATTATTTATCGTTCCTCTATTCTTTTTAATTGTAACTTAATTGGTTTTCATAGTACTTGTGTCGAAGACACCAAACTTAGATTATATCAACTTCACCTGGAATAAGATGACTGCGTTTGAATTTGAGAAACACTGGAGGGAGAACAACAGGACAGAGAAGATAGACTTTCTTCACATGATCCAAGTAGGTCACTCATGAACTAATAATCGATCCTTCATTTGATTAATTAATTTTCTGATATGTATTCTTATCATTCTTATCATTTATTGTATGTGAAGAACATGTTATACTGTATATGATATGTGATGCTCATGCATCTGTTTGCAATGTTTTTTTCAGATGCTGTACTATGTGAAGGATCCTGGTGCGACCATCTCCTTTTTTCACAGCCTCTTGAGCAAAAATGGGAAACTTCTCATAATTCTTGTGTCTGGTAAGATACTACAATATGTAACAAGTAACATGAGTGCATAGGGTCTCCAGTACTGTAGGACTATTCCCTTGTCCACCGTATTTTATTCCTTAAAAAAAAAGAAATTCTGTGTTTTGATGGTGTTCTGTTGTGCTGTTTTTTGTGTGCTGGTTTTGTGTTGTGCTGGGGTTGTGTTGTGGTGATGATGTGTTGTGGTGGTGTGTTAACAGGTACGAGTGGTTGGGGGAAACTGTGGAGGACTTATAGAGCACAGCTGTGTAACACTGAGATCAGCCAATGTGTGACTACGGCTGACATCAAGAGCTTCCTGGACTCCAGAGGTCTCCGCTACCATACCTACGAGCTGCCCTCTCAGATGGACATTACAGAGTGCTTCACAATGGGTGATGAGAAGGGAGAGCTGCTGCTGGATTTCCTGACAGAGGTTTTGGACTTCAGCAGGACAGCTCCCCCCGAGCTTAGAGCCGGAGTGTTAGATCTTCTGCATCACCCAGACTGCAGCACCCAGTCAGACGGGAGGGTCATGTTCAACAACAACCTAGAAGTGGTGGTTGTCAACCCTCTGACTTAAATGTAAGAACTCCCTGCTTGCTGGACTATGGCCTCAGCTTTTAAAGCTAATGTCTAAGATAACTCAACTGGTTAATGAATAGCATTTCTAAGAACAACAAACCTGTTGCAATGCATACACAACATAGAAAATGTTTGTTTGGGCCTCAGATGAGAATGGGGTCTTCATATTTCATAATTTCAATCTCTTTCTAAATAAACTGTCTGAATCTGAATTCTTTGTTGTATCCATGTTCAAAACCTACAAACGAAGATGCACAATAAGTAATGTATTGTTAAGAAGACAGGTGTCAAAGCTCATTTCATAGAAAGAGTTGTCTAACAAAATAATTTTGGGGGTGTAAATTGTGTAAAGCACATCAGAAGTGAATGAAAAGTTTTGCTGAAGATCAAGCATCAGAAGTGGATAGTTAAACAGTATTACTGTGGTCTAAGGAACAGTCTGTGTAAACTAGCCATAATTGGTATAGTCAAATTGGTAACATATTTGTTAAGATAAAAAAGAGGCTTTAAAACCATATCAGTTCAAATATATTGGTATGTGCTGTAATGTACACTATCTACAATCAATGAAGATCTCCATCTAGCATTAATTAGTATGAGTGAAAATGGACTGTAATGTGCTTACTCATCATACGAAGAGTTTAAAATCTGATTTTATGTGTTTACTTTTTTACGAACTACTTTATAAATGCCTATAGGTGTCAACCCCCAGCCCTTACACTCACTCAATAAAGACCAGGGAAATTTTTAGTACGGATGCTGTATCTGTGTCTTTCTTTTTATCTAGATTTGTGTGGTCTACAACACGTTTGTAAAAGGGAGCTTCATCTTCGATTTTGTTTCATTGCTATTTTAACACACAAAGCTGTTGTGTGTAAGCAATGGAGAGACCAACATGACCCATGATTCACTTTTTGGTGTGGTACCTTTTAAGATATTTACCGGAATATGAGTCGCTCTGGAGTATAACTTTATTTTATAAAATCAGAGACAAAGAACAAACATTTCATCTTAAAAGGCAAGTTATAGTAATAAACAACAATAGAATAGAGAACAGCAGGCTGTAGGAGAGCAAGGGGTGATTTGAGCCTGTTTGTACTTAGACATATTTAAAGATTGGGCATAAGAGTAAAGTCTCAAACTAAACTATGTACGCTTAGTTCAAGATTATGTGCATCTCTGATAAGCTTCACATTTGATCTAAAAAAAAAAAAAAATAACAAAAAAAAAAATATATATATAGACCAAATATATATATTGGCACACCCCTTATATATAATATATATATAGTGGTCCTTTGGCTCAACATACCCCCAATGAGGGTTAAATTGAGCTAGGGAGAGGGTAAGTTGAGCCACATGATGGGAGTGTGCTTAATGTAAAGTAAAAATGAAAATGTTTACCTCATTTAGTCTAATGCTTCACCAAAGTAAGACACACTCAATGCAAAATAACTTCTTATAGGTTTAATATAAACAAAGTTTACAACTTTGGACAACAATTTTCCATAACAAAGCCTGTTTGAAATGCTCAGAACAAAATAATGGGGCTTCAAAGTAGTTATCTGATCAAAATGAAAATACAAACTGGGCATGAAGTGCAGACTAGATATGTATATTTGATTGGCCCCATCCCTAACCCCGCTTCTTCCTCCATACCTCCTCCCTACCTCCCCTTCTCCCAACATACCTACTCCATAACCCCTAATTCTCCTCTACATTTACATTTTACATTTAGTCTTTTAGCAGACGCTTCTATCCAGAGCAACTGACAGAAATTAGAGGGACATTCCCCCTGAGGCATGTAGTGTGAAGTTCCCTGCCCAAGGACACAACTTCATGTTGCCACAGCCAGAGCCCAGTTGGGGTTCGAACCAGGGACTACTATTCCATTCTCTTCCCCTCTATTAGGCCTTCTCAACACTCTACTTTCCTACGCTGCAAGGGAATATAAACTTCATATGAACGAGGCATGATGGTTTTTGGTCTAAAATTCAATGTCACATCATTTTAGTCATCAAAGCATTTGTATATTTTTCATGACTAAAATGACGTGGCATTACATTTTAGATTGGCTCAAATACCCCACATCTACCAGTTGAACAAACTTGCATCCACCAGCAGTTTAGAACTAAAGTTTCTTTCAAACATCTCTTTAATTGTTCAGGCATAACTCCTTGAACATGCAAAGATTACTTGGAACTGCATAATTCTCTTTTGTGAACTTAAATGTGTTCATCACTTCACACATGAGCTTGTCTTCTTCACAGTGTAGGTAAAAAGGAAGAGTCTTCAAAAATGTATAGTCTTTTTTCAACTGTGTTTATCGTTGTCTTGTTGACTGAGTCTGGAAAGTTATTAATCATTAACATGGTAGGAATTGTGTAACAATTGCAGAAACTATGGAACTGTGTGTTTGTATGCTTCTGAGTGTAGAGGTTCTTTTCTTGTGTACATACATCTGTATGGATCAATGTAGAAAGTCTGCATCTGAGTTTCCGACTGCTTCTACAGAGACTAAAGCACCAAGGTGAGGCTGTGCTGCCTAGCATAGTCTGGAGTGCACATGCACACACAAACTGTCTTCTCATCTCAGGATTCAGTTCTGAGGTCAAGGGCCACAACATTGGCTTATTGGTTCTCACAATGTATGTTTCACGATCTAAAAGCCCACTGTGTTCGGGGTCTATCACGTTGCTATGCTCAGTGACCAATGCTCTTTGTAAAAGCTCTCTCTTGTAAGTTGCTTTGGATAAAAGCGTCTGCTAAATAAATGAATGTAAATGTAACATGGAGGCTGAGTTTCTGAGCCAAACATTAGCAACATAGAACGGAGATGTGTCGGTAACTAGCACACTGATGTCCATCAGCCTATTTGCCACCATTTAAAAAGGCACGATATCATCTTAATCACACAAAAAATACATAAAAAAAACATCCATCAGGTGTAACAACAATGCGTTAAGTATATACTTAATATAAACTAACCACTTTGCTATGACTTAAGGTGCTACAGAGCTTTCAACGCGAGTGACTGAAAATAAATAGGAATAGGGTGTCTAAAAAAAACTTCAGCCAAAAAATAGTGCAGCATCAAGTTGCTTGCATCCAGTTCGGACATTCCAACAGAAAACAAGGAAATTTAACTGCTTTTGGTGTCATTGCTCGCTTTCATTCACTCGCATCGCATTCAGTTAGGACTTGGTGTTACCAATTATTTAACATAGCCTGTAGTACAGTTATCTCATTTAGTAATTTTCTTCCTATAGTCCATAGGCTGCAGTTATGGCCTCAGAACCAAATTAACCCTCCTGTTGTGTTCCGGTCAAAAGTGACCGATTTACATGTTTTCTCTCAAAAAAAATGTAGTAAATTCATTCTGATTGCCATGAGATTCCATGACTTTGTTCACACAGGGTATCTAAACAGCCAAGAGAATTCTTTAAGAATTTCAAAAAAATCTGGGTGTTTTATTTAACTTTGTTACACCCATGATGTTCCCGGTCAAAAATGACCGGTCATTCAAATTAATGGTTAAGACAAAAAAAATTGTATAATATTTTGTCCAGGCACACACACATTCAACAGGTGGACACACTTACACTCCCAGCCCCCAAAATGCACAAACATACTACATACACACACATTACTCCCCTTCTTGGCTTCCATTGCTACCCCCACGAGACCCTTGCCCAAATAGAATCTTTCACCCATGGGAACCACACCCAGATAGAATCTTTCACCCATGGGGACCATGCCCAAATACAATCTTTCACCCACGGGAACCAAACCTGTTGGATTTGCTTATAATTCATGCTATGGCAGGACGATGACCAAACGGTATTCTGTATGTGAGGCTATTGATCACATCTTTGACTCTGGCACTGATGAGTGTCAGTAGGGAGTTTCAAAATGGGAGTTTGTCCTGGGGTTCATCACCACCTGAGAGGAGAGGTTGACTGTCGACAGAAAATGTCATCCGGATGACCCCAGGGCCAACCAGATAGGCCATGGGTGTCCAATCCTGGTCCTCGAAGGCCACTGTCCTGAAGGCTTTCGATGTTTCCCTGCTCCAGCACCTGATTCTAATGAATGGGCTGTTATCAAGCTATTTGGAAGCCTAGATAATGACCTTTCATTTGAATCAGGTGTGCTGGAGCAGGGAAACATCTAAAACCTTCAGGACATTGGCCCTTGAGGACCAGGATTGGACACCCATGAGATCGGCCATCTCCCGGGTTGATGACATCAAATCCTGCTTGGAACTGTTCCCCAGTCTCCCAGTCTCCTGCCTGCTATACTAACCTATACATCCATCTGCTGAACTCTATTCTATTGTACAATTATTGCCGTGACGCTTGTGCGTCTACTAAAGTCACCGGGCTCGGCTTTGCTAACAGCCTCAACGTCCCAAAACAAGATGAATATTTCTGGCTCCAGCACACCTGATTCTAATGAATTGGTTGTTATCAAGCTATGTGGAAGCCTGGATAATGACCTTTCATTTGAATCAGGTGTACTGGAGCAAGGAAATATCTAAAACCTTCAGGACAGCGGCCCTTGAGGACCAGGATTGGACACCCATGAGATAGGCCATCTCCCGGGTTTATGACATCAAATCCTGCTTGGAACTGTTCAGAGTCCATTGAAATGATAATCATGTCCTTGTAAGGTCTTTATACAAAGTAGTCTATCATAAATAGAACAATATTTGTCATCTGGATACTTTTTATATTCAAAATAATCCATAATTTTGCTGTTTTCACTCAAAAACGAGTTGCATGTGCTTAGGTCAATGAGGCCTAGAGACCATAAAGGGGAAACAGAAGTTTTAAACTTGTAATATTAACAAGAACTTAAGTTGCTTAAAACATCTAACACAACATTAGTTGATAATATATGTATTATTATGGAATTATAATCAGCTATAATGAGCCGGTCACTTTTGACCGGGAACACAAAAGTAGTGACAACAAACGAACACAACAGGAGGGTTAAACTGGATATGAGGGTCACTACAGTCAAGGTTTCCAGTACTACCTGCAAAACTCAGAAGAACACAAGCACATCTGTAAATGTGTTAAGTTTCTGACTGAAATTTCCGAGGTAATACAAGTCATATTTTTGTGTCTTTATCACATAAATTAGTGAGGGATTGGGGGTGCTGGTGATATATCTGATTGGCTGGTAAGGGGCATTGTTTTCTCTCTCTCCAAATCCATCCAAAAGTGGCTGGGACAAGCTATGGAAGACCTTCAAACTAGAGCTGCGTACCAAAACAATATCTGATTACCTGTCGTCCAGAGAGATCAAAAGCCACCTGGAGAAGCTGGGTCTGAAGTATGAGGAGCACATGATCCCCAACAGTTTGACGTAACCAATTGTTTCACTCAGGGCAGCAAAGAGGGCGTGCTGCTGCTCAACTTCATGACTGACACTGTCAACAAAATTGATCAAATCATATCACGCCTGTTTTAAAGTTCTTGCACTGGCTCCCTGTCTTTTATCGCATTGATTTTAAAATCATTCTATTTGTTTTTAAATGTCTTCACGGACTTGCTCCTCAGTATCTGTCAGACCTGATTCAGCCCTACGCCCCTGTGCGCTCACTAAGGTCAGCAGATCACTCCTTGTTAGTGGTCCCAAATTCAAGGAGGAAACTTAGAGGGGATCGCTCCTTCTCTGTCGCAGGTCCAAAACTATGAAACGCGCTTAGCACCTTAGACAGGCAGAGTCCATATCCGTCTTTAAGTCGGCTCTAAAGACTTATCTTTAGTTTGTTGTGTTGTTTTTACTGTGTATAGTGTGTGTGTCTATTTATTGCGTTTTTAATTTTGCTATGTACTGCACTTTGGTCAACCGTGTTGTTTTAAAGTGCAATAGAAATAAAGATGGATTGGATTGGATTGGACTGCGACTAGCTGGCCCCAGTCCAGGGTGTACAACTGGAATAAGCAGCACTGCTAATAAGCGAAAGATAATGAATGAATGAATTATTGGGTAGATCAGACACATTTTTGTACATATTTCAGCCCAAGGCCGATAGATGGCACTGTAACATAAAAATGGAACATCCAAGTCAAGTTAAAGCTTTTGTCTTAATAAACACCAGGTGGTGCTCTAGGCTTTGAGACGAGATTATCAATTTAATTTCAACTAGCCTTACATTGATGGGATACTTGGCGAGACTTGGTGTAGACAGCCAGGTTTTCCTTACCTGAGTCAGAGACACTATAATTCAGAATGCATTGTCCTATGTCATCCACTGCTACTGTGTATGCATTCTGTGTCACCTCCAACCACAGAGTAAGGCCTTGTCTCCTGTTATCAAGCCAGGACATTCAGCCTTGCTCATCCTCCTCATTAGCTTTAATAAGTCCGTAATTGAAATTCATTACAAATTCCTGTCAGTGTGTATCCCCCCCACCCTCATCCCCCGGTGTGTGTGGGCTGACTGCACCTGCTCAAGAACCATTATTTGGGAGTTGAAATGTCCGAACATTTGTCATTCAGAAAATGAAGCTTTAGGTGGCCTAAGGAACCTGATCTCCTCAGTGAACGATATTGTGGTGGAACATTAGACTCAGAAAGCCCCCACTACTGAAAAACGACTTTGTGATATTTTTAACATTGCTATTCCAGCCAACTTACTAGGAATTGTGTAAAAAATTGTGTTGGGTACAAACTATCTCCTGTTTTGACCAACTTTATCCAATGTGAACAGTGCTGTTTAGCAGATTCAGTTATAAAGTACTTGTCCAGCATCAGACCCTAACAAAAACTACTGGTAAATTTCAGTTTGATGATTCCTAGGTTGTTTCTCTCACTGTCTCCCTTATAGCGCTCTTTAATTAGGAATGGTCTAAAAAGATCTCATATCTCTTGGATATAAAGTATCTCCTTTTGGACCACATTTGTCTAATGTGAACAGTAGCTTCAAATAGTGTATTGCTGTAAAAGCTGTCTGACGTATCAGTGGCCTCCGTATTGTTATTAGTGTTCTGAGAAGTATCTGTTGAGTGTGGTCATTTCTTTTGGGAATCCTTTGGCTGGTGATGTGTGGCTTCTTCTCCAGAACAACTTCTCTTCAAAGCAGGGTACCACAGTTGTTCATGACACTATTTACGTATACAGACTGAATGTACATTTCTACCCCTGTGAACGTGTACCCCTGTACTACTAAATACAGAGCTATAGCCTACTGAGAAACTCATTGTCTTCTATGACGCAACATGAGTTACAATATAGAACAGAAATACATTATTTCCCATTCTTTACTCTGCTTATTTAAACCATGCAGGTGATTGTACAGTCACTAATGATTGTACAATGCTCTCCCAGATCACCTCAAACATTATCCACCACCAGTACATCTACCCTGCCAAATAGATGAGTTGCAGCTCCAGGCCTTACCGAGCACTGCTTCGAACGAGTGATCAAGTCAAGGAAAGAAGGGCACTTCCTCTATGCTGAGAGTATCCCATCTTTCAGTCCTTACCCCTAGGTAATGAGGACTTGCCATTTTCCAAACCTCAAATGAAAGGAATAAATGTCTCTCCCACTGCTGAACGTAATGTTTCCTCTCTCTTCTCTGAAGCTCTTAGAGTGGATGCAGTATCAATCATGGGCCCTCCTATCACCTTCTGCCTCAGCATTGTAGGCCCCACTGTAATGGCGGCAGGTCATAAACCGTCTCTTTAATACATCAGAGTTTAATGGGTGGACGCAAGGGCCAGACCTTGAAATACAGCCCTGATCCCCCTGTCCTGTAAATGACTGTTCTCTGCAGTGTATTTCATTCAGGAGAATTAGTGCTGTTTAGCAGCTGCAGTTATAAAGCACCTGTCCAGAATCAGAGCTTTACGAAAGCAAGAACTGTGATTGACGATTCCCGTTTTTCTCTGTCCCCTTCTCTCTCTCTTTCTGTTACCCTCCCTCCTTCTCCCTTTGAATATCTCTCTATCCTATTATGTAAAGAAAGCTATGTATTTAGGTCTGAGGAACAAGATGGAGGCTCACCAGGCTTGGATCAATTCTGTAAATACAAATAAGTAGGAGGAATGGACAGACTCTATGTTAATCATTTTTACCTTTGTCTGGCTCATTAATCTGGTGAAACCCTCCCTCACATTGCTTTATACAGGCTTGTTCTTCTAAACCAGACTGTGTCAGATTAGCACAGATAAACTGTGATTGTGATGTACGATTGTCATTGTGTCACAAAGTATTTATGTGTAGCGTCATTTAATGAATCTGTGCTGTGGTATATGAGCCGTGTCTAAATTCTTACTAATTAATCTGAGTTCATAGGAAGATTTATGATTTATGATACTTGGGGGAAGGACGGTTTGTGAGAAGTTGTCTTTCTATCATGGGTAAAAAGAATGTTGGGTTTGGACAGGGGCGGGGCAGACTTCTGGAGAAATTATACATGTGTCTGAAGAATGTGATAAATTTTTGGGGGAGAAGTTAATTAACATTGGCTTGGAGCCAAACTCTAAAGGCAAACCTGTACTTGCTTCTTTAATTAAGAGAGACGCCATCAGATGTTCACTTTGTCAATACGGAGAGGATCTGTGGGCGAGAGGTTCCATAATTACCCGGCATGCTGCTTACCGACTTGGAAAGTCAGACTCATACTTCTCTCTGAAGGGCTTTCTACACCTCCAGTCCTCAATGAGTCACTTAGACCATTCCAACCAAATTTACAATATATAATAGCTATATGTATTTATCTTGCTTTTGATAGCTTCAGCATGATAATCCCCACTGCTTATCCCTGTTCTGCAAATGAGCAAAGAATCTGTCCTTCCACCTTAACACCAACCAGGACAGTGAGATTTACATGGAGTTATTACCAATGTTGGGATTACTTGTGTTTAAGCTCATGTCCCACACTGGGTATTCCAGTACATTTCCCTACAGACTTAACTTAGTCTTTGCTTCTCCTGATCGTATTATGTCACAGTACATTAATCAGGTTGTGTCTAACTTTGCTTTTATTAAATGTCATTTCTGGCTCAGATTTGTTCGGAGAATCTGTAATCTTTAAATTCTCTTGGGAACCAGCTCAATTGTGCATGTAAAATTGTTTCCATCTGAATGCATCATGCAAAGGAAGACGGTGTCAAGAGTTGGGCTATGTCATTATAACATCTAAAAACGTGGGCTGTTTTGTGCAGAGGCTCTGTTTGGGGAAAAAAAAACACTAAAAGAGGGGCACATAAGAAACACTAAAATCAACACAGTTGAAGTTGGTCAACATAGTGTAGAAGATGTATGTAGACATGTATGTAGTTTAGGATGTTTCTTTCACTGATCGTTTTAGTGCATTAAATGACAGCAGGTGTTCCCGTCAAAGTGGGACATTCATTTATGTATTGATTCTTCAATATCTTGTATTGAATTTGTTTTGCTGTGGCTTTGGCATTTATTTTGCTGTGCAGTGTTTCTTTTACTTAATTGAACTAACGGTTGACGAACACAAAACATGTTCATGTGGATTATGTGTATTGAGGACAACAATAGGGGATGGATGGAAGACAGAGTATGAGAAGATCCATTCGAGGGTCTTTGAGAGAAAGGGAGAGCATGACTGGCCCGGTTTTTGGTCAGTATTCAACGCCTAAAGCACAGCGAAGTGACACGGATAAACTGGGAACCCAATTGTATGACATACACACACACACACATGCTTAGCTTTTTATTTATTTGAGTCAATGGGTGAAGAAAAGAGTGGCTGGTGGAAGGTAGATCGGGGTACTTGTAGAAGGACAGAGGCTCGGTAGTGGTGAACTGGTTGTGGAACAAACACAGTTTGAACACGGCATACAATAATCAAATCAGAGAAGGAGTCAAGAATACAGACATAAGGTCAGTGACTCAACAAACTAGTGTGGCGAGTGGCGGATGGAAATCTGGGGTTTAAGATCCATGATGATGATGAGGGAATGAGTTGCAGGTTGGTTATTGGGAGAGAGGGGACATGGCATTCTTTTAACAGTGGAAATCTACTCTAATTTGAAATAAAAAACATTGTGTGAAATGTAATAGTAACAATAGTAGCAATACTAACCATACTACTCAGGGATCTAGATTTTATGGACATTTTAAACATTTGGGACTGTCTGTGCATACCTTGCAAGTTTTCATCTGTCAGTGTGTTTTAAACTCTTCAAGTATTTATCATGTAGAATAAAGTACTTATCCTAAATTATCCTGTGGCATTGACATAATAACAGTGGATAGATAGTTCCCTTTGGGATCAAAAAGAAACTCCCAGAAAGATCCTCAGCAAGAAAGAGGTCTTTAAAATGTTTCACTCAGTATTCTCTATTCATTCTTCAAATGAATCTTTTTGTTAGGATTTTACATAATGTATCACATTTGGTCATATAGCAGACTTATATTTTCTTGTTTCTTATTGACAGTAATTTATCAATACTGTCGTATTATCAAAATCATGATTGATTTAGAGTTGTCAGTTTCTTCTGTGTTGCATCTGTTATAACAGCAAAGAACAAATATTACCATGTGTACCCTCTCTCTTGTTCTTACGTGTCAATGTCAGAACCTCATTGAATCAATATGCGGATGGATGAGCGTCCGATTGAAACCATTTAAGCTACAAGCCTTAATTCTTTACCTGAATTGATTTCATTTAAAATTACCCATGTTCATTTGGCAGAGCACGTTTGCTTTTGTGTGTTTTACCTTGGCTATGTCAGGCTGCTGTTATTCATCACAAGGGGAATTTCTTTACACCCCAATAAAACGCAGAGTAATGAAGCTTCTGTAGGCGCTGTCACTGCTTTATAAAGGATGGCACAATTATATTTTACCAGCTCTCCAAAAATGCTGACAAGCTCTGGTTCAATAAAACGCAATCTGGAGAGAGTGAAGCAGGCTAGCTGCTCTGAAGAGGTGGCAATAGCTCATGGTCTGCTAGATGTCATTGCTGTTGCCAAGCCCTCCTCAGAGTAAGGCGGTACACACCTGACACTCTCATTTTAGGAATCAAATTTAAAACAGTTGTAACTAACTGTTTTTAAAACAGCCTAACAAAATACGGATGGACTTGAAAAGCATGAATTTTATCTACTGACAAAATGTCTTAAATCTGACATCACACTTCATATTGCATGGAGGTAAACCTGGATGGTATTTTCCTCTGAACAAAGAGAGAGGGATGTATGTCTGGGCTTAGCAGCCAAACTCATGGTGTCGTGCGACAGAAAATGTCATTGCAACAGAAAAAGCACAGAGCGAGTGTGACTTTGAGACTGCAGACCACATCCTCCCTGCTGTTCTTTGGTTCCCTGCAGAGGGACTCGGCTGACTCTTCCAGCACGGTTGTTTTCACTCTGAGAGAAACACATTTAGCCTCCTGGATAATCCTTGGTCTTCCTCTGAGTAACACACAGCTCAGCTCCATGTTGTCTTCTGACTGTGCTTTTCTTCTTGGCGTGGATAACTGGGACAGTAGCGGGAATAATATGTCATGTCTCAGCTTCTGTCCTCTGTCTGTTTCTCTCTCTTTTCACCATGGTGTTGGAGCTGGCAACTTAGAGAAGATACATCAAGAAGTAAATGCTGGTTATACCAACTTTTTTGTTGTTATGTTACTTTTCAGGGCCTACAGGTCATCAGTTCGATTCCCGGCTAAGGCATCATGACGTTGTGTCTTTGGGGAAGGCACTTCACCCTACTTGTCTCAGGGGGAATGTCCCTGTACTTGCTGTAGGTCGCTCTGGATAAGAGCATCTGCTAAATATGTAATGTAAATCTACTTGATTGTGTTACATACTGTAACAGTCTGGCTGAGAGAGGGTAGAAATATTTGCTAGAAACCAGAATAGCTGAAAAATGATAATTCCTATTCAAATACCGATGCAGCACAAGAGAATGATAGATGCCTCAACTTAAAAAACAACGCAATGCAAGAATGAATAATTATTGTGTATTTAAAGGTGCTGCTGTAATTTTGACAAGGTCATAATCCCATTGTGAGTGTGAATAAAGAGATTAACAATGAGAGTGATTGCACATCGTGCAATCTTAATGGTAACGGAACATGTGTTTTGCATCCTCTTGTCTTCAGTATTATGCCGACCCTCTAACTTGTTTATTCATCAACCGACAAATTGTCTGCTTCACTTGCTATCAGTGGAGCCTGACAAAAGCTGTGCACAGGTGATGCATGAGGCAATATGTAGACTGGAGAGGACTCAACGTTGCACATCAATATGAAAATCAGTTTCTCAGCAGCAATAGCCCAGGGCAGTACATCCAGCTCAAAAAAGTGACTAATCTCAGGGTCATAAACCCTGCTTGAGACGCCTAAGGTCTTTCAGAAAGACAGAATTCAGAAATGTCATCGTTTTCCATTCTGAGTCTCTGGACCCTCGGCTCAGCGTTAGCACACTTCTTTTAATAGTGTGTGAAATAGGGTGGTTGCCTTAACTAAGTGAAGGAGCAAATAAAACGAGAGCGAGAGGGAGGGAGGAAGGAAGAGAAAGATAGAGGGAGCGGGAAAGAGAGAGAAAGGCAGTTGTAGGGAGAGAGGAAGCCAGGAAGGGAGAAAGAGAGAGGGAGATAAACAGAGGGGGAGAGAAAGAGAAAGAGAGAGAGAGAGAAAGGTGACCTTAGTGTCTGAAACTGAGGATTATAAACTTCAAATACTCACGTCAGGGGCTTCTATGCTCACTGGAGACAGACACAAAGACCAGAGACATGTCCTAGTAGTGGAATTGAGGATGCTTTTTTTCAGGAAATAATTTTCACTTCCACATAAAATAGCTTTATACCTGCATTTGTAATCGGTCATTGGTTTATCCCTGCAGCACCTGAGTGTCAATTTACTTTTGGTGTTTATTAATACATCAGCTTGTGATACATGTAAATAAAAGTACAGTATACGCACAGCACATCTTTCATTAAAGCCATTGTGACTACAAAAAGATTAAACAAAGAGACATTAGAAGTTATTCATAGCTATAGATGTTAATAACTATAATTTATATTTCAAACCAGTTTGACTGGATGCTTAATAGGAATAAGAATATTTTTTTCTTATTCTGTTGCAGGCCATCTCAAAAACATAGCCTACTGACGCTCAAACTGACTGAGGGATCTATAGGCAGCAGAATACTGGAGGTATCTCCCCAGCGGCCAGATATTAACTCAGCCAGCTTAATTACAGACTTGGTTTCTCAAAGGAAACAAAATACCAGGAAAATTATTTCACTCATGAGAAAAGAGGAAACAATGGCCTTCCAAATCCTGGAATGGATTTGTATCTCAAAGCGAGTGGAGAAACGTACTTGTATAGTAGCATCGCTGAGTGCTGTAATTACTGCTGAATGACTTTGAGTCCTTGACCCAGTTGAGATTCCTTATCAAAATGCACTGCTCTGAGTCAAGATTACTTTTCAAAACTCTATGAAAAGCGAGGGGGGGAGCAGACAACAAGCTGATGCCATAGGAGAAATACATGGAGGACGCAGCCTAGAGCCATTTAGAAAGCAATAGCCCTTTCCAATATGTGGCATCAAACAGGCACGCTTGCAGCTCTCAAATTCCTTCTCTCCAGCCAGATGGCAACAGAATCACACATTTTTTAATCTAAAGCATGAACCTCTCCAGGCTTGAGGAAATCTTCTTGGGATAGCCGTATTTGCGGGAAAAGCATAGTCTGTTATACCCAAGGGCAATTCGGCTGGTAAATACAAGGGCTGACATTAAATGTCTTCACTCCTCAGATTGCTTAGCTGTATTTGGTACAACATCTCCACCAGGCTGTTGACCTTATTGCCAAGACCTGAATGGTCACATCTAACTGGCAACTCTTGCTGTTTGTCCATACAAAGAATTATTTGGTTTGTCTATAAAATATGACTTTTTTGTCAAAGACAGAGCCTCTTTTTTTTTGCTCTATGGATGGCTTCTACATGTGTCATGGTGAAACAAAATAGGACCGTTCTACATGGTAAATGTATATGCAAAACCACCAAACAAAGTTCCATAATTTCTCTATATTTCTGTGAAACAAATGTCTGTGGGCCTGTATTCATATAATACACATCATGTATGAACCAAGTTTCCATCAAAGAGTAGACTGTGGTTCAAGGACAACACTCCCCTAATTTCCCACAAGATCTGGGTAAAAAAAAAAAATTAAACCTTTGTTGTTCTGCAAACAGAAAAGCAAAATATTTAAAGTTTCTGGTAGTCTCTTTCTACAGCAATACAACATCAAGCGATGCACTTAAAGGTTAATTAGAAAAATTATCTCCTGAGCTGAAAACAAATGGTGCTCCGAAGTCCCCCTGCTGGCAGAGCGGTTTGTCTATGCCAGGTCTCCTCCCTGGTCCACCTGCGATCTGTCTCCGTCACTCGCCATGACAGTCCCCACAGGCCGCCGCCGAAGGGTTCTGCTTCATCGCGTCACCCGCGCCGCTGTGACCGGCGTGCTAATGAATGGAGGAGATCAGACCCGCCGAGGCTTCCGCTGTTTCTCCCGCTTGCTCTTTCTCACTTTGTTCTCTCTCTCACACACACACACACACACACACACACACACACACAAACACACACACACCCTTCCCCACTTAGATCCACACTCGCCAGAGTGCTGGCTCAAACGGACCGGAACACAACTCTCCTTGTGCCTGAGAATAGAGAGAAGGGTTTGGATGTAGTGGCCCATACAGACAATGTATAATAAAAAAATATTTTGAAATTTACCCAAGTAACATCTGGAGAGACAGTTACCAGATTCAAAAATATGAATATAAATACAAATCTATATAAATAAAAAATGTAACTGCAGACAGGCCTGTGTAACAGTGCAAGTAAAAATGTCTTGGAATAGCAAAACATAATTTTCCTGTATAAACGTTTTCCTGCATTCAACGACTGAGATATGATCTTCTGTTTACTGCTGCAGTCAAAATGAGTGGAGAGGAGAGGAGTGTTTCTCAAGGCCACATAGATATACAGAGATTAGATACTCCTTCGTCCAGTCTCCTTGACCCCTCTGCCAAATCCTTGAGCTGTGAAGACGAGGGCTTGCAATATCAGCAGCTGTGGTGGACGCAGAGATCTAACCCCTGGTCAAACAGCTGCTACCATAACAGTTCCATAACAACAGCGTCCGTCCAAGATGCGGTGCTCCATCACAGTATAATCTGTTTGCCATGATGACATTCACAGACTGCCATTAGAGAACGTGTCGGTGGGATCTTCACCTTCATCGACCAATTACCATTTTATCACAGGAAGCCAAGCAATCAGTCGGTACACATTCAGATGTAGTTTGTTATTCAGGAATTAAAGTGGACATTCTCTTTGTAAAAGCCCAACTAACTATTATGCAAAGTGGGTGTATTTTTCAGTGTTTGTGTAGGACCAATTTCACATCCTAGCCTACACCACATCCATAAAACACCTATCTGTATCTTCTTCTGTCTGCAGTAGTCAGGGCACTACTTTGTGAATCCAACGGTTACACTCTTCTCCCTGCATAGTGACACTAGTGCACCACCATTCACACCCATACACATCCATAGACAAATACACAAACTCACACACATAGACATACACACACATAGCCCCCCAAACCCTGGAACAGACACACACACATACCTGACTAGCAGGTGACATCCGCTGACCCTACAGGAGCCTGGCTTCCTGCTGTCTCTACAGTATGCTGTCACACACGAACACTCAGCCCCACACAGCTGCATGTCACCACACACCATACAGTTTATAGCTGACAGCCACAGAGACACGTCAGTCATCTCTATGGTAATTGAACCATTTAAATGATTGAATACGTGTCCATTGATGAGTGCTGTTAATTTGTTACCGTATTCTGATACATGATATATGAGGACATCTTTGAGATCCTTGACATCCGTGATACATGGGAACATCCTGGATGAGGGAAGGAAGAGCAGCTCCAGTCTATCATCCCAGAAAGCAGTTAAACGGTGACATGCATAATTGTTGATGCTGTCTTTGTTTACTTGGAGTGAATTGTTCTAAGTTATAACACTGTTGGTGTGGAAATTGTCCAGGCATTAGAGGGGACCGCAGTGGAGGCCCAGGGGTCAAGCCTTGGGTCAGGACTCAGGAGATAAGCACATCCTTACTGATCGGTCTATTAACTTCCAGAGTGTTGTTTTTGTTTTGTTTTCATATTTGGTTTTCTCCTATGGTAGCAGTGATCATGATGATATTGTGATGCCTTGATTTTGTTGGGGTCAGGATCACAAGTGTGGTAATCCAATAGTAAGCATTTAAGGATGTCCTGTGATGGTATGGTATGTGCCATAGTGAAACCAGAGTCAAATGTTCAATGTTTAATATTTCATTTAATGTCTGCATCAATGTTTGTTTGATTCTAAGACACACACATATGTGTGTGTGTGTGTTTGTGTGTGTATTTGACCAACCTCCCATCCGTCCCCATTTTCATAAAGAGTTATAATCGTTCAGGTCTTGGTTGTAATCAATAACTGGCATTACACTCAAACATCAAACTCATCATTAATAAGTCGAAGACAGATAATTGATCCTGGCTTGGCCTAGTGAAACATCCTCAGGCTAACTCTGGCCTTGGACTGTAGATCAGAGCAAATGTTATGGAGGTCCAGTCAGGAAAGAACATTCCACATGCAGCCAGTCAAACTTGTTTCAGCTTTTCGAAAATGACACAGTTAATACCTCTCTGTGGAGTTTAAAGTTTTTGATTAGATGGACACGTAGGCTACATTGCAGCCCATAAATTATATGTAGTTTTGCTGCGGGTGTTTCATTAACTATTTTACACCAGGAAGATGAATTTGGTATTTTAAATGTGAAATGTTTACTGCCAGTGTTGTTGTTCCCATAAACGTGTTGGCTGTGCACTGTTGTTGAATAGCTGACTGTTTTGTGTTGTCAGTCATACTATAACAACATTTTGATTTCTATTGACGTCCACAGGATTCCATCAGTGCAGCGTCAGAAGCGAATTCTTCAACATGTCGACTGGAGGATGTTGTGCTACATTTCTCAGGCTACTTTCACTGTTGGTATCTTAGAATGATAGTCTCTCTCCAGACAGACATAGCTCAGCCTCTACAGGTAGTAGGTAGCAAGAGCTGGAGACTATCAGTCTTACCGCCGCTGCAGAGCAGGTGTCAGGCAAGCGGCTGCTCTGTTGTCAAAGCTGCTCAGCACGACGTCGAAGGTGATTCATCTTGTTGCCGGCATCATTAACTTCCTGCGAGAGGGATACGAGAGGGACTGACAGGGGGAAAGTCAGAGAAGGCTTCCAGAATTAGGAGCCTTGTCAATGTCTACCTTAGTAATAGGATGGAGACTTTTTCAAGATGTAACTTCTTGGTTCATTTAATTGTTGTTACTGTCAGCACAGTATCAAATGATCATGACTAGTTATATTATGCTTTTAAACGTTTTCTAATGCTAAGGGAATGTAACAGCTTAACAGAGAGGTTTTCTTTACACATTTGGCATTATTGTTTCAGTAATCATACCAAGAATATATATTTGTTGTGAAAAACATTACTTGTACATGAAAAAGTAAAAAGAAGAATTGCATTCAGGTCACACAGTTAAAGAGGCTACAGCATACTGACATTAAATGTGCAGTTCAATTTCAGTGGAATGACTATTGGTGAATACACTCAACCATTAACATTTAGTGCAACAGGGTACCAGTTAAACAATCACACACTTCTACTCTTTTACACTGTAATTTTTCCATTACCTTAATGAGCTGTGATCATTAATTGCTTCATTTCAGTAATGTTGTCCATGTTTATTTCTGCATTGACGTGTTTTACTGCAGCATGACTCGTGTTCATTTAGGACATCAAAGGCTCATTAAGGCAGTCAATTAACTGGTGATCAAGGTGTAGAGACAATTCAAATTATAATTGTTTCCAGTACATTACATTCTTATATCAAGCTTAAGTGATTGCCTAAGTGCGTTCAACCCATTATTAAATGTCATGACTGATACCTTTGTAAACAAATACATTTTGAGAATAAGAAATACAACATATACATATATGAGACAAGTAGAATCATAGATGTGATTTTAAATGACACTATTTAGGTAAAGAGACATCAAGTAAATAGTAAGATAGGAATGTTAAAGATGGTTTATTCATTGAGAGTGACAACAGTTTGGATGTGCCATAGTAAAATGTGTTGATGCTCTTTTTGTGGTGCAGAAGGATTCATGTTTAAATGGTTTTCTAAATAGGTTTTGATAAAGTTTGTAGCCTAACTTCAAAGATGTTCAATATCAATGTAATTATTTGCGTGAACTTCATGGTGTACACCTTGTAACTTACTTCTCCAACCCTCACATATAAAAAACTAATCTGATTTGATAGGTCCTGGAGATTATTTCTCTGGGAGAAAATGAAAGTCACCTCACCTACGACCTCTTGTCTCTAAACTTCTGTTGTTGTTGCCTGGTAACAAGTTATTGCTCAATACTGCAGCCTTTCAGACACTGGTAGACGAATAAAAGGTTTTATGTTGGGGTATTTCTAATGTAGAAGCACAAGCATTAAAATGGAATATCTTAGGCTGCTTCAGCTTCAATACTGGGGTGCTCACGATAAACACCTCCTTCCTTCACTCCTCCTCTGCTCCCTCATCCCATGCTGGCTTGTAAAGTAAGTCCTTCATTACTAAGCGTAATTTAGAAGCAAGGGTTGTTTACCATGGTGTCCCGTGTCATTTAATAAAGAACCAGAACCATATTATCATCATATTAATTTAGTGGGTATTTCTCATATGGCTTAAACTGGGCCTGTGTATACCCCAGCGTTGTCTTGGAAAAACATTTAGATGATATGTTCTATAGATATATATAGAACATTCTTATATATATATATATATATACATATAGAACATTGTCAAACCCTATACTACAGCGGGGCTGTAACCAGAGCCCTGAAATCCTTCCAGTCACCTCAGTTTTTGGCTTGAGGGTTTTTATTCTGTGGGATGAGCTGGGACATAATTACTGCTTTATGATGCAGTTAAAAAATATTTCAAATAAATATGGTCCATCTTAAAACACTTCAACAATTGTGTGGCCACTATGGTCTATTTGTTTAGGATCATTGTTTGCTGTGTATACAGACATCCTCCTAAATGCCTCTGTGAATTCCCCCTGCGTGTTAATAGGGTTATGGTAGAGAGAGGTTTGCATTATGGGAGAAACATTGAACACGCTGGGAGTTTCATCTCTGGTGTCTCCACTTGATTAGTTTAACAGCACCTTTGATCTTTCACTGTGATTGAAGTGTTTTAGTGGAACACAGGGGGCATTCTGGGAGCCAGAGAGCAGGCGTCAAGCAACGTGCCACAAAATGCCTAAGAGGCACAACATCTTAATGTCAGAGTGAAATTAAACACTTTTCCATTACTGGGCCCTTGAATCTTAATTCATTCCTTTGCAAACTATACAAAACAGGTGACAAGGTCAGTAAATACTTATTGAATAAAAGGTGCATGTTGACCTTTGAAAACAGGCATAAAAGAATATAATTGTATTTAAGATGTATTTTGTAGGGAGGGGTTATATTTCAGTACATTGAGTTGGAGCCTTTTGGAGTAACAATTGTGTGTGGACAAAAGCTTATTTTCTTCATACTGGAAATAGAAATTATCTCTCTGCAGGCTCTGAGCAATTCCTCGTATTTGTCTGTGCTTGGAGTCACAACATCAACTGTTCATCAATTCAGCAAGTTGCAGTTCTAAGTCTAAAAACCCATAAAGCTTGAGGTATCTCCAAGACACACTTCACAACACAAAACAATTTTCCTCTTGTAATGTTACGTCAATATCTCCAGACACAAGACAGATGTTGCCATTACGTTTGACATTTGCACAACTTGGACTGCAGCAGAGATAGTCCCCTCTACTAAAAACTAAGATAATGACGGCACAGTCAGAAAAGAACATCATATTTATTTTAACTGACAGACCTGCTAAAAATATTTCTGACACTCAGGTATCTCTTCTGCTCACGAATGTAGATATACTGTAACTACTTAGACTTTTGATATACTTACTACACAAGAGTGTATTGTACAAGGAAAACAGCGCATTGTTTCTTGGGACAATGAAACTCAGCCCTGCCCACTGTAATTGGCACATGCAAAGATTGTTAGAAATGAAAAGGACTGAAAGGTAGAGGGAAAACTGCTTTCATGCTTCAGTTTTTTATATCCGTATATTTTTCCATGATGAGGTGCTGTGTACCTTTTAGCGGTCCAAGGCGAGATTGGATGTGCCTTTGCTACTTCTACACCTCCACCCAACATCAACACTGCTTACCTCAATCACTAGAGGACTTACCAAAAAGCTCCAAATTGATTTTCTTGGTCAGGTAGCAGACAGTGGCATTACAAAGGTTCAGATCAAGAGAGATCACCCCAAGGAGAGATCATCCCAGTGATTCTTGTTAAGACTCCAAATCATTCCAATTAGGTTTGCTCTAAACTGACTTTTCCAGTCATCCACCCAGGGACTTCTGCTGCCATCAATTAGAGACGTCAGTTTTAATCTGGGCCGGTTTCCCAGACACTGGTCATTTCCCATTACAGTCATCTTCTGGGAGGATCCCATGATGCGATAGACATCTCCACGCCTCAGTAGAGGAGATGTGGAGGAGACCATAATTAAAGAAGTGGCATTTACTCCCAGTCAGGGTACCTCTTAGATCTGAATCTGCAATTACCTTCTAGAAAATAGCTTTGTCAGGACAAGGCTCAGCATGGCTCCCATCCCGGTGGCAATACAACAGAATGTAATCATTTTACTGAAGCTGCAGTTTGATTGTTTAGCCCTTCACCCAGGGTTATCACTAGCCACTCTACTGTAACAGATGTGGAGGGGAAAAATTTAGTGGAGAAGACTCATGTGCTTTTATTTACATTCAGTTTTTTTAGCTGATTGGTGATCTGCTGCATGTTGATGAAAAAGAACGCACAGAGAACGCACAACCATAATTACTTTTTTATTTGGGGATAAAACAAGGCTAAAAACTGATATAATGCAGCTCTTTCCTCTGCCTCTCTTTCTTTCTCCATCTCTCTCACTCACCTTTCATCCCCTATCTTTTTTGCCTCTTCCAGAGTACCCCTCCCCTCACACTATCTCATCCCGCCTTCCCTTCCCTCTCTTTCCCTCTCTCTCCGGTTTCTCTCCCTCTCACACAACACACACACCCTCTCCAAACCCCCACATACCCATGCCCAACTTCCTAGACTCTTTATCAAGCTCATAAGGACTATTTGCACAGAAGGCAATTAAAAGCTTTAGTGGTTCCTGTAGACTAAGGGGTCATTTGGGGGCCCCAGGCCACACATGCGGCAGAGCCTTATTGGACAGGGCTGCGTTGTGCAGTCAAATGGCATCAGTAAATAGTCTCCAGATAGAGCCTGAGAGCCAACAGGAGCGCATCTGCATTAATCAATGGGAAATTATCCTGGATGTAATTTGTGGAGGGCAGCCATGCACCTGCTTAGAAATGTGATGTGTGTGTGTGGTAGGAGAGGAAGAAAGTACCAAAATAAACACTCTTTAAAGCCTGTTATTTTCAAAAAAATTAGATGCAATTAGAGACTGTTGTTTTTCACAAAGAGACAAAGTAGAACACAATCCTTAGCCCCTAAAACTCTGTATGTGAACATGTGAGGGCAAACAGAGAAAAGTAACCATGCGCTTACCCACACAAACTCTCTAGGTAACAAACTGCAGGAAATAAATCGATGTGAATAAGACCCATGCTCAATGGTGGCGCCAGAGATAAGCATGTCCTTAAAATGACCATATGCAAGTGTTCAGATAATGAAGATACCCAGCAGATTAGCTCCTTTGCATATCTGACCAATCAATCCTCTCTCTGGTGTTGCATGTTGTGAACACAATCATTAAGCCACACCTCCTAATCCGTTTTACTCATTGAAAACGAATGCACTGCATGCGCTTATCCACAACTTACCCTACCTGTCCCCTCCATTCTAAAGGATCCAGATGCGGATTGCCGTTTGGCCTTTTCCAGCTTCCCTTCCTGGACTCTTCTCTTGTCTTGTCTCCCACAGCCCCTCTCCATCATGCCATTTATAAACAGAGAAAGAGCGTGAGACAGACAAGAGAACATGTTGGAGTACGTCCGGGCCTCCACTGGCAGCTGGTGACCTTCCCAGTCAGTCTACAACATGACTCACTCCCGCCTCGTTTTCATCTTTTTAGACGCTCTCCGGTCTCTCTATCACTCCTCAGGATCAGTAATCGCTCACAGCACAGTTTCTCGCAGGACACTGGTCATCTCTACACAGCACACTCCTCTGTGCTGCTCTGGGAGTACAATAGCCACAACACCAAACCAATGAGTGAAAAATGTGGGTGGGGTTTACAGTATGCATTTTCCCCCTATCCGTTACTAAATGATGTGGCCCATTTACTGACAGACACTTAGGCTGTGTCCGAAACCACTCCCTAACCCCTATATAGGGCACTATATAGGGATCACGCCATTTTGTAGTGGTGTCCGAAATGTTAGGGATCACCAGGTGATCCCTATATAGTGCCCTGAATGTAGCCCACAATTCACCGCGAAAAGTAGTGAACATCTGATGGTCACTACATGAAGCAAGATAACCCATCATGCATTGCCAGAAGTTCTCCCGGCACAGAAAGAAAACCAATTGGCTCCAGCTGGGAGTCATCAGGTGGTGTAGTTTGATGGAGGATAGTTTGTTGAATTCATTAAAAATAAAAATAAATTAATGCTTAAATAGAAAACAAAATACGAAAACTAAACGTATAGGACAGTAATCAAAATACTCAAATTTAATAAAAATGCAGTAGTAAATGGACAAGTATAATGTGAGACGACATTAATGTGGTACATTTTAATTGTACGTTTTTTCTGTTGAGCTCACTATATAGTCCACTACATTTATTTCCCTATATAGGGAGTAGGGAGTAGGGAATGAGGGAGTGGTTTCGGACAGCCTTAATCTCGGATGACCATGTGGAGCTTTTGTGAACAGTTATGTGTAAAAACTCAGAGTCCACTTCCTTTTCAAGTGGTTTTCAAGGTTTCGTGTCTAAACTAGAATCAAAAAGAATTGTCACACTTGTTTCTGTGAGAAGAATTGTCACCCTTAAGTAAGCACAGAGTCGATGGATCTCAAGGAAACTTACTTTACATGCACATGAAGCAGGGAGACAAGCTGTCACAGTTGTGCAAAGTTGTCTGAAGTCTTGTCACCAAGCGTAACCATTTATACTGTCATCAACACAAACAATTCTCATTAGTCACTGGTTCATTTAAACCATGCAGTTCTCATGTGAATACAGTAATTTGACTCTTGACCAACTGTTCCCAAACTTCTATCCAGATGATAAGACCTGTCATCATATATTCTTAACACTACAGGGGGCTTCTGTCCCAACTGGTCAGATGTCCCTTTAGGAGGGGTCTTTCTGTTCGAAAGGTAATTAAACCTTTCTGTCACAAATAGACTCCTTAATACTAAAGCCAGAGACAAAAGCTTGCTACTCCAGGGTACCAAGATTGCCTTGAGTCATGAATGTTGAAAATACTAATGTTTTTTTTTACAGAATAAAGAGTTGCATGCTTCATTTCTTTGACAGTTTCGTGACTGGGAAATACATTAGTAAATACAGAATAAAACACAACTTGGAAAACATACAGCTGCTAGCAGCGATGGAGGATTATTATTATTATTATTATTAACCATTTCGCCATTTGCAAAATTGACATGTTACAGACATGTATTTCATGCATGTACACATTACATTACATTTACATTTATTCATTTAGCAGACGCTTTTATCCAAAGCGACTGACAAGAGAGAGCTTTACAAAAGAGCATTCGTCACTGAGCATAGCAACGTGATAGACCCCGAACAGAATCTAAATATGCTACGTCACTTTCAAACCTTGAGTCATCGCAGAATGCTCTCTTCAGACCAGACAAGAGAAATCTGTTTTCAAATGTCACATGCAATAAGAATATCCATGTTTTCTGGCCGGAATTAAAACATGTCAGAACAGTGAAACTGTTTAACGATTAACATGTATTATAATTGTATTAACTTTTATAGTGTATTGCTTAGGTGTGAAAAATAATTACAAATCACTGAAAACAAAAGCTCATACTGATGGGTAAGATCCTAAGAATGTCATGCTGCCACACTATACATTTTAAAATCAACCAGAATAAAACCTGTAGCGTTCTGGTAAAATCGGTTTCTGGAATCAGTATGTGGAATCAGTTCCATATAAAACCACTCTATTAATATTCCTGCACTTGTGTGAAGTTTATCTCATCACTCACAGAGACATAGCTATGAAGAAGGATAATAATTATGAATGGATATCTCTGTAGTGGAGCATATGTTGCTCCTCTCCGTGCAACAAAATCAGCATCAAAACCATGTGCTGAAAGAAGCACAATTGTTGAAAAAGAAAACTGAATAATTAATACATATACATACCGCTGAAGAAACAAGTAGAATGTTACTTTGTTATCGGTTTATTGTGTTTGTTTAATTATAGATTTTTTTTACGGAATCTTCAAATTGAATAAACTTTATTAATTGTATCCCTGCTTTATAGAGCCTCCTAAGCTCCCAATGATCCTGCCCTCTAATGGCCTGAGAGAAAGTGAACTCACATAACTAGACAAGGGGTCATGTGCATAAGAGAGGAACTAGTCTCCAATGCTATTTTAACAATGGTGGGCCATGCATTTCACACCTGGGCCTTCAATGAGGTCCAGAATGAATCCACCTCTTAATATCATCATTATGATGCCATGGCTCTATAGACACTATACATTTAGAAACGCTCTGTGCATTCAACGCAGTATATGATAACCTCTCCTTACAATGTCTAGATTTTCTTGTGAATAGTATTTTAACTATATTTTTGACCAAATCGATATATTCTCCTCCTTCCACCATTGTAAGCTGAGAAAACAGTTCATAGAACACAAATTAGCTTGTTTAGTTTAGTGTTTAGCATCTTAAGTTTGCTAGCTCTGCATAGCCCATCCAATCAAATATGTATGCCAGCTATCAGGCATACAATAGTCAACTCAAAAGCTTTAGTTTTCATTCACGTAAAGCTACAGGTGCCCACACAACTGATTTTGAAGGCCTGAGAGCAGATTTTAGACCTTGGCTAGACAAGATGGCTGAATATGATTGGATAAAAGCTCTGCCTTGAAGGCCAGCCCTCAAAATCTTAACCGCTAAAAGCAGTGCGTGCAACCAAGAGGAAAGCAATGAAATTAAGAGTATAATTAAGCTGAATAATTTAATATATTTGTGGGAAAATATGTCAACATTATATTATTTATCATTATATTATATAATTATGATGTTTAGGCCAGCAGGGAAGCCACCACTGTATTTTAGTGGATCTGGGAACGAGGGGAGTCCCAGACCCAATAACCAAGTCAACATTTTGCTGTTTGCAGGTAACAGAGAAGCTTTCAGAGAAGGTGACTGCACTATATGGTATTCTGAAGGGTTTCAACGTTTTAGTCAGTAAACTGTCAAACATGTCAGTACAGAAGATGTAGCATCAGCTAACATGTTTTAATTCCATAATTAAATTAAGAATTATATTCAGATACAGCAGGTTGTGTCCTAACTAACAAGTAGGCTGACCTCCTTATGACATTAATGACTATAAAGAGGATGATGAAAGTGATTGTCTGTGTGTAGTATGTGTGTGTGAATGTATGTGGAATTGCTTGCCATGTGCCTGATGTTCTACATGCATAACACAGTTGTGACTGAGATTAAAACAGCAGCATTGCATGGATATGAAATGATGGATTTAACAGCATCAACCTCATTACTTATGCAATTATTCAGGGATCTGTCTGTGGTGTTTGTGAGACACCCTTACAGACTGCCAGCTTGTGTGGAAGATACTGAGAAACACCAAGGAGCTGCTGGTCTCCCATTGATACATTTACTGCTGTCAGAAGCGGCAGATCCAAAGGAGATTGTTGTAAGTAATAAGGATGTGCTCAGCAAATTACCTCAATCGAAATGGTGTAAATAATCTAATCAGTGAGGTACATTAACAGATTAAATTTCCATGTTAGTATTTGTACCTGTATGGCAGTGTCTAATAACTGAACAGCATAACTGATGACAGATCACCTTGGAAGTATCCCAAAGATGAGAGACATATTCAGATTCTGATTAATTTGAATGTAAATCAATCATTATCTACCACTTATTAGCGGTGCCACTAATTCTCATTAGGGGTCACGGGTGACTGGAGCCTATAGCAGTTACTTCAGGTCTTAGGCAGGGCACACCCTGGACTGGGGCCAGCTAGTAGCAGGGCAATCACACAGACAGTTACAGACAACTGTAACTGCTTTTACACAGGGCTGCACCCTGTAAATGTAAGGAAGTTATCACCTTTCTTGTTAAACACCTAAACGAGGCACCACCCAGCTATTTGGTAAGGGAGCCAGGAAAACTTTATGGATTAATAGTTTATAACAGCATTTGAATAATCAGTCTCATCTTTAGGTGCAGTTCTTGGATGTAGTGCAGATCAGATAACAGAAGATTGTTATAGACAAGGGTTTATTTAAAGCAAAATGAATGATGATGAACAAACACCAGAATTTATATAGATTAGTTGGATCACAACACAGTGGTTCTGTATTGAATATGAGGAAGCTCAGAAAATTAATCAGTTACTTTGTCGTAGTTGTAGGAAGGCAAGTTGAGTTTTTTGTCAAAGGTTCCGGCTGTCCAAAAACAAGGCATTGGATGGATATGACGGGGTTCAGAGATCACGTGTTCTCACGTTGGTCCTTTCAAAAAAGCAAGTTTGTTTCTTTGTCTTGGGTCTTTATACCAGGTCGTCTAAGGAAGGGTTATAAATCTGAGATAGCATGGTGGTGTGAACAGTTTCTGAGTTTAAATCTTCCAAATGTCCGTGGAAGTGCCTAACTAAGTGCTTAACTAACAATGAAACATTCAGAAATTGTTTTGTTGGTATGACACGGTCATTTTGAAACCAAAATGGACTCACTTTTATAAAAGGGAGGAAGATACATTACATGTAAATTTACACATATTGATTTAGCAGACACTTTTATCCAAAGCGATTAAACATCACATTACATTAAACACAGCGTTTAAAGAGAGATTATAAACTATCAGAAATTCCCATAGTCCTTTTTAGTGTCCACGAGCATAATTGTCTTTGTGAGATGTTTGTAAATCCATTAAATGTCTGTTTTAGGGTAAATTCCTTAATGGCTCTGGTTGAGTTTGGTTAGGCCTTTGGGGGCCTAGTCGCTGATTGTAAATCAGTTCTTGCCTCCGTCAGTGTGTTACTGGCGGGGGGAAAGGTCACTAAGGAAACTCTACACTGCTACACAACATAGAGACCATTCACTCTCCGATTCATTCACTAGGGGCGATTTTCAGGTCAATTAATCTACCACATGCATGTTTTTGGATGGTGGGAGGAAGCCGGAATTCCCGGAGAGAACCTACTGTAACATAAGGAGGACATGCAGACTCCACCCAGAGAGATTATGGCCCAAGAATCAAACCCATGGTAATAATAATAAATAAATACTCATTTAGCAGACGCTGTTATTCAAAGCAACTTACAGTAAGTATAGGGACATTCTCCTTGAGGCAAGTAGGGTTAAATGCCTTGCCCAAGGACACAACATCACATAGTTACAGCCAGGGTTCAAACTCACAACCTTTCGCTCATGATGCCAACGTCTTAACCCATTGAGACATCTGTCTTCCCGTAAACCCCTTGTTGGGAGGCAAGAGTGCCAACAGCACTGCCACCGTGCACCCCTGAATGCAAATCATCTTAAGGTAAAGGACGCCTTAGAAGTCATGAAGATTGAAACATACTCTTCAATGAGAGAGGTGACTAATTTCCACTTTGCATGTACTTATCCATGGATACATTAATATACAAGGATATTTTACACATTTCATGTATATTTTGGCCCATGACATTTATTATCAGTCTCCCTAAATTACTGTGGAGGAAACCCTTATAGTAATCTGTGGTCAACATAGAAGACTCCTTTGAAAATATGATTCAAGGTGATTTTCAAAGTTAACGATTTGTTCTATGCTGCATTTAACTTTTCCAGAAGGTAGGTTCCCAAACTAAATATCAGGTTTCAGCAGTATCTCTATGCAAGAACACCACCTTATGTAGAGTAGCAATGTTTATGCCAACCCAATAAAATGTTCCATGCTTGAAGTTACTGTATATATTTAAAATGTCATTGTCACCTTTCAACTATTCTTCAGTGGAAGGATATAAGATTATTTTTCCTTTCTTGTACAAGAACACTGTCTAGACAAAATGATTACCACAAGAATGACACTTTCTCCCTTGTGTTAAAGTATTCTAATAAATGGCATTAATGTACATCTTGATAATAAAAAAGTAATAAAATAAAACAATGGTAGGGACAGTGGAATCTCTTTGCATATTCTTTTGTGTAACTGTATGAAGTAAGATGTTTAAAGATGTGAAAAGATTTTGAGTCTGACAATGATTTGTGACAAATTCCTCTTTATTTCTCAGACTACTGGTGTCTGGACTGTGCTCCGATAAGGTCACAATGGGGTCACCTGGTCACAATCGCCTTATTTTGTCCATTTATGAGGCCAATCATTTATAATTTTTCATCACAGACACCATTTTCTGTGTCTTGGGAGTAATATCTGTAGGTTTTCAAATCACCTTTGCCAAAATAAGATGGCAGTTGTATGCTTGTCTGTTACGTATGTTAGTTACAATCCAACACATACATCTCTACAATGCTATGTAGTTCGAGCCCAGAAATTCTTTACTGGAAATTTCCAAATGAAGATTTGAAGTATTCTTTATCTTGTGTAACTGTGTGTATGAATTTGGTCTTCATAAACGCTATGAAAGGAATGGATGTATCTCATATCTTGTTGAATATCAAATTAACAGGGCACCACCTCAATATTTGGAAAGGAATTGAGGAAAAACTTGTGGGTGAATAAAGTACAATAGCCTCTTATGATCAGTCTCATAACCTGGAGTCATGTGTTCCTTAGAATTAGCGCAGATCCGATAACGGAGAATTTTATACACAAAGGTTTATTTAAAGCAAATGAATTGATGATAACAAATACCAGAATTTATGTAGGTTAGTTGGATAACGATACAGTGTTTTTATACCGAAAATGACGGACAGGAGAAGACAGGGGGAAGGGAGAGTATTGACCTAGGAGACAAAGGACAGTTATGCTAAGATATGCTAACGACAGGAAGACCAAACTTAAATCAATGTCACACCTCGATCACTGGCCCGTCCTCACGTGTCACCAGTCTGATTGTCTCTCCTAAACCCTGATTGTTTGCACCTGTTCCCCATTACCCTCGTGTGCTTATAGTCTGCGTTCTCCCCTTGTCTTGTGCGAGAGTGTTGTGTTTTCCCTGCAACCCAGCCCACATCCACAGCCTTGACCAAGAATTTTGCGAAGTTTGTAATCTAGATTTTTTGTTTACTCCAAAGTAAGAGTCTCTTCGTTTAAAGTTTGTAATCTCAATTTTGTTTCCTCCAAAGTGAGAGTCTTTTAATTGAAGTTTGTAAACTCGATTTTTGTTACCTGTAAAGTGAGAGTCTTTTTGTTTGGGAGCTTTTTGTTCGAGTACGTCTCCAATAAAGATCTGGTACTGCTCTATTTCTGTATCCTGAGTCCTCTTCCCGGTCCAAGCCTGACAATCAAGTTACATTTCACCACACTATGCCAATGTCTACGCATAAAAAATTAGCTAGTCACAAGAAAGGTAGAGTTGATCTTCCAAGTGGTTGTCCAAGAAATAAAAGGAAGTGTTCCTTAAGTTCCGTTATGGTTCTTGGTTCAGTTGAAGGGTTGTTTGCTCAATATACCAGATAAATCCCTCAGAATAATCCAGACGAAAGAGGGGGAAAAATTCTAGGTTTAGTGCTTTTATACTAGATAAGGTAAGGGGGTTTGGTCTCCCCTTATCCAAAGATAAGCCTATGCTGGGATTGGCATGTAGGTGTGAAAGGGTCTCTTGAGTGGGTATATTTCAAATGTCAGTGGAAGCTCTTGACTTCAATAAATAACAATGTAACATTCAGAAATGTAAATGTTAGTTTTGCACGAACATCTGATTATATTAGATTAGATTCAACTTTATTGTCATTACACAGGTACAAGTACAGGGTAACGAAATACAGTTAGCATCCAACCAGTAGTGCAAACGTTATGACAACAGAATATAATAATAAATATGGGTATACTCAGAATATACACAGTATGAACAGTATAATCAGAATATACATGAATACAGAATGTACAGATTAAAGTGATTTTACACAAATGTACAGCTGTATAGTACAAGATGCTACAGTATTAAACAGAAATTACAGGGTTGCATGTATGTACAGTTAGTGCAAAATGAACAAAACGAACAGATGTGCAAAATGAACAAAATGAACAGGTAGTGCAGTAACAGATGTGCAGATGTGCAAAATGGACAGATAGTGCAAATAACCACTCAATTATGCAGGTGGTGCAAAGTTAACAAACAGAATGTGCAAATATAGGGTGGCGGGGGTTCTATGGGGGGGCGGGGGTTATATAGGGGGGTGGGGTCTAGTGGAGTTCAGGAGTGTCACAGTTCTGGGGAAGAAGCTGTTCCTCAGTCTGCTGGTTCTAGACCGGAGACACCTGAGGCGCCTGCCGGAGGGCAGGAGGGAAAACAGTTTGTGGGCGGGGTGTGAGGAATCTTTTCGGATGCCGTGCGCTCTATGCAGACAGCGCTTCCTCTGGATGTTCTCAATGGACGACCCGCTGCAGTGCCTTGCGCTCTGCGACTGTGCAGTTCCCATACCACACTGTAACACAGTTTGTCAGGATGCACTCGATCGCACAGCGGTAGATGTTCACCATGACAGCTGAGGACAGGTGGTGTTTCCTCAGTGTTCTCAAGAAAAAGAGACACTGGTGAGCCTTCTTGATCAGGCCGAAGGTGTGTGTAATCCAGGACAGGTCATCCGAGATGTGGATCCCCAGGAACTCATAGCTGGAGACACGCTCAACGGCCATTCCGTTGATTTGAATGGAGTCGTGCGTGTCTCCCCTCTTCTTCCTGAAGTCCACGATAAGCTCCTTGGTCTTTGTGGCGTTAAGGAGCAGGTTATTGTCACCACACCACATGGCCTCATCGTTGTTGGTGATGAGGCCGATCACCGTGGTGTCATCAGCAAACTTGATGATGGAGTTGGAGCCATACATTGGCTTGCAGTCATGGGTGATCTGGATACCAAGAATGAGTTATTTGTAACAAAGGGGCAGGGAGTTACATTAAAACACATTACATCAAACACAGCATTTAAACAGAAATTCTAAATTGTCACACAGTTCCAATAGTTTTAGTGTCCAATGAGCAGTATTGTCTTTGTGAGATGTTTGTAATCCATTAAATGTCTGTTTTGGGGATAAATCCTCTGTTCAGACTTGTGAACGAGTTATTCCAAGGCTTGCCTGGCCTTTCAGCACTGGTTTGGAACTCCATTACCCTGGTTTCGTCAGTGTCTCACTGACAAGGGAATGGTCATGTGGAGACTCTGCTACACTTGTTCGTCTTGTGTTACTTTGCTGTTACCATCCATTATGTTAACGGGTCGGTTTTGACCCATGTTTTAAATCAGCTGTAAAATGCACTAAAAACAAAAATCTATCAACCAATTTGTTTCTTACCTCTTGGTTACCTTGTCAGGCTACATTAACCATGAAAATATTGGTTTCAATGTTTTTGGTGTGGGTCTCTGAGCCTTTTTGATCACTATACCCCTCGATTTAAAAAAAAAAAAATGGTCAAATGAAGATCAATAGAATAGATCATATATATAAATAAAAGATTGTGGTGTTACCTACATATTCTTGAGTGTTATTAGAACACATCTTAAATATTTAAATGTTGTCATTTTTAATTTTGATATTATTAACTAAAGTAACATCTATGGTGTTACGGGTCAATTTTGACCCACATTATTTACTTGAAGAAAAAAGCATTATTTTTTCAAGAAAAAAAAGTAAAAAGCAAGTATTTTTTCAGCAATAGAACTAGAAATAGTGTTTTTTTTGTTTTACTTTGAAGCACAGAACATTTGTCTTTCTGTCCTTAGTGCTTGGGCAGACCTGACACCATTTTCTTTTAGAATAAGGTGTCCTGACTGGGGTTGTGGCTGTGGCTGCTCTGGTTGGTGTTGAAGCAGGGCTGGGTGAGGAGGATGCCTGATGCTCTTTGTGTTGCTGATGGTGTGGATGGAGAGTGAGGCAAGCTCTGCAGATATCTGACTAAAGCTGCAGCATCTGGGTCTCGGGGCAGCCGTTCCCTTTGGTTAGCGTGTGGCTTGATAAGGGACTTTCCCTGCTCCTTAAGAAACATTCTCTTCTTATTTGTTTTAGCTGAGTTCAACCCTTGGTGGATGTAAGTCCACAACCCAAATGCATCGGATGCAGAAACATCAAGGATGTTGTAAAAGACAACCATTGGCCATCTTTTGGTCATTTGCTGGCAAGTATGGGTGGCAGTCAGCTTGTCCAGGTTGTCCAGTCCACCTTTGTTTTTCTTATAGTCAAGGATAATTGTGGGGTTCACTTCCTGATGACACAGCTGCATATTGTGTAAGACATGGGTACTACATTCCAGGGTTTTTTGGACAATATGAGACAATAGTGGTGGTGTCTGTAAAAAAAACACTTTGAGGAAAGTAGAGCCCTGTCCTTCACCTGCAAGATTTCAGCAGGCAGCTCAGTTTTATTTGTCTTCACTGTGCCCATCATGGTACATTTCCTCCTGAGAAGTTGTTGTACAAGGTCATAGCTGGCAACAAAGTTGTCACAAGTGACATTGTGAACTTGCAGTCCAGTAGTCATATCAAGGATCAGATATTTTCCTTGGTTTTTCTTAGGGATGTTGTTTTTGTCAGTGTGTTGGCTGATAGTGCACTTATGATGTCAATTTAGGCTCTAATTATTACTATATAATCTTATTTTTATAACTGGGTCAAAACCGACCCGAACAACACAAGAGTTATAATTTCAAAGAGAGCATTTTATAATTAAGTTAAAAATTTAAAACAAGTTTAAAAAAATCTAATAGGGGTACCTGACAAAGTCATAAAACCTTGATGTTATAAACAAATGTATGTGGTTGTCATAATTATTTAAAATCTAAAACGGGTCGGTGCCAACCCGAACACCAGAGGAAGGTTAAGCAGCAGGAAATAATCTTTGGCCTACAGGGCACAGACAGTGCTGTACCAATAATCAAAGACAGTTAATAATAAGAGGATCTAAAATGAAACCTTGATGGACATCCCAATGGCTTTAAATAAAAAGAAACTGCACAATAAATGTCTATTGAAATGAAAATGAAGAAGAATGAATATATGTATTCCCTGCATGTACATCACCCGCACATTATGTGCCGAGTCTTGTTAGAAGAACAGGTATTTGAAATGACTGATGTATTTTTGTGGTGATACCCAGAGCTGCCGCCTGAATGGAGACCAATAAATTACCTGAATGATCTAATGTAAAATACGACATACTTTTTTTCAAAATTAAGTATTACACTATTTTATGTTGAAAATGATTTGGATATTGTTGAAGAAAGTGTTTTGTCCGTCTCTTCATAAACGGAGTGACGGTTCAGTTGAGTTCTGGATTAAATAAGTATTCAACAACCTGCAGATTGGGAGAGAAATGACCAGACCTCTGGCAACAAAATGAACACAGTCCAAAGCTTAGGTCTCAATCATGTCTCCCTACCGGACGAAGGCAAGAGAGCATTCTTTTATAGGGCACAATAACGTAAACATAGATAGTGACAGTCAGGCAGTAATGACATTACAACAGTCTTCAGAGAAGGTGTGTTCAGTAGTGATTACCGTATTTTTTGCTCTATAGGGCGCACTGTCAATGAATGGTCTATTTTCGATCTTTTTTTCATATATAAAGCGCACCGGACTATAAAGCGCATTAAGCGGAAAAAAACAGTCAGATAAATCAGTCGAATAATATTGTAATGACCAGCCTTGGTCAGTAAGTAACAGGCACGCGATGTTTATTGATCCTTTAATGGTAGTAAACAGGCTACTGTGTGGCCGTAGCCTACGCCAAATTAACGAACACAATGGAATCCCTGCACCGAACATACACGACTCGCTCTCTCGAAAACCCAGACATAAGAGAGCGCCAAAACGGCAAAACTTGGTCTATAACGGTCCAACCCCTTCGGACCAACCCCCCTCCCAAGACCCTCCACCAACCAACAGGATGCCCTGCAAAGGAACATCAGTGCATGCCTGTGATTGGCAGATGAACCCAGACAAACCCAACAGCCCAACATGCGGGTCGCTACACAGCCCCCCACCACAAAGTCCCTCGTCCCCGAGGGAATAAACAAAGTCTCTGAAGCGACCCGGAGGTCTCCTTCGCCTGCGTGACCGTGAAGGTTGCATAGTGTCCAGATGTGGAACAGGAGGCTCCACCCGTGGCAGAGGGCTGACCCTCTGAGACCCAGGGGACAAGGGTAGGGATATGGGGGGCAAGGGAGCAGGAACGGGGAATACAGTCAATGGCTCCGGGAAACCACAAGGGGGCACAGGGGGGGAGACAGGGGGCGTGGGCCGTCTGGAGCCTGGTCGGTGGCGCTTGGGGGTGGGAGCCTGGGGAGTGTCATGGCCAGAGATTGTGGGGGTCCCTGGGGTTTGGGGGGAAGAGGCCCCTCTGTATGGGGCTAACCTGTCCCGGTGCAGTGTCACCTTTCTCCCCCTAAGAGGAAGCTGCACCCGGTAAACCACCTCCCCTACCCTCTCCAGGACGCTGCAGGGTCCCACCCAGTGACAGTCCAACTTGGGGCATCTGCCCCTTTTCCTAAGGGGGCTGTACACCCAGACCAGCTCCCCAGACACAAAGTGCCTACCACGGGTGTGCACGTCGTAATTCCTCTTCTGCCTCACGCCTGCATTCACCAGTTGCCCCCTGGCGAAGGTGTGGGCTGTCTCCAGCCGGTCCTGAAGTTTCCGGGCATATTCCAGTCCCGGGGGAATGGGAGGGCTATCCGGGGGCCGACCAAACGCCATCTCCGCCGGGGTGCGGATCTCTCTCCCCAGCATGAGGAGCGCAGGCGTGCAGGAGGTGGAGTCTTGGACAGCGGAGCGGCATGCCATGAGGACCATAGGCAGGTGCTTGTCCCAGTCACGCTGGTGCTTGGCAGAAACGATGGCCAGTTGCTGTCCCAACGTTTTGTTGAACCGTTCCACGAGTCCATCACTTTGAGGATGGAGCGGAGTAGTGCGGGTCTTGTGCATACCCAGCCTCTCACACATGGTGGCGAACACACGGGACTCAAAGTTTCGGCCTTGGTCACTGTGGATCGCCTCTGCAGCTCCAAACCTGCTGAACATCCCCTCTGTCAGGGCGTCGACGATGGTCTCTGCCTCCTGGTTAGGCAGAGCATAGGCCTCGGGCCATTTTGTGAATCAGTCCATGGCCGTGAGCACCCAGCGGTTTCCACTGTCCGTGGTGGGGAACGGCCCAACTACATCCACTCCCACCCTCTCCATGGGAGCCCCCACTGGGAATTGTTGAAGCTGAGCGTGAGAGCGGCCCGTGGGGCCCTTTCTCGCTGTGCAGTTATCACAGCGTCGGCAAAAGTCCTCAACATCCCTCTTGTGCTGCCCCCAATAAAAGCCCTGACGGAGGCGGCGGAGTGTTTTTGTGACTCCAAAGTGTCCAGTCCCCACCCCTCCATGAGTACTCTGGAGCACAGCCTCCCGCAATGCTTTTGGGACCACCACCTGCCACCTCTCCTCCCCTGTAGCCGACTCCTTCCATGCCCGCTGGAGCACGCCATCCGCCAGCCGCAGTCTCCCGAACTTGGACCACAACCCCTTGGTTGCCAGTGAGAGCGCTGTTACCTCTTCCCATGGTGGCTTCACCTGTGCCTCCACCCACTGTAGCACCGGCTGTAGGTCTGCATCTCGTCCCTGCTGTTCCCCCCATTCAGCCACATCGACCGTCTGCAGCTCACAGCTGACAGGCCCGCTCACCCGACACTCTTTGGCAGAGACCCCCCCCTCTGCACACAGCTCCCTCTCCCGTTCCTCCCTCCGCTCACAGTGGCGGCAGCCGTCGGCCGTACAGGGCCGGCGGGACATGGCGTCGGCGTTGGAGTGGCGTGCCCCTGCCCTGTGTACCACTGTAAAGTCATACGGCTGAAGCTCTTCCAACCAGCGAGCCACCTGACCCTCTGGCTCTCTGAAAGACATGAGCCACTGGAGAGCAGAGTGATCAGTCCTAACAGTAAAGGGCAGGCCACCCAGGTAGTACTTGAAGTGTCTGACAGAAGCCACCACAGCCAAGAGCTCTCTCCGGGTGACACAGTAGCGGCGCTCATGTTTGTTGAAGGTTTTACTAAAGTACGCCACCACTCTCTCCCCCTCTGGCCCCACCTGGGCCAGCACCCCACCCATCCCCACATTGCTCGCATCTGTGTCAAGGATAAAGGACAAGGAGAGGTCAGGGGGGGCGAGTACGGGGGCCCCGCACATTGCCTGTTTGAGGGCGTTGAAGGCCTTGTCACACTCCTTTGTCCACGTGAAGGCCTTGTCTTTCGGAAGCAGGCGGTTCAGGGGAGCAGCGATGGTTGAGAAACCCTGTACAAACCTCCTGTAGTAAGAGGCCAGACCCAAGAAGCTCTTCAGCTGTCGCTGGTCCGTGGGGATGGGCCAGTCTCGGACAGCCCCCACCTTGTCCTCCAAGGTGCTTATCCCCTCCTTCCCCACTCGATGACCCAAGAAGCTCACCTCCCTCCTCAAGAAGTGGCACTTTTCGGGGTGGAGCTTCAGACCTGCGGCAGCCACCCGCTCCAACACGCACCGTAGCGCCCCCAGGGCTGACTGGAAAGAGCTGCCATGGGCCAGGATGTCATCCAGGTAAACTACACACTGCTGTCGGGGAATGCCATCCAGCACCCTGTCCATCAAACGTTCAAACGTAGCTGGCGCGTTGCACAGGCCGAAACACAGGACTGTGAACTGCCAGTGTCCTCTGTTGGTGGAGAATGCAGTTTTGGCTCTGGCCTCTGGGGATAGCGGCACCTGCCAGTAGCCACTGCGGAGGTCTAGTGAGGAGAACCAGGAAGACCCCCTAACCAGGTCCAGTGACTCATCTATACGAGGTAAGGGATATGAATCCTTCCTGGTTACCTCATTCAGCCGCCTGTAGTCCGCACAGAACCTCAGCTTGCCTCCCTTCTTAGGAACCATGACAACTGGTGCCGACCAGGGGCTGTCAGAGGGTTCTATGAAACCCGCCCGCTGCATCTCCAACACAGCCTTGTCTGCCGCCTCCTGGCGTGCCAGCGGAATACGGCGGGGTTGCATCTTGATGGGTCGAGCATCACCAGTGTCGATATCATGCTGCACCAGATGAGTCTGACCCACCTCATCCTCACTCAGCGCAAAGCTGTCCCTGAATTCAAACAGCAACTGCCACAACTGTTCCTGCTGGTCAGGGTCAAGACCAAGACAGTTCCTCTCCCATATTCTCCTTACTGCAGACTGTGTCACCTCCTCACCCCTTTTGGATATCTGGGCTGGGGGGGCGCAGCCCAGGCTCACCAAGGGATGTGTCTCGGAGGCAGCTGGAGGGATGTCACACAGAGAAGTGGGGGGGCGGGGACAGCCATAGGTCTCTGCTGCTTTAACCGTCGGAGTAAAGGGTTCAATAGCTTGAGTGAATGTAACATTAGGGGGAGCCATGGTGACTTCTGGCCCTCCCTGAAAGCTAAGTGTGCCCCCATGTAGGTCTAACTGGCAGCCTGTAGCCCTAAGAAAGTCCAATCCCAGGATACAAGGGTCCTGCACAGGTGCCACCCACACAGGATGACGCACAGACCTGCCCCCTACTGTCACAGTCATCACTCCCTTCCCTTTCATGGGTGCCAGCTCACCTGTGACTGTGCGGAGCTGCACAGTTGTGGGCTCAAACTGAGTCCAACCCGGCACAATGTCTGGCCTCACCAGGGTAACCGTAGACCCAGTGTCCACCAAGGCAGAGCAGGGCACCCCCTCCACCGTGACAGAAACGTGACAAAAGTCCCCAACACAGGTCCGGCCCACCACAACAACAGGCTCCATCCGCTCGCCCTCGTCTGCTTCTGGGGAAAGTGAAGCCTCGCTTCCCCGGAGGGCCTCTCCCGAAGATGATGGTGGTCGGGAAAGGAAGCCAGGGGTCCGCACAACCCGGTTTATGCGGACCCCAGGCCGTTTCCCGGAGCTCTGGGGGACTTGGGGCAATCCCGCCGCAGGTGACCTGGCTGGCCACAACCCCAGCAGACCCTGGGACCTGGGCGTGCACTTTGCGCCGCCTGTAGTGACACAGCCCGTATCAGCTCTGTCATCTCCGACACCCATGCAGGCTTTTCTGGCCCTGGGCTGCTCTGACCCCCAGCTCGCACAGAGGGTCTCTCCCCCTGCAACCCTATCACAGCCCCAGCTGAAGCCCCAGCCCACACCAGTTCCCTCTCCAAAGCCACCTCCAAGGCTACCTGCAGTGACTCGGGATGAGCCAGCTGGGTTTCTATGCGCAGCTCCGTAGGAGAGAGCGCCTGTATGAACTGGTCGCGTGCCAGCTCGTTCTGCACGGAGGGGGGCATGTGAGCATACGCCCGACGAGAGAGGCTCTCAATGTCATTAGCCAGCACCCGCAGAGACTCTCCAGGCTGCCTGCGTCTACCACTCAGTTCGGAGCGCAGCAGCCCAGGCTGTACACACTGTCCATAGCGCCTTCTCAGGGCTCCAACTAAAGCGCCATAGTCATGTCTGTCCTCGGGGCTAAGCAAAAGCAAACAGGACAGAGCATCGTCCGTTAGGCATAGAGCCAACTGCAGTGCCTTATCTTCATCTGACCACCCCCGAAAATGAGCTAAAAGTTCAAACTGCGCATGAAAAGCTTCCCAATCCGCTTTACCGGAATACTTTGGGGTCTTGACAGACACAGAAGATAGCGGGGGCTGGGCGCCGCCATGTTTGTTTACTATCCGAGACCCAGAATCCTCGTCCTGTGACGTCACCACTTCGGTCCGCCCACCAGAATCCGCGCGAAGCACAGTTGAAGAACCCATGCCCGCCTCAGCAGCCATCGTCCTAACGTCTCTCCTCAAGCGGTCTCTGATTTCCGACGCCCCGGCGATCTTCTCAGCCATCCCCTCCGACGTCCATGCACACGCACCTCCTTGGCCGTAATCGTCCTCCACTTTCACCTTCTGAGTCCCTCGAAGCATTATCACCTCCTTTTCGGCCACTGCAGCTAACCACAGAAGTCAGCTAGCTAGCTGACTACTCTCCCTGTTTTTACTTCTGACACCAATGTAATGACCAAGAAGTGGGATGGATTTGTGGATGTAGTTGGGCCGTTCCCCACCACGGACAGTGGAAACCGCTGGGTGCTCACGGCCATGGACTATTTCACAAAATGGCCCGAGGCCTATGCTCTGCCTAACCAGGAGGCAGAGACCATCGTCGACGCCCTGACAGAGGGGATGTTCAGCAGGTTTGGAGCTGCAGAGGCGATCCACAGTGACCAAGGCCGAAACTTTGAGTCCCGTGTGTTCGCCACCATGTGTGAGAGGCTGGGTATGCACAAGACCCGCACTACTCCGCTCCATCCTCAAAGTGATGGACTCGTGGAACGGTTCAACAAAACGTTGGGACAGCAACTGGCCATCGTTTCTGCCAAGCACCAGCGTGACTGGGACAAGCACCTGCCTATGGTCCTCATGGCATGCCGCTCCGCTGTCCAAGACTCCACCTCCTGCACGCCTGCGCTCCTCATGCTGGGGAGAGAGATCCGCACCCCGGCGGAGATGGCGTTTGGTCGGCCCCCGGATAGCCCTCCCATTCCCCCGGGACTGGAATATGCCCGGAAACTTCAGGACCGGCTGGAGACAGCCCACACCTTCGCCAGGGGGCAACTGGTGAATGCAGGCGTGAGGCAGAAGAGGAATTACGACGTGCACACCCGTGGTAGGCACTTTGTGTCTGGGGAGCTGGTCTGGGTGTACAGCCCCCTTAGGAAAAGGGGCAGATGCCCCAAGTTGGACTGTCACTGGGTGGGACCCTGCAGCGTCCTGGAGAGGGTAGGGGAGGTGGTTTACCGGGTGCAGCTTCCTCTTAGGGGGAGAAAGGTGACACTGCACCGGGACAGGTTAGCCCCATACAGAGGGGCCTCTTCCCCCCAAACCCCAGGGACCCCCACAATCTCTGGCCATGACACTCCCCAGGCTCCCACCCCCAAGCGCCACCGACCAGGCTCCAGACGGCCCACGCCCCCTGTCTCCCCCCCTGTGCCCCCTTGTGGTTTCCCGGAGCCATTGACTGTATTCCCCGTTCCTGCTCCCTTGCCCCCCATATCCCTACCCTTGTCCCCTGGGTCTCAGAGGGTCAGCCCTCTGCCACGGGTGGAGCCTCCTGTTCCACATCTGGACACTATGCAACCTTCACGGTCACGCAGGCGCAACATGCGGGTCGCTACAATATTATGGTGAAGCACAGTATGTATTACTCCGCGACACTCATGGTTACGGTAGCCGTAATGCTGCAAGCGGTGCGGCTTTGTAGTTTACCGAAGTCGTATTCTGCTAAAAACTTGTAAATCCTGTATATCCTGACATAACAGTGTATGTTCAGCAAGACCTATACTTGCATAATTGTAACTGAATTGTATAGACTATAACTGTATAGTCTGTAACCTGCACCTTATCCTGTATATCCTGTATATTCTGCTGTATGTCCTGCAAAAAACTGTAAATCCTGTACATCCTGATATTACACTGTATATTCTACAAGACCAATACTTATATAATTGTAATCAGATAGTCTGTACATAATCATTTATCCAAGCCTCTGCCCACCCACCCCCCCCCCACTCCCCCCCCCCCCCCCCTCCCTGTGTGGAGTCACCTTACCTCACCTACTGTTTCTACTTATTGTTATTGCCCCCACCCCCCTATCCCTGTGTACACTTTCTAATCTTTTACCTCACACCCTTACCCTTGTGTGCTTTTGCGAGACTGTGTGCCGTTGATATGAAGGAGTTTATAAATAAAGTATTCTGTATCTGAATCTGAATTAAGAGGAGACTGTGCAAATCAGGCCTGCATGGTCAAATAGCTACTAGAAAACCACTGCTAATGGATTCCACATGCCTAGTTCCCCCTGTGAAGAAGGGAGGAAGAGGTGTGATGGTGTGGGGATGTTTAGCTGGTGACATTGTTGGGGATTCATTCAAAATTGAAAGCACACTGAACCAGCATAGCTACCCAGCATCCTGCAGCAACATGCCATCCCATCCGGTTTGCGTTTAGGTGGACAATGATTTTTTTTTCAACAGGACAATGTCCATACACACCTCCAGGCTGTGTAAGGGCTATTTGACCAAGAAGGAGAGTGATGGAGTGCTGCGGCAGATGACCTAGCCTCCACAGTCACCGGACTTGAACCCAATCGAGATGGTTTGGGGTGAGTTGGACCGCAGAGTGAAGGCAAAGGGACCAACAAGTGCTAAACACCTCTTGGAACTCCTTCAAGACTGTTGGAAAACCATTTCAGCTCATCGAGAGAATGCCAAGAGTGTGCAAAGCACGCAGAGGAAAGGGTGGCTATTTTGAAGAAACTAGAAACAAGCCAGTTTGATTCCCGGCCATGCAAAATTATGGCACTTCAACCTATTTGCCTTGAGGCAATGTCCCTCTACTTGTTGTAAGTTGCTCTGGATAAGAGCATTACTCAATGTAAATGTGATTTATGGAGGCCCCACTTTGCAAGTTAGAGGAATTAAAGGATGTGCTTCTAGCATATCGGTGCCAGATTCCACAGAACACCTTCAGAGGTTAAGTAGGGTCCATGCTACGATGGGTCAGGACTGTTTTGGCGGTGAAGGAGAGATCTACAATATTTGGCAGTGGTCATAATGTTATGGCTGATTTGTGTATATTCCCTCTACAGTAGTCAAATGTGTCTTGCCACAACTCATGATCCAGCATGTATCCATACAACCATGAATAGAAACGATTGTTCAATTTGAGTCATTTTAGCTAATTCTAAAGGGTATCCATCCAAACATGAATGGGAATTACTTATCACAGGACTGCAGTGTGTCATTGGAGTATTGTCTCAGAATAGCTTAGCCAAAGCTGCTTTCTGTATAACATCTGAGAGAGGAACAGAGGGGGAGACAGAAGCCTAGCTGGCTACTGTCTTCTGCACTGTAGGCGGGATCTAGGACTGAGAGAGAAAATATTGCAGTTAATTTACGATATTTATTTTGAATGGTATTTATTAAATGATGTACTTGATAAATCATGATGATGATGTTGCACGTGATGATGAGCACAATATAGGTGGTTTGCACCTAAACATTCACTGCATGTATGCAGTTTGCCATCAGAATTCTATGAATGTGGCATCTCTTGATAAATGTTACATTAGTATTGCTACATTCCTAAGGAGAAAGTACCTTAGGTTCTGTGTAAATCAAATCAAAATTTATTTGTATGGCCCTTCTTACAAGCAATGTCACAGAGGACTTCACATATGCCCATAGAACTGCCCCTCAACCAGCCTAAACCCTGAAGGAAGACAAGAAAAAACTCCCAGAAAAAAAAAAGAAATTGAAGAAACTTTGGAAGGAGCAATTCAGTGCTCCATGGACGGTTGGGGAAAGTGAAGAGCAGAACACAGGCTAAACAGTCATATCCCTAGCGAGAGTTAATGAGTTGTTGAAACATCAATACTCAATGCTCAACTTGGGTCTTAGGTAGCACAAAGTCAGTTTAGGCAGCCACTGGGCTTGGGCCTATGATTGGCGCAGCATCACACGCAGGGCGATGAGGAAAAGGACCGGGAACTTTCTCCTTGTCCATCAGGGAGACTGACGTCCGACTGGCGACCAAATCCAGGGTTGAAAGACCATCTCAGATCGATGTCCACTGGCACCAGGTCCAACATTGGCCGATGACCATGCATATGCTGAGAGCTCAGTCCCCCCATACCAAGCCTTGGGACTCATAGAAGGTAAATTAACATTAATGCAATCTTCACTTTGCATCTTGGCTGTGTAAAGTAATACCCTGAATCGGGATTTAAATGTTAAAGATGTGGACATTTGATCAAGGTGGGCATCGGTAACTCTAGTGTGCATAGGCTAATGTCCTTCTACCATTCTCATTTTGCCTGCTATCTTTTCTTTTTAGTGTGTTTATCCTATTGGTAGCCTGTTAGAAAAAGTTTTAAGGGCATTGAGGTATCTTAAATGTGTCTATTTTGTCTTTTACAGCTATCACAAATCTCAAATAACGTCCTTATTCTGAAACAGCAGTCAGTAGTTTACACAACAAAAAGCAACAAGGAGGGTGATCAGCTGGTGGTGAATAGCGAGACCAGGAAGTTTGTTATGCGGCTTCTGCGCAAGCGTTGTTCAAGTGAGCAGCTAGACTGGTCTGCCTCTACCTCAACAGCCTAACTAGCAAAGTAGCCAAGCTAGCAATCCAGAGTGTGGAAATATACGCTTAACAAAAATCAAGGGACGTTTTAGACTTGATATTATATTGATGTAACAAGCGGCGAGTGGAGCGGCTGATATAGTATTTGTTTCATTTGCTTGTGGAAGCATGAAGATGAAAGGTTTGTAATCAAAACATCAAATGTTTTCAATTTCCTTTGGACAACGTTAGCACGCTAGCAACCGTAGCTATGTTTTACACAAGGATCAGGCAGGTCTTTTGCTTTAGAGGCAACAAAAGTATGCAATTTTCCTTAAATTAAATAGGGCTACAGTTGGCTAGCTTGCTAAACTAACTTGCAGCGGTTCATTGTGTCTGCTTGGCTACTACAGGCAAATCCGCTGCTGTTAGCATTGTGAACATTAGCCGGTAACACCAAACAGATTATGGACAAGGGCCTTCTGGCTTTGTTTCGTAGCTGCCTATCTTGCGGTGCTTGAATGATATTGGTCACCGTTAGCAACTTGGTACCTCTACGTGTTATTTGGCTATTTAGTAGCCTAGCTATCATGCTTGTAATCTACAAAGCCTGGCAGGCCCGATTGGCCAATAAAGTTGTGAACATTGTTAGCATTAGCCTCTGTTCCGGCTGGCCAAACAATTAGCTAATCTACTAGTGAGCTAGGTAGCTATTTTGCTAATACATACTGTAAACGTTTCTAAACTAACTTGGTCCAAATGCTTGCTAGCTAACATTAATTCTAGCTGGCTACAATAAGATTGGCTAGCTGGTCCGACAGCATCAAAAACTATACAACTAGGGCAAAGCACACCAGCATCTGTAAATATGAAGGTAGCCTAGCTAATCTAGCTATATCTACATATGTTTACTGCCTTTCTACATTAACAAGTGTAGTTGTCCTGCCTTTGCAACCTAGCTATTTTGTAACCGTCACATTTGAGATGACTTTCTTCCTGAACTCAAAGCGCCAAGCTAGGCTAGCCTAATGTTGCCTGCAGACAGTTGTCAGGGAATGCTTGCACTAGGTAGCTAGTATAGCTCGGGCTAGGGCTACCTACGCTAAAGAAGCTTCGAGGTTTGCTTGCATGCAAGTGAATCTCATTGTATTTATGGATTTAAACATAGCTACTGTCGCTAATAAAGCGACAAAACTGGATGGCTGGATACTGTCTGTAGCAAACAAGTCCATAATCAATCAGCGTTCATCCAACTAATAACCAAACTAGAGTTGGCTAACTAATTGGCGGACTGGAGGCTAACCTAACTTAATTGACCAAATTAAGATACTGTAAATTGATACTGAGAGAGTGCTCATATATCATAGCTACAATGGATATGATCAGGGGGCCGACACTTTAAGTTCGGTCTTGGTCAAGAAAGGGAGTTATTGTTCACAAGAAACGTTTGTCTGATCTTTTAATTTTGTTTCAATTGGTTGTACCCTCAGAGTGGGATCTGGAGAAAGGACCATGAAGCATTCAGTGATAACCTTGGCCAGCGTGATCCTCATACCATTCATTTAATCACTTCCTCCTCAAGAGGTGCGTACAACTTGGAAAATGCCAACAATAGAATGAAATGTAAACCTTTAAATAATTTGGTAAGTATATAGTACTTTAAAATCAGAATAGTCTACATAATCTGTCACATTGTTTAAGATATTCCTGCCCCTCTGCTATTATTTAAAAGGTGTAATACTGTGGGAGTCAGGTGGCTCAGCGGTTAAGGCGTTGGCCTCATGATGGGAAGGTTGTGATTTCGATTCCTGACTGTGGCTATGTGATGTTGTGTCCTTGGGCAAGGCATTTCATCCTACTTGCCTCAGGGGGATTGTCCCTGTACTTGCTGTAAGTCGTTTTATATAAAAGCGTCTGCTAAATGAATATATTTTTTTCATATTTATTCAATACCAAATAGAATTTGAAGATGTTGCAATAGAGGACCTGAAGTAAATATTGGATGACTAAACTAATTAAGCTGTCTAACTCAAATGTCAACTTTCAGAGTTATTTTTCCTGGCCTACGGTTTGGTCAGGCACCCATGGAGCAGCTATGGAGATGTTTTGGAGACTTCAACACACTACATTTTTAGTAACGTGTCCTCTTAGCTGCCTGTTTATCAATTCCAAGGCTCTTACCATGTAATTGAGCATTGATCACAAGCAGATCCAGATTCTCACGGGAAAAACAATATACCTGAACACAATGCTGTCCCATTCATCTCCTATTAACATCTGCAAATCTCTATTGTGTGACCTTAGCTAGGCCAACTCTGCCATGTCACTTGATCGGCTAATAGTGTTGCCATGGCCAGGCCAAGTCTTACTATTATAGTGGGGCTGGGGACCTATGTTGAATCATGTTGCAGTTCCTGTAAACACCGCCTGTGCTTCTCCCTAGGAACGGTTAAGTGGTGAAAGCTAAGCAGGTCAGCACTGCTGCTGCCAAGGGGCAAAGCTGGCGATGTCCAGGGTTCCAACCCCCCCTCCCCCAGGGGAGATGGCCAGCGGACCTGTGGCAGAGAGCTGGTGTTACACACAGGTAGGGGCCACTGGTACTTTACCCCAACAAAAAGAAATCCAAAAGGTGTCATTTGGAATATCATGTGACATTTTCACTGGGTGTTGCTGGAGGTTTGTGTGACCCACTAGTCTGTGTTAAATCTCTTTAGTTGTTCCATGAAAATCTGAAAGAAATGACAGGGCAGCAAAAATGTGGGTTAACTGATATTGCTGAGAAGGACTAGAAAATGTTGTCAGGCGAGGTTTCCCTGGCCTGTTCTGAGTCGAACTCTGTTCTCATTGGTCAAGGTCAAAGTGGTGAAGTTTTCTTACATGTGGACCATCAACAACTTCAGTTTCTGCCGAGAGGAGATGGGCGAGGTATTAAAGAGCTCAACCTTCTCATCGGGTCCCAATGACAAAATGAAATGGTGAGCTATTCTGCTGCCTGGCTGTGTATATTGAATCATACTTGTAGTTTTTTAAACCATGATTGAGAAAACTCCATTCTTACAGCCGGATGTGGTTTGAGTTCTAACTGTAATGATTAATGCATTTAGAGTGCACTGTTTCTTTGTATTGTAATGAAACCGATGCACTGTTATCTGTCTGCTTTGTCAGGTGTCTTCGAGTCAATCCAAAGGGACTTGACGATGAAAGCAAAGATTATCTGTCGTTGTATTTACTTCTTGTCAGTTGTCCAAAAAGTGAAGTTAGAGCAAAGTTCAAATTTTCCTTATTGAACGCAAAAAGAGAAGAAACTAAAGCTATGGGTGAGTTCAAGCTGTTTCCCAACCTATTAAGTATTTAATCAATTTTACATGTAAATCATATTTACGTCCACCTTGAAATAATGTCCATCTTCCTTCCCCTCCACAACAGAGAGCCAAAGAGCATATCGATTCGTCCAGGGAAAAGACTGGGGCTTTAAAAAGTTTATTCGAAGAGATTTCCTGCTTGATGAGGCCAATGGTCTCCTACCAGATGACAAGCTCACCTTGTTCTGTGAGGTAATCTATGCGAAACACTACCTGATACAATGTCCACCAAGTATGTTACCTATAGATTGAGTTTTCTGCAAGATCCATATTGGATTATTAATTGGATTGGATTACATATTGTATTGGATGTGTTATTGTAGCTTCAGATTGTCAACTCGAGCCATAAATGTGAAACTGAATGTGAGCTAAATTGTTAAATTAAATCAAAACAATCCACTCTGAGTGAAACGGATCAGACAAGCTGTGACAGAATTAATTACGGGCTACTAATAGTAGCTGTAAAACAAATAATTCAATAAAATGTATCAGGAAGAATAAACATTTTATGAAATATCTCTTTGGAAGGACAAGTTAAATTAAGTGTGCGCTGAATTAGCTATAAATGCAATTAACCTAAACACTACAAGGACTAAATGCCAGTGTGCCAGACCAGGTTTCCTGCAAGGTTGAACATTTTCAGGAAATTGGCAATTTCATAAGCAAATTAGATTCAAATTGAAGATGGAATGTCTCTCCTCATTAATTAGGCGTTCCAGCAAAGTTAATTAATTTGGGTTACAATTGGCTGTGTTTTGCAATTAACGAGTCAAATGCTAACTGCATCAACAAAGACCAGTGAAATAAGGGAAAGTCAGTGTTGTGCAGAACGAACACTATATGGATGTTGCATGTGTCATCCGTCACCAGGTGAGCGTCGTCCAGGACTCGGTCAACATCTCGGGCCAGTCCAACATGAACATGCTCAAGGTTCCAGAGTGTCAGCTGTCTGAGGATTTGGGGAACTTGTGGGAGTGTTCTCGGTTCACTGACTGCAGCCTGTACGTGGGAGGGCAGGAGTTCAAGGCCCACAAATCCATCCTGGCAGGTTAGACTTTAAGACAACCTCCCCACACTACAGGCACAGAGACGGTCTCTCTCTACCTCTCTTTACCCCTGGTTATATCAGACATGGCAGCATCGGCTCCGCTTCAAACTACTGACAAACCTACCTCATGGAATACAGCACATTTTTTACATTATATCTTTTATATTTATAATGTCATAGGTTTAGAATTGCACTGTGATGGTTTAATAAGTGGTAATTCGGTTTTTGGTATGGTAAAAAGCTCTTGTGCATTTTCTTGTCAGAGCCGTGTATAAGGGAATGTTGTTTTGTTTTGACAGCCCGGTCCCCAGTTTTTAATGCCATGTTTGAACATGAAATGGAGGAGAGTAAAAAGGTGGGTTATTTGAGTGGTATTTCGTCAGGCTTGCCACAGTTCTGTCAAAATAACCATTCATATTTAATATGTAGACAGAGGTTCTGCTTCTCACGGTGTCAGATGCCTCAGGGCTAACATTCTCAGTTAACATCTCCCCAGACTTCTCGTAGTCTTTTTATCTTTGTTTTTTTTTTTGTTTGTTTGTTCCCCAGAATCGAGTTGACATCAGTGACGTGGACCCGGATGTCTTTAAAGAAATGATGGGCTTCATATACACAGGGAAGGCTCCAAACCTGGAGAAAATGGCTGACAATCTGCTGGCAGCAGCAGACAAAGTGAGTCCGGTGGAACGGAATGATCAATCTTCCTTTTGCTTGTTTTTTGAGGAGGTTACTGGAATGTCAGTTAGTATCTGAAAGTCGTCTGTGCTCGATTAAGCTTGTCTGATGCAACTCAGCCCATTAGGTAAAACTATTAATGCAGACCTCTGTGTTCAAGCTGAAGCTAACAGTTAATATGTTTTAAAGGGTTCCCAGTAGCCATGTGCAGATGCAACATTAACCTAGCTAAACAGCTAATGATTAACAGTGCCATGTCTAATTTCCTTCAGTGTAATGTTCAGGTTAGGCGATTTTGAAGAAGTCAAATCATAGGCCCTGTTCATACCTGGCAGTAACATGCGTCTTCGCTGATCCGATCACAAGTGACAGCTCTACGTACAGGTCTAGATGCACTCGGGACTCATTGAGACCTGATCGCCTCGACCACTGAAGGACCTCCTATTCAGCTGAAGTCCTTCTGAAGTGGGAATACACACTCATTTGCATGGCACCGGCTACACATTTTTAAGCACAACAACGGGCAGGAATGGATTCTCGTGGATGGATCACATACAAAATCCCCTGCCTGATTTCTATTTGGGCTGAAGAGTTAGTACGGAACAAAAGTAAATAGAAACTGGTAGATTCACATCTAGGCATTTGGAAAAAGAATGAGGAAATCGGCTCCATTTAGCAATGCCAATGTAAAACAAGCATCTGAAGAATGCTTTAAAAAGAAGCAAGGTACTAAACCGTTTTGATTTCTTCTTTTAATTACCGGAAGACTAGGCATAGGAAGGGTAACTCTGCGTCCTGACGGCAAAACTGAACTTATGTCAGTGTTTATCTGAATATCGAGTGGGGAAGTGAGATCCTGTCAAGTGGCTCTGAGCTATGTGGAGATGCATTTTAATGCCAGGTGTGAACTCACATAGTCTACTGAGTGTCCCCTCCTGATTATATCTCTAATGTTAGTAGCAGGTGTGACAAGGGTCATCAGGTTACTTCCTCACTCATTGGTATCATTGGTACCCCACTCTCCACAAGCAGGCTCTTATGGGATGTTTAGGTTTAGTGTGAGATGCACACAGTTTCCTCCAAGCTGGATTCTCACCCCTTCCCTTGTTCCTCCCTAGTACGCTCTCGAGCGTCTGAAGGTGATGTGTGAGGAGGCGCTGTGTAACAGCCTGTCTGTGGAGAATGTGGCGGACACCCTCATCCTCGCAGACCTTCATAGCGCCGAGCAGCTCAAAGCACAAGCCATAGATTTTATCAACAGGCAAGTATAAGGAAGGGGAGAGGAGGGCTGAAGGAAGAAGAAAAAAAAGTCCTGGTGATGAATTCCTGCTGCCATTTCTGTTTACCGGCCCTGAATGCTTACTTTTTATCTCTCCTCCATAGGTGCAGTGTCCTGAGACAGCTGGGCTGTAAAGATGGCAAGAACTGGAATAGCAAGTATGTAATTAGCTGATATGTGTGACACAAGATTAATAACAAACTCTTATCGCTCGCTCACGCTCACATGCATTAGAATTCATTGTTTTAGCTGGGGCAGAAAGACACTAGAAAGGAGCTCCCTATCTGTGGATCCATGTTATTAATAGACTCATACCTGGAGAAGCACAGGGAATGGAACCTTTATGGAATAAGAAACCGAAAAAGGGGAAGTCAGTCATGAGGGTTTACCTGAAGCTGATTTAGGGTTGTTATTGTTGTTTTAGGACACCTTGAGATATGGTAATCAATTACCAAGGGGGGGAGTAGTTTTCATTTGTGCAGCTTTTTTTTTGTAGGGAGTCGGATAGACTGTACGTCTGTAGTAATACTCCTGACTCGAACCTGGGAGAAGGTAGCCGTGTGGGCTTGTTTGGGAAGAGACTGTAGCATTACCATGTGAACCTCTCTTTGCGAAGGCGCATCAATGGTAGGATAGACGTTAGCCAATCCTTTGTGTGGATTTATGGAACGGCACCTCACTTTTCATCACAGTGTAATGAGGCGCATTGACTGTCACAACTTCAGGACTTTGCTGTCGAGGAACCGGCTCGTCAATCATATCTGTTATTTGCCTCATTGTTTCAATCTCATTTGTCTTGATGGTTTTTTCATGTGAGTGATCTACTGTTCTTGTTTCTCTTAACTCCCTCCTGCCCTGTTCTCTGTTTACAGTCATGCAACAGACATAATGGAGACCGCAGGCTGGAAGTCGATGATCCAGTCCCACCCTCACTTAGTGGCAGAGGCTTTCCGTGCCCTTGCCTCCGCACAATGCCCGCCCTTTGGCCTGCCACGCAAACGCCTAAAACAGTCCTGACCGCCCGTCACTGCCATAAGACTTTACCAGGGTGTGAGGCAGGAGGACATGATGGGAGGGCAATGAGGAGAGCTGCTCTGTTCATACCACCACCTGACCCTTTCAAAACTGGCAAGAATTAGAACTTTCAGGAAGGAAGGAAGATGGAGGCTGTGGCTTGCAGACTTCGAAAGGAAACATTTGGCTGTGGTCCTAAAGTGTTGTCTGCTACTATTTTTCTGTAATTTTCAAAATGGCCTTAATATATCTGCCATTGCTCTGGAGTTGCTCTAGAGTACTTCGTCTATGTGACTCTGTGCCTGCCTTGTCCTGAACACCAGGCCCTCTCCAGATTGCACTAGTTCCCATAAATATAGTCATTTTGATATGGAGTTCTATAGGAACGTGTTAAGGGTTTGATAAATGGGAAATATTATATATTTGTAATGTTTAGCCCATTTTGCGACTAGACATTAAAGAAGCGTGAACACTTTCAGTGCAAGGTCAATTCTTTACACTTTTTAAAAGATGAATATGCCCCATATTGATGGCACCATTTCTATGTAAATGACAGTTGTACCATCTTCAGAAGACTGGTGTAAAAGCAAGTCTGTTCTATTGCATATTTGTGAAAATATTCCTGGCATTCTGAGACCCTGTGTTAATGCTGTATTACATGTTAGACAAATTATGTCTATACTTGGGCCCTAACCCCATTAAAACTATTGGATGAATAGCAAAGTGATTTACCCAGTGTCCCATCTGATGATTGCTTATGTACCGTGAGAACATAAGATTAGTCCACTTAGAGATCCAACCTTTCCATAGTATTACCAACTTGCAAATATTTATATATTCTCAATATATTGTGGTTAACAAAAGAAAAAAAAATAAGTGGAAAGACTAATGCATGGTCCTGTATTGTTGAAAAGAAAGTGTCCAAGTACCAATTTTGTTGTTAACAATTTTCATAATTCTTCTGCAATTATCAACAAACAAAAAATATCTGTAAGGAACGAAATGAATTGAGTATAGTCCATGGGAAACCCTGCTTTCAACATGCTTGGAGTTTAGAATGCAGAACATCGTTTCCATCGGCGCTGTTGTGTGTGTGTGTGTGTGTGTGTGTGTGTGTGTGTGTGCGGATGGGGGTCACATGTCTGTTAACAGTTTGTTTCATATGTGATGTGGTATGACAGACAAGCTTCTCTTGAGGATTTTGTAAATTAACTGATAGTGACATCATTTTTACATGGAATTACTCAAGTTATTCTGTGTTACATTGAGATGTTGAATTTTTCCATTAGAAAAAAGATGAAGTTGTCTGCAAGAATGCCTGCATTAACCCATTAAAGATGTTTTCCAGCAGTTGTGATTTATTTTCAATAGTGTTTTTCTTTAATAAGTTCCTGGAAAGTGCCTTTGATTAACGAATGATGCATGCAGTCTTGTTTTCCACCTTGGAAGGTGCATCATCACCATGACAACATGTTCAGTGTCTGGTTTCTTGGTGATGCTCGCATCTGGAATATAACTAGCTGTAGATGGGTTTCATTTCATCCAGTATGATCGTGTTATTTAGTCCCTCTCATACATAATCTAAATCAGGGGTCACCAATCCTGGTCCTCGAGGGCCGCTGTCCTGACAGTTTTCAATGTTTCCCTGCTCCAGCACACCTGATTCTAATGAAAGGTCTTTATCAAGCTCTGTGGAGGTGTGCTGGAGCAGGGAAACATCTAAAACTGTCAGGACATTCAACTCCCTGTTAAAACAGTCATAAGGTCGTGTGTGGAAGATTAGAACTGTAATCGTTAGCATCTTACTTGATAGATGTTGCGAAACGGAGAATTTACATTTATTCATTTAGCAGATGCACTTATCCAGCGCGACTTACAGCAAGTACAGGGTCATTCCCCCCGAGGCAAGTAGGGTGAAGTGCCTTGCCTAAGGAAACAATCATGTAGCCACAGCCGGGAATCAAACTGACAACCTTCTGATCACAAGCCAACACTTTAACTGCTGAGCCACCTTACTCCCCAGAATTGAAGCTGTTGTCTTGGAGCAGTCTGACTGGCTGCAGTGAGGTCATTTTCATTTGTAGCAAGCAGCATTTTATGATTCCAAAGAGCTGTAAAAACCATCTCTGCTGTAGGGTTAAGGTCAGAGGTATTTTGCTAAGAGATCCTCCTATAGGATTTTTTAACTACTTGGATGTGTGTGTTTTTACGTGTGTTATACGTGTGTGTGTGTACTGAATATGTGTGTACTGTGTGTATGTGTGTAGTACGTCTGTGTAAGTACTGAATGTGTGTACTGTACAGAATGTATGTCATTCTGCTAGACCTCTCTGCAGCATTTGATACAGTTAATCACCAGATCCTGCCCGCCACTCTGAGATGGGCATCACTGGCACTGTGTTTGAATGGATTGAGGCCTGCCTCACAGACATCTCTGCCTGGATGACCAGGATGAGAAGTTCTGTTTTGGCAAGATTCAGCTGGAGAGCCAAAAACATCTCATCATTCTGGCCAAACCATCAATCACCCACGATCTTTCTATAACACTGAGATCTGCAAAGGTGACCCCATCATCATCGGCCTTACACCACTGCCCGCCACCTACGGTCCTCCTCTGGCAACCATCTAGTGGTCCCACCTCTCAAGAGCGACAGATACACACACTTCCCCTGTCTGGCCCCCCAATGGTGGAATCAACTCCCCACTTCCATTAGAAACACTGACCTTCAAGAAAAGGGTCATGACTCACTTGTTCTGAGAGTTCAATGGAACTTAGGAATAACATCCTCTCCCCCAAGGTCATAAAGATTACAACTGGGGGACCTGTTGTCTTTTCTTTCGCAGGTAGGTGCACGTTGTAGCTTTGTTGTTCACTTTCTATAGGTACATTATTACCCTGTGGAGATGCTTGCCTTTGGCACTTATGGGTTTCTCACGATGTATGTTTCATAATCTATAAACCCGCTATGTTCGGGGACTATCACGTTGCTATGCAGTGACCAATGCTCTTTTGTGAAGCTCTCTCTTGGAAGTCGCTTTGAATAAAAGCGTCTGCTAAATGAATAAATGTAAATGTCATGTATGTATGCGTGTATCTCTTTCAACCCTGTATGTGTCCTGTTAAGGAATGGGCTTTGTGACAGTGATCACTAATGTCTCAGATGGATTGAGTGATCAGGATTCTCCTGATGTTTTGACACCTATCAAATGACCTAATAATACGTATGATAAGATGTCCTGCAAGGCAAAAAAAAAAGATGTGAAATGGGTTACAATGGTAGTGTTGCACAAATTAGGTGGTTTTGTGTTCTGCTGAGATTGTGTTGTATGCTGCAGGCCTGGCCAAGTCTCGCTGTGAGCGTGAAGATGCATGTCTGCGATCTGATAAGACTGATGGTGGAGAAGGAAAGCAGGGTTCTCCCTGACAGCCACTGCAGGAAGGATGAGTTCCCTGGGGTACATAGTACTTCCTCTGTGCCCTTGCCCTGCCAGCAAGGATTCAGAGAGCATTAGAACACCCTGCTTAAATGCATCTTTTGAAAATGTCCGGTTCTCCCACCGACTCCTTTAGAATATGAGATTGACGGTCAGCAAATAATCAAGTTGACCTCCGTCTGTGTGCCCAATTCAAATACATTTTAATGTCATAAAAACCAAATTTGCTTTTACAAACAACTTCATGTTGATAAAATAAATCCCTATTCAATGATATACTCAAATGAGCAATTACACTATTGACAACAATAAAAAAAATTATGAAGCAAGCAGGAAATCAACACAGCTCGGAGCATTGCAAGGTTTACGAAAAATTAATTCTAATAGAATTTCTAATTTCCAATTAATACATTTAACATACCTCTACCAAACACCAAACTTATAGATAACGATATAGGTTGATATCTTCAGGTGTATTTCTCTGGAAAATTATAACAAAAACTGACATCATTTTTTACATATAAGCCATTGTTAAACACAGTTTAGTTACTTATCAGTAATTACACATAACACATTTTGCATTGCACAATGGAGAGGAACTAAAACATCAACACTCAACTCCAGTCGTTCATACAGTTGTCTCACAAGTCTAGTCGCTTCTATAACAGTAGAGTCAAAGTTTCATAACAGTAATCATACATACAGTAATCAAGTTTCAAGAAACATATCAGAGACTGCAAACAATCTTGCTAGGTCACATCTGACAAGATTGCCATAAATTTGGTCAATGGAGCATTCCTCAGTCAATCCCCTTTTTGGATATCTATGACCGTCCGTATGGCTGATGTGTGTCTTGTATGTGTGCTGTATTTCATATGACCCATAAAAAAAACAATAATTCTATATATATGTTCATGGCTTTATGCTACCCAGTAAATACATTTAAGAATGTAAGAATGTTTCAACCTCAAGTTAAACCATTCCACAGGAGAAACAATTTTTTTTCCCCATTCGGTCTGGTCGGCCAGGATGACTAAATGAAAATTTTCCACGATTATTAAAGTAAATTAAAGCCAGGCGGTGGCAGGCTTGGTGGCAAGACCATGACTAAGAGCTGTTAACTGGCTGTCAGATCCAGTAAACCCACCTGTCCAACAGCGCTGTCTTCTCAACTGGAACATTCACATTTACACCAGTTTAATTTCAATATGCACATTCTTTGTTCACTGTCAATAATGCTGGTTGTCTTAGATGTTTTTGGATGCTATGTACACAATAACAAACCAGTAATGTTTTGCTTTTCTCGCTCACATAGGTAGCCAGATTGCTGACAGATGTGAGATGAGGATATGTGCGCATGTGTTGGCTCGTAAAGCCCGAGTGATTCTAAGAGAACATTTTAACCTGACTTCCCAGCCTTTTTTGCAAAAGTGTCATTCTTCACATTACTGTTTTTGGAGAAATTAGGAAGGTTTCCAGAACAAATCCCTTTGTTTTCTTAATGTCCTGATTTCTTCTTTCAATGAAGCTGGGGAAACCATTCAATACCCAGATTGTTGTACAGACCCACTGTGACCAAACAATGTGTTGTGAGGCTGACGGCCTAGCCTCTTAACACACATCTGGAATGAAGCATCTGGAACCAGTGCTCTTCGAAGAACACATGGTGACAAAAGACAAGGTTGATGATGAGGATACTGAAGAGGATGACGAGGAAGAGTTTGACGATGAATGAGGATGGGGATAACGAATGAAGATGCACACGGATAATCGTAATTTAAGTGATGTTGGCAAAGACGAAGACGCTACGGAGGTGCAAACAGGAGCTGGAGGGGTCAATTAGGGTTTATCATAGTGAGGATGAATCCCAAACCGACCCCTTGATTCCCCCTCCCTCAAAAACTTGAGCATATCCAAGAGGTTTTATTGATGATAAGCGTCATTTCACCTGGCCTATCCGAAGGGAAATGTGTTCATACAATTGAACAGTCTTGGATTTACTAAAGAGCCTTGTGTTCGAGGTCAGGGCGAGGGTCCGGTCTGGTTAGGGTTGAACGCTAGGGTAGATTCAGGCACATGCTGTAGACCGCTAGCTCTGTCAGCCGGTGGAGGAGTACGGTGTGTCGCTGTGGTAGTTGTAGTCAGGGCACACCTTCTGAACCAGTTTGTAGTCAACACTGTAAAAGGCGATGTAGATGCAAATTACTTTGAAGGGCTTGGAGCAGAGCCAGGAGACGTGGCTCTGGGTCTGTTCCTGGTAGCACACCTTAGACGGGTCAAAGCTGCACAATGCTGTCTTCTTGTTCCGGTCCGTCTTTTCGTATTCGATGCGACAGTTGAAACCTTTGGAGTCTTTGGTCTCCAGTGTGGACTGTTGAGCCACTTCAAACTCCACCACCTTGGAGGGCGGGACCAGGCTGACGGACACGTTCCCTAGCCCTGTGGAGTTGTGGCGAAAATACACGCTGAAGGTGCCATTCCCGTGATCCACAATTTTCCCTGTGATCAGCAGGTTGAGCTTAACCGTCTTGATGTTGGAGTGGAAGTCGCCCCAGCCGAACATCTTTTTGAATTTCCCTGTCTTCACGATGGGTCTACGTTTAGTTCTGGCCTGCACTTCCTGGACATCTGTCTGGTTAGATAACCAGTCCCAGAAGTCCTCCATGCTCTCCACATATGCCATGTCCCTGGCGCTGCTGTGCAGCCCAGCAGGGCCTTTGGAAAACAGTCGCAGGGGGTTCAGTACACGTGGGCTGGCCCCTGTGGGAGAGAACTTCTGTTGGTTCTCCCCTTCCCCCCATCCCATCACCTCTGTCTGGCCAGCCAGCCTCCTCCTGCAGCTCACCTTGAAAATGGGCAGAGAACAACAACACAAGGGGGGGTTAGGCAACCTAAACTACAAACGGGCAAACTCCTCTCTTACATTAACACAGCATCCTGCAGCTCCTTGGAGCTATTTATTAAACTGAATGTGTGTGTGCTTGTTAAATTTAAATGAAATGAAGACGGAAGACAAAACAAACAGAACATAATGACTCTGGATCAAGATGGAGGGGGGAGGGAAGGAAACTCTCGTATCAACACCCTTCTACAGCTGTATATTCATCCAAACATCAGTTTAACCCAAAGGACAATATAACAGTTTACCAATGACACCTCATCACAGACAAGGAGCCCACATCAGACATTCAGAGATGTCCCATCATTAAATGGAACAATGCAGGACTTTTACTTTGAAACTATGAAAGTTTAAAAAGAGGAAGCAGTAATCCATACACAACACTTATCCCTTGTACCTCCCAACCCTCTTGGAGCCAGGGGGCATCCGTGGTCCACTTCAGATAAAGCTTTAATAACTCACAGTAATAAGCAGAGCTCGTTTTATTGGTAATTAACTGTGCCTGCGTTCCCCAGGCCTGGTTGTAGGGATCACTGAGAGAGACAGATGGAGGAAGCTCTGAACAGGAGCTGTTTGAAATCTTCCAAAGCAGCTTCCCAGTATTTCCAACCTAATTATAATTTTCGCTGTAAGCTTAATTGGAGCACATGTGTGCACAGCTAACAAACCAGACCCCCTCTGTTCTCCTGTTACAGAGTTTGTTGAGTGTTACATAGCAACATAATAACCTACTGTACCTATCAGCTTATTATGCGGAACACAAGCTTTGTCGATGTTAAACGTATTGAATTATTAAAACTGTGTGATATATTTTAAAGTCACTTGTTACCAGACTGCTGCTGTGTATCTTCCTCAACAGTTAATCTGCGCCTGACGCACCTTAATGGGGCTGACAGGGTTTAATAGCATGGCAGTTTGGGATCTCCGCCACGTGTAATGTGAAATCAATGTGTCTCCCACGCGTGAAGAGCTGCTTCCATCCATCAGGAATCACTGTGCCTAATTAAGACTTCGACGAAAACATGATTGATTGAGAACACATAATGTAATAATGTCCCTTTGTAGCTCATCTACTTCAAAGGCATTTAATTGCTGAATATAAGCGACTTCTTGTTCACATGTTTGATTTGATCAGAGGTTTTGGTTTAAAGAATGAATTGTCAAAGTTATGGCATAACGGTTTGAGGCCGTGTACATGTGGATATTTTTATCTGGGTAGTCTGCCCTGGTTGCCAAAAAATTATTCCCATCTGAGTGGAGAATTATTTTCCTTCTTTTTTTCTTGTTGTTATTTTGTATTTAGTCAGTGTGATCCTCCACCATCCTCAGTATAAAAAGAACATTTAGTCAGTGTCTTGCTGCAGAGGAGCACACTTTTCTGGGATTATAATATTCCCTTTATTTCCGTTTTTCATTTTGAACCTCATACTGGGTGATCTCAAAACTGAAATAAGGATGTGTATCTCACAGTTCCAGCTAAAACGTCAGGTGACGTTTCTACCGGATGATTAGAATGGAAATGAGGAAGGAGTTAAGTATGATGAGCAACTGGGTAAATTGCAGTGACAACACCGGGATCATGAGGAGGATATCAAGTACTTAAATGCCTTGAGAGAAACCAAAGACTGAGAACATGAAAGCCTATGTCTGACACTATCTCCCTCTATTTGTCTCCTTCTCTACTTCTCTCTCTTCTCCATTTCTCTCTCTCAAACAAATAAACACACAGAATTGGTTGTTTGTATGGCTGTGTTATCGCTGTGTGTGCTAAAGTGTTTGTGTGAGAGGCTGTTCACTTAGGCCCAGAACATTCAAGCTGAAAAAATAAGTACTTAGTTCTACTCCGAAAAGGGACATGAAAAAAATTAGCAGGCAAGGTCTAATGAAGGAGAATTCAAAAAAATCTTAATGAAAGATTTCTTAATCCCAGCTGCTTTGCTAAAGGCGTTTCAGGGCCACTGGACTTAAAACAATTCAGTATTATGATAATGACCCCAGATTTATCACATTGGAAACCTCAGACATTTTTTATGTGGTCCAATGCAGAATTATTATTACTACAGCAAACATAGGGAAATTCCTCAAATTCAGGGGTTTACCAAACGAGCAGCGGACACAAATGACAGCCATCCTACATGTCCTTAATGTGAAGTAGATTATACCCCATCTTTGATTGAGTCAGTGTATCATGTGCCGTATTTCTCTGGATAATGTACAGAGAAGCTCTGGGTTGGACGAACATCTGAGAAACTGATAGCCGACACACAATGGTCAAGATGAATCAGCTCAGTCGTTGATCTGTAATGAGCATTACGGAGCACGTTATCTGGACTCCCTCAGGGAGACATATCTTTTAAAGCCTTGACATAAAGGTAATTGCCACAGTGACCAGAAGTAGCCTCTAGAAAGTTATTAAGAACTCAGAGGCATCTGGTGGGTTGTGTCATCTAGCGAGGCCGCCGTTCAGAATGGTGTTTTGTGGCGCGGTGACACGGTGTTCCACAGTGATGGGTTCCCCGCCCCAGGCCTCGCAACCGAGCTGGATAGTGTCAATGGCATTGGATTCCTTTATCTATGTGTCTCTCTCTTTCTTTCTAACTGTTTCTTTTTCACACGCTCTTAGTTTCTGTTTATTTACCCTTCAATTCATCACAATCTATGTGTGCATGTGTATGTGTGTCTCTTCCTGCCTTTCTTCTGTGATAAATACAGTAGAGCTGATGAGAACATGGCACCTGTTCGTTAGTAAGGATTTTGTCTGCATTTTTGGGGAGGTTTCTGCTGCTTACATCAGTATTACAGTTTTTTTCTCTCCCTTTTTTTTGAATGCCTGGAAAATAAAGTAATAGTTCTCTTTCCACAGTCCAAATGTTACCTGAACATAAGGCTGTGTTCTGTGTCTGGGGAGAATGGTCTCAGATATCTTCCTCATAATAATCAAAATGGGCAATTAACCCACTCACTGGTCCAGGAAGAAAACTTCTGACAATCTGCGCTGTGCTTCACGGATTCATCTGTGCAAATTGAACTGACTTTAATAGTGCAATCCATTTCTCCACAAACTTTCTTTGTCTGGGGCTTAATACCTTTCTTCCAAGTAAAACACTGTTGGTCCTGTTTTATCTCAGTGCCTTATACTTTGTCATTTGTGCCTGGCTGCCTGAGCTATGCATACATGCAAAACACAGGTATGCATATACACACACACACACACACACACACACACACACACACACACACACACACACACACACACACACACACACACACACACACACACTGTATCACACAATTTGGGTGAGAAGATCCAGCTTCTTGTTGTCAGGAATCAAATATGACATTCACATGATGTACTTCCTCTCCTCTCCCCTGCCTCCTCCCTTCCCTCTTGCCCCTCTTCATCGCCTCTCCTACCTCCTCTCCTCTCCTCTCCCCCAGCCTCAGCCTTCCATCTCCCCATCCTCAGCCCTCCATCTCCCTCTCCCTGAACGTTACAGGGCATTTCATTTGTAATGATTCACACAAAGAGTCGGTTCCAGGAGAGAGGGCCCTAGGGGCTCCCTGGCTGCCCAAGACTCGAGTCTACACGCTCCTGAAGAATAGATTGCTAGTGTGATAGCTGCAGCAGCCTCCCACTCCAGAGCCATCACTCTTAATCACAGAGCTGCACTGGTCGGCCTCAACACCAAGGAGCATCACAGCCTGGCCGTGGATCCACACTATCAGCCCTTACTGACAATGGAGCTTGGGGTCTGTTTGTGTGTATGTACTGTATGTGTGAGGGAGAGCATGTGTGTGTTGTAAGTGTAGTATGTGTGTGTGTTTGTGTAAGTGTGTTTTGTGTGTGTGCAATGTGTTTTTTTAACTGTGTGTGTTCTTTTATGTGTTTAAGTGTATGTTGTGTGTGTCTGTCTGGAATGTGTGAATAACATGCCTACTGTCAATAATTCATCATCACCACCTAAGTCTGGGTCTGAGATATGCCGACCACATGACCATGTCAAACCCCAGAGCTGTCCCTCGTGCCACAGATCCAACGCAGACTTCGGAATCTCATTTAATGCATCATTAAGTGTTTGAATGGCAGGGGATTGTGATTACATGGTTGTAGGTGTTGATGGATGCTCAAAGGTCACTGCTCGGATGGACATAACCCAACCCATGTAAAACACTCAGCTTGGTGTCCTGTGATCTTAATTAGATTTTAAATAATTTCTGTGAGTCCACACGAACATAATTACATTAAATACCCGTTATCGCATATGCAGATGAACCCAGATTCAGTTCAGTAGGATCAACGCCAACATAGGGTGTGAACCTCAACATGTATGATGAGACCCCCTTCTACAGCCAGCGCTGGACTGTTAACAAGGCATGTGGCCCGAAGAGGCAGGAGGAATGGAGCCGTCAGGTAACCTGGAATGTTGTTGTTATCTCAGCTCCTGCCATGTCTGACAGTAGCAAAGCCCTGAACACTTGACTTTCCTGCAGGTGATACTGTACCTTTCAGCGCATCATCACTTTCATAATCCCTTTACACGGCCAAAGCACCTTCTCCACCACCCTCACACCTGACATGAGCATAGCACTGTGGCTGATAGTAGGGATTGGAGGGGATCAGAAAACTCTACACCTTTAATGGGATGAAATACCCTTGATGCTATGATTTTGCAAATGTCTTCCTCTATGATTAAGGACTAAAGAGAGTGCTGTCTACAGTTACACACAACTTCATTCAGATAACGTCTGTTCGAAATAAGCGGCATGGAACACATTGAACACCCTCCTGTCGTACTTCATACAGTCTTTTTTTCCTCTCTTAGAAACAGCAAATCCATGTTCGTTTTTGTTCTTCAGATCCATAAACGTAAACCAACACCACATTCAAATGTTTCAGGTGTTCTTCCTTGATACTGCTCACACGATCGTAACTCAATTCGAGAGAACAAATGTTTCTGTTCTCAGTGTAGATCAGCCTCAGTTGGATGTCTGAGAAACAGCTTGCTTTGAAGCAGAAAATAATAAAAAAAAGGCATTGCTTCCATTTTTCTCAGCTGTAGTGATGACTGGTACTTCACGAGAAATATGCAGACAGAGAGCGTCTGACAGTGCTTTGTTGGCCTGAAAATGACAAGCTGAAAGAGAAGCCTCAAAGAACCGGCAAAACTAAAACACATGGAAAAATCTGTCATATTTATAACGCTTATTCTAAACCTGCCATGTCTTGTATTGTAGAAGAAAGCCATCCAGATTTAATTAAAGAGGTCAATCATTTAACAAATCTCTGACATGTATTGTGATTGCCCTTCCCAAAGCAGGTGGTGATTAGTGCAGACATGCCAGAGATGGTCTGAGGGAGTCGTGTGTAGAAATAATACAGTAGTTAACTATCAGAGGGGTGTTGGAGGGCCTCGTCATGATTACCCAGACCTCAAATGTGTGCGAAAGTTCTGTAGGGTGGTAAATCCACACATTAGAGGCCATCCTGCTATTTCTGAACAAACATATACTGAATAACCAGTATTATAAGATTGTGGGCTAGTCTTAAAAGTCTCTGGACTAGTAAAATTGACCTATGGGATGCTTTTACAGGACTCTGGGCTATTGCCATAGAACGAAAGGCTAGTTTTACAGGACTTTGGCCGGGTCACAGAACATGGGCCTATATACAAGACTATATGCTAGTCTTAAAGGGCTATGGGATAGTCGAATTGGACAACTTATTTTGTGGTTACTATTCAAATTGTTTCAACTGCGTTGTTGAAAAGGTACAGTTTTATGAACATCAACGTCAAGTAGAGGTGCAGTTTGTGTGTAACGGGGTGTAGAGCACTATACTAGGGTAGAGTACTACTACTAGAATATTGGTACAAAAGTATTAATACTATGGTATAGTAAGAATACCAGAGCTTTGATACTAAGGTATCACTGATTTAACAACTGACAATAGTGTAGTGGTATTGGAGCACTGATATAAGAGTACCAATACTAATACTAGAGTACTGATACCACAGCACTGATACTACTGTAGCGTAAACAGCCCCTGTCCTGATACTTTTACATGTTTCCCTGCTCCAGCACACCTGATTCTAATGAATGGGTCATTATCACGCTCTGTGGAAGCCTGATAGTGATCATTAGAGTCAGAAGTGCTGGAGCAGGGAAACATCTGAAAGTGTCAGGACAGGGGCTCTAGAGTACCAGGATTGGATACCCCTGTTCTACATACTCTAGTAGGGTACTAATATTGCAAGCTCCGTACTATGGTAGCTCGATTTCAATTGAAGCTTTTGAATCAACAGTGGGTTAGGGTTAGTCAACATACATCAATAATTGGATGCCTTTCAATCATGTCAGCCTTTCTGTTGGGTTGGTTTCTGATCCCCTCTGAAAGGAATTGATGGATTAACAGCAAATGCACTAAATTACAATTTATCATTTTAATCAGGTCTACAACAATTGTTTAGCTGCAAAAATAAGAATTTCAGACAGGAAAATGAATAGTTATCTTTGACAGACAGCGACAAAAACATAAACGTGAGGCTTGAAAATGTCAGACTGACAGCATTGTTTATGAAGGATTACCGAATCCGGCCCTCTGGCTACCGAATTTGACCCCAATATTGGAACAGATACACATCAGTAGAGAATAAGCTCCAAAATCATTCTTGGAAACCAGCGCATCTCCTGTCCATACAGACCAACTCACTCAAATCCACATTTAATCACTTTCTGAGACGCTTCCCGGCCAATCTTGCTACTTCAGTAAAAAAAAAAAAATTTTCCTCTTTTCCTCTCTTTTTTTCTGGTGCCCTAAAAGTTCTGCCTGCCTCTTTCGCTCTATTATAAGGCAAATCCTTTGAGGGGTTGATGTGAAGACTGGGCTAAAGAATATAAACAGCATTTTTATTGTCCATAGGGAAAGGGGGGCCTGTGAAAGACGCGGACCTTATCACAGCCCAACAGCTCTGTAATTCGCCGCCATGATAAAGTGGCGGAGCGAAAAACCGTACAAGGCTGGCACAATCCAAAAACGGATTAGGTTCTTGTGACATAAGCTTCCTGAAAAACTAATCAATCAGACCATGCAGTATTATCAAAAGCATGAGATTAAAGCGCTTTTTCTAATCCTCACACTCTACATTTTATTACATGTTTTTTCGTATAAATTGCATTTAAATATACAATAAATAAATAATGAAATCACAGCTAATTGAGCATGAGGAACAGGAGAACACATACTAGGTCCCTGGAGACTGTATTTGAGTGTAATTTAAGTTTCTAAAAATGAAAAAGAGGTCTCCAACTTGTCATTTTCAGATTTATTTACATTTAGCAGACGCTCTTATCAAGAGCGTGATTTGAAGAGAACAGTGCAGTCTGTTTGAACTGATCAACAAACAAAATAACGAGGATTGCATAATCAATAAGAGTTCCATCAGTTGTACAATTCTGTGTTTTGTATTACAATATTATGTATGTGTATACAAACCGTTCCTTGCTACAAAGATACAAAGGAGTTTCCCTCGGGATCAATAAAGTAATCTGAAACCGTTCCTTGCCTTTAACCACGTAAATGTTGTTTGAGTGTTCTGCTGATCCTTTAATATCTGTTCTGGTTACTTAACACACTAAAATACGTCTCTGCTGGACCTTTCTGCAGCATTTGATATGTTCAACCATCAGATCCTGCTCGCCTGACTCTTAAGATGAGCAGCACTGGCACTGCACTTCAGTGGATCTTTTACTACCTGTCGGGAAAATCGTACCAGGGGAAGTGTCTTGCCTCCGCCAGCTCTCCACTGGTGTCCAACAGGGCCGACCTTGGACCCCTCCTCTTCTCCCCGTACACCACCTCACTTGGTCCAATCATCACCAACCTTGGCTTCTCCTACCACTGTTACGCGGATGACACGCAGCTGTACCTGTCGTACCTATCGTACGGAACTTCTTATCATCCCGGCCAAACCGTCCATCTCCCACGATCTCTCAATCACCCTGGGATCTGCGACAACGACCCCTTCATCCTCTGCTAGGAACCTCGAGGTTACCATGGATGACGAGCTTTCCCTCATAGCCCACACTGCTGCTGTCTCCCGGTCATGGTTATTTACAACATCCAGAAGATCAGAAAATACCTGTCTAAGCATTCCACCCAGGTGCAAGCACTTGTCCTCTCAAAGTTGGACTACTGCAACTCGCTGCCCGCTGATCTCCCAGCATGCACATAACCCCCCCCCCCCCCCCCCCTTCCACCCAGGTCCAAGCACTTGTCCTCTAAAAGTTGGACTACTGCAACTCGCTGCCCGCTGATCTCCCAGCATGCACATAGGTTCATATTCTTATTTTTTTTATTGGAATTTATTTCACGGAATTATCTTGGGGTTCCTTCATTGGCAATTGTTTGGTTTCCCACAACGTATGCTTAGCACCCAAAAATATTGTTAAACATAAGGTGTTAAATACAGTTCCTGTCTTTACGGAGTTACATAATGATCAACTGTTTCCTTCCAGAACTGTGCCACTCCAGCCCTGTAGAGCCTTCTCCCATGAATCAGTGCACATCACAGTTGCAGCGCTTCTGTGGAGTAGCTGGCTTTTCACCCACGGCTAGGCTGTTCTGCTTTCATTCCTTCTCACTCTCCCTCTTTAATGCACGGCCCTTGTCTCTGCTTAGTCTGGGGCTCTGACAATCAGGGACTGTGTTCTTGCAGCCCTGGGGAGACAACGCAGCATTTCATGCTATTGAGTTCTGTAGCATTGGCTTCATGGATGGACATAATATTGCCCAGCAGCTTCATGGATAGATACTTGTAAATTGCAGGGAAGTAATGGACTCTTAGATTATCTGAATGGATTGTCTTCTCACTGGTATAATCCTGGTTTGTATTGCATTACCAGGGACCAGGGAAATCAGGGGAATCAACTGTCTAAACGTGAAGGGAATGCATTTGAGGAGAACAGAAGCCAAAAGTGGGTTTTTGTCCCTGTGTACATTGTTCTGCTGTCTGCTCTTAGGCTGACAGCTGTAGATGTCATACGAAGAATGGTCCCTCCCGTGAAAAACCTGACACACTTATTCTTCCCTGGGGTACAGGGCACAGATGCAGGGCACACACTTCTCATAAAAGAATCATAATCTTTGTGTGTGTGACTGTCTGTGTCTAGGTGTATCTGTGTGTCTACGTGTGTAAGGTTTGTGTGTGTGTGTGTGTGTATGTGTATCCGTATTTATATATAATGTGTGTGGTGTGCCTGTGTGTGTGCTGATAGTGGACCGGAGACAATATGGGGTCAGCCATGCAGAGAGGGCTGCTGGGATGAAGCCCAGTGAGGCATAGCTGCCTGGGGGAAAGGCCGATCCCCTGGGAGCATGGCTCCCCACGGAGGCCTCGCCATAGACCTCCACAGTCACACCGCTGGCTACCAAGCCTCAACACAGTACTAAGGGATTGAGTGTTTAAATCACCTAATTCACACACCACCTCATCAACAAGCAACAAATTCTATTTATTTGACATCTCAATATGAAGGTCAGATGTTTTTTTCCAACTACTAGACCAGCCATATTTGAACCAACTGGTGAAAATGATGGTTAATGTGACATTTAATTTCCTTGAATCACAGGATCTCGCTTGGTATACTTCAGTTATACAATGAAAAATACAACAATAGGTCACACAAGGCTTACATCTTAAGAGGAACAATATCCAATGATGAATAAAAAATAATTTCCTCAAGATTTACATGGGTTTATTATCTTCCAGCTACATTACATTGTACGAAAGTAAGAGATAGTTCTGGGAAAGCGCTTCACATTACAATGAGTCATAGTAACAACTCTCTTTATCATAGGGTTGGATCTCCTATGACGATGGTCTCTCTCTCTGGTGTCGTTCTTAAAACACTTGACCCTCAAAGACTGATCAGATAGGATTAAACAAGAGGTTAAAAAGTACTAAAAATATTCCTTGATAAAGGATGTAATCGGTTGCAATTCATCGCGTATGCCTAAAGAGGCCATTTATTAATGATTAGTTGTTAAAAGTGAAGTTGAAAGTGATAGACTGGAAGACATAGCTGTGTTAAACACTTGAGTATTCTTAGTCTGAGTGAAAATATAATCTTAAATAATGTGGACCATCACAATCATCTCATGTCATAGATCTGACAATGTTCATGTACTGGTTAATTAGCAGAATCAGGGAATCTAAATGATCCTTTGTAAATTTATTTTATAATAATAAAAACTAAGAATGATTAATTCATTGGTGTCTTCCATGAACAATGATGGCTGGATTTAGACTGAATTGGGAGTATAATTTAAATCACACCGTGTCATCAATTCAAAATCGCAAGTAAATGTAACATTACAAATTAACATCCTGTAATTTTCAACAAAAATGCAGTTATTTATAATGGATTATTCTGGTCCCAAAAAAGAATGTCATTAAGGAGTCCAGGGGTAAGAAAAATATATAAAGCTAATTTGGCACATTTAAGAACATTAATTGCAACTTCTGTGTTGATTAACACCATGACAATGCCCTTTATCTTGGTTTATAATTATATGGCTATAAAATAGTTGCATGGTTATTACAAGTGTTTTTTTGTGCAGGGCTTGAACATAATGTATTTTAAGTTACTATACCCCATATTTAAAACTTCCTTAATAGAATATTTAAAAAACTGTACTCAAAACTGCTTGGGAGCAGCTCGTTTTTCGCATGCTAGTTTGATGGGAAATGCCTTTGAGGATAATAAAAGCTTGAATTTGACAGTACAACTAAAAAATCATATATTCTACCACAAAATCATATTTCCAGTAGCATATACTGTACATTTAAGACATGGATAACTCACCTGGTGGAGGAGAAAGAGGACCAGGAATGTTTGCAGCGTTTTCATCTTCAACAGCCTCTCACTTTTTTTTAAAAACGAGTAAGGTTTAAATCCACAGTGGAGTTTTTAGGAGCCAGCAGACGCACGTGCAGATGCATTTCTGTCACTGACTGCGTGAAGAGTGAGAACATCACAAACATTGTTAACAGTATCACATCGCATAATCGTTCCATATATCATGATCAATTTTAAGTTATGTTCCCACTGCGTCACTTTAAATGCAAATTATCCCATCAGCTGCTCTTTGGCTCTAATAAAAATTACGTTGAAACGTTACATATATTATAAAAATCAACTGTAAAATTATCTTACCCTCTTCAGAAAGCAATCTCGGTTAGTTGGGGAAAGCATGCGCACCCATCCTTTTCATACACTTTCAACTGAGAAGATCCACCAGTTTCCCAAACCGCTCGCGACTTGCAGTGATGTTGATTTTCCCCGAACTAAAGTGTCTTTGCGACGACTGAAGAAGGTCCTCTCTATACAATATTGTTACAAACCTATTTGCAACTGCTTCATTTCATGTCCCGATTAAGACAATACTTAATCGCCTTCAGGCGAGCATCAAATCCAGCCCAAAAACTTACAAAATTGCAACTGCGTTACACTTTTTCAGTCTTTCGCATCTAACAATGACAAAACGCGTTTGCACACATATCGTCTTCGCCAAATTAAGTTTTTCAAGCCAGAGTTTCGTTACAGAAGTGCACGGTCTTGCATTGACAACGGAGTGTGTATTCCGCCTCTCGTGGTATGGCTTAACTGTTAGCGTTGTTGCCTTCAGTGCCCATAATACTCCCGCTATTTGGCGACGTCTGCGCGTGTTCAGTCGGACGAGCTAGACAAAAATCTTCCTTTGAAGTCGAACAATCTGAATCTTTGCTCGTCGTAATAACTCGGATGCCACTGGCTTCAAGTTTTGCTAGAAGCACGTGAACAACCCCCACCCCCTCCGTTTTACTGGCCTATTATCAACGCCAGTGTAGGCCTGCCAATGGTAGGTGCAATTTTCCAGACATACAGTTCATAAAGAGGCTAGGTGTAAGAAATATATCTACACCGCCTATCGAATAGGGACCTCAGCGCTATTATCTAGTACCCTATTTGTAAGTAAGTCTGCAAAGTCTTGTTTACTTTATTTGATTTTCAGATGTATAAAAGGTGACAGTGGCATAGGCATAGACAAGCAATGTCCCAAATCAAGGTTTTTAGTTTGCCTTCAGCTGTTTCCAGCTGTCAAATCATACTTGTAATCTAATTGGTCACAAATATGTCCGTCTCAAATTTGGCAAAGACAGTTCAAGGAAAGTTGTAAGATCATTCATTTATTTGCCTGCCTTACCCCCTAGTGGTCTAACTAGGAACATAACCTCACATTTCAGAATCAGAGGGGGAGATTATTTGCCATGTAAATTCACACAAACAATTGATTTTCTGTGGAAATATTCAGGAAGTTGAACCCTTAAATATAAAATATAACCCTTAAATATAAAAGTATAAATTATTCTAAACAATATAGGGCCTACAATAGGAAATAAGATCGAAAATAAAAGGTTATGTGTTAATTAGATTAGATTAGATATACTTTATTAATCCCACAAAAGGGAAATTCACTTGCCACAGCAGCAGCACAAAAGTAGAAAAGGCAAAACAAAAACTGATAATAAACAGAATAAACCAAAAATACAATAAAAATATATACAGATAAATGACATGGCATGAGCAGAGACTACAACATGATCAGGGGGTGCAGGTGTTATAGAGTCTGACAGCAGCCGGGATGAAGGACCTGTGGAACCTCTCCGTCCTACACAGTGGGTATAACAGTCTGCTGCTGAAGGAGCTGCTCAGGGACCCCACAGTGTCGTGTAGGGGGTGAGAGGTGTTGTCCATGATGGACGTCAGCTTTACTAACATCCTCCTCTCACCCACTTCCAATGGAGTTCAGACAGTCCAGGACAGATTTTCAGTGGGTATACACAGTGGGTATAACAGTCTGCTGCTGAAGGAGCTGCTCAGGGACCCCACAGTGTCGTGTAGGGGGTGAGAGGTGTTGTCCATGATGGACGTCAGCTTTACTAACATCCTCCTCTCACCCACTTCCAATGGAGTTCAGACAGTCCAGGACAGAGCTCGCGCTTCTAATAAGTCTGTTGAGCCTGCTCCTGAATCTGTCCGTGCTGCCCCATCTCCAGCAGACCACAGCATAAATGATGGCCGAGGCCACCACAGAGTCATAGAAGGTCTTGAGGAGAGCACTGCACACTCCAAAGGACCTCAGTCTCCTCAGCAGCTGGAGACGACTCTGGCCCTTCTTGTAAAGTGTGTGGGTGTTATCAGTCCAGTCCAGTTTATTGTTGAGGTGAACACCCAGGAATTTGTAGCTCTCCACCACCTCCACGTCTGATCCCTGGATGTTCACCGGTGAGAAGTGAGATGTTTTCCTCCGGAAGTTGACGATCATCTCCTTCGTCTTGCTGGTGTTGAGCTGAAGCTGGTTTAGCTCACTCCAGCTGACAAAGTCCCTGATGAACATCCTGTACTGCAGGTCATTCCCCTCAGAAACACATCCAACGACAACTTCTGGATGTGGCAATGGGTGGTGTTATGGATGAAGTCCGAGGTATAGAGGGTGAAGAGGAAGGGGGAGAGCACCGTACCCTGAGGGGCACCTGTGCTGCAGAGCACCACATCAGACTCACAGTGATGGAGCCTCACAAACTGTGGTCTGTTGGTGAGATTGTCTGTAATCCATGCAGCCAGGTGTTGGTCTACTCCCACACTTTCAATCTTCACTCTGAGCAGTGAAGGCTAAATTGTGTTAAAAGCACTGGAGAAGTCAAAGAACATGACCCTCACAGCGCTCCTGCTGTCCTCCAGGTATAGCAGCGATCTGTGCTGTAGGTAGATTACTGCATCGTCCACCCCAATCCCAGGCTGGTAAGCAAATTGCAGGGGGTCCAGCTATGTGCCCACCAGGGGTCGCAGGTGTTGCAGCATGATCCTCTCCATGGTCTTCATCAGGTGAGAAGTCAAGGCAACAGGCCTGAAGTGGTTAGGCTCCTTGGGGCGCGGCATCTTCGGTACCGGGACCACACAGGAGATCAACTGTGACACTAATCAACTGATTAAGTCACATTACTTAATCACTTCTATATAAGGCAGTGCCATGGGTTGCAAAATGTTGGCCATGATTGTAAATCAATAAATAATAATATGTGTTCTCTCCAGAGTTCCACCACTCACCATGACTCAACTATTTACTTAAAAGCCTCCCTTTACACTGCAGTGTTTGACAGAATACTCATAGCTTCCTGTACAACCATGTCTGTCACTCCAGTCTTCAGGTGTGTACTTGCAGGAGAATTCTCCTGAGCTCCATGGCTGAAGTCAAAATATACAGCAAGCTGATTCTGCTGCCATTTCTCTGTCTGGTCTCAGGGGCAGGGAAGCTTCTGGTCGTACCATTTGATGTAAGTCATTGGACTGGCTTGAAGCCCCTGATTGAAGAGCTGGGAAGGACAGGGAACCAAGTTGTGCCATGTGCCCTACACCAAGAAGCAGCTGCAGATCATGGTACAGGCCAACTTGGAGAGCTTAATGTCTCAGGATGCTTCCAAGACCCTCACCAGGGCCTGTGCTGAGAAGTTACCTCAGCAGGGCCTGCAAGAGCCTGCTGATGAACAAAGAGTTGATGCAGATCCTGAAGATTTTATTTTATTTTATTTCTCCCAATAACAGAGGAAAATACATGCAGCACACCCCACCTTCTGTTTGGGAAGGACTTGAGAACTCCAGACATAATTGGAGTACTGCTGAGTTGGGTTGATAAAAGTTACTTGGGCACAAGGCTCAGGAGAAAAGGTCACGGCAAAATGCTTTTGCTTGCCCTACAACAAGCTCCTTATGGAAAGACTACAGGGAAAATCTCATGCTGACAGACCCTTTCCTGTGGCTCTGTACTGCCTAAAACCTTCTCTATTCCATCCATCTACTTCTTGTGAGGGCCTCCCTTGATGAAAAAGCAGCCCAGTGCCCTGCCCCTCCCTCTTACGATCCTTGCTTCAAGTGAAACATGCCAAAAAAACAGAAAAGATTGAGTTCCTTGACAAGAACATGGTGATGTTCACCATAGAGTCATACATGTGCCGTCTACTCTTTGCCAACTTTGATGAGCTCACCAGCAGCTATCTAATGAAGGAATTTAACTATAGAGAGGTTATTGGTCTATTTGCCATCCATAGTAAGAAACTTTATGAATCAGTGATATAACCTCATATAACCTCAAATGAAACATTAGTTTGCTTCAATAAAAAATACACGTAAATCTGTAACTTGAACAGGCTGTGAATTGAACAGGCTGTGAGTATATCTGATATATGTCAATGTAAACAGGCTAGATGTTCTTAGTGACAAATCATTGTTTAAACTCACTGGTTTGTCACTAAGAACATCTAGCCTGTTTACAGATGGGGCGTGGAGACCTACGCCCAAGTTGCAAATCCGACTATAGGGAGGTTTGCAACCTGAACCATATAGTGTGTACTGGCTTTGTCAGTTGCCTAATCATGGGCTTTAGACCACCCTCCTAATGAAAACCGATGGCTGTTTACTGACACATAGACATGAATACTGAGTGAGATGATTTTAGGAAGCCTGGCTGCATTCCTCAGCGTATTGTCTACAGAATGGAGTTAATCAGATTGTAAACAAACAACTATGTTGATGTCCAATTCAAATGGAATTATAATGCCCTTCATTTGTTTTTGTTTTCTGGAATGGTGAGAAAAGATTTAGTTACTTTTATTTTGTGTAGTGAATAAAACAAGTAATATCTGAAGCTTTTTTCTTAGATAATTACATTGTGCTTGCTTGTTTAATTGTTTGTTTAATTATGTTTAATGTTTAATTGCATAATATATGTATCCTAGATATACTGTACATCCATAGATGGTAACTCCTGAGTATATACTGTACGTTCAAATCTTCTCCAAAAAGTTTACCTGAGAATGTGCTAGTTCTAACAGTAATTAGAATTCCTCCCCTTGCTTCACGCTTGATGTTATCTATCTACACAGTGGAGTTGTGGATGTTTTTTTCAAAAGATGGATAGCTTTGCACGCAACAATCCTGTTTGCAGAGAGTATGTGTGTGGGTCTGTGAGTGTGAAATAATACAGGGGGAGGAGACAAGGAGGAGCCTAAGGTAATAGGGCAGATTTTGCACGGAATATGAGGTAATGCTGATTGTGTGCACGGCAACCGTGACTTCCATGAGTTGCAGAAAGACCTTTACTTTACATTCCAAATGGTTCATTAAAGTTAAGATCAGTAAATCTGTTTTATTCTACGGAACTTTAGAACTTAAGAAACTTCAGAGAAAAACTGCAGAGAAAAATGTCACCACCAGGAAAAATCAATAAGATAACTTCAAACACTATTTAAATTAAAATCCTTATCACAACATAGTTTTCTACAGAATAGGTTAATAAAGTTAAATTGCCGATTCATTCGTGTTGTAATACCTGACAACCTAAAATTATTACAGTTAGGGTCAAAAGTTTACATACACTAGTGAAGATCATGTATGCCATGGCAATATAGGGTTTTCAATAAACTCTACAACTCTTATTTTTCTGTGATGGAATGATAAGGAGCACATATTTCTTTGTCACAGAAAACATTCATGAAAAATGGTCCTTTTACGAATTTATTATGGGTCTTTTGAAAATGTGTCAAAATCTTCTGGGTCAAAAATATACATACAGCACCTTGAATTACCAATTTGGTGATGTAGAAAAAGTTGTTTCAATCCAATTTGCTTTTTGGCATGGCCTCCTAACTTCTTACGAGTGATTATGATTGACTCCAGCTGGTGACTTCTTTCAGTCCATGTAAATAGGGCTTGTTTGACACATTCACTAGACTCAGCCAGAAATACTACAATGGGAAAGTCTAAGGAGCTCAGCACGGATCTGAAAAAGCGCATCATTGACTTGAACAAGTCAGGAAAGTCCCTTGGAGCCATTTCAAAGCAGTTGCAGGTCCCAAGATCAACTGTGCAAACAATTGTTTGTAAGTATAAAGTGCATGGCACAGTTGTATCATTGCCACGATCAGGAAGAAAACGCAAGCTATCACTTGCTGCTGAGAGAAAATTGGTCAGGTTGGTCAAGAGTCAACCAAGAACCACCAAAAAGCAAGTCTGCAATGAGTTGGAGGCTGCTGGAACACATGTGTCAGTGTCCACAGTCAAGCGTGTTCTACATCGCCATGGGCTGAGAGGCTGCCGTGCAAGAAGGAAGCCATTACTCCAGAAGCGGCACCTTACGGCTCGACTGAAGTTTGCTGCTGATCACATGGACAAAGACAAGGCCTTCTGGAGGAAAGTTCTGTGGTCAGACGAAACTAAAATTGAGCTTTTTGGCCACAATGACCAGAAATATGTTTGGAGGAGAAAAGGTGAGGCCTTTCACCCCAAGAACACCATACCTACCGTCAAACATGGTGGTGGTAGTATTATGCTGTGGGCCTGTTTTGCTGGCAGTGGAACTGGTGCTTTACAGAAAGTAAATGGAATAATGAAGAAGGAAGACTACCTCCAAATTCTGCAGGAAAACCTAAAATCATCAGCCAGAAAGTTGGGTCTTGGACGTAGTTGGGTGTTCCAACAGGACAATGACCCCAAACATACATCAAAAGTGGTGAAGGAATGGCTAAATCAAGCTAGAATGAAGGTCTTAGAGTGGCCTTCCCAAAGTCCTGACTTAAACCCCATAGAGAATATGTGGACTGTGCTGAAGAGACAAGTCCGACTCAGAAAACCAACAAATTTAGTTGAACTGCACCGATTCTGTCAGGAGGAGTGGTCAAAGATTCAACCAGAAGCTTGCCAGAAGCTTGTGGATGTCTACCGAAAGCGCCTAATTGAGGTGAAAATGGCCAAGGGACATTTAACCAAATATTAACATTGCTGTATGTATATTTTTGACCCAGCAGATTTTGTCACATTTTCAAAAGACCCATAATAAATTCATAAAAGAAAAAATTTTCATGAATGTTTTTTGTGACAAAGAAATATGTGCTCCTTATCATTCCATCACAGAAAAATAAGAGTTGTAGAGTTTATTGAAAACCCTATATTGCCATGGCATACATGATCTTCACTAGTGTATGTAAACTTTTGACCACAACTGTATATTAGTGTCTAGAATACATCTCAGTGGTCTTTATGCAATCTCACGATTATTATCTTTCTGAAATAAATAAATAATTAACCTGGAAACAATCTATACTTTACCCCTTTAATCCAATTTAGAAATATATGGACTTTACTCTTACTTACTCCATAGGGGGAGGCAGGCTCTGAGGAGGTTATATAATAGCTTGCCTGTACAAGCAAAGGGAGCACACCGACACACATACTTCACACACACACGTACGCTTTAGCCAGAGAGAGTACAGCCCCTTTTCCACAGTGCTCACTGCTTGGACTGAGGGAGGTAGCTAGTGTCCTTTTCACAGCGGCGTTGCTATCAGCTCTAAGAGGAGTGACATGGACCGGGGATTGTGGGTGCCTGCTGTAGGGCTGCTGGCCTTGCTATGCTGCACTCTGGGGCCTGTTCAGGGGGAGAAGGTGCTGGTCATGCCTGTGGATGGGAGCCATTGGCTCAGCATGGAACTGCTGGTGAAGGAGCTCTCCCGTAGGGGCCACGAGATGGTCGTCCTGGTGCCGGAAACCAGCATTTTGATCCAGGGTTCAGACTTCTTCCGGACCGAGGTCTTTCAAGTGCCCTATGAGAAGGCTGAGTTGCTAGCCATTGTTGATAGTTTGAAGGATGGCGTTTTCACCAAGACCCCAGAGATAACAGACATTTTCGTTAATGGGCAACGGTTGATGAATTTCACCAACATGCAGGTGAGAGCATGCGAGGGTCTGCTCTACAACCAGCCCCTCATGGAAAGGCTTCGTGGGGAAGGGTTCCAGCTCATGCTCACAGACCCCTTCCTTCCCTGTGGCTCCATCCTGGCTAAAACCTTCAATATGCCAGCTGTCTACTTCCTGCGAGGGCTACCCTGCGGACTAGATGAAAAAGCAGCCCAGTGTCCTGCCCCTCCCTCTTACATTCCCCGCTTCTACAGCGGAAACACAGACAAGATGGACTTCCTAGGCAGAGTCAAGAACTTGGTGATGTTTACCGTTGAGTCGTACATGTGCCGTCTACTCTTTGCTAACTTTGATGAGCTCACCAGCAGGTATCTAAAGAAGGAAATAACCTATAGAGAGTTGATTGGTGAGGGAGCCATCTGGCTGCTCAGGTATGACTTCACCTTTGAGTACCCCAAACCCCTCATGCCCAACATGGTCCACATCGGAGGGATTAATTGTGCAAAAAGATCACCTCTACCAGCGGTGAGTATATTAGAGGGGGCATGTAGAACGTCAAAACAATCTTATTAGTGCAGCAAATATGTTTCCATATCTTTTAAACCTAGTCCTAACAATGTCCGTTCTCAACAAGGACACCAAACAGTGAGAGAAGGACACTTACTGGAAACTTTATTGACTTTGGAATGTTTTCTTTAACACATATTTGTGTTTTGTCACACACACACATCTGTTCCTCGAGTTAATGACCACTGGGTTAAAGGAATACGTTTCCTTACTGAAGACACAAATTGGAATAAAAATATATTCAAGCCAAACTTAACTGGTAATATTCTCAACAAATCCTTTTTGCCTGCTGTATCTTTGCAAGTTTCAAAAGAAACAAGGCATGAAGCGTAGTTTACAAGTCTTTTCTAGATTTAGACCTTATTTTTAATTGCATCTGTTCTCTTGGGTTGTACTCAGTGTTTTCTAAAAAGTGAAACTGCAAAACATGCTGTGAGGTCCATCTTCTGGAAAGACGCTCTGAAATCTGAGCCAGCAAAACAAACCTCTTCTCTCTGGTCTCTGGCCAGTGTAATTCCTGAGAGGAAATGTGGGGCCCTATTGTGTTTAAGAGAACTACATACCTCAGGAGAGAGCAGGGGGATGTTTTGATGTAATTATTGTACAGTATTTGTGTCTTTTAGGTTTTGTGAACTAAGGGTGTGATGTTTAAACATTATCATAACATTTCAACTCTTATCACAATCTCAAGTCTGTGGAGGGACTGTTGAACTTAAGAATATGTTGTTTCCAAACATTGTTTGTGTATGTATAGTCATTAACATACACAAAAAACACAATGTTTAAATAGAAAACTATTGTTAGTAATGTTTCACATGGACCACCACACACGGGCATCCTCACTTTTGTAATGAGAGTCTAGTTTAAGATACTGTAATCCTGAAACACTCCTGTTTTTTTCTCTCTTTAGGACCTGGAGGAGTTTGTGGAGGGTTCGGGAGAGGACGGCTTCATTGTATTCACCCTTGGCTCCATGGTGTCTCAAATGCCTAATGAGAAAGCCAAGGAGTTCATAGATGCTTTCAGGCAGATTCCTCAAAGGGTAAAAAAAAGGACCTGGGGTCTCATTTATAAAGCTTGCGTACGCACAAAACGGGGCTGAAAATGTGCGTACGCCAGTTTTCACGCAAAGTCAGTGATTTATAAAAAACAAACTTGGCGGTAGAATGTGCGGTCCTCCACGCAAACTATGACCCTCCCGTAAACCTACGCACTTTTTGGAGACAGTGGGAATTGGAGACACATACTGCAAAAAGTAAAAGTCGGAGAAGCTATAACTCGTAATATTTATGCATTTTGTTGTTCTCACACACATTGACTCAATTTATGATTATAATGAAGATTAAATACATCAGTGTTATTTGAGCTTGAACTGCGTGACAATTGTTCCATACACATCTTGTACAATGCAACTCAAATTTGTAATCAATATTCAGCGCTGTCTGTCTCACAATCAGATTGTCCTTTTACCGCAGTGTAGGAGGCTGAAATGCATGTAACTACAGAACACAAAGTATAACTAAATATATTTCTTTAATACTGTGCATATATCATCATATGTCAAAAACTGGAAATACAGTTGTTAAGCTCTCGCGCAATCACTACACTCATTACACTTCAGAATCAGAATTCGTTTAATCGCCATGCAAGATACTTAAACATGGAATTTACTTCTGCAGTTGTTACCGCTTCTTCTCCGGTTCTGCCACTTGGCGCTGTCGCACTAGTGTTGTTTTTTGTTTGCCTTGATTCACCGTGAAAAAGAATCACCTGCCAGGTTCATGCATGATAATGATACTAGATTAGCATTCATGAGGTCCTTTGCATTGACCATTTATGGTTAAAAATGGGCGCGTTCAGGGCGGGGTGCAATGATACTTTACGTACGCACACTTGTGGTTAAGCTGTGATTTATAAAGCGAACATTGCCTACAGGTGTGCGTACGCACGGTTTTATAAATCTGAATTTTTGTGTGCGTACGCCAATTTACGCTTTTGGGCGTACGCACACTTTTAGTAAGAATTCTACGCACTCCTTTATAAATGAGACCCCTGGGGTCTCATTTATAAAGCTTGCGTACGCACAAAACGGGGCTGAAAATGTGCGTACGCCAGTTTTCACGCAAAGTCAGTGATTTATAAAAAACAAACTTAGGTAGAATGTGCGGTAGAATGTGCGGTCCTCCACGCAAACTATGACCCTCCCGTAAACCTACGCACTTTTTGGAGACAGTGGGAATTGGAGACACATACTGCAAAAAGTAAAAGTCGGAGAAGCTATAACTCGTAATATTTATGCATTTTGTTGTTCTCACAAACATTGACTCAATTTATGATTATAATGAAGATTAAATACATCAGTGTTATTTGAGCTTGAACTGCGTGACAATTGTTCCATACACATCTTGTACAATGCAACTCAAATTTGTAATCAATATTCAGCGCTGTCTGTCTCACAATCAGATTGTCCTTTTACCGCAGTGTAGGAGGCTGAAATGCATGTAACTACAGAACACAAAGTATAACTAAATATATTTCTTTAATACTGTGCATATATCATCATATGTCAAAAACTGGAAATACAGTTGTTAAGCTCTCGCGCAATCACTAAACTCATTACACTTCAGAATCAGAATTCGTTTAATCGCCATGCAAGATACTTAAACATGGAATTTACTTCTGCAGTTCTTACCGCTTTTTCTCCGGTTCTGCCACTTGGCGCTGTCGCACTAGTGTTGTTTTTTGTTTGCCTTGATTCACCGTGAAAAAGAATCACCTGCCAGGTTCATGCATGATAATGATACTAGATTAGCATTCATGAGGTCCTTTGCATTGACCATTTATGGTTAAAAATGGGCACGTTCAGGGCGGGGTGCAATGATACTTTACGTACGCACACTTGTGGTTAAGCTGTGATTTATAAAGCGAACATTGCCTACAGGTGTGCGTACGCACGGTTTTATAAATCTGAATTTTTGTGTGCGTACGCCAATTTACGCTTTTGGGCGTACGCACACTTTTAGTAAGAATTCTACGCACTCCTTTATAAATGAGACCCCTGGGGTCTCATTTATAAACGTTGCGTACGCACAAAACGGGGCTGCAGTGCGTAGCCCACTTCTAACGCAAAGGTTACAATGCTAATTCGCATACGCACACTTTTGGGTATTCTGTCATTTATGAAGTGAACTTTGCTTTGAGGAGTGCGTACGCAGGGTTTTATAAATCAGAATTTATTGGTGCTACGTACTAAAGAGTAGACACTCTTATCTAGAGCGCCTTACAGCAAGTGTACAGGGATATAGGCAAATTGTTTCCTCACCCAGGAAATCAAACTGGCAACCTTCTGGTCACTGACCCGACACCCTAACGCAGGGGTGTCAAACTCATGCCATCGCGGGCCAAGAGGGTGCAGGTTTTCGCGTCAACCAAGCCCCTACACCAGCTGATTTCACTAACGCGTTTCTCCACTTAGTGAAATCAAACTCGTTATTGATATCAGCTGGTGTAGGGGCTTGGTTGACGCGAAAACCTGCACCCTCTTGGCCCGCGATGGCACGAGTTTGACACCCCTGCCCTAACCCATGGGTCTCCAATCCTGGTCCTTGAGGGCCGCTGTCCTGAAGGTTTTAGATGTTTCCCTGCTCCGGCACACCTGATTCTAATGAAGGGTCGTTATCAAGCTCTGTGGAGGTGTGCTGGAGCAGGGAAACATCTAAAACCTTCAGGACAGCGGCCCTCGAGGACCAAGATTGGAGACCCCTGCCCTAACCACTCTGCCACCTGACTCCCAATACTCACTGCATACTGACTATTTACAGCTGACATGGGCAGGGTGTTGCTTCTGACTGATGTTACATGTGTTGCTTGTCAGTATTTCCTCCTCTCTCTCATGTCCGCTTTTGAGTTTAATCATAGGTTCTTTGACTCATACAACCAAATGACCACTGTTTTTGTAGAAGCTATGCCAAACAAATGGTGCGCATGGGCTGGTCTTTATACTGAGGAGTGAGTCTTGCTTCCACTGACTGGATGAGTTGTGTGTTGTGTGTTTGTTGTGTGTTTCAGGTTGTGTGGAGATACACTGGGCCCCTCCCAGACAACATTCCTAAAAACCTAAAGGTCATGAAGTGGCTCCCTCAGAACGACCTTCTGGGTGGGTAAAAAAACATCCTACTGTAATGTCACTTATATTATTTTGGTGTGCTTACCTCTGGAAATTCCCACCCTTAGGCTCAATATTTGGACTACCTAGACAACGGCCATGTAAAAATGTTCGTCTTGCTTTTGATCGAGTTTATTGTATTTTATTTATATTCTGTCACACGTTGTAAGAGCCGAAAACGTTTTTCTGTCAAAAAGACATGTTTGGAGCATCTTGAAACTCACTGCTAGCGTAACGTCACTACGTCAGTGCACCTTGGCAACGACGCATATTAGACATTCTAGTCAGCCATCCAACGATGTCAGTGAGACTTCAGATTTACTACTTAGCAAACCTTAGAAACCTACTTTTCGCTACGTAGGCTATCTATAAATCTATAATAATTTTGGGCTATAACAACACATCTTAATCTGCTCCACAAATGGCTTTCCTTTTCTTTTTTGATCCTACTTACCCCGCGTCATGGAACCGAGCATCTAGCTCTAAATAGTTAGCACTAGCGTTGTTTGTTAGCTCTACTAGATCGCTAGCTCATAGCAGTCACTTAAATGAGACCAAATTGTTCCATTTTGCATTGTTACTGACAATGACCGCTGCAAGTGATCCATTTTGGAATAAACAATCTTATTTAAGATTAGGGAAAAATCCATCCTTCTTTCTTTCTTCTAAAAAACATAAATGGCTTTGTCGACAATTTATCTTTGCGTTTCAGATCCAACAAGCTGTTAGCCACGGATACCGTTCATAGTTGCTAGTTTTAAAATGACGGGCAAAATGTTTTTCCTGTAAAGATTAGCTAGCACGAGGGTAGGCCGACCTCTGCTCACAATATCCTGTTTTTCTTGGAACGTCCGTCTTGAAAATGGTGTGGCAAGTATGTCTACAACCAGATCCACCTCTTCTCCTTCAGCCGTTGTGGGTTAAAAAACAAACAAACACAAAAACACCAATACCTGTCTGTATTCTCCCAGGAGAGCTTATCCAATCACAGGACACATACGTGTTGCCTTCTACGTAGGGCCAGTAGAAGGCCCTGAGGTCGCAGTCTTGCGAGATGTTTGGTTTGAGCGCTGTGAACTGAAAGGGCTGTGTCCTTTCACTTACAGTGGGAGAGCCTTCACTTCAGATTCTGAAGGCTCAACATTGTTTTTGCATTAGAGGGCCTGCAGAACAGATAGTGAAGGCCTCTTTGACTTTGACCCTGCCTGGCAACAAAGGACAGCTGGAATGTGATTGTTTAAATGCTCCAATATGAAAATACATTGTACGTTTGGAAGCAGCATAAATATCGGAAACACAATAAAAGGACATAGACAGACCATTTGGAATTATTTAATGAGTATGCGTGGACACAATATAATTAACATATGATTCAGACTTTTTTAGGCTAGCAGAGAAGGTCTTGATGGCCCTGACAGCCCACCACTAGCTCTACACAATTCCGTCTAGCCTCTGTGAATTGCAAGCAAATGGATGTGAAATTATCGTATCAAAATTGACATCATCCCTGAACAGTAGATATAATTTGACACTATTTAAAATCAAGACTGGCCAACCAACCATTTCTTCTGTATTTTAAATAACATCAACTGAAATCAAAAGGATATGGACATATTTTGCCTGTGTCTGATTACAACTTTTGTTGTTGTTTTCTGCAGGCCACCCCAAAGCCAGAGCCTTCATCACCCATGGAGGAACACATGGCATCTATGAGGGCATCTGCAACAGTGTTCCAATGGTGATGCTGCCCTTGTTTGGAGACCAGGGGGACAACGTGCACCGTATGGTTGTCAGGGGTGTGGCTGAGGCGCTCAGTGTCTTTGACATCACCGCTGACAACCTGCTGGTGGCGCTCAACAAGGTCATCAACAACAAAAGGTCAGACAATGCACAATCCCCCCCTAAAAAACATTAAATTGCATATCTTAACTAATTCGGTGTTGAAACCGTTGAGTAGAAAATATTAAATCAGTTGAACCTATCCACCATGAAAAAAAGACTTTCAACTTAAAAAAAAATAAATAAATCACTTCCCCTATTGTTTGAGAGATAATGAGAATACAGCAAGCATTTTTTTGTAAAAAAAAAAAACGTTTTATTGTAAAGATAACGGGCAATAAAAAATGTCCATTAGAGTGTACATCAGAATGCCATACATGGCAAATTTCTATTATTATTATGACATTCTAAAACCATAAATTCAACATAACATTTTTCAAACTTAAGTGTATCCCTATGTTGCAGTGTATGAAAACATAAAAAAGCACCATGACCTCTGAACATCATTCCTGCTGGAACTATGTTATTATTTGTGTTTATTATCTGTGATATTTAAGAAAGGAACACCTTGCACTTGGTGCACATCACATAGGTCTTGCTGTTGCACCCAGATCTTCGACACCTTGATGCATGTGGCTCGTCCTGCATCTCTGGGAGATGGATGGCCCCATATTGCCTCAGAGCCACGTTTGGCTGCGGCTTCCACTTTTGACGTAGGGGAGTTTAGTCATCGTCAACATCACTCACGATTCCTGCTTGGGCCTGAGTAATGAACTGCTCACCAAGTAGCACTTGACTGAATTCAAGCAATTTGAGTTGTTTCTTTCCCAGAAGCTGGCAGTCAGCCTTGTACTGAAGCAAGGTATTGGTGATTGCCAGGTCAAAGAAGTGGAAAATCGTGCGTACTGTCCATTTACGAGTGCAAGTGGCCATCCTGTAGAAACTTAGCATCCTGTCAATCAAGTCCACGCCAGCCATGTTGGTATTGTAATCAGCGATTGCCAGTGGTCTTGACACCCGGACAAACCTTTTGTATTTCTTGGACCACCTTCGGTGTGTGTCTTCAGGCTCAATTCCGTAGGCAGATGATGCCATGGCCACTGGCTCTCCTGACTCCTCTGCCTCGCCCTCTGCTTGCCCTGCCTGAATTTCATCCTCAGAGCTCTCTGAACCCTCTGCCTCTGCTTCTGCCTGTAACACTGGATCTTGGTCTTCTTCATCAGACAACTCGATATCTGAGTTTCCATCAATTCGCAGTAAAATGCTCTCTGCCTCTGACTTTCTTCCCTTTCTTTTAATTTGAAAAAAAAAAATGCAGAAAATGGAAGAATTAACTACAAATGTCCACTAAAGAGGACATTTATTAAACACTCAATTACTAAGGTAAATGTTTGTAAAATTAATTAATTAATTAATGTAATGGTACGCCATCTTTCCCCAAAAGAAACAGGAAGTTCCCAAAGTCCCACTTTCAGGTTTAGAAAGGTCCTCCAGAAAGGACAAATTTGGTTTGCTGGTAGTCAGGAGGCTATGTGTAATGAGTGCAGCAGCTCTGTCTCTGCTGTTCACTCAGACACACATTGGCTGGAACTCTACAGTGTTAAAAACACACAGTATGTCAAAATCCTTAGGATCTCACATCCTAATGCTAGTTAAAAGTCCTTCCTGGTGCATATGCTAATAAGTTATCCATTACAGACTAGTATAACTAAGCAGCCTTAGATGATCATGTTTGTCTCCACAGCTACAAGGAGACAATGGTGAAGCTGTCATCAGCGCACAAGGACCGTCCCATCGAACCCCTTGACCTAGCCGTGTTCTGGACAGAGTTTGTCATGAGACACAGAGGAGCTGAGCACCTCCGGCCTGCCGCCCATGACTTGAACTGGATCCAATATAACAGCCTGGACGTAATCGGTTTCCTAATTGTCATTCTGATAACGGTCATTATGGTGACTGTTAAATCCTGCCTGTTCTGTTTCTACAAATGCGTGGGCAGCAAGACTTTGAAGGAGAAGAATGCTTGAATGTGGCTCAATCAAGTCAACATTTATGTGTAAAGCCCTTTTTACAAGCTATGTCACAAAGGGCTTCACACATGCCCATTGAACTGCTTAGTGTGGCTACCGTTTATAGCCTAAAGGGAGTAGGTTGAAAACAATGATTGTGTGCAAGAGAATAGCCCTAACACTGCTGTGAATGAAGAAGTCCATCTTTACTCCATGTTTGTGCTTTTGTGTGTGTGTCTGTTTTTGTTTATTTCATGTCTCAGGATTATTTTAAGACTACTTTGAAATTATCTAAATCTAAAATAAATGTATGTGGTGCCACCAAAAAGTTGAATGAATATGGTCTGCCCAATCATGAGAGGCAGATCTAGCCTAATCCAAATTGATGGCATATTTTAGCTGTTGTAATGATTGACCTTCTGATCACATTAATGAGTGATCGATAATGTTAGATGTTACAGATGCTGTAACAATCACTAGTTTTTGTATTTTGCATCTTCTAATGTCATTTTTTTGTCATAAACAATTTAACCCCCAAAATATTTCCTGTTCAACGACTAATCCATTTTAACCATACTTAAAGCAGGGGTAGGCCAAATGATGGGTTGTTATCAAGCTCTTTGGACATCTGACAACGACCCTTCATTAGAATCAGGTGTGCTGGAGCAGGGAAACAACAAAAACCTTCAGGATAGCTGCCCTTGAGGACCGAATTGCCCACCCCTGCATTGAACTGTTTAATATCAGATGGTAATCTAAAACCGTTTTACATTTACATTTATTCATTTAGCAAATGCTTTTATCTAAAGCGACTTACAAGAGAGAGCATTACAAAAGAGCCTTGGTTACTGAGCATTGCAATGTGATAGACCCCCAAACATAGCAGGCTTGTAGATTGTGAAACATACCAATAAGTGCAGAGTGCAGAGCTATAAGATCATTCAGCGCAACAAATTACAAATTAAAGGGAGGTCCCTCCGACGAGGAGTAGTCTACTTGTAGGAAGCAAATGAAAACAAAGCAAGAACAGCTGAAGTGCCATTAAACTCTCGGAACAAGTGAGTCTTGACCCTTTTCTTGAAGGTGAGGAGAGAGTCTGTGTTTCTGATGGAGTTGGGGAGTTGATTTCACCACTGGGGAGGCAGACGGGAACAGTTTGTGTTGGGCCCTGACGCTCTTGAGAGGTGGGACCACTAGACGGTTGTCAGAGGAGGACCGTAGGTGGCGGGCAGGGGTGTAAGGCCAGAGGAGAGAGTTGATATAATTCGGGGCAGCCCTGTTCACTGCTTGGAAGGTCAGTACCAGGGTCTTGAATCGAATATGGGCCATGATGGGAAGCCAGTGGAGGGCGATGAGGAGTGGAGTGACATGACAGCGTCTGGGTAGATTGAAAACCAGATGGGCTGCTGCATTTTGGGCGGATTGCGCTTGCTGGAAGCCTGGCTAGTAGTGAATTGTGGTAGTCCAGCTTCGAGAGGACAAGACCTTGGACTAGTAGCTGGGTGGAATGTTCAGACAGGTATTTTCTGATTTTCCGGATGTTGTAGAGGGTGAATCTACATGACCGAGAGACTGCAGCAATGTGTGCTGTGAGGGAGAGCTCGTAGTCCAAGGTGACTCCCAGGTTCCTGGCAGAAGATGAAGGGGTCACTGTTGCAGATCCCATAGTGATGGAGAGATTGTGGGTGATTGAGGGTTTGGCGGGGATCCCCAGGAGTTCCAGGAGTTTTGGCTAGGTTCAGCTGGAGATGGTGCTTGGTTATCCAGGCGATGTCTGCAAGGCAGGCCTTGATCCTATCTGAGATCCCTGGGATCAGTCGGGGGGAACAACAGGTACAGTTGCATGTTGTCAGCGTATCAGTGGGAGGAAAAGCTACGGAGGTAATTATATTAACTGCCTCGAGTGAGGATCACCAGCAGGCATATTAATGAGAAATAATGTGGAATGAACTCCCCACCCCATCAGAAATACAGACTCAGACAGACACAGTCTCCTGACCTTCAAGAAAAGGCTCAAGAATCACTCGTTCCGAGAATTTAATGGCACTTTGAAATATCAGATGTTGTTGCTGTTGTTCAGAATCAGAAATATTTTGTTAATCCCTGAGTGGAAACTCGGTAGTGTTGTTGCTTTATTGTTCGCGTCCAACAGGTAGACTGATGTCCATCAGAGACTCAACTTAAATTTGTAAACTATTCGGCTATATGCTCTTATAGCTCTTCCTTTGGCACTTATTGGTTCTTGCGATGTATGTTTCAAAATCTATAAACCCGCTATACCTATGTTCACGTTGCTATGCTCGGTGACCCATGCTCTGTCGTAAAGCTCTTTCTTGTAAGTCGCTTTGGATAAAAGCGTCTCCTAAATGAATGAATGTAAATGTATGTAATGAGTTATCACTACCTTCTGAGTAGCGAAATGTCATACTTTTTAGGTGGTTTTACATTTATTCATTTAGCAGACACTTTTATCCAACGTGACTGACAGCAAGTACAAGGACATTCTCAAAGTAAAAGCTCTGAACTTTATTATTAATAGTTACATGCGGGATGCTCTATGAGGTTTATTACCCTGGTTATTTATAATCAAAAAGCAAGTAAAAAACACAAATTATGTCTGTAACTTTATTGTAAACAGATATTTTTCCAAATGAAAAAAAGCACACAAAAAATACAGCAAAATGCTGAAAAAAGGCTTGTGTGGGTGTTTCCATGTGTGTGAAACTTGTGTGTTCTCTACACATCTACACAACTGCAGCATGATAGTTTGCGTTTCAGCCACTGGAGGAACCTCCCAATCACAAGAAAAAACATGAAATGCAATTAATAACTACTATGAAATCCAGATACGCATTCTCACATTGTTACACTAAGGGTCTTGCTGTCTGTACCCACATTCTACTCCTCCCTTCATTTAGTCTTTCATCTGTCCTCACCTCTTTCCCATGTTCTTCTTTTTCTTCTCCACCCAGGCTTCCTGCACAGTCACCTTTGCCTCGGTCTTCTTTCTCCCTTTGCCACGCTTCTTTTTTGTCACCTTCAGAAAGCAGAGCACATGCTTACATGGAAGAATCAGTGAGCTGGGAAATACAATACTTGCCTATGAGGATAGTGACCCACCTGCTTGAGCTCTCCAGATCCTTCTTGGAGAAGCATCTGTGCCTTAAAACTGAAATTGGTGGCAGCGATTGGTGCCAGGCAAAGGTGGATTAACTGTGCCACAGTAAGCAGAGGAGAGGAGATGGGGACTGAAGTTGTGGACTCAGAGAGATCCTAGGGAGACACAGTCACAAGATAAGACGTAACCTTTTAGCATGTGGGAGCTGGGATGAATGAACATGTACAGTCTCTGTACTTATTACTTACCAAGTCTATGTAGTTTACGTCCAGATCCTTAATCTCCTTCTGAATCTCATCCAGCTCCAAAGTGGAGGCCGCATCAATGAGGTGGAACAGCGCTTCCAAATCTTCGTCGACCTGAGGAAGGGAGTTGGAAGGGAGAAGGTCCAGAGTGTTTCCATCCATCACACCATTCTAAGGAGAACAAGATTAAAGTCACATTTGCAGGAACTGGGCACAGGTGAACATTTGAAGATCCATATGATGATCGGAAAATATGATTCAGCACTAACAGAAAAACAATTAGTTGAGCTTTTTCCCCAACACATACCAGGGGTTCATCCAGAGGGCGTTTCTCCTGGTCTTCAGGCTCCCCGTCAGACTATGGGTCAGATGGTAACATATTGTTCACACAATCTATCGTAGAATGGGAATATATACCTTGATGATTTTGATGCACAAACTAACAAGAAAGTCCTCAGGATCAAATTACTGGAGAGGCAGATCGTCCAGGTTTCTGAAATCGTTCCTTTTGGTTTGGATTTCGGTCCAGTTCAGTTCAGCCTCCTACAATAAAGATGGCGAAATTTAAATGTTATTTTACCATGTCTGACAATTAACCGTTTAAGTTGAAGCTGAAATAATGATCTTATCGTTTTGGTGTTATCCCTTTCACGTCTCACTGTACACAAACTGCTGACCTGAAAATCTGTCTCCTCAAATGACCGCAGAGAAAGATGATCCCCGTGGCTCATTTCCTTTGGTTCGACCAGTGGTCCTGTCATGGTCAACTCCCTACAACAGACACAGTCACTCAGAGGTACTTGACTTGAGAAGTATTGCTGTTAGAATAATTTTTAGTGATCTTATATTTGCTGATACAACTTTCATAGAATTTATAGAATTGTAGCTTTTTATGTGCTTTGAGTTGTCTTGCAGAAGTTGACCTGGAGATAACCATTTGGTTGATGATTTGCAGGACTGGGGTTGTGTCCTGAGGAAGACCAGGCTCAAAACAAACAAGCCATAAAAACAGGCTTCCACGAGAACATTTTTGAATGACATTTATTCTGATTGATGTACTATGATTGTGTGAAGACTGATAATTTGTGAACTGACGAGGTACCAGAGAGATGTGGGGCAGAACAGATTTGGGATTGCCATAAGCACATCTCTGCTGGTCTCCTCATGAGTATATTTTAGACCTTTGTCTCCTTTCTTATGCGCATATAGATTTAGTTTGAATCTAATAATTGCATACACATGTAATCGTTTAAAATGTAGTTTCATCCACAAGGCGAAATTATAGAAAAATATTTTGGTTTAATCAGATATCCGGCCATGTGTAAACAAAGTCTATGTGTCAGACAGATTGTTAGTTTTCATCAGTCCAGTGTCTGAAAACCACTGCATTAAGTTAAGGCCCATAACATTGATGATTAGAAAGTGTTGTTAGTGAGGAGCTGACTTGACTGGGAGACTCTGGTTTGGACATGTTGTCCTTCATAGGTATACAATGATTGGCTGGGAAGCAATTGAGAGAGAGAATTAGTAACTTGTGTGACTGCAGCTGTTGAAGTTTGGTTTACAGGCCTTATGTGAGTATTGCGTCTCTTTTTACTGATCTGGCTTGCCCTAACCATATACAATAAGAAATCCGCTTATAAAATCTATCATATTGAATTTTGAATGTGAAGGACATTTTCTTAGTTGTGCTGCCATGACATTGACGGTAACTGCTTAACGGTTATACTGCATAAGCACACGTGTAAGATTACACTATTATATGGATCCCGAGAATTACTCACCGAAAAGCACCAGATTGGTTGATTAACTTGATAAATATTCAGAGAAAGTGTACTGTTCAGCAGCTTGCTCAGACGAAATTAGATTAGATTAGATTCAATTTTATTGTCATTACACAGGTACAAGTCCAGGGCAACAAAATACAGTTAGCATCCAACCAGAAGTGCATTTTAATTACATTTAAATAGGAATGTACAACATTATCATAATGTGCACAATTCATACCTATTTTATACACATCTGAAAACAATGTATAATTTAAAATTAATACACATCCATATTTAGCATTTGTTCACTCTGGAACCCAGAACTGTGACACTCCTGAACTCCATTAGACCCCTGCCCCCCTACATAACCCCCGCCCCCCCATAGAGCCCCCGCCACCCTATATTTGCACATTTCTGTTTGTTCATTTTGCACATCTGCACATCTGTTACTGCACTACCTGTTCATTTTGTTTATTTTGCACATCTGCTTATTGCATCATTTGCACTAACTGTACATACATGCAACCCTGTCATTTCTGTTTAATACTGTAGCATCTTGTACTATACAGCTGTACATTTGTCTAAAATCACTTTATTCTGTACATACCCTGTATATTCTGATTATACTGTTCATACTGTGTATATTCTGAGTATACCCATATTTATTATATTCTGTTGGAATAACTGTTTTGCACTTCTGGTTGGATGCTAACTGTATTTCGTTACCTTGTACTTGTACCTGTGTAATGACATTAAAGTTGAATCTAATCTAATGTGTCTTTACTATACTTTATATACTATATTATATTATTATTATATTACTATACTATATTAACCTCTTTACCATGTCCTAAATGCACTGCTGACAGCCTATTTTAGTCCTATAATAGAATAGAATGAGGCCAATACCAGTTCTGTTTTACCCAGGGGTGAAAGTAGATTTAAATTCTTGCCGGTACGATTACCAAAACCATCATTGCCTCATAGTGTTTTCTCTCCCGCTTCATGCATTTAACCCTCCTGTTGTGTTTGTTAGAATAATTCTTAGTTATCTCATATTTGCTGTTATAACTTTCATAGAATTATTAAAATTGTTAGCTTGTGTATGTATTTTTAAGGTTGTGCTGCAGAGAGAATGACTTGGAGTGGAAATAAACCAGAGTGGTTTATTATCTGCGGGATGAGGGTCGTGTCCTGATAACCTGAGTACATCACAGACAAGACACGGAACAAGCATCCACAAGCACATTCTTAAACGATATTGTTGTTATTGTAGTGTTGATTGATGAACTTTGGATGTGTTTGCCACACATGAACTGATGTTGACTTGAGATCTTTTTGCAATAAAACGAGGGGCCAGGGAGATGTGAGGCAGATCAGATTTGGGATTGCCATAAGCACATCTCTGCTGGTCTCCTCATGAGTAGATTTAGACCTTTGTCTCCTTTCTTATGCTGATATAGATTTAGGTTGAATCTAACAGTGTTCCAGTCAAAAGTGACCGATTTACATGTTTTCTCTCTCAAAAAATGTATTTAATTCATTCTGATTGCCATGAGATTCTGTGAGACTTAGTCCACACAGAACTAGAAATTAGGCATATAGCCATAACTTTAGTGTATTAAAGTTATAAACTTAACTTAAAAGTGCTCAAATATGTTATGTTGTTGAATTTTTGAATATAATTGAAGAAAAATTTCTTTATCACAGCTTTCCATAAATTGATCTTAACCCTTTCATGCATGAATTATGATAAAATCAGTCAGGATTTTTTTACTAAGTATTTTTATACATCTTTAGGGATGTAAAACAAGGTTCAAATTTATTTTTTTGTCCATCTTTATTCTATAAAGAAATAATTATCTGTACACTCAAGTGTACTTCATGCATTTTGAAATAAACAACATCAATGTTTAATAACATGGAAGTTATGTAGGTATTGTTGTAATTTAGTTATACAGTTATAATATGGTATTATGTTGGAATAGTGGTTCCTCCACTACCCTGTAGGCCTCTCTATTTGAGCTCTGTTGATTGATTGATGTAAAACAAGGTTACAAAATTAAGACATTCTCTCTGAACCGAGGACAGTGGGTCTCCAATCCTGGTCCTCAAGGGCCACTGTCCTGACGGTTTTAGATACGGAGAGCAGTGTCCATGGCCCTCCCCGAGATCCGGCACGCCCCCGGAAACCACTGGCCCCAGCCCAAGGAAGCAAAAAACACCAGCAGATGCCAAGATACTGCGCGCACACGAAGAACCAAGCTCACATGCACGCAGAGGAATATGAGAAGCTAGATACTATGAGGATCTACGCTCAGTTCAGTGACTGTTACTTTTGTTACACCACGGGTCTCCAATCCTGGTCCTCGAGGGCCGCTGTCCTGAAGGTTTTAGATGTTTCCCTGCTCCAGCACACCTACACAGAGCTTGGTTACGATCCTTCATTAGAATCAGGAGACTATTTTCTATGATAGTTGCCAAAGCATCCGGGGCACAAAGCTACAAAACACTGCATGCATGTGTACTTGGTTCCTTGTGTGCACGCAGCATCCCCGCATCCGCCGGCACCCCCCGCCTGCCCGAGCTGGGGCCAGCGGCCCCCGGGGGCACACCGGACCCCAGGGAGGGCCACAGACACTGCCCTCAGCTTTGCCGGTTGTGGAGTGGTACTGGGTCTGCCTCTGGATATACTCTGATTCTACTTCTTGCACCTGTCTGTACTGGCAGCCATTCTTCATCACTGCTACCAGAAGCACACTCTTCCTCACTGGAGTCACTCCTCTATTACCCTGTATGCCTGTCTTTTTGAGCCCTACAAAAAATATGCATGTATAAAAACACTCAAATTATATTTTACAAACATAAAGCAGTTGATTTACAGCCAAAGTATTACAATATATTAATTATTTTCAAGAACAACATTGGTAGTAATTGACATTGCATTGAAGTTGTGAACTGTTATTACCACCCCCTGGAGGACAAATAAAGGTTTATCTAATATCATTTGAAACATAACCTATGATGCATGATGTACAATTGAGTGGACAGACGATTAATCTGTATTTCCTCCAAATATAAAATGCAAACTTGGAAAATCTTTACATAATATGTCACCTTAGATGTTACTTGATGCAATTATATTTTTTTTACCTGCAATGGCATGTTTTTATAGACGGTAGAAACCTAAATAGCTGAGGTGGTTGGTCCTTCTCCCTGTCTGTCGGCCATCTTGGTTTTACCGACTACTTTTTCCCATTGCAATGGCCTGCCAATTGGATTTTTTTGCATGGGATGATGCAAAAGGCTTCACTAGAGTGGACTAAATGCAGCAGGGCCCAAAATTGCAGGCATTTAAAGAGAAAACACACTTTTAAACAGCTGTACACTGTAGTGACCTCTATGCATGAAAGGGTTAATTTAAAAAAAGCTTTGGTAGCTCATTCTCAGAAGGCAGCCTCAGATTTCTTAGACAGATTTACAGTACAGAGAAAAAAACTACAGAGGGAAATAGGACGGGTAAATTTCAAGATTGTCATTTAAATTATTAGGTTTAGAAACACACGTATTAACGTTCGTTTGAAACGGGTTTCAACGTTAACACACTGAACTGGACTGGCAGGAACGCAGTAAATTATTCTGGTGAGATCAGCTGCGCTGGGTATGTAAATCGGGCCATCCAGCTGCGGTGCTAGTCCGACGACACTCGTGTCAAAAATCCGGACAAATGTCACTTCATGAAGGAGAAAATCTGCATCAGATTAGATCACATGATTTAGTGTCAGTGTGTGCGCTCTGCACAGCCGTGTGTAATCAGTGCAATAACAAGAAAAACGCATATAAGAAAGTGGTGCGCATCTACCAACAGTAGCTCCCCCTTGTGTTAAAACTAGGAAGTGCAATACAATCAGGCAAAAATTGAAGCACGGGGCATATTTTATTTATAATTTCTTGCGGGCCAATGGGCCCGTGGGCCGTAGTTCGGACACCGCTACTAACATGGTGAAATACCTTATGTTTACTAAATATAAGACTGTGGACTTCCATGTATACCAAGGACACAGACACAAATCCCTCACGACACAATATTTATTCAACAATATACAGATTAAATTATCTTTACCAGACAGGTTGTCATTTTTATATTGTCTTGTTATCACTCTTTTGTACAGGTTATATTTACAGAATTTAAAATAAGTCATCTTTCCATTTACAGTGATTTCACATCTATTGTTCTTGACTGGATTCAACATTTGTCTATTGTTTCTTCCCAGTTAGTGAACAGCTAGGCGCCAGTCTCAGTCACTTTCACTAGGGTAACAACTTCCCAGTGGAGATGACTTGGAACTCAACAGGGACAGCCATCTTTTTTTAGTCAGGTCTGGAAGAGTACCACAGACCAGATCTAGGTACTGTTGCTACTAGCATATACCATCTGTCTCTCATAGGGCACTCTGGGGACCCTGCCACCAGGCTGAAACTCTCGTCTAGAATAGTCCTGCTCTTTAACCCGAAAGGTTAATAGCCATACAAAATGAAAAGAAAACGAAAAAAAAAAAGATTTTGCATAGAATCAACTCTGACCTCAGGAATTTGGTGACGTCAGATTTGACTTTCGGCGCTGACCAGCTTAAAACTCCTGAGACCATTAGACCACTCTATCCTCACGTCTAGTTTCTAGTCTTTATTAATTCAAACTTTTTTGGTTTGGAAAATAAACGGATAAATAGCTGTACCCTTAGGCTGTCACAAAAATGACATTATTTGTCGGATGTGACATCGCTCAGAAGTACTACTTCTAACAGATCAAGACCCTGCGTTTGAGTGTATACACATTTGCACGTATATTTATCATTTTGACATAAAGAAATGTGAGGATGGGGGTAAAGTGCTTCATAGTGTATGGGGACAAGGCCCACACTTTCACATGCAATGTAACTCAAGACACCCCCCCTCCTCCCCATACACTTGGACTGAGCGAATGCACCACCAATTCTGGGCCCACTTGGTATGGTCCAGGTGCATTCATTTTAATGACACAGACACTTGACCAGATTAAACAGAGGGGCGCCACTTAACACAGCACATTCCAGCAGGTGGTGACAGCTCTCAACATGAGGTGAAGCTCCCTGGAGAGCAACATGGTGGAGACCCAGGTGTGTTGACTACAGCAGTACGTGAAGGAACAGGACAAGCTCCCACACAGACAAGGACATAGAAAATGATGTGACACAAACCACAACACAATCAGCTTTACAACCCCAATAAGACTAGGCACACACTCCATCCAAAATCTAACAGCAGCAGCAGGAACGTTCCAGTTGTGTGTGTCCTCAGTCTAACATGACTGACACTAAACAGTCAGTCATCCACATTATACAGTACATTTATGACCACATGAACTTGTATCTGGAATGGTTTCGCAAACATCTTACTCACACACAAACATGCATGCACACGCACATACACACAGACACACACAAACAGCAGATGGCTTCTATAGAGGACAGGTGAACTTGATTGTAATAGTGATAACACTATGCTGGGGTAAAAAATAAAAAAACAAATCTTTACAGAATTATTTTCAGAATGCCACATCTAAGCTGCTTTTAGGACTGCGCAGAAGGTCCCCCCCAACCCACCAAAAGAAGCCTAGTACCCCCAAAATAAGAATAACACCGGCAAACTACTTAAGACATGCGCATGATAAACAGTGTTTCCTTGAAGGACAGAATGTGCATTTTTGGCACTTTTGGCAAAGACGTGTTTGGGCGGACTAAGCGTTTGTCTCCCAGGCTCTCTTAACAGGGATAGGCTGCAGGGGGGAGCACCAATGGCTGGGTCCTAACATGCAGAGCCAGGCAGACAAGACAGTTGCTCCGCTCAGTCAGAGGGGACGCTCAAGCTCTGTTCACATAGAGGCATTCGCTACACAGGAACCTAATTCTGCTCCATGCACAGGGGGCAGGGAAATTGCACTTGCAAAAAATAAAAAGCCTCCAGGGGCCAGTGGTGAAAAGCCATGAGTCAAGTACAGTTCACGATCACAAGACAGCTATAGCTACAGCCTCTACACACAAGATGACCTGGTTAAATACACCATAGAACAATAAGCCTCACCTCATCTCACATACACAGCTGGGTAATTCTGTTTTCTGAGGTCCATACAGTCATCCTAATGGAAGCCAGGACACAGCGCGGTAACAGGAGACAGGAGGTCTCTAGCGGTCCGACTACCTGTTCCTGACTTTGTGTGCTTCACAGAGGAGACACCCTCATACACACTACAGAAGACTCACTCCACTCACTCCAGACCCAGCAACTGATTGCATGATTCCAGTTGTTGATTTGACAGCAGATAATTCAACAATTACAAACAATTGTTAATTTAACAAAAGTGTCAGCTGTATAAATCATTCAAAAATTAAAAAGGAAATCAAGTAAACCAATTTATCATTTTTCAATAAAACCAAAATTGCTGAAATTCGTGAAAGAAACAATTCTCAGCTACTGTCCCTGGAGTTGAGATTCTTCATCCAACTGTAGACTCAGTGGATAAATAATAATAAAAACACGCGCAAATGTTAAATAAAGAGACCGAACAAGGAGATAGTTGGTACAGATTGCACGTGAGTCCTGGAAGTGACGGGTACGAGAGACAGCAAAACTAAACCTCCCCCCCCCCTCTCCCCCATCAATCTCACTGCTCTTATTGCTGATTCAGTACAAAACAGACTCAGTCATAGACCTCTGAATGTCCCAGTCCCAGCGAGCAATGTCTAGTGTTCCTGTGTTCCTGTTGGAGTGGCATATCTGCAGGGTCTTCACAGGTGGAATGACCAGGATGATCAGACACAAACAGAGGCTATAAAAGACCAGGGGGAGAGCTCTTTAGAGACCCACCCGTCTGTGCTTTCTAGAACCCTTCACTGCTCTCTGAAGACTTGATTCCACTGAGAAGGGGGGGGGGGGGGGGGGGGGTAAGGACGAAGAACACAGTCCCCCTTTGAACAACAAACAAACAAACTTTGTATACACAGACACACACACAGACGCACACAGACAAGTACACACTTCTCTGGTATAAATGCTTGATTTCCAGAGCAGCTAGTCCCCTGGTCACACAAATCGGTAGAGAGATGAAGGGTTGGGGTAAGGAGGCTGGAGGACAACTGATGTATGTGTGTTAGTGAGTGTGCGTAGGTATGTACAGTATTATATGTGTTTGGTCCACATGCACGTGCCTGAGTCCCCTCCCCATGCTACACCTGTGATATGATCTGCATGTTGAAACTGGGTGAGCGGGACTGCTTGGTGAGGGGGGCTCCAGGAGACAGCAGCTCCTGGCTCTCCTCAGGCCTCACCAGATGCTCCTCCTGTAGGCTGATGGTGGAGTAACGATGGGTTCCTCCCCTGGAGCCCGCTCCTCTCCCTCCACTGGACCCTAGACCCTTCCCTCCTCCTCTCAGCATCGCCAGGGCCCCTTCAAGGGCCCCTCCCAAGGCCTCCTCAGGCCCCCCGGAGGCACCCAGACTACTGGTGCTGCTGCCATTCAGGTTGAGGGTGGTGCAGTCAAAGGACCTGGAGGAGGAGGTGCTGGTGGTTCGGACCAGGGTAGTGCCAGCAGGGAAGCTCAGGTGCTTCTTGATGGGGCTTAGCTGGATAGCATCCAGGGCGATGCTGAGGGGTGGAGACTTCTGGCAGCGGTTGTGCCTGAGCAGCACCGCCTGGGGCCCAGGCGAGGAGAGCTCACATTGTTTTTCCACCTCCCTCTCTCGTTCCCTCTCCTTCTCTCTTTCCTTCTCTCGCTCTCGCTCTTTCTCCTTCTCACGGTCCTTGTCCCGACTAATGCGCGCGGTGACGGCCTTCCTAATGCCGCTGCTGCCCTTTTGGCTGCCGCCACGAGGCCCCACAGCAGCTCCGCCCCCGACTTTGGAGCCGCTGGGCTGGCTGCTGTTGGATGCCCCCGAGGAGAAGCCCTCGTCTGGGTCATTCACGTTGAAAGACTCCTCCCCTCCGCTCAACCCATCCGCATCTCCACCTACACACAGACACACACACACACAAATCCACACACAATACAGGAGAGAAAGGTAACAGAGATGTGGTTGAGGGAGGCAGAAACAGCAAGATTACTGAATATCCGTCTTCTGTAATCATCATCATGTACAATCATCCTCTTACGAGGTGTTGAAATTGAAGCTCCACCCACAAACTGGAGCATAGAGGGATTATCTGTCAGTACCATTAAGAGCAGTAAGTGTAAAACAAAGCACCCTGGGTAGCGAGAGTCAAACCTGCTCAGCAGCCAATCACATCTCTCCTGACTGGCCTCACTGCACCCTGGGAAAATGGCTTGTCCACAACATTTTACTTACACTGTCAGAGCAGGCCAATCTGTCCTGACTGAAACAAACAAGTGGCTAATAACCTTGAAGGCTGCTGGCGGATGTAGGTTATGACGATGTCCATAAACTGTACAGGGCTTTGATCGGGTTAATATAAAACTAATATGTAACACCTTGGTCTGGCCATCTGTCTTTCTGTCAGATTAGTTACTCAGAACAGGTCAGGGTTGTTGACATGCAGATAAATCACATTTCTGTCTCTTAATAGCTCATAAATAATTAATGACTATGATCTCAATTATTATTTTGAGAAATAAAATAACCTAGATAGATACACAAACTAGAGTAAAAACTCATGCATGCCATCTATGTTTTACACAAATAGACATTAAATATAGCTTAGCATGAAATACAATGCTTAAATATAACTGATTTCATATATTATTTCATATTATATAACTTATTGAAGAAAACAACAGCACTCAATCCCAACAGACACGCATCCAGGCACAGGGTATAACCTATAGGTTACGTCTATACCCGAAAGCTGGAAGAGAATTGACACAATTATCAGGAAGATTCTTTTTTACAATAAATAGAAAAGGTTGAAAGTCAGAAAGTTAAATCATATGTCACTGAACAGGAAGAAAGGTAGAAGACTCTCCATCATGCAACAAGCAATATCGACCACCAAAGGTCTCCACGGGCAGACAGACCTCAGGGAGAAGAGGAGGAGAGGAGAAATAGAGGTGGACAGAAGTTCATGCAATGACAGGAGGGTGAGGCCACACCTCCTCTCCAGGCATGGCGCCTCGCTTCATCTGTCAACTGCATCCGATTGGCTGCATGCCGCAGGAGTCTGACTCCCAGTCACATCAATGTCAGCAATTGAAAGGTGACTACGGGAGAGGAAAGAGGACAAACTTCGACAGAGGACCAGATGGTTAAGGGCTGCGCCATGTGTCAAGCCCACTATGCAGTGAACGCCGGGGAGCCGGAGGTGATGCACTACACAGCTAAAGATGAGCGGCGCTTTTCTGTCTAGCTGATCACGACACACCACACCCGTCAGACAGAGGTCACGGCAGGATTTTGGTCGTCCCGTTGGATGGGGTGCACCCCTGCATCCGCATGCTTGCTGAACCTGCTAGTGACATCAGCTAATGGATGGAGGGTCAGAGAGATTTAGGGATGTAGGAACGGGGATAGAAATATAGAGATGGAGAAATAGAGAGATGGATGAATGGATAGTGAAGGGCAGAGAGGAAGAGAGAGATGGAGAGAGAGGGATGGACCACCAGCTGGGAGCCCGTGACCAAGCAGCATTCTCAGTCCTGGGTTGGCAAAAGGTGGTTCTCCTGAGGAACCCGGAGAGTGTTCCGAGGCTCATTCCCTCGGGGGATTGAATCAAGCAGAACCTGCATTCTGGCTAATCCGTCAGTCTACTGGTTTTATGAAGTTGTTTGTCACTATATCCCTGGTGAACTGATAGTTCAACCTCCTTGGGGGTTAGTGGGCAGAGCCCAGAGTCAAAGCAGGCTAGTGAGCATGCTCGGTGAGTGGCTGGCATGCGTGCGGGAGGCAGTTCAGACGAAGCATAGCGAGGTCAGAGCGGACTGATGAGGTTATGGATAAGGCCATGCAATGACCCCAAGGACACTTCACTTCCTTCTACTCCAGAACAGGAGGCTACTACTACCCTCGGGAGGGGGGGCACCTGGTATCAGGAGAACAGTTTAGGGAGGGAGGGGGGTGTGGAGAGTGGTCAACGTATGACAGTGTTTGAGAGGGATGAGCGGTTTGCTGTGGGGTAAGTGACCTGCTAGTAACAGAAATGGAGCACCGCAACCTCCCCTTCTCTCTCTCACAGGAGTGGGGGAAGTCAAATGTATAAAGGGCACCTCTGTGTCCTTCCCAGGCCCCTACCCTCCAGTGTGACGGGAAGGATGCTGTGGGCCCGACCTCCTCTCTCCAGATTGGCTGCTGGGTCCCGGGGAGTGTGGATGTGGCGGTGGCTAGGATTGACGGTGATGCTGAGCTCTGCTTCGTTTGAGTAGTCAAAACAATCTGGGAGTCAACAACACAACAGGAGACGGGCTGCTTAGTGCCAAGGCCAAGCAGGTCTCCTCCGGACCACTAGGGGTCCCCCTCTGGAAGAGGAGGGCCTCTGGTCTGGGATCAGATAATGTCCCCAACGACAAGCTCCCACCACCCCCTACTCAGGAAAGGGATGCGGGAAAACTGATCCCAGATCAGACTGTAGGCACAGAGTTCAGCCCTGATCCCAGAGGCTTCCCTGAGGCAAGAGAGCGATGAAAGGCTACTTCTATTAGCCTCAGACAGCTTGCGTATGCACACGCACAGACTTTCAAGTTCAAGCACGCTATTACACAGACACACAGACAGGATGCGCAAAGTACCAAACCACTAGCATGAAAGTAACACACTACATGGTGACATTTCCAGTATTGCCAGGTAACAATATTGGAGTGTGTGGCACAGGATATGCAGAGGGTTAACAGGACAGACCTAGCCACAAGCAGGCGGCTGCCGGGACTTGGCTGGCCGTCAGTTTTGCATAGACAGTGGGTAAACATACATGGTAAAAGATAAGCCATTTGCAGTTAGTTCTAGGTGCTTCATCATTTGTAAAGTTGGTGTATTCATTCTCACAAAAACACCAGACACTGAAAACAATTAACAGTACTTAATTGTACTTTGAGAGTAGGTCTTAAACTACAAAGAGTATTTCTAAAACTACAACCCGTTTAACCCTGCACTTCCTGTTTCCCCCGGTGTGTCAGCGACCAGCAGGGCAGCACCCTCTCACCTTCTCTCTTCCAGCGGTGCCGCCGAATGGAGGCGGTGGTGATGGCAGACATGGAGATCCTGCTTATAGTGGGTGTAACCTCCACCTGGAGGAGCTTGCGGCCACGCGGCTCGTCTGGGGCGCTCTCTGGTAGGGAGCTCTTCATGGCGTTCCCCAGCTGGGACACACATACAAACACACACATGCACGCACACACATACATACATACAAATGGATGCAAGCGGAAACACATACAAACAGACATTCACAGAATCACAACAGATCAGGAAAACATATACACAGGATGTTACGCGTACACAATTTTAAATGTGTGCAGTATGTTTGTGTGTATATGTTACTCTGTGTAGGTGTCTGTGTGTAGATGTATGTATCTGTGTGTGGGAGTGTATGTATCTGTGTGTGTGTGTGCAGGTCTATGTGTGCGTTTCTCACCAGGAGAGGCTGCGAGTACAGCTCCAGCTGGGCTCTGTACAGGATGTCCTCCAGAGATTCCCTGCCCATCTCCCATTCCCCGTTGTATCTGCAGACACACACACAGTAAGCATCCTTACCCCGCAAGCATCCTTACCCCTTGTTAGTCCAATAGGACAAAGAACTCTTTTGTACCAACTGCAATCAGGTTATTAAATTTGCACAATTCTTGAAGTTTTAGATGAATTTTAGTGTAACAGTGTTTTTAACTAGTCTGTGTTATGTGTATGTGGATGTGCCTTTTTAACTGTTTTAACTGTTGTGCTATCTGTATGTTTATTTTTTTTACCTGCTGCAAGTCAAGTTTCCTCCTTTGGGGGACAATAAACTTAAACTAACTAACTAACTAACTAACTAACTAACTAACTAACTAACTAACTAACTAACTAACTAACTAACTAACTAACTAACATGTGTCAAGACAGTCGAGTGGCCACCAGGTGCAGTTCAGGCAGTGTCAATGGGAGCCACAGTTTCAGGTTGGACTCCAGCCCTTGATACCTCAAAGTCACCCCACCCCACTATGCATGCCTACCTTCTCTGGCTGCTCAGGCACCCACATGTGACCTATTTTAGATTACAAATGAAGCAACTACTCTTTCTCTTTCTATTATTCCTGACTCTCTTCCTTTATTACGTTCTATCTCTGTCTGTCTCTCCCTCCCCCTCTATTATTACTTTCTCTCACTCTTCTCTACAACCCCTTCTTTCTCTCGAGTGATAGCCCTAATCTACCGGTAAAGTATTGAGCGGTATCTCCCTCCCTCTCTGTTTTCCTTTCTCTCTCCCCTCCTCTTTTTTCATCTCGCTCTTCTTCCCTTTTGTCTCTGTATGTGGCAGGTACATACATGGTGTGTGTGTGTGTGTGTGTGTGTGTGTGTGAAAGAGAAGTACGCACATGGCATGGTAGATGGCCGTCAGCATCTGAACCATAAAGTCAGGGTCCAAAAGCACACGGTTACACGGCTCTCTCCATAGCTTCTGCTGCTGCCGTGGAAACCCACACACACACAACCTGCAGCGCGTGTGCACACACACACACACACACACACACACACACACACACACACACACACACACACACACACACACACACACACACACACACACACACACACACACACACACACACACACACACACACACACACACACACACACACACACACACACACACACACACACACACACACACACACACACACACACACACACACACACACACACACACACACACACACACACACACACACACACACACACACACACACACACACACACACACACACACACACACACACACACACACACACACACCGGGATGAGAGTTTGCATATGGCGGGTTCATAAACCAGGACAGACTTCAGGGGAACTTTGAGGCAAGGACGAAAAGAAGAAAGTACAGGAGGGAGGGAGGGAGGGAGGGAGGGAGGGAGGGAGGGAGGGAGAGAGGGAGAGAGGGAGAGAGGGAGAGAGGGAGAGAGGGAGAGCATATGTTTACTCCAGGTTATGCATGAGTGTGCATTCTCACCGTGAGCTCATTCTGCAGACAGACTGGTAGGAGGAAAGGGGCATGTAGACCACAGCAGAGTTGTAGCACAGCATGAGGAAGCAGAGTACCTCAAACCTGAAACAACCACAACTCTTCAGTTTAGGAATAATAGCCCCTTAACACAGTGGGCCACAGAAGATCACGACTGTGTCTGTGTGAGCATGTGTCTGAGCATATGTCTGAACGTGTGTGTTAGAGGGGTGATACAATTATTATATAGGGTATTTCACACTGTTAAGATACCCGGACAGGGTATGTAAAATTGGTTTGGCTAAAAATGACCCGAGTGCTGTTCTATGCACCCTAATGCAACTAATGACATAGCCCAATAAAGAAATCAGGTCTTCAGAATCAGAATTCTGAGATTGTTTTATTCGCCATGCAGGTTACAACAAACACAGAATTTACTGTGGCAGGATAGCTCAAACACAGAACGTACATGGACTTAAATAAGATGTGTTAAAGATAAAAAAGATCAAAATAGAACAGAATTAAAAGAAAAAAGATAAATTAAAAGATCATATGTTCATGTAAATTGAGATGATCTGCATGTTGATCGGTTGGTATACAACAAGCAAAGCTGCGTCGCAAAGACATATCATGGCTTACAGCTCTGAAACTTTCACCACCAGGACACCAGGAACACATTAGCTATAGAACCTTGTATGTTCGAGCCTGAATCAGAGGAAGAATCTGATGTATAGGAGCGTCTACATTTACATTTATTAATTTAGCAGACACTTTTACCCAAAGCGACTTCCAAGAGAGAACTTTACAAAAGAGCATTAGTGACTGATCATAACAAGATAGCCCCAAACATTGCTAGTAGTCAGATTACGAAGCATACATCGTGGGAAATCAAACAACTGAGATTGCTTTGCCTATCACCATTCCCTCTTGCAGGGGAAACGAGAAGCAAACTTTAATTTTGTATTTTGAGTTGCAAAGGAGCTGCAACAAATGCATGTTTTTACATATATGTTATAATTATAAATAATAAGCATGCATTTTGTATAAAATATACAGAAATATCAGTTGAACAATTTACGTTAATGTGCTCTAAGTCACTCTGGATAAGAGCATCTGCTAAAGGACTAAATGTAAACTAAGTTTTGCATTCTATCACCCCTTTAAGAGAAATAGAGACATATAGAAAGGAAAGGACGGGAAGAGGATTGTGAGTGTGTGTGTGTGTGTGTGTGCCAGTGTATGTGTGATGTTTGGAGAGAAGCTGTGCATTTGTGCATGTGTGTGTACGCCTCACCTGTTCTGGGCAGTGAAGGTCTCTCTCTGGGGGTGGAGCCCGCTGTAGACCACCCTGATGAGGTCATGGTGACTCAGTGCTCCTTCCGTCAGTGCCATGGAGCCCAGACTGGAGGGCTGGAGGACACAGACACACAATATAGGATGTTAGAATTTGTTGATAAAATGGCTACGTTCACCATAGGGGGTCTATGGTGACAGTGGAGTTTATGTTCACATTCAGCAACAAATCACACAAGAAAGAGAGGGAGGAGGAAAGAGAAGATGAAAGAAAGAGGAAGGGGGAGAGAGACAGGAGGACCAATGAGAAAGAGGGAGAGATATAGATAATCAGATGGATGGAGAGGTGAGAGAACGAGAGCAAGCGAGAAAGGTGCTGAACAGACAGGACAAGTCGCTGAGGAAGACAGTCTGGAGGGGATACTAACTCAGCGTGTGTGACGTTCACTGGAGCTCTGAGCCCTCCGGACTTACAATCACACACGCACACATCAAATACCCCCTGCCCCTACCAAGCCCTGTCTCTACAACCTGACAGTCTAGAGAGGAGCATCTTGAGCTGGTAATTACATCCATAAATCCCACCACACACATACACACACACTCAGGAAATAAGATGGAAGGCTCTAAACCAGTACGTACCTGGACCTATTGTAGAGTTCTCTCTCTCTCTCTCTCTCTCTCTCTCTCTCTCTCTCTCTCTCTCTCTCTCTCTCTCTCTCTTCTCTCTCTCCTCTCTCTCTCTCTCTCTCTCTCTCTCTCTCTCTCTCTCTCTCTCTCTCTCTCTCTCTCTCTCTCTCTCTCTCTCTCTCTCTCTCTCTCTCTCTCTCTCTCTCTCCTCTCTCTCTCTCTCTCTCTCTCTCTCTCTCTCTCTCTCTCTCTCTCTCTCTCTCTCTCTCTCTCTCTCTCTCTCTCTCTCTCTCTCTCTCTCTCTCTCTCTCTCTCTCTCTCTCTCTCTCTCTCTCTCTCTCTCTCTCTCTCTCTCTCGGTGGTAAGCCAGCCCTCTTACATTTACCTTTAGTCATTAAGCAGACACTCTTATCCAAACCAACTTACAGCAAGTACAGGGACATTCCCCCGAGGCAAGTAGGGTGAAGAGCCTTGCCCAAGGACACAACGTAATTTTGCACAGCCGGGGATCAAACCCGCAATGATCTGACTACTGGCCCGATTCCCTAATCGCTCAGCCACATGACTCCCACTTCCGAGTCAATAAAGGTCAGCTGATTGGTTTTGAGGCTAAACACCACTATATGCCCACCAGGCTAACAAGCTTGATGAATGGAACACATTATGTTTACTCATACACCTTTTTAAACCAACCAAACTCAGTCCCCTTAAAGTGGACCATCAGAAAAGAGGTCTGAGTACGGTTTTGGAGCGTTCACACATGCGCAAAAACTGCTGACTAACCAATCTGAGTTTGTTTGGAAGGCTGAAAGGAACCACATTTTCTCCTCCTGATCACCTCCTCTCCCTGTCTAGCACTCAAGACCGAAACACAGAGTTGGAAGGAGAAAGTGGGAGTAGTGATGACAGACAAAAGAAGTGATGAAGGAGTAATCGGCATGATGCAGAAAGTAGTCTTACCTCATGGTATATTGAAGGCTTGGACAGAGACGGAATGGTGAAGGACAGCAGCTTACTGTTGCCCTCTTTATCCACTATCTCCTGCAGAGGGCGATAGAGTGGAGGAGAAAGAAATGAGAAGGGAAAGAGATGGTGGAGGAATGAGAAAGTGAGTGAAAGCGAGAGAGAGAGAGAGAGAGAGAGAGAGAGAGAGAGAGAGAGAGAGAGAGAGAGAGTGAGAGAGAGCTGTGTTATCATAGGTTGTCTGGCTGGGTTGGTTTTAACATTCTGAGCACTGGGGGTTAGCTGTTTGGGAGGGAGTCTGAACATTGTCACCACAGTAACAACTTCTGAACACTTCTGGTCCACCCACCGCACCTGGAATTCCTTTAGTGCCCCTTGGCCCTAACAGTTTCCCTGGGCCCTCCCCCCTAGTTGTCGCACCCACCAGGTTGTAAATTCCCAGCAAGAGTGCTTCGACGCAGCCATTGCTCTGGCGCTCCCTACTGGAGGTGAGGCGCAGGTACACCCAGACCAACTCAGGCAGGAACTGCAGGGTGAAGCGGCGCAGGCGCTCCTCTGAGCTCCGGTACAGCTCAAACAACTGGTGACACACTGGCTCCAGGAGCTGGGGAGGTCAGACACACACATGTATATATGTAGGACATGCATATATGGGACACACATATATAGGACACACACACACACAAACACTCTGTCAGGAAAAAATACTTAACTAAAAGACAAACCTCTTGCTACAAAGTAATACCCATTGTGACATCCGCTAGCTCCCACTTCTGTTCTCAGACAACACAGTACTCAGGAGTAAATCTGACAATATCAGACACAGTCAGCCAACAACAGGCCTGGCTTGCTAACTGAGCAGCGCCACCTCACGTGTGCATGCGTGTGTGTGTGCGCACGCGTGTGTGTCAGCAGGTAGCACCTTAAGGCCTGGGGCTGTCTACTAGCCCTGAGACTGCCAGCATTGGGTAACATGAATACAGTTTATTTAGTCAGCCAGATGATGGATAAAAGCATCTGCTAAATGAATAAATGTAAATGGATGGAGTCTGGGAGGAGAGATACAGCAGCTCGCTGTCTCACTCATTCACCTCCATCCTTCTCTGTTCTCCATCCTTCTCTGTTCTTCATCCTCCCCTTTCTATGAAGTACTAAGAAGGCATACACTAGGTTCATCTCCATGATTCTCTCTCTCTCTCTCCGACAGGGAAGGGCAGATAAGAATGGTGGGATGAGAGGAGGACCGATAGCAGAGTTCGAAAACAGAGCCAACCTGAAGAATGTGTTTACACTGGTCTGAAGCCAGCTCAACTGACTGCACACACTGCACTGGACTTTGTACCAGTGTGTGTCATCTGTAATGAGTAACCTTTCAGTACTGAGTTTGGCAGGATGTTAGTCTTTATCATCAGTCACCAGCACTGCAACACATTCACCCCTTCTTGAGCCATTTCTGCCAGTCATCAACAGTTGTCAGCTAAACTGGACAGTCAGGGCTGTGAGTGTGTGTAACTGTGGGCACGTGACTGTTTGTGTTGCTGTGTGTCTGTCGGCACTGACACAGAGACACAGGAAGTCTCATATATAGATAGTCTGTTCTATTTAAAGCTTTTCAAAACCCAATGGACTGTGTTAGCTCTGTTATACGTTTGCCTTCTTCAAATGGTGGCGGAACTGCTTCCAATGTTAGTCTAAATGAACTCGACTTTAAGTTTAGGTCCATTTATTGAGCAACCACCATCTTCACATACTCGTGTCTAACATCTTGTAGCCCTGTTATCTGACTTGCGGATGCTTCTGGGTGATGACACATCCTGTCTCCCAGGACAACAGCCTGGCGCTGCCAGCTCGTCTGCCTATCTAACCGCTGACTTGTGTGTCTTCCAGCCATCTGTAGACCTCAAGAGCAGTCAACATTTCATATTCTAAAAACAGTAGTCTGTCTGTCTCCCTGTGACTGTCTGTCTACCTGTGTCTCCATCTCACCTCGTTGTTGGGGTCCTGGATGACCCTGTAGAGGGCTGGCACCAGGCTCTTCTTCAGGTGAAGGCTTCCGGCATAGCTGGGGATCTGGGCTTCATGTAGGGTCTACGTGTGTGGACAGGGAGACGGAGAACCATACAGTAGCCAATGTTCATAGATGGTTATTAATGTGATCGAAACACATTATTTGTATTATTTCAATACATATGCATCTCATTTGCATGAAAAACAACCTTTATGAAATGAAATTACATGAGTAAGATTCCCACCTAGAACAGCCAATGTCCTTTTAGGGCAGTGGAGTGTATGGGAGAGTGTGCTTGTGTGCATGAGATAACAGCAGGCCAGGGTATGGTCTCTGTGTGAGGATGGAACACTGTGTGCTCACATGAAGGACTTACTCTGACTCATACTATTCCCTCACCCTCCCTCCCTCCCCTACCACTCCCTTCCTCCCTCACCCTCCCTCCCACACCACTCCTTACCTTTCTCTCTCCCCCAATTCCTCTCTCCCTCTATTACTCCTCCCTACAGCCCACCAGTCATCACTCGTCCTCCCTCACCATGTCATGTAGGCCTACGGACTGAGGCAGGACATGAGCACCCACCTTGAATTCTGAGAGCCATTCCTCGACCACGCCACGCTCCGAGCCCAGCATCTTCCTCAGAATCCCCCCTCAACTGCCTGGACAGACACAGATGTGGAAGGTGAGAAAGAGAGACAGACAGCCCAGCATGGATCTCTCAGCATCTACCAGAGAACCCCGTCCCTTCGGCCCAATCTAGCATCTAATGTCTCTGGGGACGGTGTATTTGCGACATGCTAGCAGATGTAGAGAGGTGACACAAGCAGCCCTTTCATCACTATTTCCTCCCCTCATGCCTCTCTCCCCAGAATTTTTCCTTTCTCCCTGCGATTTTGCTATCACTGCAGGGTGTTGCCACACACGCACACACCAACAGCTCACGCAACAGTCCCATGAAGGAGATCACTGTGCAATCAACTGTGCATGCTTTAGTCAAGGTCACACCCAAGGCTTGAGGTAAATCGTACAAAAGTGTTTTTCATGCTGCTCACGACGCAGCCATGCATGGTGTTCAGATCACGTTGGCCTTAGTCACGTCTCAGATCCCTGGAGAACGTAGCCTTCGGAACACACCTTCTCCTACCTCCTGCTCCAAAGCATAGTGTGTGGGTGACCTAGGGATTAGCCACATTGATTATGATCATCTGGTACCGGTGGCAGGGATCACTGTGCTGTTCTGCCATGTAATCCAGTTAGGTCACACACTGGATATGTCCCTTCACTCGTATTCCTTCATGATCCCTTTAACCCTATCCCCCTTTCCTCACCTTACGCTCTCTCGCCCAATGGTCTCTGTAAAGGCTGTATGTCGATGTCCATGGTGGAGACAGAGTTTGGAAATGTTGCACACAGAACTCACCCATCACCAAGCCCCCAACTTCTTCCATCCCTCCCTCCCGGTCTTCCTCCCTCCCCCTTAGGGCTCACCTCTCTCTCTCTCGCTCTCTCTCTGACACCCTCTCTCAGATCTCCAGTGGGAGAAGAAGCCCGGTGTCTGTGTTGTCACACATTGGTCAGTCGCCGAGGGTTACCTGCACAAAAGAAAACACCAGTCATCAATCAACCAATAAAATCACCAATTAACCAATCAATGTCACTGTGCAAAAGACAAAGAAGTGCTTTTTGGGAGGAGGGGGGGCTGTTTGTTACATAAGCTGTACACAGGAAGGCATTTCCCCCGTTTATAGCTTGTGTGCTTCAGAGTTGCAAGTCATGCTGGCCTTTAAGAACATGATGTTGTGAGCACACACTCCCACTGTTGCTATTAAACTAAACACCCATAGCACACGCCCACACTGTTGCTCTTATACGAAACAGCCTCAGCACATCCCCACAGCTTTACACCATCAACTAAGATCCATGAGTGGCTCTTTCTACATCCCAGGGCCCCAAAACTCTCCATTCTGACAGTTTCAAACATTTAGGCTATGCACACAGACACGTGCACACATGCAAACATAAATAGAGATTACCACGCGGTCTGGAGCTCAAGTTCTAGTCCTTTCCATGAGGCCCGCGCTGAGAGCTTTGATCAAGCTATTTTCCATTAAGGAATGAAGAGGACTCATGCAGTGTTACTCACCAGGGTACAAACCCTCACAGAGAGCTGATGATAGCAGTACACAACAGCTAATAGCCATACCTACTGCAGGAAACTTAACTAGCGTACAAAGTAAAATGCCATGCCATTGTACCTGAATTGCATTTTTCTTTTAACGCTATATTGCGCATTTACAATTTTAGTTTATAATCTAGCAGTCTAAATAAATTGTCTGCATGCCAAAATCATACTTTGTGTGAGTGCGTCTCAAGTCATGTAGTGTGATATTCTTTGTCCCGTATGGTACTCCACTAGCATCCTTCTCTAGCTATCTCTTTCCTAAGACACCAGTATTATGGTCACGCAGCCTTCACGACCTTCCTCTGCGCTAAGAGCCCTGTCCTGGACATCAGAGATAAAGGAAGCACAGGGAAGAAAATGAGGAGAGAAGAGGGAGAGGAAGGGGAGGGGACAGGGGGGAGAGGAGGAGAAGGAAAAGGGGAAGAAGGGGACGGGACTAGGGGGAGAGGAGGAAGAAGGGGAGGGGACAGGGGTGAGAGGAGGAGGAGCAGAGGTGGAGGAAGAAGAGGGGACAGGGGTCAAAGAGAAGGAAGGGGAGGGGACTGGAGGGAGAGGAGGGGACAGGGGGCAGAGAAGAGAGAGTGGAAGGGGAGGGGACAGCGGCCAGAGGAGGAAGAGAGTGGGAAGGAATGGGTAGATCTGGTCTACAGATCACCACTTCACATCCAAGCAGCATAAGAGCATGGCTGAAGCCAATAAAATAGCACTAGCGACTGCTCATTGGAGCCAATCAAAGATGAGAGCCAGAAACGTCAAGGCCAGACAGGGGATGCAGATAACAGGCATTCGGATGGTGTGTATCCAGAAAGTACAGCTGTAGTTGCGGCCGCTTGCAGGCTGGTTGTTCATAGTCAGGTCAGACAAGGTAATCTTCCTGTCTACCTCGATGCCCCTACCTAGATAGTCTTCATCCCGCTGGGTGAGGCCTGGTTACCAGAGACGCCAGGTCTTAATCCCCTTTCGTCCAGCCACCCTGGGATTGGAAACCAGGAGGAGGGAAAATATGGGCACCTCACACTGGAATTCACCCTGAAAGTCAAAGACTAAACCTAAGCAATTGTTGTGGTCACTGTCTCAGTCCCCAGCCTGTGGTTTGTATTAGTTTACTCATTCTAGACCAGAGGTCAGTAACTGGCGGACCGCGGTCCGGGTCCGGACCCAGAAGCTGTCTCATATGGACCCGGACCTACAGCCCAAACAGAGGGTTACGATTTTTAAAATCGGACGGAGCGCTTCTATTTGAACCGGCGCAGCTTTTATCGTCTTTACGGTAGTCGGTTTTTGGATGGGATTCCCCTCAGCCAATTAAAAAAAAGTTATCGTCGAGACACAAAAATACGATAAAGAAAATAAACAAACCACGGGAGAGACACGGAGGAGCGAGACAGAAAGGGAGAGAAAGATATGAGGAAAATGGCTCTCAAAAAAAGAAAAGTGGACAGCGAAAATAGGCCATTTAATTCAGAATGCACAGACTCCTTTCTGTTCATACTACTATTAAATGGGTAAATGTTAGGCTCCTCCAAATTCAATTGGTTGATCTCCAAGTAGATGTAGCCCTGACAGAGCAGTTAGTATGAACTGACCCTTGTACTTTCTGGCTCCAAATGGTCCCTGAGACAGCTTTCCCAGGTCTGAGGAAAGTAGCCCTATACCTCTTGACCATGTTCGGCACCACACAAAACTGTGAGGCAGCATCCTCCACAATGAACATTATCAAAACAAATATAATTCAAGGCTCACCAATGAGCACCTCCACATGTGTATGAGAATGGCCCTGACTCCATTTAAGCCCAGGTTTAAAATCCTGGCAGGACAAGCTAGAGCTCGATTATCCCAAAAAAGTGGGGGAGTTGAATATAAGCAAATATAATTGTTAAGGTAAATAGTTCAATTTATAAGATATGTTGAGACTTCATACTTTAATTGTTTCAATTAAGGGTATGCAATTTCTTTTAACTCAAGCTTAAATATATATATATATATATATATATATATATATATATGCCCTTTATTTTAATGTGCACATGGTGCAAGTTCAGTTCTGTGTTACATGACAATAAATATTGTCAGAAAGTTTTGAATTGTCCTGAAATCATTTGATTTACAAGGCAGGTATAGATTAGATTAGATGCATGTTCATAAAAGTACTAGGCCACTTAAATATATATCACAGTAAGTTAGACATTATGATCTTCCGGACCTTCGCTTCATGTAATTTTGTCGAACTGGACCTCTTTACATTTGAGTTGAATACCCCTGTTCTAGACTGTCCAGTAGAGGTGGCCGTGTTGTAGGCGATCACGTGAAGGGGACCTCTGACAAGTCACCCCTCTGCATTCACACACCCATCGTCGGTAGCAACCATGACAGGAAAGTGGCTGTACGGAATAACAGACAGAAGATATAAAATAAGCAAAGTGCCTCTTTTAGTTCTGGTAAATGATTAACTGTGCGATTGCTGCACAGTTACAGTGGAACTGCAACCTGACTCACGTCTAGTCACACACCATAGATGAAAGAAAGAGCAAGAGAAAAGCTTTCCTGTTTACTCCACTTCAATGATCAGGATACAATGCGTCCTGAACAGGAAACATCCTACTGCCACCAACAATAGCTACCTTTACCCAGTGTACTTGCTCAAACAAAGGCAAAGATACCTTCGTCGCAAAAGAAAGCCCTGACAACTGCAGTGTGGAAATTTATTTTGGTCTAAATGTAAGCACATGCAAGGCCATCGTTTCTACTAACTGGTGACGTTTGTCATTTCAATGACAAGAAAGCTCCTGCTCACCATGAGCTGGTCAGACCCCACACAGGTCAGAAGCTGTCAGAGACCCCGAATGACAGCAACAAAGTGTCCTATTGAAACAGACAGGAGCATGGGCATGAGCATGATTTTCTCTTTCTCCTTCTCTCCCAATCTCTCGCTAGCTCCCTCCCAGGGCTTCGGGCCCTGTCAACCCACGCACTATCTGTTAACCTCCTTCTCATGCTGCTGCTGCCAAAACACACAGCAGTGCTAGCTCTGCAACTAGCATGCTACTTCAAACCCACACTGACTGAAAGAGCAGCACTCGCTCCATAACTAAAGTGCTAATCCAAACCTGTGGTGACTGATACAAATGGTAGCTTCCCAGCTAGCATGCTCATCCAAACCCACCCTAACTGTAAGGCTCAACCAGCTAACACGCTAATCACATCTATCCTGTCAGGTGGTGTCTGAGTAGCCTACCCCCCGCCCCCCACCCCTTACCCTTACGTTGAGGGTTTTGGCTGCTAGGGGAGTGCTACATCACAGGATATTGCATCCTGATATAACTGAGCAGAGGAAAGGCTGTTTATCATCTCACGCACTGTTAAATACCCACACCCCCTCATTCTTCAGCTTTACAAAAGAGCATCGGTCACTGATCATAGCAATGAGATAGTCCCCAAACATTGCGGGTTTATAGAATATGAATACATTGTGAGAACCCCAACAAATGCCAAAGGGAACCAAAAGAGCATTCAGCCAAACAAGTTATAATTATATAGCATGCATCTCAAACATTCAGTAGTGTACCTGTAGGAAAGCAAGTAATAATAATAAATCTCACAGCAAGTAAAAAAAAAATCAAAATCGGTTTAGAACTGGGCAAAAGAGCAACAAGGTGGGGAGACAGTCAGTGTCTCTTTTGGACACATATTTTTTTCTATGTTTATCTTTATCGCATCTCATTTAAGTCCATATTGTTCTATGTTTGCTCTATCCTGCCACAGTAAATTCTGTGTTTGTTGTAACTTGCATAGCGAATAAAACAAATTCTGATTCCGATTTCTGAGAGACTTAATGTAGTTGGGTGCAGTCCCGTACTGGTCAGAAAGTCAGTACCAGGGTCTTGAATCTGATACGGGCCATGATGGGAAGCCAGTGGAGGGAGATAGGAGCGGGGTGACATGGGAGTATCTGGATAAACTAAAGACCAGGCAGGCTGCTGCATTCTGGATCCTCTGGAGGAGGCGGGTTGCGCATGCTGGAAGACCAGCGAGCAGTGAGTCCAGCTTTGAAAGGACGAGTGCTTGCACTCGTAGCAGCTGGGTGGAATGTTCCTGATCTTGTGATCTTCTGAATGTTTTAGAGGGTGAATCTACACGACCTGGAGACTGCGGTAATGGGGGCTGTGAGGGAGAGCTCGTCATCCATGGTCACCCACAGGGTTCTGGCAGAGGACGAAGGGGTTACTGTTGCAGATTGGAAATCCCAAGTTCCGTTTTGGCAAGGTTTGGCTGAAGGTGGTGCTTGGTAGGGATACAACGTTTTATTTGTATTTTTTATTTGTACCGTTGGTTCGGTACGCGTAGGCGAAGAGCGGTATTTCGGTATGCGCAACATTACACTTTAAACATTACATTTTAATATGAAGTATTTACTCATGTATCCCTTGTTCCCTTGAGCCTATCAGCACTCCGAAATAGATGCTGGGGCAGTAAAAAAGGAATGCGTGCGTTCTAGTAGCACTTGGAATCATAGCGAGTGGACAAGAAGACGATTTTGTTTTTCAAAAAGAAAAAGCCCCCCCCCAAAAGAAAAAAAAATGCAGAGACAATATTGACATACCGAAACCGAACTGAAACAGTGGCCCATAAACCGTGAACCGAACCGTGGTCACACTGTACCGTTGCATCCCTAGTGCTTGGCCATCCAGGCGGAGATGTCTGTGAGGCAGGCCTCAATCCTAGCTGAGATCGCCAGAGCAGTCGGGGGGAACAACAGGTACAGCTGCATGTTGTCAGCATAGCAGTGGTAGGAGAAGCCATGAGAGGTGATGTACGGGGAGAATAGGAGAGGTCCAAGGAAAGAGCCCTGTGGGACACGAGTGGAGAGCTGGTGACGACATGACATTTTGCCAGGAGATCTGGCGGGATCTTCCCAACATCTAGGATGAGATCAATTGAAGTGCAGTGCTAGTGATGCCCATCTCAGAGGGTCTGGCAGGGAGGATCTAATGGTTAACCGTACACTGGAGGATCATTTATCATGTCAGCAACAGGAAATCAATCACAAGTGCACACATACAACCCTCATGGAATGACCTCAAACATCTTTACCCCTAAATAAGGCAGCAGTCCGTATGGTGCCTTATTTAACACAGCAGCAGCCTTATTTAACACCATACGGACTGAAAGGATCCTCTCAGTCTCTTTTCAAGCCAAGGAGACCCATCTTTGCAAAGCGGGGAGATTAGAATATTTTAATAATAATAATACCTCATTTAGCAGACGCTTTAATCCAAAGCGACTTACATTAAGTACAGGGACATTCTCCCTGAGGCAAGTAGGGTGAAGTGCCTTGCCCAAGGACACAACATCACACTTATGTCCTCCGGAAGGCGCTACAGGTTGATAATTACAAAATCTGTCAGATTTAAAAATAGCTTCTTTCCAACAGCTATCAGGACTTTAAATGAATCACTGGTTTGATGTAACCTGTATAAATGTGTGCTCCTGTTGTTTTGTTTTTTTTCTGTTGCTGTTAATGGAACCTGACACATGAGAGATGTGAGCTTAACTGCTGTATCGAAAGCAAATTCCACCAACTATGTTGTGTGGCCTTTAATAAATGATTGATTGATTGACATAGCCACAGCCAGGGCTTGAACTCACAACCTTCTGATCACGAAGCAAACACCTTAACCCGCTGAGCCATCTGACCCCCCTACTTACAAAAAACGACACTTGAGGCTTGTTGAAGCAAGGTAACTCTTTACAAACCCAGCAGCCTTGACTGGCTGTCAAGGCTGTCAGTGAGCCAGTGTGATCCAGGTTAGGACCAGGTCCATGCCCAGACCACACCTCCACCCAGCTAACCACTGCTTCTAGATGGGCATGACCTGTGACAATAACAATAGCAGATGTTACATAACCATTAAGACAGCAATAGACCAGACTCGACCAGTTCCACTCAACAGGAGCCCTTACCCAGACTGACAGCTCCCTTTCACACACGCACACATACATTACACAGACATAACAAGCCATCAATCCTGGCTCATTGTCCCGCAGAGCAGCTAGGTACATGAACGAGAGGCTTGACACATTTGTTTATAAGAGGACTGTACTTGTTTACTACACCCAGGTAGTCAGGCGGCTGAGCAGTAAGGGAGTTGGGCTAGTAATCAGAAAGTTCCTGGTTCGAATCCTGGCCATGCCAACACAAGGTAGTGTCCTTCGGTAAGGCACTTCACTCTACTTCGGGGGAATGTCCTTCAGGGAATGTCCCTGTACTTGCTGTAAGTCGCTCTGGATAAGAGCATCTGCTAAATTTAAATTTACATTTTACATACATTTAGCAGGCGCTTTAATCTAAAGCAATTTACAAGAGAGAGCATTACAGATGAGCATCGGTCACTGAGCATAGCAACGTGAGAGACCCCAAAATATAGCGGGCTTTTAGATTATGAAACATAGATTGTGAGAAACCAATAAGTGCCAGGGGAAGAGCTATAAGAGCATTCAGCCGAACAGTTTACAAATTTAAGGCAGCCACCTCCGACGGGCAATAGTCTGCTTGTAGGAAGCGAACAATAAAGCAATAACAAAAACAGTATTTTCCCCTCGGGAATTAATAAAGTCATTCTGATTCTGAATAACAACAGTAGATATTTCTAAGTGCCATTAAACTCTCTGAACAAGTGAGACTTCTCTTGAGCCTTTTTTTTTTCGAAGGTGAGGAGTCTGTGTTTCTGATGGAGGTGGGGAGTTGATTCCAACATTGGGGAGCCAGACAGGGGAAGAGTTTGTGTTGGGCCCTGGCGCTCTTGAGGGGTGGGACCACTAGCGTTTCACTACCGTGAAATTACTAAATGTAAATGTAGAACGGCAAACAGTCTGTATGGCAACCTTCACTACTGCAACCTGTTTGTTGCCGAGTAACAACAGAAGCCTGGATAAATGAAGACAGATATATCCCAGTTCAATAAAAAGTATTGCTAGAGTGGCAATACTGCTGTAGACCGGGTTATTCCTTTGTCACACTCTAGAAGGTTCCCAAGATGTTCAAACTCATTCCAGAATGCAAACTTTCAGTTCTAGAAAACCTGCCAGCCTTCTCCATCGTTGCTTCCTCCGTGGTCAAGTCAGCGTTATTGAAGAGAGCAGTTTAAGTCAAAGTGCTTTACAGGGTCAAATGAACATGCACAGAAATGTACTAAGGCAAACACAATGTAAGGATCACAAACACACACAAACACACACACACACACCTATGAACGGCTAGTTTATAGAGGATGGAGAGCTGAGGTCAGCCTAAGACCTCCAGGTGGTGCCATGTGTGTTGTGGAACTTGGTCATCCAGACAGAGGAGTTGATGTGGGAGTACTGCAGCAGTACCCACACCTAGGCCCTCAAATACTAAGTGAGTTCAACACGCCCAGGATAAATTCTTGTTAGCTTGCCTCACTAAGCCTATCAACCGCAATTGCAGCCATATCACAACAGTGGTTGTCAACTCTAACTCAACCCAGGTTTCCCAGAGCGATGAGCGCAGTCACAAAAAAAGGGGCGTGTTAGCAAAATGTGACCAAATACAAACATGGACAAATCTAGCGCGCCGTACTTCACACGAGAAGAGCAAACTCTAATTTGAACAAATACAAAGCTGTTTAGAGCATAATTAAAGTGGAAAACACTGCTTCTAAAAGCAAATTGCTGACTGTGAAAGTTAATGGCCTTCTCAATATCAATCATCAAGGGCAGTAGTAGATCTAAATCTAAATATAATGGTTTTATCTGTCCAATTAAATCCACAAGCTCTTCGACAAATGGTGACGCCATTTTCAAAGACTGGTTGGTCAGTAGGCCGCAGCTTTTATACTTGGGGATCTGTTATCTCGAACATAAACTGCTACAGAGCAGGGTAGGAGTGCTACATGAGTCAACATGGTGATCTATCCTAGTAAGAACAGTGACCCACCATCATGACACTGAAAGTCCAGAGTTAAACCAGAAGTTACCTTCCTAAACCTAAATCCGGCTTTGTAGTTTAGGAATCTGTTACAGGACCACACACACAAACAGATTCAAGCCGTAAACCTGACCCACAAAGAAAGACAGACACACACACACACACACACACGAAAAACCACACAGACACACCACCTATACACAAAAAGACAGACACACCCGTAGACAGGAACACACCTATCCCGCAGACACAAACACAAGCAAACTTGTTGATGTACTACCACAAATGCAAACTCGCCACGCCTGTACATTTAAACTACACAAACACGCACACCCATGCAAGCACGTTGTGAGACTGCAAAAGGCCAGCGTGTCCCAGCGTAACACATCCGAATGGGTCTCCTTTGGCTCACATGAACAGCCTGGCTTCACCAGCACCCTGAGGGCAGCTCTCAAGGTCAGACTCACTCACACAATGAATTATTAAACCTCAACAAGCCCTGTGTTATTAAGATACCTCTTTCTAATAATACTGTCTGTATTTTAACTACGCTACACTCTCGAATCTCTCTTCCTCCATCTCTGTTGTTCTCTTTGTCGTCTTTCCTCTCAGTTCATCTCTCTCAGTTCCACTCTCCTTGTCACTAGATAGCAGATAAAATCCACACGTCAGAGCGGAGACCAGTGACACCAGCGATGACGAGCTGAAGGCTCGGTTAACATCCCAAGTCCGCCTGGGCAGAGCAGAACATGCAGCACACAATCTGGGACAGGGCTGGCCGAATCTGGTTTCAGTCCTGTTTCTCTACCACTCTCACACATGCAATCAAACACACACAGTGTAGCACATGTTCATATGAACATACAGCACACTACAGTGCTGTGGGATTCCAGTCCAGACACATTCCAGAGAGATTGACAGATTTAGTCTAATACCTGACCACTCCAAGCCAGTCAACCATAATCTGGCCAGCCCTGACCACACCAAACCAGTCAGCCATTAGCTGGCCAGTCCTGACAACTCCAAACCAATCAGCCATTGACTGACCACTGTAAATTACTAGGTGAGACAGACACAGACACACACACACACACACACACACACACACACACACACACACACACACACACACACACACACACACACACACACACACACACACACACACACACACACACACACACACACACACACACACACACACACACACACACACACACACACACACACACACACACACACACACACACACACACACACACACACACACACACACACACACACACACAAACAAACACACAAACACACAAACACACAAACACAAACACACAAACACACATCTCTCTCAGCCCAAGCCATCTTGCCCTGGTATCTATCCGCCAGCTAGTGGAATCCGATACTGGATCTGTTGCAAGGTTGAGCAGCTCATATAGGTTTCAGTGTGACAGACACAGGCCCGGGTCATATGTAGCCTGCTTACTACAGGACTATTTTGTTACTGTCCCTAGAGCAGAGAGCCAAGGAAGGATGGAGGGAGATGGATGGAGAGAGACAAAGAGAGGAAGGATGGTGAGAGACAGAGAGGGAAGGACAGGGAGAAAAGGAAAGAGAGGAGGGTGTGGTGAGAGAAAAATAGAGAGTAAAAAGAGGGATGGTGAGAGAGAGCCTGTTCTGTCCCCCGGCCCCCTCCTCTACGCCAGGCTGGGAGAACTGAGGCGAATACATCCGGGCTAAAATTAGCTCTGCTGCAGCTGCAAGGCCAGACCTGGGACAGGGTGCTCATAGCTAGCTTGTCACACATACACACAGATTCTCCACTGAATCATGCAGGGGGGAGTGTGTGTGTGTGTGTGTGTGTGTGTGTGTGTGTGGGGGGGGGGGGGGGGGGGGGCAACGTGCAGGTGGACACAAAAAGCCTTTCTTCCTAGGCAGGCTAATAATAGCCAACACATATTCAGGCACAGTCCTGATCTGCCCCAGTGATTAGGCTCTCCCACTTCACAAGAAAAGGAGGCTGGGAAGGGGACATCATCTCAAATAAAACCGTGAGCCTACCAGCACCAGCTTCTAAGAACCAGCCTCCCAGAAGCAACCAATCAGAACCAGCCATTCAAAACCAGCCTACCAGAGCCTGCCAATCAGAATAAGAGCAAAGGAAGGAGGCTAGTCTCACCTCCTAGCCACACAGCTGACTGTGTGCGTGTCAGGTGACTGAGCTGCGATAAAACACAGCTGCAGCAGACAGTCCAGGCAAAAAAGGCTTGAGCATCCCCATGTTAGGCTAACAAAACAATCAAACTAGAACATGATCCTGATAGGGTAGCATGTCGCTAGCTAACACATCAACGCTAACCAGAAGATCTTATCAATAGTTCAGGCTAGCTGCAGGCAACCCGTCTTTAGCATCATGAGTCAGGGCAACGCTGGCCGTCTTCTCTCCCATATAACAACAGCTAATGATGGGCAATAATTCAAGGTCTGCTATGGAATCTAGCATAGCTTGGCAGCTGTTCAACTCAAAGAGTCGACTGGCACTCACAACGAGAGCAAAGCTGCAGTTCGACAATCAGGGAGCGCAATGAAGGGGAAGCGTATCTTTACAAACATCTGAGCTTGCAAACCTCACTCCATACCACAACAAGAGGAGAATGCTTTGTTGAGAAACAAGGAACAAACACACACACACTTGATCAAAAGCACACAAACAGGCTCATAAACACACTGAAAATCACACATGCATGCTCAATAATAACACATTTGCTCAATTCAATTAGAATGTCTTTACATAGCACCTTTAAAACAACTTCAGTTGACCCAAAGTACTTTATATAATTTTTCTGTTTATTTTTATTTATTTAAAAAAAAATGTAATCACACATCTCAAAATCACGCGCACACGCACACACACCTCTTGTCAGTCAGGCTAGCCAAAATCCTTTGTGCTCCGGCCAGGACAGGATGCGTCACTTCCTGCTTTAGGCTGCAGCCGGTCATGGGACACGTGATGTTGGTCACACAACCCTGCTGCATGAGCAGAGACTTAGTCTTGGGGAAGGGGAGGCTCACCAAGAGCTTTTATCCCAACGTATTACCAACTGTAACAAAGCACAACCATTTGGTCCTCCTCCTCTTGGGAGAGCAGACATCCCATCCCTATCCAGACAAGTCCTCATCCCCCCCCCACACACATCCCCACCTTCCCAATCCTGAACACTGAGTGGATTGAGATGTGCAGATGGTCAGACCAAAAGTGCAAAGTATCTTGAGGTGGAGGAGCAGGGGGAGAGAGGAACGAGGGAGTTTAAAGAACGGCGAAGAACAAGGGGGAGCATGGGAGGAAGAGGAGGCACAACCGAAAAACTGGAGAGCTGAACTTATGTTCAATCGAAGCAAGAAGCAGTACCTAGAAAAGATGGCTTAAGAACGAGGTCAATTCAGAAGCCCCTCTGGACAAACTCGTCCAAATCTCTCTCCAATCAACCCAGCTATGCTTGCTGGAGTTCATTATCCACTATGGTCGTTTTCTATCCCTCTCTTGGGACAGAAAGGTGTGTCTAAACATGTGATCTATTGAAATGCTGTACTCTAACAATAGATGTAGGTGTGAAAGGACCTGCTGGGTGCAGATGAATTAAGGAAAATAAATAAACATTCATTTAGCAGGCGCATTTATCCAAAGCGACTTACAGCAAGTACAAGGACAATCCCCCAGAGGCAAGCAGTGTGAAGTGCCTTGCCTAAGGACACAACATCACATAGCCACAGCCGGGAATCAAACTCACAACCTTCCAACCTGACTTCCTACTCCCTATAAAAAGTATTACAAGTATTAACCTCCATGAGTCCTCTGCCCCTCAGACATCTGAGGTGGGTGAGCAGAGGAGAGGGTGAACAGGGGAGAGGGGCAGCAGAGGTCTTTGTGGAAGTGTGTTCATATAGTGGAAGACAAGGTGAGTCCAGTTCCCAGTTGACCCCAAGAGCACCAAGCCCAGAGGATGGGAGGGCAGTTGGGATTAAAGGTTAACTGACTGCAGCACTAAGACAAAATGCTTTATTGACTTTTGGCCACATGATTACTAGGAGAGCCTAGCACAACCAGTGAGGGTCTAAAAGTCCACTTTAAAAAAATGCAAGATTGATTTAAACGGCCACCTCCGCAGCCTTTTGAGGTGTTGCTGCCACAAAGGACATTTTCAAAACACCAAAGACGAATAAGACAGAAGCTTGATTGAACGCAACATGTGTCTTAGGTCTATTATCTTCACAGCAGCCCTGCGTGAGCATTAGGAATCAAGCCTGGCCACACAGGGGAGTGATCCTGTACACAGCAGAGGAAGCTGACAGACAGGTGTCATGCCTTGCCCTGTGAGTCAGCAGCACCGCTGTTCTCTCAGCATGCGACACACATGCCCAGCTGGCGCGGGCTGACTATGGAGGATGGCAGTCTGAGGACAAAGTCTGCTGCGCTGTCTCTCCTTCTGATCACAACGACATTTAACTCACCAACTAGTATCACTACTGGTTCACGGTGCAGGACCTATGTGAAATCACGGAGAAGAATGACATCACACGTTTTATATGAACATAAAAATGTATAAACAACAGGTCTAAATATACTTTATTTAACGGCCTGAAGGGTTGCAGGGCCCTGCACTTATAGTTATAGAGGAGTTGGGCGAGAGAGAGACATCTCTGTTTGTGTTTCACAGAGCACTATGGAGGATAGTCCCCTATTGCTAATCCATGATGGGCTAATTACAGCTTTGATCCCCCAGGCAAGTGTGTGTCTTTGTTTATGTATGTCAGGGAGTGCATGTGTGTATTAGTGTAACCTTGGGTATGTGTCTGTGTCCTTCTCTTTCTCTGTGTGTGTGTGTGTGTGTGTGTGTGTGTGTGTGTGTGTGTGTGTGTGTTTGTGTAAAACGAAGCAATTGACCACAGTCCAAAGAGTGCCCTCATGAAGGGTACTCATCAACGTTGCTCTCTAGCCTCGTTTCTATAATGTTCCGTATTAAGGAACCAATATCACCACCATTTCGAATAACTAGTTGAACTCTAAAGAAGATAAATGAACCGGACATAGGCCCGGAATACACTCCTGTTGGTCGAGATCACTTCCTAAACATGGTGGATTCCTTAGAGAAGGTGGAGAAGGAGAAATGTCCAACCAATTACAACGCAGTTTTATTGTCCTAGTATGACTGAACAACAATGTTGGTTACCTTAGGAATTCACCAGGCCTAAAAAAAAAAATGATTGCATTCGAGTTCTATCGCAATCCTATATAACACTTTTATTCTTGAATGGATTTAGATAAACATTATCTCTACATCTCTAGTGTTTCTAATTGCAGAGTAGAAGTGACATGTTGCTTGCAAGCTAAAAGACTTGTTAGCAAACTACTTGAGTCGCAACAGTCCCAAAGCTGCGAGCAAGAACTGACACGTTACATAGAAAGGCTTGTACTGACCTGCTAGAGCAAAATCATTTTGGTTAGCTAGCTAGTACTGCTGCTCACGTAACGCTGCATCTGGTTTAGGACCAGAAAAAGAAAGACCGCAGTAGCGGTTCTTATTTGCCATTCATTCAATATAAAGAGCATCACCGACCCATAAGTGGCGATCCACTAACACATAGCAAGCTATACCTTACTGTCGGTTTAGGAGTCGACACTAGCATAGGAAATATAAACTAGCCACGGTCAGGTTATCCTGTGTGCTAAACTGGCTAGCATTGTGTGTGGATTCTTGTTCCACGCCGCGAGGACTGCGACGAGTTGCACAGCCTACATTATTAAATGGCGAAAAGCTAGCTACTTACCCGGTACAGCAGCAAGAATATTGACTGTTACCATGTCATGCATTAACATCGGTCGGTCAGTAAAATACAAATCCAATCAGCGCGACTATTTCAGTTGTCCACATGAGTGTTGTGCCTAGTCTAAACGAAAGGGTATCCTTCGACTGATCTGGCGAGTGATGTGCGATTCACATATCGTTCCGACCGAATCTTCAGAATCATTCTCAGCGTCCAAATGAATCTTCAGCGAGTCACGAGTTTGAGTCACGACGCGTCTAGAAAATGAAAATGAGACGTAATTTAACCTTAAATATCAGCCCGTTCAGTCCATTTTACGGAATACACTTGACTAATTATGTTGTATATTTGAGAATGCAAAGGGTGCACTGGAATACAATTTACTATAATTCTCACGGACAGAGTCGTAAACACGCAAATCAATAAACTGAATGGAACTAAATGACTTTTCTCAACGTTAAGATTTGAAACACCCATCATCCGAGAATATTGATGATCTCACTTGCAGTCGGTGACTAAAATACGCACAAATACAGATTAATTGAACCACAGATAGTGCAGAGTGGTCAAATTGGTGGCACCCACAGATTCCTTGCATTAAAGATAGGGCAAAGTGCTTGTGTGGCACACATAGCACATTATCAGTGCCACACATAGACTTGAAGATTTGTAGATAGTGCAGTGCCCGTGATGCAGCAGGTGATTACATTTCCATGTACATTTATTCATTTACAGTTCTCAGTGGTTTTGGTACCACTGAGTACCACGGGTACATATATTTCTCAGAACACAACTGAAATTCAGTCATCTCTGAAGTAGTCTACTCCAGTTCAAGTTCCACATTTTAGTCAAATTGAAAATACTGTTCATATTTTTTTCTGCTTTCCTATCTTGCTTATGTTGATTGAAATGTTCTATATTTACATTACATTTACATGTATTCATTTAGCAGACACTTTTATCCAAAGCGATTTACAAGAGAGAGCGTTCATCGGTCACTGAGCATAGCAACGTGATAGAGCCGGATCAACGCGCGCAAGGCTGCTGGCCCAGACGGCATCCCTGGCCGCGTGCTCAGAGCATGCGCTGAGCAGCTTGCAGGAGTTTTTACGGACATTTTCAACCTGTCCCTTGCTCAAGCAGCTGTGCCGGCATGCTTCAAATCCACCTCCATCGTACCGGTGCCGAAGAACTCCAGCCCGTCGTGCCTGAACGACTATCGCCCTGTAGCACTGACACCCATTGTCATGAAGTGCTTCAAGCGACTGGTCCTGGCACACCTGAAGACCAACCTTCCACCCACACTTGACCCTCACCAGTTTGCCTACCGCAGCAATAGGAGCACAGTTTCCTCAGCGCTGCACTCTGTGCTTACACACCTAGACAATAATAACACTTATGCCTGTATGTTGTTTGTAGGCTTCAGCTCATCATCAACACCTCCCTCTGCCACTGGATTCTGGACTTCCTGACCAACCGACCACGGCATGTTAGGTCTGCCCACTCCTGCTCCTCCACCAACACACTCAACACAGGTGTACCACAGGGATGTGTGCTCATTCCTCAACTCTCTCTTCACCCATGACTGTAAGCCAATGTATGGATCCAACTCCATCATCAAGTTTGCTGATGACACCACAGTGATCGGCCTCATCACCAACAACAATGAGACAGCCTACAGAGAGGAAGTGCAGCACCTGGCCATGTGGTGTGGTGGCAATAACCTGCTCCTTAACGCCACAAAGACCAAGGAGCTCATCGTGGACTACAGGAAGAAGAGGGGAGACACGCACGACCCCATTCAAATCAACGGGATGGCCATTGAGCGTGTCTCCAGCTATAAGTTCCTGGGGATCCACATCTCGGACGACCTGTCCTGGATTACACCTCCGGCCTGATCAAGAAGGCTCACCAGTGTCTCTTTTTCTTGAGAACACTGAGGAAACACCACCTGTCCTCAGATGTCATGGTGAACTTCTACCGCTGTGCGATCAAGTGCATCCTGACAAACTGTGTTACAGTGTGGTATGGGAACTGCACAGTCGCAGAGCGCAAGGCACTGCAGCGGGTGGTGAAAACGGCCCAACGCATCACTGGGACTGTTCTTCCGTCCATTGAGGACATCCAGAGGAAGCGCTGTCTGCGTAGAGCTCACAGCATCCGAAGAGATTCCTCACACCCCGCCCATAAACTGTTAGCCCTCCTGCCCTCCGGCAGGCACCTCAGGAGTATCTGGTCCAAAACCAGCAGACTGAGGAACAGCTTCTTCCCCAGAAATGTGACACTCCTGAACTCCACTAGACCCCTGCCCCCCTATATAGCCCCCGCCCCCCCATAGAACCCCTGCCACCCTATATTTGCACATTTCTGTCTGTCCATTTTGCACATCTGCACATCTGTTACTGCACTACCTGTTCATTTTGTTCATTTTGCACATCTGTTCATTTTGTTCATTTCATCTGCTCATTGCATCATTTGTAACCCTGTAATTTCTCAGCTGTACATTTGTCTAAAATCACTTTAATCTGTACATACTCTGTATATTCTGATTATACTGTTCATACTGTGTATATTCTGAGTATACCCATATTTACTATAACTGTTTTGCACTTCTGGTTGGATGCTAACTGTATTTTGTTACCCTGTACTTGTACCTGTGTAATGACAATAAAGTTGAATCTAATCTAATCTAAATCCTCAGCGCTATGTCCACATTTGGGAAAATACTATTGCGATGCCTTTCTGTATTAATGAAAGAAGGTTTGTCGGTGTTGCTGGGTCAGTCAGAGCAACTCGAAAGAAATTCACAAACTGAACTAGTTCGTCGGAAAGTCATCCGCTAGATCTGCGTTGTATTTGGTCTGCAATCTGACACTTTGCTTACGTATTTTATCTCATCTTATTTCACTGAGGGAGAGTTTTTCAAGTCGAGTCGTAATGCATTTATAAGTTTGTCCATTATCAGGGCATTAGCAGCAGACTGGCTAGTCATGGCGGTTGGTTGGTCAGTTCTGGGAGAGGTAGCTGCAGCAGCAGGCTGACTAGCCGCGGATTTGTTGCAGCACTCCATATATTTGGTAATTTTGAAGTCTTCTTCAGCAATTCTGAGATTCTCTCATGTTTTTGAACTTGTAATTTTCTTTTTTGGGCCCCACTGTCGTGCTTTGTCTATTTCTCTATTGTCTATTTTTCTAACGTTTTGCGCGGTGACGTTAACTCACTCAACATCGGACAACCTGAACCCCCCTGGTGGCGAGGCCCGGGGCTGCAGCCCCTAAAGCCCATTGTCTTAATCCGGCCCTGGTCAGAGGAGGACTGTAGGTGGCGGGCAGGGGCGTAAGGCCAGAGAAGAGACTTGATATAGCTTGGGGCAGTCCCGTTCACTGCTCGGAACGTCAGTACCAGGGTCTTGAATAAGATACGGGCCATGATGGGAAGCCAGTTGAGGGCGATGAGTAGCATGGTGACATGGCAGTGTCTGGGTAGATTGAAAACCAGGCGAGCTGCTGCATTTTTGGATCCTCTGAAGGGGGCGGGCTGCATTTGCTGGAAGGCCGGCTAGAAGTGAGTTGCAGTAGTCCAGTTTTGAGAGGACAAGAGCTTGAACTAGCAGCTGGGTGGAATGTTCAGACAGGTATCTTCTGATTTTATGGATGTTGTAGTAGAGCCATGGGAGGAGATGATTGGTCCAAGTGAGGTCGTGTACAGGGGGAATAGGAGCGTCCAAGGACGGAACCCTGTGGGACCCCAGTGGAGAGCTGGCGAGGACCTGACATTTTTCTTCCCCTGGAGACCTGTTAGGATCTTCCCGACAGGTGGGATGAGATCCATTCAAGTGCAGTGCCAGTGATGCCCATCTCAGAGAGTGTGGCGAGCAGGATCTGGTGATTAACTGTGTCGAGTGCTGCAGAGAGGTCTAGCAGAATGACAGATGACCTTGAGGCTGCTCTGGCAGACTGGAGGGCAGTGGTTACTGACAGGAGGGCAGTCTCGGTGGAGTGGCCGGTCTTGAAGTCCGATTGGTTAGGGTCCACTGGGAGAGAAACTGGGAGAGTACTGGGAGAGAAAGCTTGCCTGTTGGTTGGATACAGCGCGCTCAATTGATTTAGAAAAGAAGGGTAGCAGTGAAACAGGTCTGTAGTTCTGGAGTATGACTGGGTTAAGAGAGGGTTTTTTGATGGTTTTTTTGTATGCTGAGGGAAAGGTGCCAGAAGTGAGGGAGGAGTTGAGGACATGAAGAAGGAACGGTGTGATAGAAGGAGATAAGGCTTGGAATAGAGGGGAGGGGATTGGATCAAGAGGGCATGAGGCTATATGTTTTTTCTATTGTCTTACTTCTTACTACCAATATCTGATCCTTTAGTTCACAGAAGTGATGCAATGGTTGAGCCAATTTTAGTTTTAATTCATCATACTGTGCTTGCACATTTGCTATGTAACAAAATTCACTGATCTAGAGAAACTATACTTAATATCCTAGTTCAGTTTGCCAACTAGCTCCTTTAAAAGCAGCTGAATATTGGTTTGTAGCCTTAAAACGCTCTATATCTAGCTAATGCACAAAATAAATAGGGTAAATGCCAATGTCGTTTAAACATTTTTCAATTAAATGTTTTCTAATATGGAGGACCAAACCTGCCATAATTATGAATGAATACATGTATAATGTATGTATAAATACATTTATACATTTATGTATAAATACATTTATACATGAATAAGAATAAGGATAAATAAATGTATATATTTTTTTTATTTACTTGTCTTATTCGCTAATGAGGTAAGCTGTCAATCATAGTATGTCACGGTGTGACCCTACTCCGATTGGTTGATCGGTATGAGAGTGCGAAGATTGATTTTCCATGCGTGAAGTTGCTAACTCAGGGCATAATGACTGGCTGAACGTTTCCTCTCTGGTCCTACCCTAATCCCGCCCCCTAGTTGGCGTATTAGGAGAAGGAAATACAGAAATGAACACAGAAATAAATAAATTACAGAAATTGATACATAAATACGTCATTACAAATACAGTATAATCCTAGTTTATTTATCGTTATTTTGATATATATAATTATGTATATATGGATGTATTTATTTATACATTTATATTTTTGTTTTTGTTAGGGGTTTTTCTAGATGTTCTGCTAGTTAGACTTCAATCATTCTCCTCGACAAGGATTCTTAGCCTAAATGGGCGATGGAGATAGTTCATTCACTTACCTTGAAAAGATATTTTTTTCTGTAACATGAAAAGCTCGTGCAACTAATTCATTCACGCTGCTGCATATTGTCCGAACCAAGTTTTTACACTAAAGGAAAAATATTTTTTGGGGAAAGGTGTTTTGTACGGAGCCCCTAAAGTCCCAAAAGTTGATTTTTTTAATCTTGTGCGCACAAGTTATTATCTTGTGCGCACAAGTTATTATCTTGTGGGAACAAGATAATTATCTTGAGGGAACAAGTTATTATCTTGTGCGCACAAGATAATTTACTAAAGCCATCTTCAACCAGCTCACCAACCAAAACCATACCATACTATTCAAATAAAGCAATGAACACCGCCATGTGAGAAATCAACAAACTATTAAAAGCTATAAACGCAACTTACCCCCGTGTTCTTCAAAGCATAGGCCTATCATGCCTTTACTGTACAGACATTAACCTGTTCCCAAAATCCAACTTTTGGGACTTTAGGGGCTCCGTAGCTCCGTATGATTGACATATTTAAGGAGTTTTTATATTTGGTTGAAACTCATTCCAACCCTCCAGGAAACATCTCTGGAACTGGTAGCCTCTCCTTCACTGTCTTAAATACGTCTTAAAATCTAATATACATGGATAGTATAACTATAGTCAAACAAACATGTAGTGATATAGTATTAATAGTATTAGTATTCATTAATAGGGGACATAGCCAGCTAGTCTTCATTACTAGCTAATGAATGCTAGGCTAGCTTCATTGTGCGTTTGTTAGCAGGCTACTACAGTAGCTAGCTTGTATCTTTTATTCTATATAACTCATTAAAGCTGACAAATCTATTTTTCACACAATTTATACGCGATATATATATACATCTATATATGTATATATATATAGATGTATATATACATTTATATAGTATTGTTTATTATATTATTATATATTAACTTCAATGGGAGCTGCCTCTGACTTGGAAGGCTTTCACACTAGTACTGTGATGTCATAATCTGTCATCAAGTTCTGCAGTCAGAAGTACCCGAAGGTCAATCATTTAGGAAGACATCATTTGACAAAGTGACAAGGAGAGGTGAACTTGACAGAGAGCTCATTTAATTTGGTTGGTAAAACTTTAATGATGGATGACGGTGGGGGAGGCGATAACGGGACTCCGTTTGAGTTAGACGACAACCTTTCATCTTCAGACCTGTAAGATTTGATTAAAAAACACCTACCACACACACAGCATATTCTTCACAGTCTCTTCATGCAACACATTGATACAGTGTATCTAGGCCAAATTAATAAATTCAATTGGAATTGGTGCACATAAGTATTGGCAAGTTAAAGGCTTGAGTGGGATTTACAGAACTGGTGTCTCTATGACCTGTGAAATTGATGTAGGATCTGTTGATGTCTGTAGGGATCCTGAGGACTCTCAGTATTCAAGGTCGGAGTCGACGGCTTCAGTGTGCAATAGGTGCAGACCGAACCTGCTGAATCTTGACGAGATCTCAGCTTCAGACCTGTAAGATTTGAATAAAAAACACCTACTACACACAGCATATTCTTCACAGTCGCTTCATGCAACACATTGCAACAGCGTATGTAAGCCAAATAATCAAATTGGTTTACAGAAGTGGTGTGGTCTTGTGAAATTGGACCTGTGAAATTGATGTGGGATCTGTTGATGTCTGTAGGGATCCTGAGGACCTGCAGGATTTAAGGGCTTCTGCACTCTGCAGCTGGTGCAGAATACAGCAGCTCACCTTAGAGCTCCAGAACGGGTTGGATGAGGCTTTTGAGGAGATTTCAGCTTTCCAAGCTGTTAACATGGACAGCCTGTAAGATCTGAGTCAAAAACACCTACCACACACAGCATATTCTTCACAGTCTCTTCATGCAACACATTGCAACAGTGTATGTAGGCCAAATAAATAAATCCAATTGGAATTGGTGCACACAAGTTACAGGCTTGGGTGGGATTTACAGAAGTGGTGTGGTCTCTATGACCTGTGAAATTGATGAGGGATCTGTTGATGTCTGTAGGAATGCGAGTTCCGAGTCTATCCAGGAAAGCCTGAAGCGGCAGAATGACCTGCCACAGCACATGGCTGATCTGAAAAGTGACTATATGGTGGCCTTCAACAACCAGCTGATGAGGTATTGACTCTCACACTCACACACGCACTCACTTGGGAGTGAAGAAGCTGAGCCGTGAGGGAATCGGGCTGGTAATCAGAAGGTTGTGAGTTTGAATCCTGGCCGTGCCAACACGATGTTTTGTCCTTGGGCAAGGCACGTCACCCTACTTGCCTTAGGGGGAATGTCCCTGTACTTGCCGTAAGTCGCTCTGAATAAGAGCGTCTGTTAAATGACTAAATGTAAACATTCATCACAGTTTTGTGTTTAGACTTTTTTAGTGGCAGGGACTCACAGATGCTGGGGGAGGAGCTGGACAAGGTCAGTGGAGCCTCTGCAGCGATGGATACCATCATCCGCACCCAGGGGTCCAGCATCATTAAGATGGTGGGTGTGTGGAAAGTTCAGGATCACAAAAGACGTGCTTTTGCCTCTACCGGCGACAATCTGCAACAAAACCCTCACAGATTTCTAACTCCACTGCACACAACAGCATTATCGTCTCTAATCTTTTTCTGTTCTTGCAGACGAGAGAGACCAAGCTCCTGAAAGATCAATTTGGAGAAATCCACAGTGAGGTAATGCAAAATTACTGCATGTAGGTATGGACAGAGCTCATCGGCTAGCTTGTAGGAAACACTGAGTTGAACACTTTCTATGTTTCAGATGTCTTCCATCTTATCTGACAGCGAGAGCAATAAGAACAATATTGCCAAGCTGATAAACGCACAGCAGACCCTACAGGTATCTCATCATAAACTTTTCACACATACACACACACACATTTATTTGCATGTTTGAAAATGAAAAATATGAATGATTGACTGTTTGGGGTTTGACTCTCAGCAACAAGTGGAGGAAATTCAAACTCGAGACTTGAATGAGGTAGGATCTTTCTCCATATGTAATATCAGAAAGAGTTTCTGGAAGAACAGTCCTGCTTGTGGTTTTCTACTCTAGTGTTATTACAAAATGGGATTGATGTCTCTTTCTGTTTTAGTTGTAGAAATTGTGGCTCATGAGAAGTTTGGAAACTTCCAATCAAGAATACCTCACCACTATCCAGGTAGAGTATAATGTGTTCTTTTATTGCTTTCCTTTCCCCTTGACATAATGAGGACAGTGTTGGTGTTTTCAGTCTTGACCTTGAGTGTGTGTTCAGGAGCTGAGGACCAGAAACCGAGATCTGGAGGTCTATCTGGGGCTATCTAACTCACATGTAAGTGAAACCCTCTGTGATCGTCCTCTGCCTCTCTTCACCTTCCTGTGGCAGTGAGCAGTACTGCAGAGTAATTTTTGTTTAGCCAATAGATCACGTCCTTGCTCTCATACCACCATGGTGAGCAGTGAGCAAGCTCTGAAAGTTTAGAGTGTTCCCTAAAAAGTAGCTTAGTGTCTTCCTTATCTCAGCAACTGTTGGTCCTGAAAAACTTGCTGAGAAGTCTGGTAATCCTGTAGGTTGAGTTTTCTGATATGGAGAAAGAGCTGGAGCCAGAGCTGGAGGGTGTTCCAGAGAAGAAGGCCCTTGTGGTGGATGGCCATCCGAAAAGGTGCATTACCAGTTCAGTGTAGAGAGAAAGGGTGGAAGTTTATACTCCAGCAAGAGGTGGAGTCCAAACTCATGGATCGCTTCCCCTGTTGTCCTGTCTTCAGAGGACACACCCATGTTACAACCATCTAAATCACATTCTCACGTTTTTTCCACTGTATCTCTTCTCTTCCTGCTCCGGTGCTCCCTCACTTCCTTTGTCTTTGTCTCCAGCTGGTGGCGTTGCCAGGCTAATAAGGTGGTGAAGGGAATGGCCACCTTCCGCCAAAGGCTCAAGCGCTGCCTGGGGGTGAAGACCAGCAAGAAGCCAGTGGTCAGGCTTGTGATGGTCCAGCCTGTGAAGAGTAACACCACCTTCATCATGCACACTGGCAAGGCGCCTGTATCTGAGGGCATGCCCCCTGTATCTGTGTGAGCTGACATGCTTCATTTCCCTCTCTCCCAGCTCTCCTCACCGCCCGCCCCCCCCTCCTGCCCCCCTTCATTTCCCCCTCTCCCAGCTGTCCTCACCGCCCGCCCCCCCCCCCTCCTGCCCCCCTTCATTTCCCCCTCTCCCAGCTCTCCTCACCCCCCCCCACCCTTTACATCCCAGAAATGAATAAAAAATGTAAGGGGAGAAGTGTCTTTTCACATTTGTTTACATTGGAAATACGCAGTATTTTATATAAACCATGTTTGTCCGTGTTTTTCCGTGTAATGCTGCATGGACATATGCACTTTACTTGTTGACTGTCAGGAAGCGCAACCTATTCCAGCTTTGATCTTGGCCTGATTGAGTTCATCTGCCCATGTGACCTGTGACCAAATGGGTTCTTATTTCTTCATCAGTCTAATGGAGTGTGGATGGATGTATATTGACACATAGGCAATGCTGAGGTTTAACTCACAGCAGCTCTGCATTGTGGACTTGGACAGTCCCATCCTGCAGTAAGGAGTAAGTGGCTTGGTTGCATGTTCCTTTCTCAAACACCGCAGGAAGCTTCTTTATCTCATACCACTGCCCAAGGTACTACAGAACAGAGAGTGTCATTCATTCAACATCAGCCACTTGTGTAACATTAAGGTACACTGATCTGAGCAACATTCAAATACACACAACTGCATTGATGATAACATAGACAACACTGTCCCTGACTTAAATCATGTTAAAAATGACCTTGTTGATGTCAAATTCTGTTTGGAGTTCGGGCGTGGGACACCTGCCCAGGTGGAAGGACTGAGCATGTGCAGATATTGCAGCTATTAGAATCACAAAGGTCACCTAGACCACATGGTCACAAAGTGAGTTACACAAAAACAGAACACAAACAGATTCTAGAATATGGCAAGAACCACTCATGACACATTACCTGGAAACACTTGGCCATGATAGCAATAGACCCAACTTGATTCTTTACTTCCATTTTCATCTGAAAGCTTATTTAAACTTGTGGTTCTTGGCCACAGGCTAAATCTGATGTCCAAGCTGCAACATTTGGTGTGAGCAGTCCGCCTGTGCTTCAGCTTTTACCAGTGGACTTTGGAGGGTAAAAAACTGTTTACACAAGAACATCCAAACAACAGAAATCATACAAAAACAAAACGACACGATAAGGAAAAATACACTATGCATGTCTTGGGCACCCAATATTGATGTACAAGATATTGATTTACATCAACTTTGTCTTGTACATGCATTGTTTGTTTTTTGTATTTGTGTGGTAGTGAAAGTACAATGTCAATAAACAATATTTGTTTCATCTTTATTTTATCATATATTAAAGCATTTTTTCTGTACCTAAGACTGTACAGTAATTCCAGTAATTTTTAGGACGTACAAAGCAGGCTTCATGATTGTACGGAGCCCCTAAAGTCCCAAAAGTTGGATTTTTTAATCTTGTGCGCACAAGTTATTATCTTGTGGGAACAAGATAATTATATTGAGGGAACAAGTTTTTATCTTGTGCGCACAAGATAATTTACTATGAAACTCATTCCAACCCTCCAGGAAACATCTCTGGAACTGGTAGCCTCGCCTTCACTGTCTTCACATTTTCATCTTGGAATGTCATACAGTGAAATTCTTGCTGCTCTTGCACGTATTTTATGTACTTATGTATGTATTATTATTATTTATAATAATTATTTATTTTCCAAGATGAAAATAAAACTTGATTAGCTCAGTTCTCTTCATTATATCGTGGCTGTGTACATCGGAAGTCGTTAGAGATTCATATGAGTTCATAGTAAATTATCTTGTGCGCACAAGATAATAACTTGTTCCCTCAAGATAATTATCTTGTACGCAAAAGATAATAACTTGTGCGCACAAGATAAAAAAATCCAACTTTTGGGACTTTAGGGGCTCCGTACAATTGAGAGTTGTTTGATTTCGTTGTATTACACATGCCAATATGCACCTGATATTCAAAACCGTTCACATTCGGTAAAAAGTTTTGTCTTCTTTTTCAGTGATGTACGATATAATCTCTAGTATGGGGGACAGAAAGCTGCTTCAGATCATCGACCGTTTAGTGGAGGAGCTCAGTTCCAGCGAATGCTTTAGGCTGGAGTGGTGTGCCCGGGTTATGCCAGCAACGGGCCGGATGTGAGAGAAATGTTGAGGACCCGCATGAACCAGGGTGAAGGGAATCATCCGTACCTGGTGGAGCTCATGTTCACACTGGGGCGTTTTGACCTGCTACGGAAGGTGCTTCTGCTCAATAAGCAGGATGTGGGGAGAATTCTGGTGTACCACAAAGGTGTGCCAGAGTAGAGGTTAGAGATATTTTCTTGTAACCTCAAACAGACGCAGGGCATAATATTTGTCACTGTTTTCTTTGGGAGTCATTCTCTTTCTATTGGTAACTTTCGTTCTCTTTCTTTCTCCCTGTATCGCAGATATATAATGGATGATTTGAGTGAGGACATGGGGTCAGCAGGCTGTGTTATTCCTGCTCGGTCACACACTACCTAGAGACAGGAGGGATAAAATTAAGGTTAAAAAAAGGTAGAAACTTTGTATTCCAAGAGCTCTAGAAAAAAATCACATTTTTTTTTAGTATTACATGACACACCTAAAGACTTGATCTACTGTCATTCCTGACATGATCAGTAAACACGTTTTTTCATGACTGATTGTTTCAGTCTGAAGGTGAGGGATGTTTATGAATGGCACTTGGAATGGAAATCTACATTTCTTTCTTTCTTTCTCTCTCACTGTGAATATGTAATTCTTCTTAGTTAATCTGTTACTATTGTATGACTCTTGCTCATTTTACAGAACTTCCTTGATGTAGTTGTGGAGTTAGAAAAGTTGGACAAAGTGTCATCAGACAGTGTAGACATTATTGAGGAATGTCTAAGAAAGGTTGGCTGAGTTGATCTGGCCAAGAAAGTCAATCAGTACCAAAATTCAGGTGAGAGTGCAAATTCTCTGGGTACTTTTTGTGCACCATACTCTTTTGGTAAAGTGTGAATTCTCTAAACGATAGTATTTGAATGGTGGCTTTGAATAAAAGTGTCTGCCAGTTAACTGAACGTGAAATCAGTTAGCTAAATGTATCTTGTTACCAGCTATCTAATCAAGGCATAAGGTTGTTTTTCTGGTCGTCACCCTAAGAAAATAAATGTCAATGAAAAATTAACTACATAGACAATCTTTCTTTGGTCACTTTGCAGAGTTGGCACATCACATCTGCCGTTAATACATCAAAGGGTTGAACTGAGGACAGATAGTACTATTGTGAGTAACTTTCAATTTCCCTTTTTTCTCTTCATCAACTGGAATGTTCCCATAACACAGTAAATCTCTGAAACCCCGCTCTGATGAGTAACAGAACATGTATTTTTTAATATTTGGGTATTTCATTTCATGTTTTTTTCTACTCTTCTGTGCTTTGCATTTCCTGTAGGCTGCTGCTGCATTCTCATTACAACAGAGACATTGCTTCAATCCAACTGACTAGATCCTGTAATACACATAAGACTGTGCTTTATGTGCAGTTTCCTTACAATTTGTAAATTCCCTTTTGTTCAGAGGGGTGTCATATGACACTGTTTGCTCATTATGCAAAGCCCAGTGAAGGATTACAGACTCCGAACAGATGGCCCAGGTGTATGTGTCTTCATAGACTGCTTTGGCAGCGATGGAGGTGAGAGGTCACATGCTGTACCGCCACAAATATATATTTTTTTACATTTATTTACATGAAAATAACTTTTCAAAATTGTCTGGTCCTTATCTTCTCCACTCCACTCCAGGCATGTTGGAAGAAACATTTACCCTGCTCCATTTCAAGATGATCCTGCATAAGTGGCTGGACATTGAGGGAATGTTGTAGGTGCTTAGGGGCCTGTCCAAACAGAAGGAGATCCAGGAAGCAGACGTGCTGGTTGTCTGCATTATCAGCTGAGGTACGGCCACCGACCTCCTGGCAACCGACTTCTACAGCTTGGACTCAGTTTGTAACATCTTCACCTCAGACACCTGCCCTAGACTGACTGGGAAGCCCAAACTCTTCTTCATCCAGAGTTACCGGGTCCCTACAGCAGCTCACAGAGACATGGACCCAGAAACAGATGGGCTGTCGTCTCTGACACTCGGTGCAGAGACTGTGCCCGCAGGGGCTGATGTCTTTTGGAGCAACTGCTGGTCAGAGGACTCTGTGTACTTGCAGGCCCTGAGTCAGAGCCTGGTGACAGTACAGAATAGGTATCAGTCCAACAGAAACAACACATTCTTTCACATTCTTCTGTTAGTCAGTCAATCATTAATCTTATTAATTTACACAGCAATAACTTTGTTAACCAAAGTCATTTAGCAGACATTCTTATCCAGAGTGACTTGCAGCCAGTATAGGGACATTCCACCATAGGGTGAAGTGCCTTGCCCAAGGACACAACATAATCTTGCACGGCCGGTAATTGAACCAGCAACGTTCTGATTACCAGCCTGATTCCCTAACTGCTCAGCCACCCCATTCCCTACCACCAACGTTAACGCACTATTAAGATGAAGCACTACACAGATGAAGCACTACACAGATGATACAACTGTTAATCTATGACATGTTTCACTGCTGATACCTTTTTTCTATTTTTTTTTACTGTTCCCGCACCTTGTGGATGTGCACACAAAGATCAGCGGAATGATATTCGACCACAACAGAAGAAATCCTGGTGCAATGTATCACATCAATTTGAGACAAACTCTGAGAAAAAAAACTTTATAGTCCTTTATAATTATAATATGTAAACTGTTTTATTAAGAACCTTCATTATACCTGCTGAAATATAATATAGAAAAAAGGGCCTCCTGCTGGAATCCTTAACTTCAACACTCAGCATAGGTTATAATGTCACTTAAACAGCTATATGAAAAACCTATTACTGCACTTTCAGGAGTCTGAAGTAATCTTTTAGGAGTCTGAAGTAAGATGTTGAAGTAATGTTTCATCAAGGTAGCAATTATTCCAATTACGTACTTCATGTCATTAGTAGTTGTATTGCTCACAACTGTCTAATTTATTCACTGTAGACATCAGGCCGATCTTGATACTCTTGCCTCTATTCTTTACACAGTCAGTGAAACATTAGCATTATTTATCGATATAAATATGAGCCATTAACACTACAATATGTATCTGTATATTTTTATCACATACTTTGCTATATTGTTATTTTGGTGCTACCAGTTACTTTGGTGAACAAATCTATACAGCTATGGTAATTTACATGTATTCATTTAGCAGACGCTTTTATCCAAAGCCACTTACAGTAAGTGCAGGGACATTTTTCCCCTGAGGCAAGTAGGGTGAAGTGCCTTGCCCAAGGACACAAAGTCAACTAGCCACAGAGGGGGGTCGATCTCACAACCTTCCGATCATGAGGCCAACGCCTTAACCATTGAGCCATCTGACCCCCTGGTAATGGTGACATAATGATTTAAAACACAGAAGCATACCTTTTTTTAATGCATCATACGAGAGAGGAATTCACTGTGAATATCCACAGACATGACATTGTTTCGCCTCCCTATCATACAAACCGACAGCGGGACCTTCGAAATTTCTTTTGCAGCTTGAGGCCCTAGCATTTTGTATCCTGTTGCTGTACATGCTGGCATAATAACAGTCTTTGCAATAGTGTGGAGCATCTTTGTTTTAGCTACTATTTCAGCTACGAGGTAGCTAGCTTCTAGTGCCTTCTTCGAAACTTTCGCAGATTTAATCATTAAACATCAGCATGTAATGGATGATTAGTGGTCAGGTGTCTTTTAAGTTTGCTCGGAACCATCCCTTCGTTTGACAGGTTCATCCCACATATTAGACATAAAGGGAGAGGGCATGCTGCATCCCCAGTACTGATGAAGCCACATTTGAGGTTACTGTCTTTGTCTGTTTTCTTTTTAACCTTATCTACCTTTGCAATCTTTGGTGCAGACTCAGAGCTGGTGGACGTAGGCTCGCATGAAGTAGTAGGCTGAAGCTCCATTTCACAGTTAATGTGTTAATGGCTCATACGTCTGGTTCTTGTAGGGCTTTTCTTTAAAAAAAAAACAATCCATGATGCTTGTTCCTTTCTCTTGAAATGTATTGTCGCGGTTAAAACAATGTGCTGTGTGCTGTCACGCTGACATTGGTGGGAATGTAATGACACGTTACGTGAGACAGATCCATCCATCCATTCATTTTCTGCCGCTTATCCGGGGCCGGGTCGCAGGGGCAGCAGTCTGAGCAGGGAGGCCCAGATTTTTTGGCGGCCCAGACGCCATTTTTGACGTTTCCACCGCAATTTCATGGTACCTGGTACCTGGTAGCGGGTACTTTTTTTAGTACCACCTCGCTCTAGGTACCAAGCGAGCTGAGTCGAGCTAAAAGGTGACGTCGGCAGACGGCCGGCCACTGATTGGCCAGAGAGTGTGACGACGTCACGAGAGCGACATAAAGCAATATCTTCTAGTTCGTCAACATGCCAGCTAAAATTAATAATAGGTCTTCGACGTGGTCCACTTCTGAGGTGCAGATGCTTCTGTGTCTTGTGGCCGAGGATAAAGTACAAAAAGAGCTGGACGGAGCCACCCGCAATGAAAAGATGTACAAGGAGGTCGCCAAGTTGATGGAAGAGCATGGTTACTTCAGGACCAAGCCCCGGGTCTGCCTCTCAGCAGCTATGCCGATTTTTCCCGGTGGCCACTCGTGGTATTGCAACATAAAATCCCCATGGGGCCTAGAAAGCATTTTTCCCATAGACCGTAATAGTAAAAGAGAAGCCTGTAAAAAGGTTCTCTGGACACCTACAGCTGTAACCACTATTAATTGCAAATCTTTTTATTCCATATTTTTAAGTCATGGACTTTTAAACCGTCAAAAAAAATTCTAAAGGCCAGAAAAGCCCCTGCAAAGTCTTATTCTTATGGTGACGTCACAGCTGTGCGCCTACACTCCCAAGCGCGGTCCCGCAGTGTCTCGGGAACATCACACTGTTCAGCCACTCTGTCGCAAGTCTGTTGTTTTTGTTATGTTATGTTCGTTATATTGTAAATAGTTAATGTTCAGTAAAATCACATTATTACTTTGACAAGTTTGAACTTATTTCATTATAAAGCCTTGCATAGGAACACCTAATTATGTTAAATACACCACACAACAGAATTTGTATGTATTTATTCAGTAGCATGTGGCTCAGTATAGGTTCTGACATCTCACTACAGGAGAAAACAGTGTTTTAGGGTCGACTATAAAAAGATATCAGGCTAGGAATTACACTTAATGTCCAGGAGCTCCTTCGTCCAAACTATATCACATAGCTGTAAAAGAAACAGAGAAGCTGCATAACGCTAACGAAAGACTTGCCTGTTTGAATGTGCCGATATAGCCTATAAAACGATAAGAAACTTAATCTGACAAGAAGTCGTAGGCTATATCACATACGGGATCATTGATAGACAAAACAGATTTGACTACCGGCATTTGGTTGATAAAAATGACAGCTTGTATTGTGGAGAATCCCTTATTTTTTATTTTAGATTAACCTTAATAAAAATGACTTGTTTTATCCTTACCTTAAAAAACAAACAAAACGAATTAACCTCGTATATTCTATAACCATGACTATGAAAACATAATCGGTTTATGTTTCCAATAAATCCATCATTTGATTGTGTAGATTCGTCATTATCGGTCAAACTCTTCCACAAGCACTCATGAGCGCGCAGCGCTTGTCCAGAACAGGATTTGCTCGTTCTCATTGCCCCAGAGCGTCATCAGCCTCCCATCATTCCATTCCCCATACCGCGGAAGTAAACCAGGAAGTCAAAAAAAAATTTCGGCACATGCGCCAGGTGAGCAACTTTATTGAAATCAACGGCCGCCATTTTTCTATACCCTATCCATTCTTTATACATCCATGTTCAGGACGTATGCGCAGTGTCGTGAAAAGCCTTCCACCGTTTTGTAAATAGTTTATATTCCACCTTTTTGTTTGAAAGTTTGCTGTGCTGCACTGATTTGCTCTTATTGTTTGTTAATAAATTATAAGTGACTTATGTGATTGTTTCATGATTTTGTAATTCATCTGCCATTACACTGGCTCTAATATATTCATTACGGTTCAGAAAGGAACCAGCACATTTTTTAAAAGGTGTTTAGTGCATTTTCCCTGTCAAATGTTTTTATCACACTTCTAGATTATTCTTAAATGTTTTAATCTTTTAGCATTTAATGCGTTGGTGTTATTTACGTTGCGTACAAAAATACGTCACGGCCCTTTCGCCGACGACCAGGAGGTACTATTTGCGGCGGAAAACCACCCGTGTTACTACCAAACCGAGTTGAATCGAGTCGAGTCGAGCTACATTTGCAGTGGAAAAGCGCCATTAGTCTATTTAATTGGTCCAGCTTCCCCACTCATTTTTATACTCGTAAGTTTAGAAGTCGTAAATTGGAAGATAACTCGCCAATATGAGCACATGCGCAAAGGTCAGATTGGTCAAACCGACTGTTAGTCAAGTGACAAATGTCAAGTGAGGATAATTGGCTGACGTCTACGTTTGCATTTTGTCTATCCATATAAGTTTGTTTGTAAGTCTTGTTAAACTTGATTTCATAAATATTTCAATAAATCTGTAAAATAAAAATACATAAAAAAGAGGCGTTTACGTTTTAATGCCATGCGATCTACCAGTCGTACCTTCCAGTCGATCGCGATCTACGTATTGAGCACCCCTGCACTAGACGTTCCCAGCACACCCTCACGATACTCTTGGGCCTGCCACGTGCACTGGACACTCTTGTGCTTGAACAATGTGTTCGTTATGGACAAACTGTGACTAGCACAGAAGTCCAAAAACAAAACACCACACAGGTTCTGATCGGGGGGGCTGTTCTTCCCAATCACCCTTGTCCGGGTGTCACTGTCATTTCCCACATGGGTGTTGAAGTCCCCCAGTAGAACGACAGAGTCTCCAGTCAGTGCACTGTTCAGTACGCCTCCCAGGGACTCCAAGAAGGCTGGGTACTCTGCACTGCTGTTCGGCCCGTAGGCCGCCACCACCACAGTGAGAGCCCTGTCCCCGGCTTTTAGGCGCAGGGACCCTCTCGTTCACCGGTGTAAACTCCAACACGTGGCGACTGAGCTGAGGGCTATAAGCAAGCCCACGCCAGCCCGCCGTCTCGCCCTGCGGGAAACGCCGGAGAAGTGGAGCGTTCTGCCTCTCTCAAGGATAATGGTTCCAGAGCCCAAGCTGTGCGTGGAGGCGAGGCTGACTATAGCCGGTAACGCTCGACCTCCCGCACAAGCTCGGGCTCCTTCCCCGCCAGCGTGGTGACATTCCCCGCGCTAGAGACTGTGTGCGCGGCCCTGGTCGTCCGGGCGCCTGCCCGCCCAAGGCACACTGCACCGGCCCCTTATGATCCTTCCTGCGGGTGGTGGGCCTGCGGGAAGGTGGTCCCACGTTGGCTTTTCGGGCTGGGCCTGGCCAGGTCCCATGGGAAAAGACCCGGCCACCAGGCGCTCGACTGCGAGCTCCCACTCTGGGCCTGGCTTTGCTGGTTTTGCTAATCGGGGCGACGTAACTGGCCTCGTTTTCATTGTCATCATGAGTGAGACAGATGTTTATGGTTAATGTTATATATTTATTTATTTAAAATGACTTTACAATTGTATTAATCCATTCATATGTAAGAAAGAATGTATTTCTGTATTCAAATATATTTCTATGAAATGTCCGATTTGTTTTATATCTTTTTTAAATTAAATTTCAGAATACTTTTACAGAATACTTTTTTGGCGGCACCCCTGACACAGTCAGGAGGCACCCCAGGCACCCACTTTGAGAAAGGCAGGAAGATGAAGGGGTCACTGTTGCAGATCCCAGAGTGAGAGAGAGATCGTGGGTGATTGATGGTTTGGCCAGAATAATGAGAAGTTCTGTTTTAGCGAGTTTCAGCTGGAGGTGGTGTCTGGTCATCCAGACCGAGATGTTGGTGAGGCAGGCCTCGATCGTAGTTGGGGGAACGACAGGTATAGCTGTGTGTCGTCAGCGTTGCAGTGATAGGAGAAGCCATGGGAGGAGATGAAGTCCGAGTGAAGTGGTGTACAGGGAGAACAGGAGCGGTCCTAGGCAAGAACCCTGTGGGACACCAGTGTAGAGCTGGCGAGGGCCTTACATTTTTACACCCCAGTAGACCTGATAGGATCTTACCGTCAGGTAGGATGAGATCCATTCGAGCGCAGTGCCAGTGAGGCCCATCTCAGAGAGTGTTGCGAGCAGGATCTGATGATGAACTGTATCAAATGCTGCTGAGAGTGCTAGCAGAATGACAACAGATGACCTTGAGGCTGACCTTGAGGCTAATCTGGCAGACTGGAGGGCAGTGGTAACTGGAGGGCAGTGGTAATTTAATTTAAATGCCATCCCATTCCTAACCCATAGGGTTCAATATGATGTCGGTCCACCTTTTGCAGCTAATACAGCTTCAGCTCTTCTGGGACATTTTTTCCACCTGCTGGTTTGTCTGTTTGGTTGCCACGATGATGACGCAGCTGTGATTGGTAACCAGCTGGGCAGAGAGGATAACATACATTTACCTAGCATCCTTACCTCAAACAAATTAACCTAGACGCAAAACTATACGTCCATTCCAAAAAATAAGAATGTTTTCCAAGGGCAGTCTATGTGGAGTGGCCGGTTTTGTAGCCTGATTGGTTAGGGTCAAGAAGGTTGTTCTGGGAGGGAAAGTTTGCCAGCTGGTTGGACATGGCACGCTCAATTGTTTTAGAAAATAAGGGTAGCAGTGATACCCTTCTGCAATTGCCCTCTTCAACAGGGCCAAGGACTCCTCACACCCCCTCCAGCAATCCCACTGAACTCTGCACATGACACTTTTGCACAAGACACCTTTTAAATGCATCACTGTGATTTTGCACTACTGGGTACATACCCCGCCTCCCCCTGTACTATATCCATTCTCCTCCATATTCTACACTCTGTGCACAATTATTAGGCAAGTCATATTTTTGAGGATTAATTTAGCCATTCTACAACTACAGTGCTCTTGGTCAATCCAAAATGTTAACAAATCCTCAATCCTGAGGTTTTAGCTTTCTTAAGATACTATCTATAAGTGCACTGTTACTAGGCAACTTTAAGTGTGCAGAATTATTATGCAACTAAGTGAAAAACACAGATTTTACCATCTCAATTGTTTATTTTCAACTGTTAAAGTTTACTAAAAAATCTAAATCTACAAATAAACCAATATAGCCAACATTTTTTTCCATAACAGTCACAAGCCTTCGATTCACAGAGTCAGTCAGTTTCTTGATCTGGTCGGAATCAACTTTTTGTGCAGCCACAACCACAGCCTCCCAGACACTGTTCAGAGAGGTGTACTGTTTACCTTCATTGTACATTTTCTGCTTAAGAAGGGCCCAAAAGTTCTCAATACGGTGTAAGTCAGGTGAAGAAGGGGGCCATGTCATCAGTTTTTCATCTTTAAGGCCAGCCACTCAGTGGAGTACTTTGATGCATGTGATAGAGTGTTGTCTTGCATAAAAATGAAAGATCTGTTGAAAGATGCAGACTTTTTCTTGTACCACTGCTTGAAGAAAGTGTCTTCTAAAAATTGGCAGTAGGTCTGAGAGTTGATTTTGAGTCCATTGTCAACTCGGAATGGTCCAACGAGCTCATCTTTAACCCTCCTGTTGTGTTCCGGTCAAAAGTGACCGATTTAAAGGTTTTCTCTATAAAAGCTTTATTGAATTAATTCTGATTGCCATGAGATTCCATGACTTTGTTCACAAAGGGTATCTAAACAGCCAAGAGATTCTTTTCAGAATTTCATAAAAAACTGGGTGTTTTATTTAACTTTATTACACCTGTGATGTTCCCGGTCAAAAATGACCGGTCATTCAAATGAATAGATAAGACTAAAATATGTGCCTAAAATTGTGTTCAGGCACACTATTTTAGAATATTTTATTGATCCCGGGGGAAACTTCTTCGCAGCAACGGCACACAGTCTCGTAAAAGCACGCAGGGGTAAAAGTGTGCGGTACAAGATTAGAAAAGTGCACACAGGGATAGAGGGGTGGCGGCAAAAACGGTAGGTGAATCCGCACGCCGGGGGGGGGGGGGGGGGGGGGGGCAGAGGCTTGGATACATTATTATGTACAGACTATACAATTACAATTATACAAATATTGGTCTTGCAGAATATACAGTGCTGTGTCAGGATTTACAGGATGCACAGGCTTTTATCAGGATATATACATAGTTATACTACAGGATGTTGTGTCAGAATATTGCCAAATATGCGTTGTTGTATTACAGGATGTTAAGTCAGTTTGTTATCCCAGTTTCACCCATGGGAACCACGCCCAAATACAATCTTTCACCCACGGAAACCAAACCTGTTGGATTCCCTCATAATTCATGCTATGGCAGCAGGATGACCAAATGGTGTCCTGAAGGTTTTAGATGTTTCCCTGCTCCAGCACACCTGATTCTAATGAAAAGGTTGTTATCAAGCTCTGTGGAAGCCTGGATAATGACCTTTCATTTCAATCAGGTGTGCTGGAGCAGGGAAACATCTAAAACCTTCAGGACAGCGGCCCTCGAAGACCAGAATTGGACACCCATGAGATAGGCCATCTCCCAGGTTGATGACATCAAATCCTGCTTGGAACTGTTCAGAGTCCATTGAAATGATAATCATGTCCTTGTAAGATCTTTGTACAAAGTAGTCTGTCATAAATATAACTATATTTGTCATCTGGATATTTGTTGTATTTAAAATAATCCATAATCTTGCTGCTTTCACTCCAAAACAAGTTGCATTTGTTTAGGTCAATGAGGCCTAGAGACCATAAAGAGCAAACAGAAGTTTAAAACTTGTAGTATTAACAAGAACTTAAGTTGCTTAACATGTCTAACACAACATTAGTTGATAATATATGTATTATTATAATTATAGTCAGCTATAATGAGGCGGTCACTTTTGACCGGGAACACAAAAGTAGTGACAACAAACGAACACGACAGAAGGGTTAATAATACCTGCCCAGACCAGTACCCCACCTCCACCTTGCTGGCGTTTGAGTCGGAGTGGAGCTCTGTGTCCGTTACTGATCCAACCACTGGCCGGTCAAGAGTCTTTCTCATCTCATCAGTCCACAAAACCTTTGAAAAATCTGTCTTCAGATATTTCTTGGCCCATTCTTGACGTTTCAACTTATGTGTCTTGTTCAGAGGTGATCATGTTTCAGCCTTTCTTACCTTGGCCATGTCTCTGAGAACTGAACACCTTGTACTTCTTGACACTCCAGGTAGGTTGCAGTTGTGGAATATGGCAGCACTGAAGGATAATGGGTTCCTGGTAGCTTCATATTTGATTATTCTCAAATTTTTGGAAGTTAATTTGCCTATTTTCTTCTCAGCAAGTTTCTTGGGACCTTGTTGAGTATTTGAAACAAAGCGCTTGATGGTTCTGTGATCACGCCCCAAAATCTTACACATTTCAAGAGGGCTCCATCCCTCTAAAAGACTAGTTACAATCTTTGACTTTTCAGAGTCAGTTAAATCTCTTTTCTGGCCCATTTTAACAATGGCCTGTTTGAAAGCCAAGGAAAAAATGCCAGAAGTGAGGGAGGAGTTGAGGACATGGAGAAGGAATGGTGTGATGGAAGGAGATACGTATGGTTTGGAATAGGGGGCAGGGGATTGGATCAAGGGGACATGAGGTGGGGCAGTGGGAGAGAATGAGGGCAGATATATCTGCCTTGGATAGGGGGGAAAAGGCGGAAAGACAAGTAGATGGTTCAGACATGGTGTGGGAGCGGGTAGGCCGATTGAGTTCAGTGAATTGACAGCTGATGTCAGCGACTTTATTCCCAAAGAAGCAGGAGAAGTCGTCTGCTTCAGGAAGTAGTTGTTTTTATCATGTTATGTTAGCGGAGAAGGATGTGAAGAGGGAGTGATACTTGTCAAGGTTTTGATCGTCTTTGGACTTGCGCCATCTTCTCTCAGCTGTCCAGAGGGTGGAACACTCCTTCCGAACCACATCTGTGAGCCACGTGCAGGCGGGAGAGGATCGAGCAGGTCTAGTTGACAGGGGGCAGAGAGTTCCAAGAGAAGGAGTTAGCGTTGATAGCAGATTATCGGTGGTCACGTCCGTAGGGTGTGACATATACTCATTGATGGGAGCGAGGGATGATGTTACAATGGAGGAGAAGTGTGAGGGAGTGATCAGAGATCTGTATCTGTATTGGGGTTATTGGGGTGTATTGGGGTTACCGATGTTAGGTCAGCGATGCAGTTGTGTGTCAGGATAAGGTTGAGTGTTTTTCCGGCCCTGTGGGTCGCTGATGTGTCCAGTAGCGCCAGTCCGAAGGAGGACAGAAGGGACAAGAAGTCAACGGCCTGTGTTCCTTCGAGGTGGATGTTGAAATCCCCAAGGATTAACAGTGGAGTTCCGTCATCTGGGAGGGTGCAGTTTTACCACTTAAATCTTCGTTGGTCAAGATATTCTGATGTGACCCGAAACATTTCCTCTCATGTTGATTTTTCTGCCTTGGAAAATTTAACGTTTTCTCTGATTACGCCTCAATCCATAAAAACACACATTGGCCAAGAGTTGAGCATGTCCACTAATGTCAGTACAGTCGTCAAGTTGCAACACAAATCTCTCACTGGTACGGGTCTTTTCCAAAACCACACTTTCGATGTCTGCAGGCATGTCATCAATACGTCTGGACATTGTGTTATCTGAGAGAGGGACTTTGGCTATTTCTTTACACTCTTCAGGTCCAAGCTCTTTGACAATGGCTTTGCAGGTGGGTAATATTAATTTCTCTGCTACAGCGTGGGACTTTTTTGGTTTAGCTACAAGTTCAGCTACGTGGTAGCTAGCTTTAAGAGCTAAAGTTGCCTGTTTCTCCGAGTGTTCACGTAGGCAAACAAAATTGTCTGCATTCTTGTTTTGAAGTGAAGGGTGTTTTGTTTGGAGGTGGCTTTGAAGCTTGCTTGGTACCATAGCACTGTTGGATAGCTTTTCACCACACACCAAGCACAACGGAGTCAGTGTCATTGCATCCCCTGTGAAAGTAAATCCAAATAGAAGGTAACTCTCGCTGTCTTGCCTCAAGCTCACCATTTTTGCCTTCTTTTGACCTCCACTCATACTAGGGCCTTCATTCCAGGGGCCAGTTCGGAGTTAGCATTTTTCCTTTTCAAAAACTTCTCCATCACTGTCATCGGACTCTTGCTAGCCACAAAGCTGTCACCGCTTCGTGTCACATTGATGCATCACTAATTCTCTTCCAATTCGATACCTGCAGCCATCTTGCGATAATGACATGATTACGCTGCCAGTCACTACTACAGCACAGACACTCGACAAAGGCATATTGTTTGCAGATAATAATTTGTTTTCAAAAAATGTTTTAGACCAACAGTAAAGTTCATTTCCTGCAGAAAATGTGCTGCGTTGCAAGACAAAAGTTGTTTTTTCCCTTTGAAACCTATTTTAGCATATCCGCACAACATTTTTACGTCCTGTATAGCTGGGTCCTGCAATAATACGCAATCTATCAAAAATTGAAAGATATACATTTTATGTTTATCCACTTGAATAAGACTTGTGTCCTTGGGCAAGGCACTTCACCCTACTTGCCTCAGGAAGACTGTCCCTGTATTTACTGTAAGTCGCTTTGGATAAAAGCGTCTGCTAAATGAATAAATGTAAATGTAAGACTTAACAGGCTGTAACATTAGCTTTGAGTGGCTCAGCATCTCGCGCCCTGGATAGCAGCACAGATGTGGTGCCTCAAAACTCAAGACTTAAAGCGGTGGAATGTATTTTTTTTAACCTAAAATCACGCATAAAAAGGGGTTTAGTGAGAAAACGGCTAAAGCTAACTGAAATCGGACTTTTGATTAGTTTAATTTTTTTGATTAGTCACGTTAGGTTGCATACGGAAAAAAAACAGTTGCAAAACATTTAAGAAATATTTGGTCTGTCCACCCTAGCAATGGAATCTTTCAATTCAACAGTGTGAGCATTAGATGGCAGGGGCGTTCAACAATCTGAGTGCTGAATTACCCATATGAATGAACAGTCTGGGCGTGCTTGCGCAACACGCGCCCGACACCGCGAACGCGCTTAATTTCAGGGCTGCTGTTGCTAAGATGCAATGGCGGCTGCGCTGTAAGGAGACAAGAGTTGAGTGAGTTCTAAATCCAAGAGGGTTGTGACAGAAACGGACGTGAGAAGTAAAAGGAAGCATTCGAATCATTGAAGCACTGTAGTCTGTCATACTGTTTGCAGGTGTGGCTAGACATGCCAGCTAGCATTGTCTAGCTCTAAATGTCATGCCAGACGGAGAACGAACCAAGGTCTTTCTCACACATCTGTATCCCGTCGTACCAGCGAGCAAGCCAGCAAGGGAGCAACACCACCCATCTCCTTACGGGCACTCGCGGGCCAATAGCGCGGACAGATTCAATATTTGTTCCACAGTAGGTTCTTGACGCAACCGTTTAAAAATTGGACTAGATAATTATGGCAGAGAGAAATTCTACTGGATTGCTGATGATGATGTTGGAGCCGACACCGGCGATTGCAATGACACTCCCGGCGGAGGTACGCGAGAAGCTGGCGGAGCTCGAGTTGGAACTCTCTGAAGGTAATCTTAACCGGTCAAGCCAACTTATTACAAACAAGGTTGATCCCAACCACGGTTTCCGGCGAAGAGACTTTATATTTGGTAGCCAATGATGTGTCCTTGTGTGCAACCAAAGTCATAACCACCGCCCTAAGTGCCTTCTCCATGCAATTGCAAACCCATAATGCATACAATGGTATTAAAACTGCTCTATGCTCAAGCAGTTGAATCGTACAGCGAACTTACCCAACACTGTTTTGAATAGCTGTTCTTTTTCATGTATTCTTTGTATTTTAGCAGTTTGGCCTATACGTCGAACTAGGTTTAGGCTGTGACACATAAATGTTTTGGAGATTTGTTGTGGGCTTTATTTAGGGTAGAACCACGACAACCCCCTGTTGTCTATTCTCTACCAATGAACTACTAGTTTTAAATGATGTAAACTTTTAACAAGACAAATGGCAAAAGTAGAACACGTTTGTATTTCTGGTGCATGAATACACATGGCACGTGACATCAGTACAGTTAAATTATTATCCCACATCAAAGAGTTATTTAAAGGATAGTTTGAGAACTAGGGAACCAGTTTAGTTTAACCTAGACACATTTGAAAACGGAAGCCTTATAGCTTTTAGTTTTGATTGAACTGAGAGAAGTGAAGGGGCCTAACTCATAAAGATCGTATTACAAAGGTCTTCTAGATCAGGTTTTGAATTATGGCACTATTGACATTCAGAATGTCAATTTCAGCACGATGGAAAGAAGTCATAATCTTATTTTGGAGACGTACAGGATGTCTTCTGTTTTAACTGTATCTTTAGGAGCTTCCACTTGCCATTCTGTAAGATTTTTTGAAGTTGGAAATCTGTTCATGTAGGTCACTGAAGAAGAAAACAGCTCACATTTTCTTGGAACAGTCACACACCAGAGTAAATCTGGGTCCATCCTCTATAGGGGGCTGAGATGCTTCTGCCTGGAGTTTCAGCTCAGTATAAATAAATGCCTGTTATATACAGTGTTGGCCAAAATTATTAGAACACCTGTCGGATCCGAAAATAAGGATTTTCTTTGCCTCCGAAACATTATTTAATTTCATAATGTTCATGAAACATGCAGATGAGCACAACAAATAACAGATGAATTTAGTTGAGCCTTACTGTTCCACTGTATCCACTTTTAACTTTAATATTTGGTATATTCACCTTTTGCAGTATTTACAGCAGCATGTCTCTCTGGTATAGTGTCAATATATTTCCTGAGAACTTCCACAGTAATGTTATCCCATGCCTTCTGCAAACACAACTCATTTGACTCTTCTGTGAAGGAACATGATTGTGTGACATTGACAGTGAAATAGGCCTTGCTTGTTTTTTTGTAAAATTACCTAAATTTCCTTATGATGGCACTATTTTATAGTTTATACAGCATAATGAAATCTTTGTAGATATTAAATGGGTATTTTAATTGCCAGTTAAAAAAACTACTTAAATATGACATTGTCTTCATGGTTTTTCTTTTCTCACATGAAAAGATTGCTGCCTCTAATGAGACTTCTACACAACTCTCGTTTGACTTTTATTTTCTTTAGGAGGTATGGCTTTCTACTTTTGAATCACGTTTTATCGAATTTAAAGGCCATACAGTAACAGGGCCTTTATCCTGGATATTTGTGTCTGTCAACGCTATCTGTACTTTTATTAAATTTAAGATATTCTGCTCTGTATTGAGGTTGAAGCAAGTCTGGTTTATGCTTGATAATAAAGTGAGCATTAGTGTAAGGCCAGAACGGTTACGGTAATGCCCTCTTTTGGGTGTGATTAGATTGGGGACTTGGAGACGATGCAGCAGAGACAACCCGATTCCTGTCAGCCTACGTTCTTATCCAGAGCAACTTATAGCAAGTACAGAGACATTCCTCCGAGGCTAGTCGGGTGAAGTGCCTTGCCTAAGGGCACAATGTCGGTTTTATGATTACTAGCCCGATTCCCTAACCACTCACCCACCTGACTACCTGTATTAGGTTAAAGGGGTTTGGCTATAGTTACTCTCATTAGGCTGGATTATGTAGTATAGAAAAGTGAAGTAGCCTAGTATTATAAAGTATAGCATAGTGTAGTATAGTAAATAGCATACTTTGTACCCTACAGCCTATCAATGTATAGTATTACAGCATTACTGTACCTTTTTAAAATAACAGTCTACTGTAGTGATTGTTTTGTGGATAGCTCAGTGAGCACAACCAAGTAAAAAGGTTTTACTTGTACATATCCCACTTGTATTTCTCTGACCACATGTCACTGTTGTCCTCGGTAAGAGACAGTGCAGGACCAGGTCTGGAGGATGTGTAGCAGCAGTGACGGATAAGCACCTTCACTGCCCTCGCCATATAAGAAGCATCTTTCCAACTGTTTTGTTGGACTGCCAATCTATAGCGGTCCAGTTTCCACTTCCTGTCCTCTGCATGTCACATCCTGTCTTGTTTGAGACCAGTTAGGAGCAGTGCCTGTGTCCGGCTGTCTCTTCGCTCTATCTCGTTGATTCCCAATGCTGCAAACCCTCCCATGGTCTTAGAGCCACACACTCTATTTCTATTAACACTGTAAATATTGCATTGAACTGGTCCATTTCCTGGTGATGGGAAATAGTTGTGGAAGTGTTTTCGCATACTCTATTATCTATAGATCTATTATCTATTAATAAGGAAGAAGCTGGGCAAGGTCATCAAGAAGTCCAGCTCAGTCCTGGGCTGCCCTCTGGACTCAATGCAGGTGGTGGGTGACAGACAAGTCCTGGCAAAGCTGACAACTATGCTGGACCACGAGTCACACCCCCTGCAGGACTCACTGTCCGCTCTGGAGAGCAGCTTCAGCAATCCAGTCCAGTCCTGCTCAGTTCAAGGAAGCAAAGTCCCATCCTGCAGTGCTGTGCAGTGCACATATTATGTTGTGGGTTAAAGCCCTACACACAACTTAAGCATTGGCTAATGAGAATATCATGTAAATGAAAATGTACACAATAAGTTATTTGCATTATATTGATGTGTGGGACTGCAGATCCGGTCACAGTGAAAGACCACTGACGTGTGACATATCATAAACAGTGTGTCCTTGTAGAAAAACAAATATCAGACGCAGCAGTGAGCCTCTGCAAGATTTTGTATTTATATTAGCAATGTTTTCTGTTTGTTTCTGAGCACCGATGCTGTGACAGGATACATTCAGCTAAAGTAGCTGCTTTGCCCTTCTGTAAATTGTATTCAGTAAATTTTCAGTAATTTTGCTGACTAGTAGACCAGCCGGCAGTGCAGCCCGGGCAGCTGTAGCCAGCTGTTTCCTGAATCTTTGACGTTTGTGTAAGGGCTGTTAACTAGATGTGTGAGGGTTGTGTATGGGCTGTTTTCTGATTGTGAGGGTTGTGTGAGGGGTGTTTCCTGGCTGCGAGTGGGTTGTGTAAGGCCAGTATGAAGGCTGTATATATGAGAACTTTTGGGATGGAAGTCTGGTCTCATGGTAAGGGGCACAGAAGGGCCCTAGCACAGCCCTCGGGGTGGTGAACCATGCTGGGGTTCAGTGTTGTAAAGTTGTTCTGCAAGGTATCTGTCTGTGGTAGACAGCTACAGCACCGAAAGTGGGCCACTGTTTGTGCTCTGCTTGGGCCTGGATGTAGATCAGGGGTCAGGAGACGGGAGGAGGGTGGGAAGACGGATGGACTGCATTATCTGCAGCTGAGAGGAGAGGTCATCAGATGGATTAATCTGACTTTTTATTTCTCTCTCTCTTTATATCTCTGACATTTGACTTCTGAAATGTGAGTTGGTCAGTAGGCTAGGTAACACATGAGTAAGGTGTTGAACATGGCAGGCCTGCGTTGACCTGAAACGAGTGAGAAGCATGAGTCTAAGAACAATGGAATGTTTGAACTCCATGTAACAGCATGATGTCATATGCACACATTTGGGGGTGGAGGACTCTGGCTAAACATTGACCAATGTTTACAGCTTTAAGGAGGAATCATTTGGAAGGTCTGGCGAGTGAGTGAAACACTCCAGGAGAGTGGACGGGTTGGTTACTTAGTCAGTCCAAGGTGACTCAGCAAAGATAGACCATGCATGGCTCCCTCGCCTAGACTAACCTTGCTGTGGGGTGACCAAACACCCCAAGCTGAAGTGTCTATATGGGATACACAATTTATCAACATGTGAATAAACACAACACGCCAAATATCAGGTTGAGTCATGCTGTTTCTTTGTTGGCTCATGATGCAGGTTTTAAAGATGGAGATATAGACTTAGACGAAATTTAGACTTCTAGAGAGTTCATCTTTGGACAGTGGTGCTGTCAATAGAAGCTGTTAGTACTACTATCAATCCCTTTGACCCTGTATTTTACTTATGCCCCTGTTGTGGCACGCTGACATCATCTCAGTAGTTTTTCTGACAGGTTGAGCATTTGCTACAGCAGGCATATAAATAGATAAACACACAAACCTGGCTGCTGACTTGCACTGTTATACAGTCCAATTAATTAGAGCATTTCAGCCTTGAAAGTAGCAAGACATGTGTATGTGTGTTGTTTTTCTGGGAGGATCATGAATATTTTAAGGATGTGCCTTTGAGCACAGCTGAGCTCTCATCTTGTCATACCCCACTGTAATTGTGTGTGTGTTTTATGGTGTGTGTGTGTGACTGTGTGCATTTCTCAGCCTGCTTCGTTGGGTTGGTCCGCACCAGACATGAATCCTCGTTCCTGTCCAAGAAGGATGGTGTTATCGTTCAGAGCACTTCACATCACTCTCCAGTCTCCCTCTGTTTGTTTTTAGTCTTCAAAATCCTGCCTTACACTCTATTTGAAGAAGACCTTGAATATTTAATGGTCTGCAGCGTGGGAATGCAATATCTAGAAAGATGGTTTTGGTTTCCTCTGCTCATTCAAGTCTGCTGAAGCTAAGACGTCTCTCTGTGGATGTGTGTTTTAACTTGGAGCTTAATGGCTGCACATTTTTCTGTGTTCTCACAATATGTTTCACATATGACCACATACCTGAAGTAAGAAAATAAACAATTCTCAGGAAACCTAAAAAAAACAAACAGTGAAAGTTATCTTCTGGTTGTAGAACTGGAACACAGGCCTACTTTGCGATGCGGTGAAACCTTCCTTTGAACTGCTTCCTATCTTTCTCATTTGAATCCAAGGAGAGGTTGATAGTAGTCCAATTATAAGTACAATTTTGTGGGACCTGTATATTTTAAGCATAGTTTGTCTCAGTCCCTGTATCCAGCAACTGCTTGGCAGATAGTCTTCTACCTTTTGTGTCTCTGGGCTTTCTAAAGGTTTATGATTGTTGCTGCCTCATAGTCTCCTCCACAGCTGTCGCTGTGACTGACCGTTCTGCTCTGTTTTAATTTCATCCAGCTACACTGGAGATGAGATAAGGCAAGGCACTTCACCTACTTGCCTCAGGGAGAATGTCCCTGTACTTACTGTAAATTGCTTTGGATAAAAGTGTCTGCTAAATGAATAAATGTAAATGTAACATAAAAACCTAATATATACTCATCTCACATCTAATTTCACCAGTTAAACCATTACAACAACTCAAAATATACAAATATGTATTTCTGACATTCAAAAACAATTCACTGAACAATATAGCCACCTTTCTTTACGAAGACACTCAAAAGCCTTCCATCCATAGATTCTGTCAGTTTCGGGATCTGTTCACGACCAACATTGTGTGCAGGAGCAACCACAGCCTTCCAGGCACTGTTCAGAGAGGTGTACTGTTTTCCCTCCCTGTAAATCTTAAGTTTTATGAGGGACCACAGGTTCTCTATGGGGTTCAGATTAGGTAAACAAGGGGGCCATGTCATAAATCTTTCCTCTTTTAGACCTTTACTAGCCAGCCATGCTGTGGCTGGATGCATGTGATGAAGCATTGTCCTGCATGAAAATCATGGTCTTCTTGAAAGATGCCGACTTCTTCCTGTACCACTGCTTGAAGAAGGTGTCTTCCAGAAACTAGAAGTAAGACTGGGAGTTGAGTGTGACTCCATCCTTAACCCGAAAAAGTCCCACAAGCTCATCTTTAATGATACCAGCCCATGCCAGTACCCCACCTCCACCTTAGTGGTGTCTGAGTCGGAGTGGAGCTCTCTGCCCTTTACTGATCCATCCACGGGCCCATCCATATGACCCATCAAGACTCACTCTCATTTCATCAGACCATAAAACCTTAGAAAAATCAGTCTTAAGATATTTCTTGGCCCAGTCCTGACGTTTTAACTTGTGTCTTGTTCAGTGGTGGTCGTTTTTTCAGCATTCCTTACCTTGGCCGTGTCCCTGAGGATTGCACATCTTGTGCTTTTTGACACTCCAGTAACGTTGCAACTCTGGAATATGGCAAAACTGGTGGCAAATGGCATCTTGGCAGCTGCACGCTTGATTTTCCTCAATTCATGGGCATTTGTTTTGCGCCTTTTTCAACACGCTTCTTGCGACCCTGTTGGCTATTTGCCATGAAATACTTAATTGTTCTGTGATCACGCCTCAAAAGCTTGGCAATTTCAAGACTGCTGCATTTCTCTGCAAGACATCGCGCAATTTTAGACTTTTCAGAGTCCGTCAAATCTCTCTTCTCTTCTGCACACCTGATATAGGGTGTTGCTGTCATTAGACCACACCTCTTCTCATTACACAGATGCACATCACCTGATATACTTAGTTGGTAGTAAGCTTTCAAGCCTATAGTACAGCTTGGAGTAAGACAGCATGCATAAAAAGGATGATGTGGTCAAAATACTCATCTGTCTAATAATTCTGCATCCTCTGTATGTTGAATTGGATAAACGTGTGTTTCTTGTGGACTCTTCTGTGGATAAGGACCAGAAAGCGGAGTCCCTCTTCCCAGCCACACAGGTGTCTCAGTTGCTAACCTCCTCCTGAGCCCACTTGCCCTTTCTGTCACATGACCTCTCCTGCACACGACCGGAAGCTCATCTCCGGCCAGGTCCAGCTGAGACCAGGCCTGTTGCCAGGCTAACTGTGCCATCACCGTGCCAACATCCAGCCAGTCTGCCATCCTGCCCACTTCCACTGACGTTCCATGTTGCCTTCCTACTGGCCAGACTGTGGAACATTTTTACATTTTACATATACATTTATTCCTTTACTACACACTTTTATCCAAAGCAACTTCCAAGAGAGAGCATAGGTCACTAATCATAAGAACGAGCCACAAACACAAGGGTGACAAAAACAAACTGGGGTAGCCAAAACATGAAGCATACTTTGTGAAAATCCATCCAGTTCTGTGTTGTGTCCCTACCTGCCGGATGTAACCCAGTTTAATGCGGTGCCCTGCAGGCACCTGGCGCTGTGTGTGTCCTGGCTGGGGCCTGGTGTACCAGTGCCAGCCTGGGAGTTGTGCTGACCAAACAAGCCACATGCCCCCCTTCAAGGACACAATGTGAAACCCAGACAGCCTTGTGCAGAGTTGCACCCCAACTCTGGACTGTACAGCCACGACTACAGTGCATTATTGATACCTCTCAAGCCCCTAGAAGCCCAAACTGAAAGCTAGAACCATTTTAGACTTGGGAGTCTCGGGGCAATGGTGGACTACACGACACAGCATTGTCTTCAGAGGCTAGGTGTCTCAGAAAGCCCTGGAATTATATTTAGAAAGACCCAGAATTTTGTTATGCAAGTTAAACCTCTGTCAGAAGAGTAATGTTCTCTTTTCATTAGTTGACTCACTAGGTTTGCCATTTTCAAGCTACAGTCGGTCCATCTGGAAGTTTTGGCCTGACTGCCTGCCTGTCTGCCTCTGTTACCTGTCTGTGTCTAGAGACAGAATAGACATTTAAGTTCAGTGAGACTCAGCGTGACTGGTAGAGGTTCCGTGGGGAATGTGTTATGCATGTGATTGTGTAAGAATCACTTAGAGACCACCTCTCTGTCTTACTAGCCCAATGAGAGAAGGATTGAAATGATTCAGGCTCAGTTAACAGTGACATCATTCCAGGATTAAAAAGTCCATACATGGCGCATGGGAAGAGCAGGTCTTAGGTGAGTGTTGATTGACTTGTTAATATATAGCACATCTGAATGGGTTTCACTGTGATGAGCAATGCTTTCCTGGGCAGAGATGAACTGTATGTGACACTGCGTCTCATTTGTCCTTTAGGAGGACAAACACTCTCCTATCTAAAAACACTGCTGTCACACATTCCACACGGTGTGTGCATGCATGGCAACAAACACATTAGCTTTCCTCTCTAGGTTGTCAGGCGGCTGAGATCTTATCAACTCCCCATCTCCATGATGTGTGTGTTTAAGCTTGTGTGGGAGAGTTTAGGGACCTTTTGAAGCTGATCTGTGTGTGTTTGTGCATGAGCATGCAGTTGTGTGTGTGAATGCATGAGCGTGAAAGTGAATGCGTGTGTGTGTGTGTGTGTGTGTGTGTGTGTGTGTGTGTGTGTGTGTGTGTGTGTGTGTGTGTGTGTGTGTGTGTGTGTGTGTGTGTGTGTGTGTGTGTGTGTGTGTGTGTGTGTGTGTGTGTGTGTGTGTGTGTGTGTGTGTGTGTGTGTGTGTGTGTGAGAGAGAGTGTGTACCTGAGGTGTAGCATGGGACAAAGGACTTGGTGTTGGGGCTGCACTAGGCTGTGGCTGCTGCATTGTGAGGACTGGTGCACTATGGGGAAAACAGGAAGAAAATGCCTGGAATGTGTCCTGACTGAACAGCCCACAGTCAAGAGGGAAGAGAGGAGAGAAGTTGAGATGAGAGTAATGGAAAGGAGAGGAGAGAAGAGGGTTGGATAGGAGAGGATAGTGTAAGAAAGGTGTGGGGGGGGAGAAAATAAGAAGGAAGGAGAGGGGAGGAAAGAGATAAGTACATACTTTTACTATTATTCATTTAGCAGATGCTTTTATCCAAAGCAACTTCTAAGAGAGAGCTTTACAAAAGAGCATAGGTCTAATTATACTGATTATAACAATGAGATAGCCCCAAACATTGTGGGTAGCCAGAACATGAAGCATGCATTGTGGGAAACCAAACAAGTGCCAAAGGGGAGAACAACAAGAGCATTCAGTTAAACAAGTTACAAAAAAACAAGGGGCGTCAGATGGCTCAACGGGTTAAGGCGTTGGCCTCATGATCGGAAGGTTGTGAGATCGAGCCCTGTGAGATCGGGCTGTGGCTATATGACACTGTGTTGGGCAAGGCACTTCACCCTACTTGCCTCAGGGAGAATGTCCCTGTACCTACTGTAAGTCTCTTTGGATAAAAGTGTCTGCTAAATGAATAAATGTAAATGTAAACAACATGAACCTCAAACGTGCAAGAGTGTACCTGTAGAAAATCAATAATATACAGCAAGTACAAGAATTTAAAATCGGTTGCAACTGACCAACAAATACTTCAATAAGAGGCATTTTGGTTTTGGAAGAAACTAACATCATGTCAAGCAAATCTTTCCTTAGTACCGTTGTACTCCTTTTTTCCTTGAAGGTGGGGAGATAGTCTGTGTCCCTGACGGAGGTGGGGAGTTCATTCTACCATTGCATTATACCAAAGAGAGGGGAGAGAAAGGGAGGAGTGCTGTCCTCTCCCCTTTTCTCTCCTGTCCTCACCTCTTCTCTTCTCTCTAGAGGTAAATGAACTCTGGTTTGCATTAGAACATCCTCAAGGAAATTCTTCACTGAGGGAATCTTGAATCACTAGATGCTGTTGATTAACGAACTAATTGTTGTCAAATATATTCTGGTCTGGAAATGCTGTTTCGGTCAAAGCTGAACGTTGGAGGTTATGTGGTTACACTGCAATTCCAAAATGTGTAGTTTGAAGCTAAAATATGCAGATGTGTAGTATCAAGCATGTTCGTAGTCATTTAGTAGATGCTCTTATCCAGAGCGACTTGGTGTGTATTTACGATGAGTCTTGTAGTATGTGTGTAAGGTGTGAATTGTGTTTAGGGTGTATTGTGTGTGTAGCTCAGGGTATTGTGTAGTGTGTGGTATGTCCACACCCTCGTGACCTAGTTTGAGGCTCTGATGACCCAGAATGAAGACTGGTAACTGAAGCAAATGTATGGTGAAGCGAGGGACTTCTGTAAGCAAGGATATTTAGGGCTGTGTGAGGTGTGGACTGGCTGGTTTTAGTCATTTTGTGTGAGGTAGCTTTGTGAAATAGCAGTCTCAGATAGCAATGTGGGGTAGCAGTGTGAGGTAGCTAGTGTGAGGTAGTTGTCTCAGGTAAGTGTGAGGTAGCTGGTGTGAGGTGGCAGTGAGGTAGCTGGAAAGAGGTGGCTGTGTGAGGTAGCTGGAGTGCGGTAGCTGGATTTCGATTTGAGACCTGTGTGAGGACAGTCTCACGGTTCCTGACCAAGAAGAATTCCAGGCGCTCAAGGAGGAACAATGACACAGACAGAGCTCACTGTAGGCCTGTTATCTAATTAAGTTGTTACACACAGACACACACAGCATTCCTCACAGGTTGGGCAGCGGCCTGAGGTCATGATGTGAGTTCTTTCTCTCTGCCTGGTCTCACGTGTGTATGTGTGGAACCTTCCAAATGTCCAGATTGCTTGTTTCACGTAGCAGACATCAAAACATGTATGAAACATGTGTGCACACGTGTTTGTGTGTGTGATATCTGCCAAATGTTGCTTTCCAAATATTTGTCTCACGCCCAAGATGCTGGTGTATGTGTGTATAAGTGGGTGTCAGTGTGTTTGGGTGCTTGTGTGTGTGTATGCCTCGGTGCACTCCTGCTTCCCTGCTGCTGTGACACCTCTATCTTTAGGAGCAGGTTGGTGTGAAAGAGACTTTCTCTCACACGCACACACACACAGTTCACATGCACAAACATACATACACATATACATACACAACATACCTTCAGTACACATGAACATACGTACATACATGTGCACAGGGACACACACACACAGTCATGCATAGTTACTGCTAGATTAGGGATCATCAGGCTATAATAAGGTTTGATTCATCCATTGTGTAAGAGTGTGACCAAACACACACAGGAACATTACGAACCTTATGACTCTAACTCTAACTCTCTAACAAGCGTCCTGCTCGAACCCCTCTGTCATTCAATATGGCTTCTTCCTCATCCTTTCACTCATTCTCTAATTGGATGAGGCTAACTACCTTAGCTTTATTTGTTTCATGATAGCTGGAAGGCAGGATAAATATGTCAATCAAGATGTCAACTAAAACACATAGAAATATGTTAGCGTGCTAGGACTATGCATCACGGCTAATCCATCCCACAGACTCAGAGAACACAGTTTAACTTTGCTCCTATTTGTGCGATTTAAATGGAGATGTTCGCTTTCTGCTCTCTCTGCAGTGTTGTAGTCTGTGGCCAGTTTTGGTTTATCTGAGGTTTTGTTCTCGAACACAGACACAGCAGTTCAGAGGAGGGAGGGTTAAAGGAAATAAATATGGGAGAAAGAGGAGAGAGAGAATGGTGCTGTGTTGTGACAGGATGGTGGTGTGTTGTGCACAACCAAGTTAACGTGAGGTGACAGTGTACGGGAAACCAGAGACAAACTATTTATCTCCCTGGGAACTGACTGTTGTTCAGTCCTCTTCACATTGGGATGTTTTTTTTTTTCTTCTTATTTTATGTTTGTATGTGTTTGCGTATGTTTCTGTGAATATTATTTTTTTGTATGTGTGCGTGTGTGTCCAAATGTGTGTGTGTGTGTGTGTGTGTGTCAGCGTGTGTGAACAGGAGGATGGCTGGCCAGCTTTTTTTATAATTACGTATTGATCCGGTCCTTCTTTGCAGCATTCACACAGTTGCAGCAAGAGTACAAGCATGGAGCCCTTAACACCCCCAGCCCACAATCGCTGCTGTGTGTGAGTGTGCGGACATGTAGCTACGTCATGTCAAGCGTAATATGGCTTCTGTGATCTCTAACCCCTGGTCCTCCTGAGACTGCTCAGAGCGTCTGTCTGCTTCCTGAAGATGAACCGTCAGCAGGAGGCTCAGGATCACCCACAGGCCTTGACACTTGACCCATGGTCCTGATGCTTGGGCCAGTGTGTGTGTGTTGCCTAAGGCCTCTCTCTCTCCAGGTTCTTGCTGGTCAGATTTGGCTGTTCATCAGTAGAGCTTGGGGACTGTCAGGGCATAGCCCCTGATTGGCCCCTTAGCACTTTGGATTTGTGCTTTGTTGTGTTAACTCCCATGGCACACACACATGCTTGCAAACATGCAGGCAGTCAAACGCGCACTCTCACACACACGCACCTCCCCCCCCTTTCTTACGTCAAAGCTTGTTTATTGGGTTAGACTGTGGCCCTTGGCATACACATGAGTGGGGATAAGTGGAAAAGCAGACTGTCAGCTGCCTGGATAGCTCTGTCTCTGTCCTCGCTGTGTCTTTCCCTCTTTCTATTCATCCCGTTCTTTCTCTCCTTTCCTTTCTTTCTCCTCCTACCCTTTTGCTCCCGTCCAACATTTCTCCCTTTTTTTTGCTCTCTTTCTGGATCACACTCAGTGGTTCAGAATGCTCCCGTAGTCTGGGTGGTAGACAACTCTGGCTCCAAAGATAAGGCTTTAGAAAAGACATCCAGAACTTGCCTGTGCAGAAAATGTCGAGAGTATATCAAGCCCCACCCTTGGCATGCAATGATCTGACAAAGAGAAAAATAGACTCGTCTATCCTACATTACTGCCAGCATTATTTGTTAATTAACAGGTAAAGCATTGTTTGCTTTAACCATAGATGATAATCTAGGTTTGATCGTCAAATATTTACTTATCTTTATCTCTAGCAATAATGTAGCAGCACCTCCCAGTCCTCCAGGGGTACCTATGTTTTCAGCCTCTGTATTGAACTGCACCTCTGAATGAATCTGCTCCCATTACCTGAGCGTCTTGGTTGCATAGCATTAGCTGTGAAATACAGCATTCTTAGCCTGGAGTGGCAGGACTAGTGCCATCTCGAGTTACTCTAGCTGCATTATCTTCACCTAGCTTAGGGTTGTACTGCTGATTTATCTTCACCTAGCTCAGGGTTCTACTGCTGCTTTATTTTCACCTAGCCTGGGGTTCTACTGCAGCATTATCTTCACCTAGTCCAAGGTTCAACTGCAACATTATCTTCACCTAGCCCAGAGTTCTACTGCAACATAGCCACTAGCAGTAAAGCTCGATTTACGCTTCCGCGATTCGTCGCCCGCATTGCTTCGCCGACAACGTGGACCCTCCCGCGTTGCCCCTCCGCGCACCTCCAAAAAATCCTAACTGCGCGTCGCGTTGTCTGCGTCGCAAGCGCTGTGATTGGTCCGCTCAGAACGTGACGTAGTTTTGTAAATAGTTGAGATACGTGTGTTGTATCGTTTGAGTGCACTTTTTGCCGTGATTTGCCGTAATTTGACTTTTTATATTACATTTATACATACTACAATGCATATTGTTGTTGTATTGTTTTAGTGCTGTGATTTTTTTATTATACTTTTTGTATTACATAATACATAAGAATAAAACACACAAGTTTGTTTTCAAGCAGTTGTTTTGATATTTATTTTCAACACACACAGCACAACACAGTTTACACACCATGCATAGTTCACAGTTTATTATCACTCAATGAGTGTGCTTCGGGACACCAATCTGAAGTTCAATCTGAATCACTCGCCAGGCTGTATACAGCGAAGAAGCTCGTCAAATCGGCCCGCTGACATTCGAATGTATCGAAAGTGCATTTGTTCATCCAGGTCCCTCAGTGGGTGAACCAGTGTTGCAAATTCACCCGTTTCCAGCCTCGACCGGTTTAGAGATCGTACAGAACCTCCGCAAACGTCTTCTCTGTCGCCTGCGCTTCCACATCATTTGCAATATAAGCATTTGCTCTTCAATAATGAGCAAGGATTAGGCTATAACCCTTGAAACCACACAGCCACACCCCCTGGTGGCGTGGCGGTGAAATGCAGAGTAACGCGGACCCTCGGCGCAAAACTTCGAATGCTCAACAACCGCGCCATGCCCCACGCGTAAGGTTTGACGCGGGAGCGTAAACCTAGCTTAACTCTGCTCCACAGTCGACTGTGAGCATTGGGCATTTGTGCAATATGGGGTTGAAAAGGCCCTGTGAGGGCTTCAGGAGGAGGACAAACCCTAGAAGAGCAACAACAACCACATCCATTCTGTTGCCTTTTCTTAGAACATTCCAGGTAGCTGGGTGAGAGCTGCTCTTGGCTGAATACCTGACAGCCAGGCTTCTGCCAGACACCTCAGGCTTCTGTCAGTGTGACAGACTTACGCACATAAATCACTCAGTCTTTGCGTGTGTTTAGTTGCTGGTGTGCATCCACACACATCTGTGTACTGGAAGCAGAGAGTGGTCTTGAAAACGGCTCTTAAACGGCTGCACACACACCAGCACACTGTCTGGAAATTGAGGTGTGTTTCAGGATATGAAAAGGGAGCAGAGTAAGGGTAGTTTGGTTTGGGCTCATTTGACTGTATTTTGTTACTGTGTGTGTGTGTGTGTTTGTTTGTGTGTGTTGAGTTTCAGTTATATTAGACATCTGTGTTTGCGAGTGAGTGAACATGAGCGTGTGATTCAGCGTGTTTGTACCAGTCAACTTGAGTGTGTGTGTTAGGACTGCCACGATTAGTCAATTTGTCACGATTATGTCGACAAACAAAATCGTCAACAACTAAATTAGTAGTTGACGCATTTTTTTAAACTTTCCTTTTCTCAAGAAACTGTGGCAGCGAATCTGCCTTTTGTCTCTCACACACGCCACACACCTACGCACATGCGCAGTAGTGGTAATCGGCGTCAGGCCTGACTTTACCATAAATTAATCTATAACTGTATCATGGCTAGCTGGCAACGGAGCTCCAACAAAGCTCCTAGCTGGCAACAAAGCTCCTTTTTTAAGTGGCGAGAAAAGCGTGCAGTGCAACAGTTGCAAAGCTGAACTTGCATTTCATGGAAGCACAACGGCTATGCATGAGCATCTGAAAAGAAAACATCTAATTGTGGATGATTCTGAAGAGGGTCCGTCGTCTTAGTAAGTTAACCGGCTAGTTAGCTGCCAATATTAGGGTAAACAGTTAGCTTTCTTGCTACTTACTCATCGTTACGTTTTAGTGTCAAAGATAGCTAAATCTTTTCTTTGCATCCCTGCAACCTCCACCCCATCGGAGAGGATTTTCTCTGCAGCAGGAAACATCTGCTCTCAAAAGAGAGCAAGCCTTTCTCCAAGCCATGTAGAAATGCTTACTTTCCTACAAGAGTAGTGTTCGATATGTTTGATGCCAGAACCATGGCAGACACACCTGAAAACTATATTTATTTTTGTATTGTTTAGGCCAGTGCCTTGTCCTTATTTTACTCAGCTGTTTGCTGCTCTGTTATCGAATTGTTTGTTGATACAAGGTTTGTTGATTAAAAGGTTATTGAGCTATCATCTTAATTGTTTTTATTTTCAGTTAGAATATACCTTAAACACTTCAAGCTGAAAGCTAATGATCTGATCAGCTGGTGCCTTGACCATCTCCAAATCTAAATGGTCAGCAGCTATGAGATTCAGTTTGCCGCAGTTTTTACATTTGGCTTCTGTTAAGGTCCTTCATGTAGCTATCCAGCCATTTTTTACCACAAACCAGTGCGCGTACAAGCAGTGTCAATAATGGCAGATCCTAAGGAGTCAGTTAGAAGGATTTCTGAGTCTGTTATTGCCGTTTTAGTAAACGGGTTCCTCCACATTTTTGTCTTCAGTCAACTTGACTTTTATGCCAACACTAAGGAGGCATTTTCTGCATCCCCCCTGCCTCCCCTTGGCAGAGCTGACCACAACATTGTCCAAGTACAGCCTGTGTACTGACCTTGGTGCACAGACAGCCTGTGGAGCGACGCGTGGTGAAGAGGTGGACAACTGAGAGCGAGGAGGCTCTGAGGGACTGCTTTGACACCACGGCGTGGTCTGAACTCTGTGACCCACATGGGGAGGACATCAACGCCATTACAGACACTATCACATGCTACATAAACTTCTGTTTTGAGAACACTGTGCCCTCCAAAAAGGTACGGTGCTTTGGACAAGCCATGGATTACCCCTGACGTCAAGGCTCTTCTGAAGGAGAAGAAGAGAGCTTTCAAGTCAGGGGACAGAGAGGAGCTCAAGACTGTGCAAAAGGAGCTGAGGAGGAAGATCAGACAGGGCAAGTCCAACTAGAGAAGGAAGATGGAGGACCAGCTGAGGCACAACAACCCCAGAGATGTCTGGAGAAGTTTGAAGACCATCTCTGGCTTCAATGCACCCCTCCCCCAGGCTGAGAAGGACCTGAAGTGGGCGAACGACTTGAACTTGTACTACAATAGCTTCAACGACTCACCAGGCTCCTGAAATCCTGCACGGACGAACTGTGCGGGATCATGGGAGAGGTCTTCAATCTCAGCCTTAAGCTGAGCATGGTACCACAGCTCTGGAAGACCTCCTGCTTGGTACCAGTGCCTAAGACACCGCGGGCTAAGGACCTCAGCAGCTTCAGATCAGTGGCTCTTACATGACACATGCTGAAGACACTGGAGAGGCTGATTCTGGGCCACCTCCGTTCTGGGGTGAGCTCAGAAATGGACCCGCTGCAGTTCGCTTACCGACCTGGAATCGGGGTGATCTTCCTGCTTCATCGTGCTTTCACCCACCTGGAGATGCCTGGCAGCGCTGTGAGGATTACATTCTTTGACTTCTCCAGCACGTTCAACACCATTCAGCCAGTGCTTCTGAGGGACAAGCTGGTGCGGGCTGGTGTGGATGTACATCTGTCCGACTGGACCCTTGGACTACCTCACAAATAGTCCCCTGGTTGTGAGAACCAGGGATGGTGTGTCTGATCTCCTGACCTGCAGTGTGGGGGCCCCACAGGGGACGGTGCTAGCGCCATTTCTCTTCACCCTCTACACTGCTGACTTCAGACACAACTCGGAGGGCTGCGTCCTGCTCAAGTTTTATGATGACTCCGCCATTGTCGGCCTGATCAGCGACAACGATGACATGGAGTACAGGCAACTGACGCAGGACTTTGTAGACTGGTGTCAGCCGAACCACCTCCTCATCAACGAGGGCAAGACCAAGGAGATGGTAGTGGATTTCCGTAGACGCCAACCCTCCCCCCCACCGGTGAACATCCAGGTAATGGACATTGAGAGAGTGGAGTCCTATAAGTACCTGGGTGTTCACCTGAACCACAAACTGGACTGGACTCACCACACTGAGCACTGTACAGGAAAGGTCAGAGCCAGCTCTACCTCCTGAGGAGACTGAGGTCTTTCGTAGTGCAGGGGGCACCCCTAAAGTCTTTCTATGACTCAGTGGTGGCCTCAGTCATCATGTACGGTGTGGTCTGCTGGAGAAGAGGCATCACTGAGAAGGAAATGAAAAAGCTGGACAAGGTCATCAAGAAGTCCAGCTCAGTCCTGGGCTTCCCTCTGGACTCAGTGCCGGTGGTGGGTGACAGACGAGTCCTGGCAAAGCTGACAACTATGCTGGACCATAAGTCACACCCCCTGCAGGACTCACTGTCTGCTCTGGAGAGCAGCTTCAGCAAAAGGCTGATTCACCCTCGGTGTGTGAAGGAAAGATTCTGCAGGTTCTTCCTTCCTGCTGCTGTCAGACTGTTTAATGATCAATAAACACTGCTGTCCATAGCCACTGTCATGTGCCACACCATTATTATTATTATTATTATAACTATGATCATCACTACCTCACCACCATGCAGTATTACTTTTACTACTTTACTAACGTGCAATATTCAAGTGTTATATTCAATATTCTATATTAAGTGCAATATTTCAAGTGTCCTGTTGTTCAATATTCCCCCATGGTGGTCTGTTGTGCAATATTCCTTGTGGTGGTCTTGTTGTGGTACGTGCAATACCCTGTAATTCTCCTCAAGTGCAATAACTGTCTATGTCTATATGTATGTCTATATCTGGTTCACATTCGAGACAGGAACCATTCACTTAACCACGTACTTAACTTACTTATTTTTATTTTTTATACTGTACTTTATCGTGCCCCCCTATTGTTATTGTTATATTACCTGCAACTCTGTGTGCTGTACTTTACCCTGCTGCTGTTGTGAACTGCAATTTCCCCACCTGGAGGACAAATAAAAGTTTATCTAATCTAATCTAAAAAAAATGTTTTTGTGGAGACAGAGACAACTTAGATGCGAGCTGTGCTTCTCTCCAGACTGAATGCATCCCCTAAAGTTCCTCTGCCTGTATGTCTGGTCTGGTTCCTCTGCCAGTCTCCACTGCTGCTGTGAAGCTCACACAGGAGGAAGCTCTTTCAGGAGGAAGAAGCAGCTAACATCCTACATCTTCTGAGACATCTCAGAAGAGAAAATGGTTGCTTTTAAAATGGTTATTGATGATATGTTCTCCTTGTTCAACCCCAACCCATCTCCCCTCTGCAGACAGACTGATGACCCTAGCAGATCTGTTAAATTAATTAACGTGGTATCTATTTGTGGTCTCTCTTCATCTCTTCCCCCTCTTTCTATCTGCATCTCTGCATTTCACCTGGAGCTTTGTACCTCACTTTTAAGGTGAACGGTTGGAGTAAACTTTCAGGAGAGAAATCTCTGTCAGCATTTCAGAACCAACCTCAGGTTTCGGGTGCCTTCCTCCCTGCCTGTAAGTCACTAGGCCTGCTCCTCTATCATTTCACATATGAAAACACAGCTGATTGTGTGTGTTTGCTTGTGTGTGTTTTTATGTATGTGTGCTTGTGTATGCATTTGCAGTCAGGCATGCAGACAAGCACGCTGCTTTTTCCTGTTAGCCTCTCCTTCCTGCTGCCATGGGGTCAGGGTGGTATGTGTGCGTATATGTGTGCGTGTATGTGCAAGACTGCTGGGATTGCTGGCCAGGATTGGAATGTTTGTGTTCGCAGTGGTTGGCATGGCACTATCTGTCTGTCTGGGCTCATCTACACAAACATGCACGCACACATGTGCACACAGACACACATGCACAAATTAATTGCTAACTAAAGCTATGTATGGGGGTTTTCATGCATTTAAAGCCAGGTCTTGGATCACATTTCACTGTCGTTGCAGCCTCTGTGCCTGGTACAGTGTGGTGGTGCGGTGAGGTCCAGGCCAAGGTCTGTCCTCCAGATCTGAGGTTCAGAGCCTGGGGGGTTTCCTGTCCAGGATTCCAGGTCACAGAGAGCTCAGTCTTGGGGCTCCCAGTAGATGTGGTTATAGTAGTGTTGCAGCTTTTCTCCCCCTCATTCAACCGCAGCAGACAGACTGATGACCTTAGCAGATATGCTCACCACCTGGGGAAGCACTCATCACCAGGAGCAGGACTCAGAACCTTTGCTTTTAAACTGACCTTAGCATGTTGGACTCGCTTCATGGGTACCAGTTGAGCCTGTGTAGTTTTGGTAAGGACTGTAATTATGGGAATAGGACTGTAGTTATGGTGCTAGAACTGTAGTTATGGGAACAGGACTGTAGTTGGGAGGCCACAGCTATAGTTAGGAGATCAGTGTTGTAGTTATGATACCAGATGAAGTATCCCGTATAAGCAGTATTATCAGCAGCACTGCAGGAGGACATATCAGTCAGCACTCATGATGTGTTCACTCTGTCCTGCTCTGTCTCCCTCCCTCTGTCTCTTTCTCCCCTTCCCTATCTCTTGTCTTTTTCTCTCTTCTGCTCTTCCTTTCTTTCTTTCTCTTTCTCTCTCTCTCTCTTTTTTCTCTTTCCTGGTATTTCATAACCCAGACAGAAACTTGCCTCTGGCTGACTCTCTGTCTCTCTCACGCACACACACATTCAAATACGCACACACACCCTCACACGTATACACATAAAGCACACGAGGAATGTTTCCTCCTATTTTTATATTAGCAGCAGCACAAACAGGCTTTGACTTTTTACTTTCCAGTAAATAATAGGTAATGAAATGAGCAGTGAAGAAGAGAGCAAATCTGAAGAGTATGCAGCTCAGCCCAGCTCGAAGTTCTCACAGACGGCTGAATAATCCCTGTTGGTTTGGTGAATCCACTCATTTGCATTCGCAGTGTGTGTCTTAGTAGTTTAACAGCAGGGGCCTTCAGTGCACTGACTCTGCAATGTCATACCTTAGTTTTGCTTGCATGATTCATCAAGTATTTATTACTCATGTTTGATCTAGCCATCCTCTCTGCAACAGACTGCGTGTGTGTTTCAGTGTGTGTGAGCGTTTGTGAGTGGGTGCATGTTTGCATGTGCATAAGTGTGTGTTTTTAAGTGTTTCAGAGGCCAACCCAGTCATTGGTAGTCACAGGCAGTGCTACGACATTCTGCTTCATTGATGAGGTACCTGGCTCCCTGCTCTGAAAAGTGGCCATTCATCACCAGACTGATAACTGGCCTGGTAGAAGGTTGGAGGGAAGAATGGAGGAGGGGGGTGGGTTGGATGGTAGAGGGGAGCTAGTTCGACTCTGATTAACACTTCCCTCCGAGAATACCTCTCAGAGGAAACTACAGCAACATGCTAAGGTCACATGTGACGCCAGAGGATCCGAGAGCTCTTTAACTTCAGTCACGAGCGATCAGCTTCAAAAAGTCGGCATGACCGTGGCTGTTCTCGATGTGATGAGACCTGCTGTCTGGAGCCAGCCTGGGGTTGAGAAGTTACCAACGTACCTACAGAGAAGAGGAGGTTAAATGGGATGAGAGTAGAGAGAGGATGGGAGAAGAGAGAACTAAGGGGGAGGAGAGGAGGAGATGAGAGTGGCAGATAGAAGAGGAGAGGGGAGGGAAGTGGGCAGTAGAAGAGGAGTGTGCAGGTCACCAGGTCTCAAGGCCTCTGCATGTAGGCTTACCTGACTGATGGGATGTGAGATGAAACACTGCCCAAGGATATGTTAATGTGATATCACCAGGCAGGGCTGGCTGATTGAACAGGCTGCAATGATGGACTAGTCTGCTGCTATTGCATGACACAGCATGTTGTTTTGAGTATGATGGGCTTGAAACTGTGTTTGGGTGTGTGAATTTGTTTTGGTGCTGTGTTTGTTGTGTCTGAGTAAAATAGCGTTATGTTGTGGCAGAGTGATCTTTATGTGTGTTCTAGAGAGGGTTAGCGTGAGTTTGTGGAGAAGAGAGGCAGACAGATGCAAAGAAAGTGAGACAGATGAAGAGTGAGTGAGTGTGAGAGAGAAAGTTTGAGCGAGAGACAGAAGCAAGTGCATGTGGTCTCCCAGTTTGACCACATTCAAAGCAAATATGTGTGTGTTTGTGTGCGTAAGGAACCCAGACAGACCCACAGAGGACAAGCCTGGTGGGAGAGATTAACAGAACCGTCTTTTCATTAGAGTATAAAGACCATAGTCGGTCCATTACGCTCACACTACACACATGGCAGACTTCAGAAATCTTATTCTGTCTCCCTCCTCCAATCCGATTCCTTCCTATCCTCTCGCCTCTTTTCTCCTCTCCTTTTTTCCCCTCATCTCTCCACATTTGCTAGATTTTTACAACAAAATAACAACAGAAGTGGTATCTGAGCTGTCTGAGGACAAAATACTATGTTACATGCCTTGCAGATATGCATATAATGCAAATGCACCCACACCTGCAGAGGCACATACAAACATATCTTTTCATGGCAGGCCAACCCAAGGGAATACTTTGCTCTGTGGCATAGGTGGTGACGTACTTCTCTGTAGCCAACACAACCCTCAATTTGCTATCCCAGCTCTGCTTCGGCCGAGTCTCATACCTGGCAACCCCACACACCTGGCAATCATACAGCCTTTGTCTTTCTATAGTGAGAAATGAAACATGGCAGCCTCCCACCTCCTGACTGCCTTGAAGATTATGTAATAAGCCTGTCTGCGTTAGACCCACCCTAGAACCAAGATATCTGGCAACCACATGATGCTTTACAGAAATATTTAGTGAGGCAGTGTTTAGGGAGGCTGCTTTTTTACATCCATGAATGACCAACCTCCCTGCATCTGTGTGTGTAGGTTTGTATGTGTGTGTGTTTTTATCAAGGTAGATGGCTGTGTGTGTATGTGACCGTGTGTGTGTGTGAGTGTTTTTTTGTATGCACATGCATGTGGTATATCCTGCACCTACATTATAGTATAGTATACCATAGTACATTTCATCTTAACATATCTTAGCAGAGTATAGTGCAGAATGTCATAGCATAACATAGCATAGGACAGTATAGTGTTATGTTGTTTTGTGTTAGCATAGTAGTCTAGTAAGAAGTAGTCTCCTGTTGCTAACTTTAAAGGGGTCACACTGAACATACTGATCGTACGGAATGGGTACATGCAAACAGCAATATGCATGTTATGTTTGTATGTAGTAAACTGTTGTGGATGCGAGTGTTTGTACGCTGTACTCATTGTTAGGTCATCAGTGACCTCTGCTCTTTTGTAAATCTCTCTTAGAAGTCACTTTATATAAAAGCATCGGCCTAATGAATGAATGTAAATGTATGTGTGTTGTGTGATTGCGTGTGTGTATGTGTACGTGTGTTTGTGATATGGATGTTCACCACAACGTAATTTGTTTGGAGTATTTGGAGTGACAGGTTGGATATTGAAGACTTCCTCTTTTCAATAACGGTTGATAACAGCTTTGTGTGTATTGATGTGACGTGTGTGCGTGTGCCATAAAGGAAATTTAATATTCCCATCCTTTCTTAGGATGCATCCTCTATTTTTTTCAATTTTCCTCTTCTTCCTGTTCCTCTCTATTCTCCCTCCACTTCCACATCCTCCCTCCTCCTCCTTCTCCTCCTTCATGTGAGACACACACCTCTTACTGCTCTAGCCTTTTTTCTCCTGGAAAGCCTGACACACACACACACACACATTGTGCCTCCATGTCTGTGGCGATTTCTCACGTGAAAACAGTCAGCACCAATGAGATATGAAGCAGGTATGATCAAGCATGTCAGGTCTCACCCAAAAGGCTGGAGCTGGGCCACAGAAGTGGTCTGGCTGGTTCTCCTGGATTCTCCTGAATGTTTTTTTCTCTGCAGGACACGAAGGAGCTTCTGAAATATGGGAGGATAGAGGAAAGGAAAACTGAGGAGACAGGAGGAGAGGACAGAGTAGGGTGGACAGGAAAGGAGAGACAGAAAGAAAGAAGGGGAGATATCTCTCACTATCTCTCTTTCTTAGACACACACGCCAGCCCCCCATTCTCCTAGCCTGGTGAGACATGGTGATTGGATAAGGCCAGGCTGTCCTTGCTCTGCTCTCTTTAAATCAATCTCTCAGACAGCCACTCTACCTCTTCTTCCCCCTTTACCTCTTCTCGATCTCATCTTCCTTTTCATCTCCGCACTCCTTTGCTTTCTCATCCTCTCCTCTCTTCTCCTCCCCTCCTCCCTCTATCACTATAGTCCACTCCTCTGATCCTCTCACTCTCTCTTTCCCTCTTTCTGTTTTATTCTCATTCAACCAGTTAAACCAGTTCAACTAGATGGTGGTTAAACACAGAACCCTTCATTGTTATTGTCTTTAGAAGTTATAAGATAACCATACTACATGGATATGTTTCAGTCTCTGTAACCGATAACACAGTTATCAATACAGATATTGCTTTGAGTGCTCAGGGCCATGCTTGGTGGAAATTTATTGATGTTGATAGGCAATAAAATGTGATTGATCTACAACCAAAATGGCTAGGTGAGGCCGGGGCTTAGTAGAGGTCTAGGTTATTGAGTTACCAAGCAAGAGGAAAATCCATGCATGCTTGGGGAACGTCCCCTGACAGCAGATGATAGTAGAGAGCTCTGCAGGCTGGGTGCTTGAGCATGACAGAAGCAGTCATACAGTATTCAAACACTAACACTCTGCTGGCTGTGGTCTGCAGCCTTGAAGCGGCACAGCTCTTCGCCCGGCTCCAACAGGAAGGAGAAAGGAAACAAAGAACCCACTTCCTGTGCAGGCCGCCAACATTCCACACAATGGAGCAGGAAACGCCTAGCAACTGTGGAGAGGCCACCGAGTGTGAAGGAGAGATAAAGTAATCTCTCTCCCTCCTCTCTGTCTCACTCTGCCTCTGTCTTTCCCTCCTGCTGCCCTCCATTTTATTCCCCTCCACTCTTTTTCCATCACTTCTTTCTGTGCGTTTTCTTCCATCTCCTCGTCCTTGTTTCTCTCTCTTTCCTTCTTCACCCTCATCTCTTGTTATCTTTGTCTCTTTATCGTCACACTCCATCTTTCCTCACTCTCAAATGTCTCTCATCTGTCAACCCCCCCTTTCTTCCTCTCTCTCTCTCTCTCTCTCTCTCTCCCTCTCAGATCTTCGCTGGTTCACCCTAACCCTTCTAAAACCCCCAGAGAGGATCAATAAACACTATTTATTGAAGGAAGAGGAAAAAGAAAGAGAAAGAGGAGTGACCACTCTGGTTAGTCACACAGAATGATGCCAAGGCCTTTATGTCTGCATGTAAATTTTCTGGTAATTTATTCACTCAATGAAGTTGGTCATCAATCTCCCTCATTTACATCTCGGAGGTAGTGGTGCTGCGGTCACCGTGGAAACCTTTGCTTAGGCCATATCCTCTAAACAAGGGAAAAATAAGGTGGGGGTGGTGCATGGGACAGATGCGGTGAGTCTTTAAATCATCTCACTGACACAAACTCTCACACCCACACATAGAAACCTTTGCAGCAGATGGTAAACAATCCAGATCAATACTAAACTGTTAGCTTTGTTTGAACAGTTGGCTGTTTTTGAATGATAGTTTCTTTGTTGTCTTCTGGATTTTTACGTCATGGGACCAGTAAAACAATACCCGGTCAGTCAAGAGGGTGTGGGGGGGTGGCTGAAGAAGAGAGTGAGAAGAGGGAGAGGGGAGGGGTTAGGTTTATCATGATTCATCGCCCTCTGACCCTTTGGAGACTGGGCCGGGCTCAAAGCTTCAAAGAACCCTCCCCTCCTCTCTCTACCCTTGGTCTTTAGTTCACTCTTTTGTGCTCTCTCAGACAAACAAATTGATGGACGGATGGATAGACAAACTGGCAGAGAGATAGGGAGAAAAAACACATCCTTTTCTGTCTTGATCCTCACCAGCACTATTTTTAGAGGGACATCTCTTTCCTGGAGACGTCATGAAGCAATCAGATGCTCGTCAAAACAGACTACATCAGGAAGTGGGGCTCAAAGTCAAGATGTGAGAGATATGCTCAGAGCCAAGCTACAGAGACTAACTCACCACAGCAGACTAACTCACCACTGCAGACTTAAGCAGTGGTGTAGTTCACTTGCAATCAAAGACCCTCTTTTACCACTCTGAAGCTTTGTTTCACTTTGACTCTCTCAATATCACGCTTGCCTTTATCCTCTCCTCATCCCTCTCACTTCCTACATCACTAGCCTACATCTGCGTTCTCAGCACTCCAGTGTTAAAGCAGCACATCTCTCAGCAGTGGAGACTGCTGCACTGCTGTAGTAACAGCTGTTAGTGCATAGCCCTGGTTAACGTATTTCAGCAGTACACATGTTTGACTTTAAAGGCAGATACATACACATGTGCAGTATTTTTTGTTCACATGTTCCCAATGTTCCATGTGTTCTGTGCTCAGAAGTCCATGTTTAACACTTGTGTGGTTATTGTGCTCAGTATTTCATGCTTTCATTGTTGGCAACAAATGTTATGTGTTTAATGTGCAGTTTGTACTCTGCAGGTCTCCTTGTGGAACTGAGCCAGAATGACAGTACTGGATATAGCCTGAGCTAGCTAAACGGACCTGGCTTCCATACTGTGCTGTAAAAACGGCCCACGCTACACACACACACATGCGCAAAAACACATGCACACACGTTTACACACATTCACACACAGCCATCCTTGCTTCCCCATTCACATATATTTGTCAATGGGGACCATGCCAGATGGGTGGGTACACAGAGGGACTGGAGGGGAATGGAAATGTGACAGGGGAGGAAGAGAGGAGGGGGAGAAAAGGGAGGAAGGGGGACAGATATGTGATGGAGAGATAGGGTATGAGAGGGAATGGGGAGGAAAGGGAGGAGTGGGAGGAGGAGGGCGTGAGCAGCCAAGGACGTCAGCAGAGAGAGAGACGGAAGGAGAGAAGAAGAGGTGTGGCTCTGGAGATGCTTGGTGCATCTTGGACTCTCTCTGTTGGTTATTGGTGAAACTACACCCTGATATCATGGCAGAAGGTTGTCATGGATGTATATGAGGGGGATCAAGGGTGACTCTACTATTACCAAAACTGGATACTGGTTAGAAGGTAGCATCTTGTGGGCCAGGAGGAAAACTGTAAGTGGGTGTGTGTCTGTATTAGAGTCCCCTCATATGTGTATGAATGTTTGTACAGTAGTCTCAGCAGCATTACTAGCCTTGTAAAGCATGGAGTTGGAGGGTGAAGACTCTCACAAAATGTGTTATATAGCTCTCACACACAACATACACACTTAAAAACACACACACATCCACACATAAATTGGGGATGTTGTGGGCTGGATGAGGCAGACAAAGTGAAAAACACACATACATGTTGCAGTGTGAGCTCTGTAGCTACAGATGCTGAAGGCTTTCGTTACACGGTTCTCATCCCAGTTGCTGCACCCCCCCCACACACATACACACACACACACACTCTCTCTCTCCAGTACACATACTCAAAACACCTACTATAATACACATGCTAGACACACACCGCACACCTTCAACTTCACGTGTATCTGCAGTGCTGAGTGCTGTCTATGTAGGAAGTGCTGAGACAGAAGATATTCTGCACCAGGAGAGGGGGGAGGGGAGGAGGGATAGAGGGGGAGTGGAGGAACAGAGGGAGAAAGGGAGACTGGGAGGAGTGGAGAGAGGAGGGAGAAAGCAAGAGGGAGGGGTGCGAGAAAGAGAGTGGGGCGGGGGGGGGGGGGGGGGGGGGGGCATGGTGAGGGTGAGATTGGGGTGAGGGAGAGAGTGAGGAGAAAGGGGATATAAAGTGGGGACAAGAGAGACAGACAGACATACATGCATGCGAGCAGTTTCAGCCCCTGCCTTCAGCCTTTTGTCCTCTAAACAGAGAAGAGCTGTCTGATCTAAGCAGTGAACAGTTTTGTCCTTGGTTGAACCTGACACATGCCTATAAATAAGAGGTGGTCTGGGTAGGAGGAATGGTGAGAAAGGAACAGGAGAACAAAGAAAAAGAAACAAGACGATCAAGGGGAACCAGATTCAAATCCCGTCTGTGTGTCACTTTGGATGAAATAATCTTCTAATTGCTTAGATTACGTTAGATTAAAAAAGAGACATTACATAAAAAAGAGAAGGAGAGGGAAAGGAGGGGGGAAAGGTAAAGTTGTGTGCATGTGTATGAGAGTTTTGTGTGTCTATGTGACAGATGGAGGTGCTGGTCCTGCTGATTTCCTGGTGAGAGCAGCCTGTCACTAAGGTGGAGCAGCTGTGTTTGAGATATGTGTGTGTGTGTGTTCTGTCAGTCTGTATGAGTTTTTGCTTATTCCCAGTTTGACGACTGACAAGATGTTCTGTCAGTCTGTGCGTGTTTATTGTCATGTTGGTGACACCCTTGTGGTCTGTGGCCTACCAGTGTGTGAGAGAGGGATGGGACAGTTGTTTGCGTTAGTTGATTAGATTGAACAGGGTCTGTGTGTAGACATTCTAGACAGCTGAGTGTGTGTGTGTGTGTGTGTGTGTGTGTGTGTGTTTGTTGTGTGTGTGTGTTGTGTGTGTGTGTGTGTGTGTCTGAGGGAGAGAGAGAGACAGGTAATAGGAGTAGAGTAGGTTAGTGGAGTTACACAGCATGTGGGCTCTATCTTCCTGTAAATGTACTTGCCGAAAGAAAACACTGTTACCATGGTAATACCACCTCACTCATCCACACTGCAGTGCTCATACCTCCACACCTTCCGCAGGGACGCACCTGCCTGTCTACTTGTCGGTCTGTCTGTGTGTGTGTGTGTGCGTGCGTGCGTGCGTGCCTGTCTGTCTGTCTGTCTGTCTGTCTGTCTGTCTGTCTGCCTGCCTGTTTGTCTGTCTGCCTGCTTGTCTGTCTGCCTGCTTGTCTGTCTGTCTGTATGCCTGTCTGTTGAGACAGGCTGGTTGAAGATAAGGTTGAAGAGGAGTCGATTTGTCTGTGATGGTGTCTACAGTAGTACTTCCAAAGCTCTCCAGGTGCAGACACAATGTGACGCTGATGAATGGAGCCAGATCAGTAATTAAACACACACACACACAGAAATCTGAGCCGACTTCACGCATCATGTTTCATGTTTCATGTTTCAGTGTTTACTCCTAACCAACCAAGCTGCTTCCCTCCCTCCTTCCTTTACCCTCCAACAGCACAGTACTGCATGAAATGTCTTATTATTCACGCTGTCTGTCTGCTCGGTTCCAGACCTGGAGGGGTGTTTTCGTGCATATGTGTGTGTTGGGGGGATGGGTATATTAACAGAATGGTAATAGATGGCTATGGATATGCGTTAACCCTAATTTGCAGTCACTGCTTAATTAAAAGTGATGCTTTGACGTGATTGGATGTGTTAATGGATGGAGACTGTGTGATGCTTGGGGGCGAGTGGAAGGAGGGAGAAGGGATGGAGGAGTAGAGCCTCAGTTGTAGAGGGGTTCTCACAAGTGAGAAAGGAGGAGATGAAGATGAGGGGAAGAGGGGAAGTCGGAGAGGAGGAGGCAGGAAAAGAGGATGAAGGAAGGAGGAGGTTTGCATTTGCAGAGAGGAAGGGAGGAGGAAGTCATTCGGTGTTCGTCAGATCGTCCTTTATTTCTCCGCCCCCTCTTTTTCATCCCCTTTTTTCTCTCTCCCTAACGCCCCCCCTTTTTGTGGCTCTACTTGGTGTGTATGCAACTAATCATTGACTCTTCCCGGAGTGGATAGGACCCTCCCCTCAACATGACACACACACCTGGTCACATTGTTTCACAGTTACCATCACAGTATCAAACAGTCATTTATGTATCAGAGATTGTTGTGACATGCTGGTAGTGTGTGATATGACTGAGAGGGGAAAGGGAATGAAGGGAGGGGGTTGAGGGAGGAGTGAGGGGGAGAGGTGGGAGTAGGAGGGCGTTCAGTTGAGGGGGGAACAGACTACCAGACAGAACATGAGGGTGTTGGAGCTGAACAGTCTGTAGTTAGCGTGTTAGCCGGCTGGACTGTGTTGGACCCCTGACTGGACCCTCCACAGAGTTCCTGTCTTCAGCTAGCCTGTTAGCCTTCTAGCCTGTTGGAGTCTGTCACCTGATGTCTAGGGTGCTTCAGGTGAGTGATACAGAATAGCATTTTTAGGGTGTATAAAGAACGGAAGGGGATAGTGTAACTATGAGTTTACATTTGTGTGTGAGTTAATGTATGTTCGTGTGTGGATGCGATAACTGTATGTTGACTTGGGGTAAGGCTGCTTGCCAAATGTAGCATTATTGCAGTAACTGTATGTCATTCATTACTTTTTCATAGCTGCAGTAACCACTGCAACTCACACTTACCTCTCACTTACTTTACATATCATCTTATACTCTTAGATCCTTATCTTCATGTTTTCTAGGATTCTCTGTACCTTGTACCTTGTATATTTTATATTTTGTATTTTTGTATTTTAAATTGTACTCTAAGTGCTATACTGTGCCCTGCTGCTGTTGCACACTGCAATTTCCCCACTACATGACAAATAAAGATTATCTAATGTTATTTGGTTTGGATCAGGATTTGGCAGGTTGAGCATGGTGACAGTGTTCACAGTACGTACTGCTGACTGACTTATTCTGTGTGGCTCGGCTGGTCTCTCTCTGTCTCTCACTGTCACTGTCTCGCTGTCTCTCCCTCTCACTCTCACCTTCTTGTTCTTTCTCTCCAGCTCTCTCTTTTTCCCTTCTGTTCTCTCTATCCCTTTCTGTATCTATCTATTTCTCTCTCCCTCTCTTTCCCTCCGTCTTTCTCAGTATATGCCTCTTGCTTCAGATCAGAAACATACTTCATGCTATGGTGTGGACTGGTTCAAATCCGGACATGATGAATTGTCAGGCACCGCTCTCTCTCCATTCTCCTGTCTCTGTCACTTTCTTGTCACTGTCTTCTTCATATCTCCCTCTCTGTTTCGCTCATCTGCCTCCATCCCTTCCTCTCTCCTGGTTCACTGCTGGTCAGCGTTTGTTCCCTTCTGGTAAGCCTGGCACAAGGACTGGGGTGTTAGAATGATGGGTAGGGAGTGGGAGGTGTTGGAGAGAGAAAGTAGCAGAATGGCACCAAGTGATGTGTGTGTAGGTGTGTAGGTGTGTGTATGAGAGAGAGAGAAAGGAGGGGGATGAAGTATCCTAATGGCATATTTACTGCGTAAAGCAGAGCGGAACTGAGCATCGTGCCAGTTAACTGTAGGATTATAGGTTTGTGTGGTGTGTGTCAGTTGATATATCCGTCTGGAAGTCTCCACCTGGGGTGACTAAAAACTAAAAACTGTCTTTAAAGGAATGTGTGTGTGTGTTACATGCAGATTCTTCTGATTTAACTTTCTCCTAATCTAAATACATGCCGATTCTCCTTCAGTCTCTTACAGTTTTTTTTTATTGCTTAAGCAAAAAAAAAAAAATTTCAAAATGGGGCCCGTGTTGTCAAAACACTACACACAATTAGCACAACCACACCCACAACTAGCAAAACACTACAGATCCTTTGCAAAACTAAACGCTCGTAAAAACTATACACTTCTTTTGAAAAACCACACTTTGTTACCATATGAAACACACATTACTTTACATTACTATACCTTGTTTGTTACACTCGGCTGGGATAAACCTAAAACACTTTTAGCATTTCTACTTCCCTATGATTAGAGTAGGCTACTATGAACAAAGTACAAATATAATCTAAATTCACCAAACAAGACCAATGTTGCAGACTGAAGACACTCTTTCTCAACATGCCCAAAATGTTGACAGGGAGATTCATAATACTGTAACAAAACTTAATTTTACGCCTCATCTACGTAAATGAACTCATGCTCGATCTCCTCTCCATCCATTCGTAAAACCCCCTGAAAAACAGTGGCAGGCAAAATTGTTCAGTGTAGATCTAGTATACATATTACAAGACAGTATGCAAGATCACACTGCTAAAGTTATACCTCTGCATAATCATGCCACAGTAGCTTCACCCTCGAAAGGCACTGGATAAATTTACTTCATTTGAACATGTTTCTTTTTTTTTAGCAGACACTTTTATCCAAAGTGACTTACAGTAAGTACAGGGACATTCTCCCTGAGGCAAGTAGGGTGAAGTGCCTTGCCCAAAGACACAACGTCATATAGCCACAGCCAGGGCTTGATCACACAACCTTCCGATCATGAGGCCAACGCCTTAACCCGTTGAGCCATCTGACGCCCTGGTTGACAATGTGGTCAAACAGTGTTTCATGGATCTCACTTGTCAGATTCAGTCCTCTGAGCACCTTCTTGTCTTCCTCTACCTCCAGCACGGCCTCCATCTATTCCTCTGTTGATTCCTCCTCGTCCTCCTTGCTCTCCTCCTCTTTCTCCTCGTTCTCGTCCTCCTTGTTCTACTCCTCGTTTTACTCTTCCTCTGACTCTTTCCATTGTGCTTGAAGACTGATTAACTCACCTGCTGCTTTTTATGGTGTTTATACACCTAATTGGTGTGTCTACAATTAAGCAAACAAGTGTTTGCACACCTGATGACTGTGTTGAACCAATTGGTTGGACGGTGTGTTAATTTAACAGTCAGTGCTTTGGTATTGCAATGAATTAACTTAATGATAGATTTTTGTGTATGTATGTTAAGTGTGTTTAGTCCATCCATTCATCCATTAACTTCCGCTTATCCGGGGCCGGGTCGCGGGGGCAGCAGTCTGAGCAGGGAAGCCCAAACTTCCCTCACCGCACACACCTCCTCCAGCTCCTTCGGGGGGGATCCCGAGGCGTTCCCAGGCCAGCCGAGAGACATAGTCCTTCCAACGTGGCATAGTCCCTCCAACGTGACATAGTCCCTCCAACGTGACCTAGGTCTACCCCGGGGCCGCCTCCCGGTGGGACATGCCTGGAACACCTCCCGGGGGAGGCGTCCAGGAGGCATCCTAAACAGGTGCCCGAGCCACCTCAACTGGCTCCTCTCGACGTGGAGGAGTAGCGGTTCTACTCCGAGCTCCTCCCGTGTGACCGAGCTCCTCACCCTATCTCTAAGGGAGCGCCCAGCCACCCTGCGGAGGAAACTAATTTCGACCGCTTGTATCCGCGATCTGATTTGTTCATAGTAGCCTACTCTAATCATAGGGAAGTAGAAATGCTAAAAGTGTTTAAGGTTTATCACAGCAGAGTGTAACTGTAAGTGTTTTGGTAGTTGTGGGTGTGGTTGTGCTAATTGTGTGTAGTGTTTTGATAACACAGGCCCTGTTTTGAAAATCGTGCTTAAGCAATCAAAAACAACTGTAATAAGTTAACAACAAACAATGTTGCAGTGGTCCTACAGCTTCAAGACTGGACAGAACGCAAGCGTACGACAGGAGAAGGTATTAGTGCTGTGATGTTTGTGCTAGGATCTTCCCTATGCCTTGCATGTTTAGAGAGAGGAGGGAGGAGAGGAAAGAGGATGGTTAAGTGGAAGGGTTGAGGGTAACAAAAGAGCTGGATATGATGAAAGGGATACATTTGGGAGGAGGAGGGAGGAGAGGAAACAGGAGTCCCAGCTGAGCTCCCAAGTGCAAATTCTCAACCATCACGAGGCAAAGCTAGACCAGACCAGCACTGCCCCCCTCATTCTTTTTCTTAATCTCTCCCTTTTTTATCTCTCCCACTCTCTTTCCCCTGTCTTTTTTTGCTCTCTTTCCTTGTTCTCTCTGTCTTTATCCTTGTGTAATGTGTAATCCAAGATTTACATTTTCAGCCAGTGCTACAGCAAAGGGTTGATTCAGATGCATAATTTCCTCCCTAGCTTCAGGACTAGACTGGTCACAGGTCAGTTTATTATCATGTATGTGTCAGACAGACTAGGACATTTGGCTTTCCTTCCCTTTTTCCATCCCTCTATCTTCCTTCCTTCCTTTCACCACCATCCTTTCTTGCTTCCTTCCTTCCGTCTCTGCCTCCCTTCATTTTTCTCTAACCTAGCCTCCATTCCTCCCATCCCTCCCTCCCTCTCTCCCTCATCTTTTCTTCCCTTCATCAATCTCCCCCCCATACCTATTTTCCACAATCCATATCTCTCCCTCCATCCAACCATCCATACCTCCTCCGTTCAATCCAACCCTCTCTATTCCCTTGTGGCGTACACCATATTACCAGAATCCTATCAGGAACCACTCTGAGAGATATCTATTATAACTGAAATTGAGGAGGGAACACATGTGTTTATGGTTGACACATCTACACATTTCCACATGCACATCCACACTCACACTGTCTCATAAACACATGCAATCACAAACAGAGAGAGCATCGTCAACACTTTGACGGACAATGTGGATTGTGTTAGGGTTATACTGTAGTTAGCCTTATCTTGGTGGCTGCTTGGTGGCTGCTCTTAGTGGCTGTTCAGTCCACAGCAGACCTCCAGCAGCCTCTCCAACAAAACTATTCAGTATCACACAAACACTGTTATTTATTCACAGATCACACTGGTTCTGGAAAATAGGATTAGCAAAGATGGACTGTTCGTGAATTGTGTTCTGTTGTGTGGGATGTAAGCTGTCTGGCTGTAGTTTGCCACACACACACATCTCTGCTGTTGGGCGGGTCCCTGCAGACAAAACCAGGTCAGCTGATCCCAGCCCAGACCCAACTCAGGCCCAACCCAGACACCAGAACCAGCCTAGGCCCAGACCCAGACCCAGTTTTGGATCCAGACAGCAGAGCCACACACCAGACCCAGTTCCAGAACCATACCCAGGATAGTGGCTCATTGTCTGCTGGATCTCTATCAACAACACAGTCATTTAGCCCAGCCTGAGACCTCAGGTCCAGACTGACTAGCTGCCTACGTGACTAAAACCCCTGACCACTGACCAGCAGTCCATGTTTCAGACCACGGCATGACCTCAAATAAACATCATGTGAAAATACTTCCCCATGCAGTTTTGACACATTGAGTTCATGGGTTGACTAAGATGCTACTCTGGCTTCTCCCTTTCTGATAGATAACTAGGCTTCTGTCCGTCATGTCAAATGCCACTGCAGGCTGTCCAGCTGTTTGAAATACATATTTTTTACAATGCTTTTTTCCTATTTCTCTTTCTCTCCCCTTCTGTGTTTGTGCTAGTGTTGTTCTTGTCCTTACTTAAGGTGGCAAGATGTGTCAGGACCTGTCATGATGAAGCCCAGCTGCTTGTTTTTAGTCTCCTCACTCAGCCAGTCTGAGTGAATCAATAATGCCTTTGTCTGGAAAAGACCGACCATAGCCCCAGCACCGGCCTCAACCTCAGCCAAAGCCTCACCCATAGCTCCAGCTTCACCCCAATCCCAACCCCACTCCTAGTTTCACATCTAGTCCTTGTCCTAGCCTCAGCACTAGCCTTAGGCCTAGCTGTAACCATTCTGTATGGCAATAAGGTTGACGATAAGGATGAATATGGAGTATTTGGGCAGTGTACTTAACATCTACACACATAGAGACACACACAGAGACGACTAAGCTGCCATAGACTTGTAGTCAGCAGTATTTGCGTGTGGTGAAGCCGTGGAAGAAATGTTCCAAATACACCAGACAAATTAGCTTTTAAATACCTGTTCCTGAACTGATTTTATGCTTGAAGTATTCACTGGAAAATTACACTCTTGTGTCAATGTACTGGTCTCCGTGTGCTAGCCTAGTGTATGTGTTCTAGACTAGCCATACAGAAATTTAATATAGTGTTTGTCTATATAAGGCTGCCCCATGTATGGCAAATGCTCTACGCTCATTTGAACTAGAAATGTATGTCATATGTATATATATAAGTCATTAATGAAACATAGATGAAACTTGGAGCCATTTAAAAGATAGAGCCATAGTATAGTCTATAGTCATATATTACATTTCCATATTTAGTTACTTTTGTGTACTAGCCTAGTCTATGTGTACTTACTAACTTGGTCGCTGTATACTTGGCTGGTCTCTCTGTTTACTGGACTGGTCTCTGTGTACTTGTCTGGAATTGGAGAGCAGGGGTGTGTGCAGTTGGAATGGGGAGTCTGCTCTGGGGCATGCTGTTGGTCACACTCTCTCTATGTTGCTGAATTTCAAACACAAACGTCTATTCTTATTGTTCGGGAGGTGGGATGAAACACTGAGGCATTGTCAAAGACACACGCATGCACACACACTGTATGCCTCCACAGCAAGGCTCTGGTGCCTTGTGGTGCCAGCACAAGAGGCTGATGCTTAGCACCGTGATGTAGGGTACACACACACGTACAATACATGCACACACACACACTTACACACCAATACAATGACATATCTTTGAGAGACTAGTGACTCACTACCTTTCTCTCTCCTCTCTGTCTTTTTCGCTCCTTCTTTTTCTTTCTTTCTTTCTTTACAGGGGATATCACTCAGAAGGGCTATGAGAAGAAGAGAGGAAAGTTGTTGGCCCCCTATATCCCGCAGATACAAGGTAAGACTCTGCAAGTGAGCAACAGCTAGCCTAACTTCATAGGGTTAGCCTGAGAGGCAGTTTAGATCACCTGCATTTAGCTTGCTAGTTCGCCTGCTAGTAATCTTGCTAACTGTTCTAACTATTTGCCAGATCATGTTGTCCACGTGAGGTAAAGTAGGAGTGTTAAGAGTTTTACCTTGGAAAAGCAACATGAAAGGTGGAACGGATTCTAGCTTAGCTAGCGCTTCAGGTCATTTCTATGCATTGATATGCTTTCCTCTCTGCAGCATGGTAAATGTTGAGGCTTAAGACCTTGAATGGCTTCTGCAGTCCTGAGAGCTTGTTCACATATTAATTACTGTTTGTGTGTGTATAAGGGGCCTGAACACGCCTGTACCAGATGCAACATACTATAGGGGTGACAAACATGTTCTTCTAGGTGACTAGATGAGGACAGCATAGAGTGTGTGACTATGTTTGAATGGGGTGTTTGTATAAGTGTGTTGTTTGAGTGTAAACTGTGTGTATGGATGGGATATGATCATGTGTGTGGGACAATATGTCGGTGTGGGGAAGTGCATTGGGGTGTGTGTATATTGTGTGGCGACTCTGCTCCTGAAGGTTTTCCACCAGAGCTCCTCACTGCCAGACCTGTTATTTGGGTCAGGGTTATTTTCACACATAGTAGACGCCGGTTTCTTTCTTTCTGTCTGTCTCTCTATTTCTCTCCCCCTCCATCTATCGCCAACCTCCCTTTCTCTCCGCTCTCTTTCTCGCTGTCTCTTTATTTTACAGTCAAATCCCTCTCTTCCCTTCTTCTTTTGTCTTTGTGTCAGCTCTGAGCTTTGAGTGCTTGGTGTCAGTGAACGCATACCATCCATTCTTCTGACAACCTGAGGACTGTAAAGTATAGGTGCAGCCCAAGGATGGGCCTGTGGAGATAAGAAAGAGGCCTTTCTAAACACACAGAAGGGGGCTGTTTTGCAGGTGGTGAAATATGACCTGAACAAGTCAAAGCTGACACAATCTGTCCCAGAGGTTCATGCGGTGGAGTTAGGCTGCTCCATTACAAGGCATGTCAAGTAATAAGGTGTTTCAGGAAAACAAGAGATGCCTCAAAGAAAGTGTTGAAACTGTAGATGATCTCTGTCTCTCTGTCTTGCTCATCCTCATCCCATTTCTCTGAATTATCTTCTCTCTCTCTGGTTCCCATAGATATTTTCTTCCTTTGTACAGCATTTTTAACATAATGTAAACGAAAGAACTGTTGTGTAATGGCGCTTTTCCACCGCATGGTATCAGCTCGCCTCGCCTCGACTCGACTCGCATTTTTGGCGTTTCCACCGCAGTTCCATGGTACCTGGTACCTGGTACCTGGTAGCGGTTACTTTTTTTTGTACCTTCTTGCTCTAGGTACCAAGCGAGCTGAGTCGAGCTAAAAGGTGACGTCGGCAGACGGCCGGCCATTGATTGGCCAGAAAGTGTGACGAAGTCACGAGAGCGACTTAAAGCAACAGCACCGCAGCTAATACTTATTACTATCAGATACAGTCCATTACACCAACAGTCTACAAGTTTTTTAAAAGTCAGATAATTTACAAAAGACTAGTTCGTCAACATGGCTAAAATTATAATGTGGGTTCTGTCCACTTGTGGGTTGCGTTAGTGTTATTTACGTCGCGTACAAAAATACGTCACGCCCCTTTCGCCGACGACCAGGAAGTACTATTTGCGGTACTATTTGCGGTGGAAAACCACCCGTGTTTACTACCAATCGAGTAGAGTCGAGTCGAGTAGTGCTACATTTGCGGTGGAAAAGCGGCATAAATGTTTATTTCCCCAAAATGCACCCCCCAACATGCTGACCACATCCCTCTAAACTCACTGAAAGATTGTTCTTTCATTCTTCTGAAATAACTACCTAAGTGGTTTATTCATTAGATTAGCTTTCTGGAATGTTGTTAAAATCTTGACCTTTATTCAGTATATTGCATCTTGTTGCCGCTGTAAATTTATGCAACTTGTTATCCAAGCTTATCAAGTGCGTGAATACATGTGATGTGAACAGAAACACACTCCGCTGCTGGATAAAGACAGGTGCTGCAACTCCTTTTCAGCCAATAGCAGCCTGTGTTTTGACACTAGGGCTGTGATTGGCTGGAACTCTGCACGTCTGTGAAGTCCGTTCTCCCCGGCAACCCAACCTGGGAGTCTGACTTGATTGATCCAGCGGTGTTCTTTGGAGCGTGGTCTTAAATGTGACTGAGCTGTTACAATGACACAGGAGCTTGGTGGGAGAGAGTGCATGTCTGTGTAAGTGTGCATGTCCTTATGTGCATCAGTGTGTTCATGTGGCGGTTTGTCGGTGTGTTTCAGGTTGCGTGTGTGTTGGTGTGTATGTGTATCAAAATGTATTATTGTGTCTATGTACAGTACGTGAGTGGACTTCCATAGTTAGCCATGCAGGAAAGTAAGTGTGTGTTTCTGCTGTAACTCATCAGTGCCGTGTTCCAGTGTTGCTGACAGTGTGAAAGGCACTGATCCTCACTAAGCTTCCTCTGGAGCAGACTGCACTCAGTCATGCTCAAATCAGCCAGGCTATGCTTCTCACGCAGAACGGACTGGTTGAATCTGACTGTGCGTCCCTGACATGGTGGGGTGATACTGGGGTGATGGTGGGGTGATGCTATTGTCGCTGACATCAAGGAGTGTGAGGTTGCAGAGTAAGATTAAGTGTGTAGTTACAGTGAGGAAAATAAGTATTTTAACACCCTGCTATTTTGCAGGTTCTCCCTCTTCTAAATCATGGAGGGGTCTGAAATTGTCATTGTAGGTGCATGTCCACTGTGAGAGACATAATTTTAAAAAAAATCTAGAAATCACAATGTATGATTACTATTTGTATGATACAGCTGCAAATAATTATTTGAACACCTGAGAAAATCAATGTTAATATTTGGTAAAGTAGCCTTTGTTTGCAATAACAGAGGTCAAACATTTCCTGTAGTTTTTCACCAGGTTTGCACACACTGCAGGAGGGATTTTGGCCCACTCCTCCACACAGATCTTCTCTAGATCAGTCAGATTTCTGAGTTTGAGCTCCCTCCAAAGATTCTCTATTGGGTTTAGGTCTGGAGACTGGCTAGGTCACGCCAGAACTTCGATATGCTTCTTACAGAGCCACTCCTTGGTTATCCTTGCTGTGTGCTTCGGGTCATTGTCATGTTGGGAAGACCCAGCCTCGACCCATCTTCAATGCTCTAACTGAGGGAAGGAGGTTGTTTCCCAAAAATCTCGCAATACATGGCCCCGGTCATCCTCTGGTGTCATGGTGTTCTTGGGATGGTACTCATCCTTCTTCCTCCAAACACGTTTAGTGGAATTATGACCAAAAAGTTATATAACTTTCTCCCATGACTCCTCTGGATCATCCAAATGGTCATTGGCAAACTTAAGACAGGACTGGACATGTGCTGGTTTAAGCAGGGGAATGTTCAGTGGTCCCAGCTCTTATCAGGTCATTGACCAGCTCCTCCCGTGTAGTTCTAGGCTGATTTCTCACCTTTCTTAGGATCATTGAGACCCCACGAAGGTGAGAGGAGCCCCTGGAGCCCCAGTCCGAAGGAGACTGACAGTCATGTTTAGCTTCTTCCATTTTCTAATGATTGCTCCAACAGTGGAACTTTTTTCACCAAGCTGCTTGGCAATTTCCCTGTAGCACTTTCCAGGCTTGTGGAGGTGTAAAATTTTGTCTCTAGTGTCTGGCTATTTGGTCTTGTCCATGTTAGTAGTTGGATTCTTACTGATTGTATTGGGTGGACAGGTATCTTTATGCAGCTAACAACCTCAAACAGGTGCATCTAATTTTGGATAATATATGGAGTGGAGGTGAACATTTTCAAGGTAGACTAACAGGTCTTTGAGGGAATTCTAGAGAATTCTAAATAATTCTAGCTGATAGACAGGTGTTTAAATACGTATTTGCAGCTGTATCATACAAATAAATAGTTATACAATCATATATTGTGATCACAGTGGACATGCATCTACAACGACAATTTCAGACCCCTCCATGATTTCCAAGTGGGAGAACTTCCAAAATAGGGTGTTCAAATACTTATTTTCCTAACTGTATATACGCCACAAGACATCACCGCAGCATCAACAGTCCGTCATTCTCCAGGAGTCTTTTTCCTCCTGTGTTTCCAGCCAGAGGTGGTGTGTGTGTATATGTGCCAATGTGTTTCTGTGTGTGTGTTGTGGGAGGCAGCTATGAAGCATGTATGTTTGATAGACCTGCTGTACAAAGCTTTCTTTAGAAGATGTTCCTCCTCTCGTTACCGGTGCTTGCTTTGGGCACAACCATGGCTGGTTTGAAAAAATGGCTTCCTGGTCCAGAGAAGTGAGTAAGGAATGAAGGTTAATTCAGATGCACAGTGCTCTCTATCCTGTCAGAGGATAAACGGAAGGTTTGTGCAGATGTAAGCTGTTGAACCACTGATGTGGGCTATAGCATGTTGAACAGCAGAAGATGTCCATCACATTCATCATGCTGTGAGCGTGGACTGTGCTGTCCTGCCTTAATGTGTCCCATCATTCTTTGCTTCTGCTGCCAGGAGTAGACACCTCACTGCAGACGGACAACCGGATCCAGACATCCTCCCAGGCCATTCTTCCGGGGTCAAAGCAGAACAAGTCGCGACCTGCTAACTCACGGGATGAGCGCTTCAGATCTGGTAAATAGACAAGATTCAAAACACATAGAGCTTTATAGTCCATGTCTTTGGTGGACCTGTTTTTTACTTGTCTGACATGACATTTTACACAAATACGCAACTGTCATAACTAGATACTCTACTGACTGTGCTTGAGGAGTCAATACAGCAGTCGGTGTGTGTGTGTAAAAAAAGGAAAAATAAGGAATATTGTATTACTTGTTATTTTGCTTGATTGAAGCATTGCCTTTTCAACAACTTGAATATAGAATAATTTACTAAGCTTTACAAAGTCCTAGAAAGGTATGTGGGGGTGACTGTCCTCCTTGTCCTCCTAGTAGATAACATCTATTGTCGTTTGTTTGCAAGATCTCCACACAGAAGCTGTCCAAGCTGCCTTGGCCAAGTACAAAGAGAGGAAGATGCCCATGCCCTCCAAGAGACGCTCTGTGTTGGTGCAGTCCTCTGTAGAGGCATGCACACCCCCAGGTGAGCACTCACTTCCTGTTACCCACCATCTACCAGGCCTAGCAGGGGATTTGCTGATGTTGACAGGTGCTGTTGTTGTGCACATAGAATTATAGTAGGCTGGTGTTATGTTGTCTCCTATTGTCCTTGTTCCAGTCACTGAAGAAAAAATGTATGGTTTGGTTAATGTTTCTATTCTCCATGTGCTGGAGAGAATGGTTATCACCCTTCCAATGCAAGTTCAGTGTCCCACACCACTTACATAAGTGAGGCTTGATCTCATAGTTAAGATAGTTTCAGAGTTACTTGACCTTTAATCTGGTTTTAACAGTTTTTGTTGCGTGTGGGATGGAAGATGACCAGTAATTATTCATTTGTCTGTTTTCGTACAAAGTCTTTATTGATGGACATGGAATTGATGGATGTGTGAGTTATGGAAAGTTATATTTTCCCGGTCATGTCTGTCAACAACATCTGCTGTTCAACTTCAAGTGCCTTGCTGCTTCTACTGAGGTTGGCTAGTGTGAGTGTAGGCTAGTGGTAATGAACCCTGACCAGTGCCTTGTTGGAAGGGTCCCCTGAGCCTCATGTTGACGACAATGATCCAGGCTACAGCGCAGCAGCATTTAACTGGATTAGAAGCTCAGAGGCTGGGGTTCACTGAGGGGGGGGGGGGGGGGGGGGGGGGTGCGCTCTCCACACTCCTGCTGGAGATCTCCAGGAGCCCTTTTTAGTCTATTGTTCTCCAGAGTTAAGAGACTTACAAAGATGGCGGTCTGGTGCCGAGGACTGTATGGCTCTCAGAGCTTACAGGGTCTTGAAGCAGTTGCACGTGGACACGTTCACACACACCTCATATACACATGCACAGTCCAGTATTCCCAGCATTAGATAATCAGCTAACCCTGAAATAGTTATTCTTACAACACTTAATGTGCTACACTACTGAAATTCTGAAAAGAACCTGGGTCTGAGCCGGTTTCTCTCTCTCGCTCTCTCTCTCTCTCTCTCTCTCTCTCTCTCTCTCTCTCTCTCTCTCTCTCTCTCTCTCTCTCTCTCTCTCTCTATCTCTATAAGGACTATAAGTCTCTCCGGAGTATAAATTGCACCAGACAAAAATGTATGATGAAGAAATAAAAAACATATACAAGTCGCACTGTTTAAAAACAGGCTAAATAGGTGGCTGGTATGTTAACATAACATATATTCAGAGCTTTAGCACTAGCATAAACAACATAACTTTTTTACTAAACTCTCAATCTCACTCCAAATCACTAAATCCATTGAATTCTTCATCCTCGGTGACCTTATGTCAGTGTCAGTGAAAAAAAATTAACTTGTGAAATTATATATTTTACTATATAAGTCTATAGTTATAAGAGTAAGACCAGCCAAACCATGAAAGAAGTGACTTGTAGTCTGAAAAATACAGTAGTTGGAATTCAACATCCCCATCCCATGCAGCACAGTACAGACCGTTTGGGCAGTCTGAAATAACAGAAATGTCAGAACCATATTATTAAAGTACATCAAATAAAAATTTGGAAATATTAAAAACATTCATCTTGTAGACCTATGTGTTTTTTCAAATTTTTCTCTTTCAGTGTCACTTTCTTTTCCTCTCTGACTTTCTGTAGCCTGTGATTTTGTATCTGTGTCTCTGTGTGTCAAAACTCGAATTTGATTGCTTTGCTCTTAACCTCCTCAGGGTAATTAGCAGGCTGATTAATACCATCACTGCTTTCCCTTATCCTGCATCATCCATCAGTCTGGGATGCTGTTCTTCCCAATCCTTTTCGGTCTCTCTGCTTCTATCCCTGTCCACCTCTCTCTCTATCCTTACTCTCCTCTTCTGTCTACCATCTTTATCTTTCGTCTCTCTTTTGTTCTACCCTCCTCTCTCGCCTCGCTCTTTTTCCTCCCTCTCAAACGCTACCCTCCTCTCTACCCTCCTGCTCTCTGCTCATCAACAGTTAATGTATTTCCCAGAGTAACAGTCTTGCCCTGCACTGTTCTGGGTGCTCGTATGTATGTTTGTACATAGATTCTGTTGAGTTTTCGAGTGTAACTTTATTAAATAGCCACGGCATCACTTGTATACAGGAAATTAACAACAAAGAAGAAAACAGTAACACACTCAGTGCACTCAATACAATACATAACACCTATTGGGAAATGTCCATATTACATCATATTTGCGCGTGTAGGTGAGTGTATATGTGTCTTTATGTGTGTGTGTGTGTTTGTGTGTGTGTGTGTGGGGGGGGGGGATTTAGGAAGCATTCTCATGATTGGGCAGCTTCCCTAGGTCTCCTGGCTGACAAGCGCATGTAAGCCAGTGAGCACCGAACCCCCACATGATCGTCCTTTCAAGATCTCCTCAGAATGCAAATCTGTCTGTAGTCTCCCCTTATGTAACATCGATCCTGGTACAGGTACAGGATGATCTCAATCTTAAAGCTGTGAAATAGAACAAGTTCAATCTAATGCTGTTCTATTTTTGTATTCTACCTGGCCTTTTTTGACATTCTTGTTCTTGTGTTCTTGATTGATCCACTGCAACGCCTGCAGGGGAGGGGTTGTTTGTCTGCTGACTGGCTGGGTCTCTGGGTGTCTTAATGAGTTTAGCTGGAACATTGGCTGAGCTGCAGTGGAATCAAGAGGGCGCAAGAGGACTTCAGGAGAGGCGTGTAAGGGGAAAAAAAAATATATATATAAAAGTAGTCTATCATCTGGTTAGCTAACTACAGTGTGGCAATGGATACAATTTTAGGCCAGCAGAAAACGGAGGAAGTATGATCCTGATTATTTAAAGTTTGGCTTTTCATGCAATGGGTCTGACGATGCTCCGCTGCTTTGGGGAGGCCCACTATCCAACATTTTGAAAACCCCTGATCTAAAACATAACTCTTCAGTTGGATATTGGGATATTTTTCACTGGGCTTCGCTCAGTCTCCACACACAAACACACTTTTACACGGACACACGTGCATACAAACACGCATACATACGCTCAACAACAGCTATTTGGAGAGATAATTAAAGTGACGTAAACACAGTTTGTCACAGGGGAGGCCTTCACTACAGATAGTGAAGGATATGTAACAAAACCAAACAGCAGTAGAGAAAACACTTCAGAGGTGATTAAAAGCAGAGCTTGAAAAGCTTACACTAATATTTGAAATTTAAAGAGTTTATGAAAAACTTCATAAACGTTCCACATTCATCTCTCTGTCACATCCTGGTCACCTCCATCTCCATCCAGTTCATTTGGTCCTGTCCGTCCCTCCCTCTCTCTGGTCTACACATCAATGAAAACACATTTACTGTATCAGTATATAAATGGTACAGTACACTAGTATATATATATTATAGTATATATACATATATATATAGTATAGATATAGTATATATGTATATATATGTATATATCTATATGCATGTAGAGTGTATAGTGTAATATAGAGTGTAAAGTGTAAGCATACTGTACTTCAGTAAATATAGTGTGTAGTATGAAAGTAAATATCAGTATACTGATATGTAGTATATATCAGTATATGGAGTGTATAGTAAACAAGTAGCTCTACTGGTATATGTCAGTATACTGACATGTAGTATATATCAGTATGTAGTATAAAGTATACAAGTGTATATCTGAGTATAGAGTGTATAGTATTCAAGTATATATCCATATACAGACTTGTAGGACATAGCTGTATATGACCAGTACACTGAGGGTGACATGCATTCATGAGCAAGTGAACCATTGAGCACCATGCTTTAGTGTGGTGTCAATCATCAACCTCATCATCCTGGCCCTCTCTCTCTCTCTCGCCCTCTGTATCCTGTCCCTGTGACCTTGTGACCATAATCCCCTTGCCTTCACCTTGACCCTGCTGCCTGTATCTTGACCACACAGACACCTCCTCTGCGTCGGAGGACGAGGGCTCGCTGCGGCGCCAGGGACGGCTCCACACCACCTCCACGCCCTACCAGGGCGCCCACTCCACTGTAGAGCACTGGTTTAACCGCGTCATCCAGGGCTCGTCCACGTCATCTTCAGCCTCATCCACATCATCCCATCCAGGAGGGAGGGCCGCCCAGGCCGCCATCGCCAACGCCAACGCTGCTGTCACGGCCCTGGCCGACCTCATGGCACACACCCAGCTAGGTCAGTGACCAACCAGCAGGCTTCATCCAGATGAAGCTCCGCCCCCTTTACGGACACGACTTCACCTACCCGCCCGGTTCTTGAACAGAGAGTATAACATGAAACCTAACACAGACACCCACGCAGACAGAAGGCAGAGAACCTGACTGCTTATCCTGCCTGTCTGTCAGACATCACCCATCTCTCTCTTCTGAAGCGGAGATTCCTCCCTTCTGGAGTTAGAGACACCTCCCTTTTGGAGATATGGACTCTTCCCTTCCGTAAAGAGAAACTCCTCCCTTCTGAAATAGAGTTCTCCCTTCTGGAGTTAGAGACTCCTCCCTTCTTGAGTTAGAGACTCCTCCCTTCTGCAGATATCGACTCTTTACTTTTAGAGCGATAGAGATAGACAGTTAGCTAAAGAGAAAGACAGAGAGTCAGAATCAGAATTGGTTTTAATCGCCATGTAAGTTGCACAAACATGGAATTTACAGTGGCAGGATTGTGCAAACAATGAACACATACAGAAAGCAAATAGGCAAGTATGATAACCTAACTATTTTGACTAAGATGAAAATAGAAAGTGCGTTAGAGAAAGGGAGCGAGAGAGAAATAGAGATTTGCATCCTCTCTTCCTCGCTGATAAGTAAAGAGATGTTCATTCATGGTCTTGATCAGCAGTATACATAAATGTATCAGATTACACAAGGCATAAACATAATTTACCATATTTAGTCCTGTCCCGAAACAGCCAACAATGTCAGTGAGTAGATACACTAGCCTGCAAATGTTTTTTTTCTCTAACCTCTCAGCTTTGTGATTCAAGTGGGATAAACAGGAAAGGATGTCAGTATAAGCATTAGAATTGGACAGATGCAACCAATCAGAACAACAAAATGTCTTCTTGTTTATTTAAAAAAAATGCCTCCTCAACGATCCTCTTCTGTTCCGTTATTGTACCAAACTCATCCCATATCAAATAAATGGTTGTGGATTAGCCGGGCACTTTTTGTGCTGTAAGGAAATCTGTTTGAACGGGAGGGTATCCAGACCCACCTGCTAGAGCAGACATGAGCTTGCAGAATGGTCAGCTTCCCAAGCTAGGTAAAGATGGAAAACCCCATCTAACAACACTACTTATCGAATTGCAGATACAGACAGAGCGCACCTCTCCAGCTCATTAGCAACACATGCTGTTCATACTAAGGGAACTTTTGCCCTGACCTCAAGGACATAGCCTTTGACCTTTTGCACTCCCAACATCCCCCTCCCATCATCACAGATAACCACTCGCCCCCCCCGGACGTGACTGGTCTATCAGAGCGTTCGCTGCATGGCGAGTCTCCCCAAGTGGGCTCCGTCAGAGGGGTCCCTCGGGGCTTCAACCACGCCAGTTCCATGGAGACTGCAGATGGTGAGTTCCTCACAGCTCACCCCACAGCAACCCCATTGCCATCGCAATAGTGCAACCTCCCTCTATCTCTACCTCCTACTCCCCCATCTCCTTCAGATGTCCTGTGTGTGTATGTGAGCTATGTTTGTTTGTGTGCGTATGTTAACAGGGACCAGTGAAACAAACCCCATCCATCTCAATTTCACAGTTTATACTATTTATTTACGTTTAGTCATTTAGAAAACGCGCTTATCCAGCGCTACTTACAGCAAGTACAGGGACATTCCCCCGAGGCAAGTAGGGGGAAGTGCCTTGCCCAAGGAGAACAACGGGAATGGCACAGCGGGAATTGAAACGCAACATTCTGATTACTAGCCCGATTCCTTAACCGCTCAGCCACCTGACTCCCACACAAATACACACCCAGTAACATTAGATTAGATTAGATTTTTTATTGTAATTTCTTTATTGCCATTACACACGGACAAGTACAGGGTACAAAAAATGCAGTTAGCGTCCAACCAGAAGTGCAAAACAGACAGCAGAAGCCGAATATACATTGAGTATGTACACAGTATAACAGTATTTTTGTATTATAAATATAATGTTCATGTATTGTACACATTTTTACAAATGTGTACAGTATTTACAGTGTTGGTATGTACAGATGGTACAAAATGAAACAGTCAACACCTCATATTGTCATTAATACTCTTGACAGAACAAAAAACTTAGGTCATCATACAGTGCATTTATGTAATTTAATAGGCATCTGAAGTGAGGTGCAATCTAAAGTGAGTCTGTGTGACCGCCCTCCTCTCCTCTGAACCTGACCTTTACCTTCGAGTATCTCTCCCCTGACTTGTCTCTCTTCTGACCCTGACGTGTCTCTCCTCTGACCCTGACGTGTCTCTCCTCTGACCCTGACGTGTCTCTCCTCTGACCCTGACGTGTCTCTCCTCTGACCCTGACCCTGAAGTGGCTCTCCTCTGTCTCAGACATGTCTCTCCTCTGACCCTGATCCTGACCCTGACATGTCTCGACCTTGACCCTGAACGTGGTTCATCTCTCCCTTCAGCTACAGAGTTTGACTGGAGAGCTGATGGAGCCCTTGGTGTAACACCTGGTATTTATATATCTATCCTTACAGCTCCTCGTATGTGTGTTAGGTGTATGCATATTCCTCTGCTTTCATGCCAACTAACTATCCATATGTCAGATGCTTGTGTGTATGTGTGGTAACATGACAAGGCCTGTAGTCCTTGAATGGCACGTTTAACAAACTGCACTTGTTTTATTTTTGTGTCAGTTGTCGGCTAATACTAGTCATTGCTTGCAAGTAATGTCTAAAGGGAAAAAAGAGCCTGGTTGTCATTAACAGCAATATTGTAAGATCCAAGCCCCCCTGGTCTCAGATGAGCTCTTTCTTTGACAGGCTGCACTGTAATTTTCCCTCCAGGAGTTCCATTGACCCCTGCCATCTCCCACCACCATCATTATAGACCACTGTAGACTGGGGGGTGGGGCTGGGGCGGAGGGAAGATGGAGGGCCAGGGCTAAGGTATGAGGTGGCTAAGATAATGGGACTATGGCCTGAGGGCTGCTGGAGGGACAGAGGAGGTACATGGCTGGGGAGGAAGTGTAGGTTGGATGGGGTGTAGAGGCTGGATGGGGTGTTGAAGTTGGCAGACTACAGTTGTGGCCCCAGTCTCCAGTCTGAGACAGAGTCTCATCACTATGTCACAGCATCCAGGGATGAATGTGGTATTCTTCCACAAATAACCTCATCCTGTGAGGGACGGAGGCATGTCTGGGCTGCTTTCGCTGCACTGTGGGACAAACAAACCAAAATCTCTCCTGTGTTGCCTCTGTCTACTTGTTTTCTGGCATTGCTTTCTTCAACGTAATGTGAAGTTATGTGTGTGTTTTCTGCCCGCTTGCACTGACTGTTTTCAAGTTGTAACTTCCATATTTTATGTTGACACACAACTACATTTAAGTCACACTCACAACAAATTGGATCTATATTTGCATTTAGATGAGACCCCATTTTGGAACAGGCATTTCTTATAAAGGGGGATCCATCCATCCTCTGATGTAAATGTAGCAAGACTGTCACTGACTCTCCTTTTAAATGAGCATTTTAAAACGGGTCTCTCAGAAAAGCACATCATGAATGACTCATTGGGTGACTGAGGACCCTTGTGTTGCTAAGTAGCATCCGTCTCTCCTCAAAGTCGTCCTGTAGTGATCGTCTTCTGTCTTCAGGCTTTCTCAGAGAGGGCAGGAGTGTCAACTTGATTGACAGTTGGATGATGGGTCTATCTCATTAGCACAGTGACCTTTTCTCTTTCCCTCTGATATCTGTTCTTCCTTTCCTCCCTTCCCCACCCTATACATCATTCTACCCCATCTCTCTGTTCCCTGACCAACAAATATATTCTTCATATCCCTTCATCCTTACCCATCCCTAACTTCACCATCCTGTCTTCCATCTTATCTGTCCTTCTTTTTGTCTGTCTCCACTTTTCCATCTCCTTCTCCATCTTCCTGTCTGTGTATCCTTTTTTTACATGGTCTTTATCCAACTCCTTCTCATCCCCATCCTCCCTCTTATCCCCTTCTCTCTACTGATACTCCTGCCTCTCCACCAAACACCATTCCTCCATCTCTACCTTCCCCCCTTGGTGGGCAGGTGTCCCTATCAACAGCAGAGTGTCCTCTAAGATCCAGCAGTTACTGAACACCCTGAAGAGACCCAAGAGGCCCCCGCTAAGGGAGTTCTTTGTGGACGACTGCGAGGAGCTCCTAGATGGTGAGGGGGGGGGTAAGAGGGAGGATGGGGATGAGAAGACACATGCATACCAAAACACTCTCACACTGAACACACACAAGTTTTGTCCCAGTTTTTTTCCAAACCACAGATCAAACTATACTGTCTTTTCACTAACCAAGATTCGCAACATTTACATTTAGTCATTTAGCAGACGCTCTTATCCAGAGCAAATTACAGCATTTACAGAAATTGCAAAGTACAATTTCCTGGGGTTAGCCAGATTACTATCCTAATTCCCTAACCACTCAGCCACCTGACTCATTTTAACATCAACCTGACATGTTCCCTCTCCTTTCCTGTACTTGTAGTCCAGCAGCCGGACCCCAACCAGCCACGGGCAGAGGGGCAGCAGATGAGCCCCTTGGGCGGGGACCCCCTGGGAGTGGGGACCAACTGGCCCCCCTCCTTGCCTGCGGCCCTTCATCGCTGGGGCACCACCCAGCCCAAGAGCCCCTGCCTCACGGCTCTGGACAACACTGGAAAGCCTGTCTACACTCTCACCTATGGTAGGTACCTTCACACCACACTTGAGATTACGAGCAACAAAGTGCGTGACTGACAGAGAGACAGATTAATGTATGGACAGACAGACAGAACATGTGAGAGTGATTTTGTTGTTAAAAATGATGGTTGTGTGTGTGTGTGTTTCTCTAGGTAAGCTTTGGACTCGGAGTGTGAAGCTGGCCTACACCCTCCTGAACAAGCTGAGCACGAGAAGCGAACCACTGCTGATGCCTGGGGACCGAGTATGAGCTGCACACAAACGACTCCTACACTCCTCCTACACATACATGTGTGTTAGTGCATCTGTGTGATGCAGGTGGCCCTCTAGTTCTTGAATGGCACATTTACCGAACTGCACTGGGTTTCTTTTGTGTGTACATATGTGTGTGTAGGTTGCTCTGGTGTTCCCCAACAATGATCCTGTGATGTTCATGGTAGCGTTCTATGGCTGCTTGCTAGCAGAACTGGTACCTGTGCCTATTGAGGTGCCCCTCACACGCAAGGTAAACACACATACACTCACAAGGTAAACACACACAAGGTAAACACAAGATGAGGCGCACACACAAAGAGACAATTCCTCACCCACACACACAATTTAAACAGAAAAATACCTCATACACAGATGCACACCCAAAGCAAACAGTCACACACACTTAGACACATACAGTACACACATGCACACACCCATTGGAAAGGTAAACAATTCAGTCACACACACACATACACGCACACTCACATACAAACACTTATCATAGGATCATCAATCACATTAAAAAAGGAACCATTTTCTATGAAAATATCAGGTCAATGAAGTGAATTGCTTTTGTTTAGCTCTCTTGATAGGGCTCCCAGAAATGGCCTTGACGCTCCTTCTATTTTCCTTGTTCAAAGTTCCATGGCATTACACACTTTGGGAATATTGGGATCATTGTTCCATCCTAGTGTCATAGGCATTTCCTAGTCGGACCTTACAGAGAACTATCTAATAGCTATTCACATCATGAGCAAACATAATGACAGTTTATCAATGACACAACAAACATGAGCATATCTCTCTTGATGTCATTACCACCCTTATCTCAATTTGCAGGATGCAGGAAGTCAACAGATCGGCTTCCTGTTGGGGAGCTGTGGTGTGACATTGGCACTGACCACGGACGCCTGTCAGAAAGGACTCCCCAAAGGTCAGACAGGCGAGGTGGCCACCTTTAAAGGTATGAAGAGCCCAGCCCTCACTTTCAAATGTCACATGGTTTTACATTATGGTTTTCACCATCAGAATCACAATCAGTTTTTAGTCGCCATGGAAGTTGCACAAACACAGAATTGACTGTGGCAGGATGGAAAAAACAATAAACATGCAGAACATAAATAAAACCATTTTTAAATAAACAATCTGTGGTATAAAATGAAGATAGATATTAATTAAAATAACTATACCTAAAGATAGAATAGTAATATAAGAATATCAAGCTTGTTTCAGTTTTTTTTTAAACACACAATGTGGGCACGTACGCGTGTGTGTGTGTGTGTGTGTGTGTGTGTGTGTGTGTGTGTGTGTGTGTGTGTGTATGTGCAGGCTGGCCACGGCTGCTCTGGTTTGTAACAGACGGAAAACACGTTGCGAAGCCCCCTAAAGACTGGCACCCTCTGATACGAGAAGCTAGTGACGACGTCGCTTATATAGAGGTAAGTGGAGCCATCCCTTTAGCTTCACTATCGTAATGGAACTCTAACTGTTATTTATGTGTTTTTGTCTATACGTGTCTATTTACATTTGTGGGTGTCTGTCTGTCTGTCTGTCTGTCTGTCTGTCTGTCTGTCTGTCTGTGTGTGTGTGCATCCAGTACAAGACCAGTAAGGAGGGTAGCACCATGGGCATCACTGTGTCTCACTCAGCCATGCTGGCTCACTGCCAGGCCCTCACACAGGCCTGTGGCTATACTGAAGGTAAACACAATTTCCTATCAGCCACTACTCCTCTATCCTCTGCTGGGAGTGGAGGTAGTAGTAGGAAGAGGAGGGTAGAGATGATTCTCACCTGTTGTCTGAGCAGTCTCAAGGCTGTGAGTGTAGTATTTACTTGTATTGAGTAGGAAATTTAGTATTCTAAATGTAGCATTCAAAGTTCGGCTGTGTTTGTGTAATATTGTTGGGCTGTGTGTGTAATATTGTAAGTGAAGCTGTGTTTTTGCTGCAGCTGAAACCATCACCA